>OX596277.1:60756048-61385548 GCA_951394225.1 Harpalus rufipes
TTAATTTTTGAAATCGTGGTATTGAAGTTATGCGATCCGAAACTTTTGTCACACACACATAGACACACATACATACATACAGACATCATCGAAAAAAGGTAAAATCGTATTATATGGACCCTAAAACTTGCTTATTCACTAAAAACTCATCATTGAATTTTTTGACCAAAGACAATACCTTCCTTACCTAAAGGTGATGGAAGGTAAAAAAATATACCTTATTTATTAAGTAATAATAATGTTAAATGTCAATAAATCAAATTTAACTGTTAAATCTTCAAATGAGACTACTCCGGTTCACCAATTATAACCAAAATCTAATCAATTGTTCTTCTGGAAACTTGAAGAATACGAAAAAAATATAATTTTTGGAATCGTAACATTGATCCGAAACTTTCGTCACACACGCATACACACACACACACACACACACACACACATGTGCATACATAGACATCATCGTAAAAATGGTAAAATCGTATTATAGGGACCCTAAAACATGCTTTTGACCAAAGACAATACCTTCCTTACCTTTAGGTAACGGAAGGTAAAAAGGATGAACAAAATATATACCGATTTTCTAATCATTTTTCTTATTGTATTGCAATAATTAATAATTCAACTTTTTAACAAACATTCCATTTTATAAAACCACAATTTCTATTTTTCCAAAACTATAAATACAAAACACCATCCCGCATCGGATTCATTTAATATTTTATCCTCATACTTCCGATCGAATTGGTTAAATCGCTGTTGCATGGCTGAGTTCTTGGTTGGAATCCCAATCCCTGTCGCGTCTCCCACCATAGCTAATCGGCGAGTATTCCTGGAAGCGAAGTTAGCCTAGTTAGTCCGCCACAGACTAGAGCACATAGTAGACTATTAGGTGGATTACGGACACGACTAAAGTAACATCAGATCAGTAGGATATTAAATAGTGAAGTTAAAATGAAGTGTGTTGTTCTTTTGGTGAGTTTTTTTCTAAAGAATAAATGTTTGAATTACGAACGCGCTATTATGAATTAAACAATTTTTAACAAAAACGCTCTGTAAAAATGGGTGCGTAATACAGCCCAATATTTCTTATTTTAAATTATTTTCTAACAAAAATGTTTTATTAAAAATGAGTAAGTGTAAGTTTTCAGAATCAGTAATATCTTACAAATACTTAAACATCAAATCATATACACAAATTTGTTTTTTGTTCTCTGTTCGCTCTCAAAATCGATTTTGTAATTTTATATTCTACTGGGTTTCAAATTCTACTAGAATTGGGTAAGAATGATTAATACAAATATGATATAATACAATTTTTCAAACTAAATAAGAAATGGATAATTGGAAAATAATCAGACACGCAGTTTGTGAAAAATTATATATTTTCTGGCCTACGTTTCGACTGCAACTACAGTCTTCTTCAGGGCTAGAAATCTTCAATTAGATGGTACCACGGGGTATCAATAATTGAAGATTTCTAGCCCTGAAGAAGACTGTAGTTACAGTCGAAACGTAGGCCAGAAAATATTTTTTCACAGACTGCGTGTCCGATTATTTTCCAATTTTCCATTGTACTACCAGTCGATCATCGTATTCAGCCCCTAAATAAGAAATGAATAAGAAAAACATTCGGTTGTTTCATTAAATAAAATTCTTTATTGTACAATTTCGGCTGTTAGGCCATCTTCCGAAGAACTACAAGGATACATTACAGCGGGTCCTTTTATATCTAGTTTAGCGGTGGAGATTTGGGGATTAAGGTTTCAAGAAATATGATTCCAGGAGAAGTAGTTTTACATGTCGAAAATAATTCAGCAAGACTACTTCTGGAATCCTATGAAATTAAGAAAGCCATTTCCAATAACATCCCTTTAATGAATGAACAGTTAGACTTGGTACCTAAAACTAATACAATTACCCCTTAACCTTAAAATAATAAAATAGCTATATACGAGAACTAAGTTCTCGTCATCAGTACTACAAATTTAAGCAGAGTAGTTAAGATTACTCAACATGTAAACCATGCCAGAGGTCTAACAACTCTGAGTTGTTAACTACTCTGCTTAAATTTGTACTACTGTTATATTATTTTAAGGTTAAGGGGTATTTTTTTTTAAATTGTATGTTTTAGTTATAATTTAACCTTAGACTCCCCCTATTGTTATAATAGACTTGGTACATTCCCCATTTCTTGAAATCTTAATCCCCAAATCTCCACCGCTAAACTAGATATAAAAGGACCCGCTATAATATATTCTTGTAATTCTTCTGATGATGGCCTAACAGCCGCAATTGTACAATAAAGAATTTTCTTTAATTTTATGAAACAACCGAATATTTTTCTTATTCATTTTGAAAAATGTTTCACCTAGTGCCAACAGCTTCCTCTATTGATTTTATAAATAAAAAATGTCAAGCATGAACGATAGAAATGAATTCTACTGTTTCGGACCACTAGAATTTGAAATCTACTTTGGGAAAGAGTGAAGAATTCAATTTTGATAGAATTTGAAATCCAGTTACAAAATCGAAACCCCAGAATTAATAAGAAGGTATACTACTAAAACATCGATTTTCTATCGTCTTAATTTGTATTTTAAAAATAATACAGATCAGTTTTTTTATTCAAAAATGTAAACAACAGTTTAAATATATTTTGAATCCGTGTTTTCCATGTGTGTTCTACTTTTAAAATTATACTCTGGTTATTTTAGAACGCAAACAAACATAAATGAACGTAAAAATCATATGTAGCGTAAACAAAAAAATAAATATATCCTTCATCATAGTAACAATTTTTTTAATGCGCTTCCAAATTCTGTTATCCACTTTTTGAAATCTGGGTTTTATTTTCAACAAAACAATAAGAGTATAAACTAAATATTTGTTTAAATTAATGATGTCACGCCAGCAGAAACCACGTGCGTTTGTATGAAAATAAAAGATATGTTGAAAAATATAGGCTTTCAGCAGGATTTGCAGGATATATAATTTCCTGATTCCCTAGTTATTTTATATAAAAAAAGCTTCAAATGAAAGTTGTAGGACATAAAATTCTGCATCTGAATCAATAAACAAAATTAATTTTATCTACGATACTACATAAAATTGATACTTAGATGTTAGTTTGAAGTTTGTAAAACAGTTGTTTAGTAACAAGGTGTGATTAAAATTTTTAAACACGCTAAATTTGTAAAACCAGGTTGATTATTTTGTTATCATGGCAAACGTCTCATTTAATATTGTGAGCCTGATTCATAAATAAAAGTATTTTTTATATTTATTGGGTTTTTTCATTCTATCAGAGATAAAATATTATGCAATACACATACGTAAAGAATCTTTACTCACTCAGGGGTCTTCTGACCCAATCGTGACTAAAGACTAGCTTTACGCACTTGTATCGTAAATAACTATATTACGTGCCTTATAACGGCAGAAATTAGAAAATGTCCAACCCCAAAAATAGCTATAGCCATGGAATTGAAATAAAAATTAACAAATGTTAACTATTTATTTATCAAGCTAAGTTAATTTATTATTATTTGTATTTTCTGTTCAAGTGAACAAATATCAATTTAAATTAACAGATCATTGTTAACTGGAACAACCTAATAATAATAAATTACCCTAACATGACAGATAAACCGTTAGACAATTGTTATTTATTTTGACATTTTCATACCTAATTTCTGCCGTTACAAAGCATACAAAATTAATTTTGCTTATTGATTTAGATGCAGAATTTTATGCTCTACAACTTTTATTTGAATCTTTTTTACCTAAAATAATTAGGGAAGCAGGAAATTGTTCAAAATTTTAATTCAAGACAATAAAGACAAGCAAAATGATTTAGATTTGATTTGGAAATGAGTAGAAGAGCCTAAGGAAGGTTCCGAAACATGTAATGAGTTTCTTTTGAATTTCATAGTTTATATTTAATTATCTTTTACTTAGAGAAGTATTATTATATTTAAGACATTGATTTTTTGTTTATTAACCATTGCTGGGTGTTCCAATTTGCTTTGTAGAAATTTGAGAACAAAACGAACTTAACATTTGCCGAAACAAATTATAAAACAAATGGTTAGAAATTACTACAAAATTATTCATAAAAAAAAAATAATGGCGCACTGGTTTAGTCCATTGATCGTAGATAAAAATATTAATAATATCTTATCTATTTTGGCCTTCAATCTATTGATTTAATGAATAATTTTGATATCTAATCTATTTTGTATCTATTTGCTTGTCGTATGTAATTTTGCAAATCATAAAATGCAATTAATTATGAAATGAAGTGTTGAATTACTTGTAAATATGTTATCGCATATTTTTAATTGTTATGGCTATGAAACATTTAATACTATGAAAAGTAATACATATTTTGATATATTAATACTTGAAACATAACCTTATGGTTGATACATATTTTTCGAATGAAATAACCCGATTAAATGATATTAAAAATATATAAACACTTCTTAGAAATGATTAGATTTTTATTGTTTAATAAATTTAAATAATGATTCATTTATGTAAAACAATCAACGGAACAAATGAATCAAAACAATTTACAGTGTAAATATTTTTTTTTCTAACGTATAAAAAACGTTTGAAGCATTTGGAATTCTTTGGACCAGACTCGATTTAAATTCAACTGATCTTAGATTCGAGGTCAAACTTTTTTACCTGCTGGACACCCCATAGGCGTGCGAATGGGGCACCAAAATTATATTTACTGTTTAAACAAACGATAATTTGTTAGCGTCACTATGACGACATTTCAGATGTTTAAAAACATGAAAATCACATAATTACTGGATAAAATTACATATTATTATTTATAAAATATACAATTTTCCTCAACACATTTTGAGTCAATGAATCATTTAACACTTGATGTGAGCTATAAACATCAAAGTTTAATTTTAGAAACAATAAATATATCTGCTGAAATATCTTGTTGACGTAAAGAGAAACCGTTTGTTGAAATCAATTTTATGTCCTCATTTTTTCGCAAATTAGCACAGATACATGCAATAGACTTTTTATTGACAAATAGAGTCTAAATATAAATTTAAATTTTATATTTATTATTAGGCTACTTAAAATTAAAAAGCAGATGTGGCCAACACAATACGAGGCACCCGCCATTTAATTTTTATTTACTTACATATATTCCTACATATTTACTTATGCTGGTAACTGTATTAATTTCCTTTCTATTATTATTTGAAATGCTTAATTTGTTGACAGTGACATATTTCTGTCAGTTACATGCATTTGAGATCTGAACGGTGTAACCATGGGGTTGTGTTTAAAGCGTAGACTCCGGGATTTATCCATAAAATATATAGAAAAAGTATTAATGCAAGCCTATACAAAATTTAGTAATGTTTAATTATTATAATAAAATAAATCTCGAAAAAATAACATTTTGAACACGGTCATTTACCAAAATCTTGATATACGGTTCTTAGCACGATCCCTACACCTACAAAATACATATGTGCAGATATATTGAATGATATTTTATAGGTAGGAGTGGTTCTCCTAATATCTATAGTATCTGCAGACCACCACAAAACAGAACATCATGGTCAAACGAAGGCATCTGCTGGTGGTGTGGCCAAAGTAGAGGCTGCAGGTAAATATTATTAACTGTGCACGAAGCTTATACCACTAGCACCTTTGTACCCGCACGTCTATAAAAGTGTTTCTTGGATACGGTCCATCTTGACTATTTCCTTTATCATTGGAAATAGGAGTATAGTTTCCTGAATTCAATCATATTATCATATTATATCCTTACATAATAAAAATATTGAGAAAAATTATTAGGTATTACGGCATATTACCCATTGCTGGGTGTGCCAATCTGCTTTGTTGTAGATATCGGTAAATGATGAAATATTTGTACCGTTGGGCGCTTACCAGGCGTCCCCTCACAGGCAATCATTGCTGTCGTGGAAAGAGCACCACAGGGGTTAATTTTGTGTCATTAAAATTCGAAGTATTTTTTGGCGTCGGTCGGGATCGAACCCGGGTCATAATTAACGAATTTAATATTTCTTGTACATACAAATAATTCAAATTGTATCTATTCTATCGTTCTATGAGGAATCTTCTCATATATTCTTCTAATATATTCAAAATTCTTTATATTTACTGATGGTATTAGCGGTATTTCTTAAGGAAATATGTAATATTAATATAAATATAATTTTAAATGTACTTCCCGGAAAGAGCTTTCTGTAATGTTAATAAAACTGTTGATTTTTGACACTGACATTTTGCATTTATCTGTCAATTATAAACATTTAAATATCTCAACTGGTTTCCATATTATTATATATCTCTAAATCTATAGAAGATATAATAAAAAAATTAAATGTATCAGATTTTAGAATTTAAAGATCTTTATTATTGTATTAACATAAATTTTCAAAAATAATATTCAGAAGATTTTTTTTAAGAAGCTACCACTTCCGGTTTTCCAATTGTTACCAAAACCTATTCAATTCTTTCCATTAATGTTAGATTGAAGAATCTGTAGTTAAACAGGTATTTAGTTGTATAGAATTTGAGAAATCGTACCTTCAACACCCTAACACACACACAAGACACACACAGACATCATCGTAAAAATATTAAAATCGTATTCGAAGGATTTTAAAACGTTCTTATTCAATAACATGTGGATATGCGATTTTTAGCATGGATCCAATACCTCTGTTAGCGAGAGGTAAAAAGCAAGCACCATAACAACATAATTACGATATTTATGGTTTTATTGCTCGACCTGATAGACTAAACGAACAATTCTTCTTCTTGCATTTACATATAAAATTATGAATATATTTCGAGTCCTGCTCGTATGGATTCTGGTGAAATGAATCGAAAAACATTTGTGGTCTATTAGAAAGCGTTTATTATTTGCTCTGGTATTTATGCAGAGAACTATTGATGAAATCTTTTTATTTTAAAATACTTTCATTTACAAAACGAAACCCTGATGATTCTATTAAGTTTTTACACTATTTGTGTGGTTATTTCTTACTCAAAATGTTCTTAATACTGTAAAAATATTTACTTACGGTAATGTAGTTTTTATATTATTAATTAATTTATGCTACAGATTTGAAAGCCACCAATACAAAAACCAATAAGAAAAAGTATTGTTTGATTAAAATTTAATTTTGTTATTGCTAAAAACTGCAGTACAGACAAAAATAATAAATTTGCAAAATGGTGCGATTAATACTTGAACAAAACAATAATACAGTGACAGTGTTTCTGATACATTAACAACTATTATTTGAAGAAGCTTTTCCCCGCTTTTAACCGAGCTTAACCTCCCATATTCACCTCCCTAAAGCTCTTAAATTAACGGCAAATTTTAGGGCAAAAAGCCGGTCACACCAAAAAATCTGGAAAAAAAGTTACTCATGAGCACGAAAAATCCAACAAAGGCAAATCAGAGGTAGTTTTGCACAAAAAAGAAGACGTTGAAAAGGGTGGTAAGAAGCACCACGCTGTAGAGGAGGCCCACCATAAATCCCAGAACCACAAAGAAGGACATGGTCAACATGGGGCCAGCTATAAGGAGGGCGCCCATAAAAAGAAGGATAATTTCGCTAAAGTAAGAAACAGAAATAGCAAATATTTGAACTTAAAAATAGTCCAGTCAAGCGTGAATAAATACAGCTAAAGTTGGGATGGGAGACCGTTAAATTACAACAAATATTATTTGGATAATTTTGGCCAAGTTTGAAGATATTTAAACTCAAAAATTATTCGTTTCGACGACTTGATCCCTCAATTGTAACCATATGGTTCAAATCGCCAGGGGAAGGGGGAATTGATGACGTCATGTTGTCGGGGGAAATCGGGCGAAATCATCTGATTTCCGTAATATTCATACAAATCAAAACAGAAAACTGATATTATACAGTATAACTTATACCGTGTGAATATTATTATTAATCAAAATTCGAAGTAAGACATTTATTTCGCAATAATAAATCAATTGAATAATTATGTCAAAACTGACAGTATTATAATAAATATAACATATATTGTGTCAGTTGTGTTATTCATCAAAATTCAAAGTATAAATAGTTATTTAGCAATACTAAACGAATTGAATAAATACAAGTATAATGGATGAAATATAGATACATCTTCATCTTGTCCAAAAACAATATGTTGCAATAATTGTCGGCAATCTTAGAAACATCGTCTCATTTGGAATTGGGCTCGTATATTTGAATATGTTTTTATTTGGTTTCTAATAGTTCTAAGGAAATAAACCTGTAAATATAACTTAAAAATGTCTAATATTTCCGCCAGAACAAAGAAATCTTAAAGTTTTTGTGTATAGTAAATCAATTTAACGATACAAAAACTATAAATTGTATTATTATTATTATTCGATCGTCTTTGAAGCATAAAATTACCGGTAAAAGTAATTTTAAAACTTTAGGTGTTATTATTTCACCATTACATAGTTGGATGAATTTTTACGATCTCAAGGTTTTTAATAACATACTGTAACCGATAATTATCTTTTACTTTTTGTATTTCACGCGTTAAGAATCTAGAAATTAGACCAGAAATACTGGAATTGAGAGCGAAACGACGGATGTATTATATAATTTACTTGAAATACTTTTTTTAAGTATAAAATTTTGAAACACATTCTATTTATAATATAATAAACTTATTTATAAATCTTCCCACGACAACCCACTTGTTGACAACAATATAACCTGTTTTTTGGATGAAAATACTTTAATATTTTTCTTGCTTTACGCATTTTATATTGACTACGGCGATGAAGAATAATTATAATAGTTTCAAGTTCAAATTGTGATCAAGGATTTGTTTGAAAGTAAAAGGAAGTGTGTATACGTAACGTTGTATGAATTTTAAATGTTATTACACATAATAAGTTATAAATAGTTTATAGTTCCACCCAACTTAGAGCCCAATTTAGACATAGAAAGTATATGAGAACTTATGAATAAAATTATTATATGTTTCCACGACTTGATCCCCACGAAAGGTGTATTAATAGAGTGTATAGAATTTGAATACATTGCTTATAATAAAATCAAATTTTACTACAATACAAAATTAAAGCTTGTAATTTTTTGTACAAAAAAGGGTTCTTACATTTTTTAATCTAGGAAGACCTGTCAAAGAGTTATGTTTACATTTTGTATTTATTGAAATAGGGTTTTCGCGAGCAATACCATAAAGACGAACACAAAAAAACCGATAATTGGTTCAGTAACAGACAAAAGAGTGGTGAATGGATTAAATTTGGTTCTGGAAAGAGCAAACATCATGCCTTTAAACACGACAAAGATTCCAATGGAAAATACCAGGTATGAAAATGAAAAATGACCACTAATCAAAATATAACCTATTTTTAAGTGTGTATAAGTCATTAACCTCTAAGGTGGCGACATGTGAAATCAGACTTTCGTAATTTTCTGCTTCCCTAATTATTTTAGATAAAAAAGCTTCAAATAAAAGTTGTAGAGCATAAAATTCTGCATCTGAATCAATAAGCAAAATTTATTTAGTATGCCTTGTAACGGCAGAAATTAGGTATGAAAATAAGGAAAAATCAAAAATAGCAATAGTCATGGAATTGATACAAATAAATAACAAATGTCTAACGGTTTATCTGTCATGTTAGGGTAATTTATTTTTATTAGATTTCTAATTTCTGTTACAGTTAACAATTATATGTTAATTCAAATTGATATTTGTTCATAATAATTTAATTCCATGGCTATTATTATTTATCATAATTTCTGTCGTTACAAGGCACACATAATTAATTTTGTTTATATATTCTGATGCAGAATTTTATGCCCTACAACTTTTATTTGAAGCTTTTTTACCTAAAATAATTAGGGAAGCAGGAAATAACGAAATCTGATTTTCCGGGTTGCATTTTGCTTCAGTTTTTGTAAAAATTAATCGATTTAACAATGTGTAATGTAAAATACATTTTATGCTATTATTTGCTTAAATATGAAAAATTGGAATGCAAGAATGTGCGATTGTAACAATGAAAACAATTATGATTGTTGGACAAAAAATTTATGTAGACTGCAAAGCAAGCTGACAACCACGTAAAGGAACAAAAATACGCATCTGGGCATGACAAATCCGACCACAAAGGCCATCAGAGTCAACACGGCGCCCAACAACACCACAACAAGCATGTGGAATACGCCAAGAAGAAGGCGCATAATAATAAACATCAATAAATAACAAACACAGTCAAAAAGTATTTGTAATATTCCTTAAATTTTATTGTATGTTTTTTTATACTGTAGTAACATTCAGTGCATTTATAGCATATGATAGAAAATACAATGTATTTTTATATGTATATGAATTAGTTTTAAATAAATAAATACTAAAAATTTGTTGTGGCCAGCATAATATCTTCCGCCAGTTCTATATACATAATATCTTATACAAATTTAATAAAGTTTCTTTTCCCTAAAAACTTACCATTACAACAAAAAATAAATAAACAGTTATGTATCTTCAATTTGTTTTTATTTATTTACAGAAGATGACAACAAAATGTAAGTGGACGCTTAACAATAAGTATAACAATAATATATGTATATTTCTTACAATTTTCAAATCATATTCCTACATAAAAATTGAATATTTCATATACAAACCATTAAAATAGTGTTTAAACTGTATATTTCCTTATATTATTACGTATTTGAATTTGAAAATTTTGCAAATGTAACTAAAAAGTGTTGCCAATTAACTGTAAAAAAAATCACCATAAATAACTGAAAACTTCAACGATTCTCCGACTGATGGCGCTAGTGGTATTTCTCCTCGATACCACTTGTTCTGCATACATGTCATTAGGAGATGTACGCCATTGTTGAACGCATGTCTCTATTTACGCTGCGAGGAAAACGCATTTTTTTAATGGAAAAACTTGTGAAACTGGGGAAAACTTATGAACAAAAGCAAGATAAAGTGTTTATTCGACTTTTGAGATAATAATTTTTACGGGAAACAGTCTTTTAGTTTGCGAAAATATTAATTTTGTTAAGTGCTTGAATGAGGTTGAAATTGTAAGTGGATTTTTAGTTATTTATTTATAAATATACTTCAAACTACTGGAAATATAGTTTTTTCATAAATTCTAATCATATACTTGTGTATTTTGTATGGATTCGTGTATTTTAAGTTATTTTGCCAAATATTTAATTGCAGTTTAAGAGTCTATTTTGTACACAAAATGGATATTTTTATATGTAAAACATATAAAAATGTCTATATTTTATGTTTAAATACATGTATTTCCTATAGTATTGATTTTCTGTATGAATTTTTAGTTTTATATCGCAAAAATTCGTTTCAAACTTGTTCGTTCCGTTTATTGTTGCGAGCTCGCGAACTTCGGAAAAGTTCGTCTGGCTTCGCATACATCCGAATTCGTCTTAGAAAATTTATTTCTTTATATTTTATAAATATTATTTAAATAGGTGATAGCTATATTAAAAAATGAAATTTTATTTTAATACTTAATTATTCATTTAATACCGCAACCAATTATTAACAATTAATATATTTAAATAATAATCACGCCACTGCTAGTTCGCCAGTCTTTTGTTTATTGTCAACAAACACAAGCAGCCATATTTTATGTTATTTAAGTATCGTGCATATTTTAATTGTTTTAATAGTGAAATATTGTTGTATATTGTTGCAAATTAGCAACAATGGTAAGTTTAAACAATAGTTTAATTGTTTTAATAGTTATTTTTGCTGATAATATGTTTTATTATTGAAATATTTGTATTTTAAAATAAATTGTTTTTGTGTTCCAGAGTTCCAGTGGATGAAAAAATGTTTCCTGAAGGACCAATACGTTTGCTGTTCCAAGGAGCCGTTCCGGGGTAGCAGAGGAGTCTTGCTGGTGGCGGAGCTGTCTTCATCAATGTAAGTCGTTATATTATGTGCCTCTCTTCACTGTCGCTTTTTTGCTATTTTTTTCAGCTTAACACAAAAGTAAATTCATTTTTCTCCTGAAAATATGATTTATGTTGTTGAATTTAATTCAAATAATCATATTTTCTTCTTTATTTCTTTTCCGAGGCACATTGTGCATGACTATCTATGTTATTAACATACCGGGCGTCGTAACTTGTTACAATATTTAAATAAATCGGCGAAACTTAGTTTTTTTTATATATATATTTGACTTAGTTTAAATAACTATCCGTTCGTTCAGTGATAGGTTTCTTTACCCAAAAAAATTGTATTTGTTTAAAAATATTTTTAAACAAGTACGATTTACAATACAGAGTTCCAGCGAAGAGTCCAGGGAGTGTAAAGGCTGGTTTAAGCCTTTGATCAACAGCAGGGCTTATTTAAAGCTTTGTTTAAGGCTTTAAGGCCAATCTACAACCACAAAAAGGCAGCAAATAGAATTATTTTAGTATTTAAAGTCGCGATTAATTTTTTGATAATATATTATTTAAAATTAAATTCATTTGCATTTTAAAGTTAGGATTAAATATAATTAAAGTTTCGCCGATAGTTTTTCGGGTTCGGGTCGGTTTCCGCGTTATTTAAGGACAGGGTAGCGTAGTTTTTATTTGGAGTGTCTACCCCATTATTTAATTTAATACTATACAAGATTAGTTGTTAAATAAATAGCTAGAAATGTAAAATACTCGGGTTCAAAACTATATAAAAGTGTTGAATAGATTTACAATAAAAATATATAGTATATACATTTTTGTTTAGAGTGGTTAAATACCTCTATATTTCAGTTTTTTATTAAAGGGCCCTCCACTATAGTAATCTTTAATTAATAGCAAATATTTGAGGATTAAATTAATCGGTTTAATTAATATTATTTGGGGGTTTTTACAAAGATTAATTCAATTAATCATTTATTGATTATTGATTTTTTTAGTTAAATTATTAAACTGTATAACTAGATGTTAAAAAATATAATTAACAAGCCCTTAAAATGTTTCTTTTTTAATGGTTAACATTGTTAAATATTAATAATGTTTTATATACTCTTTTAATAATATTAATAATAGATAATCTATGGAGGATTTCAGGTGTTTGTGTTATTTATGTGTTGGCCTCCTAAGATGTCTATTAATTAATACATTTTGTAATTAATAAAATGAGCGAAGGACAGGACTAGGGCAGCTTAGAGGGGCTTTTAGTTAAGTTAGCTCCCCTCCCGTTTCCTATTTTTATTTCTATGTGTTCGCCTTTCTAACTGTGTCGCCATCCTGTCCAATTAATTAATTAATCTATTCATAGTTGAATATTAATCTCGTGAACATATTGAGAATATTATTTTGTTCCTTTTGTAATTATTTAATAGAAACAATTAAGGGCTGTTAATTATATTATAAAATATGGAGTAATTAATTTATGCTCGGGGGTGGTATGATGGGTAATTTTTTTTTATATTTTGAATTAATCTTTAATTAATAGCAAATATTTGAGGATAAAATTAATCGAATTAATTAATATTACTTGGGTGTTTTAATAATGATTAATTCAGTTAATCATTTATTGGTTATTTATTTTTTCAGTTAAATCATTAAACTGTATAACTAGATGTTAAAAAATATAATTAACAAGCCCTTAAAATGTTTATTTTTTTAAGGGGTAACATAGTTAAATATTAATAATGTTTCATATTATCTTTTAATAATATTATTAATAGATAATCTATGGAGGATTTCAGGTGTTTGTGTTATTTATGTGTTGGCCTTCTAAGATGTCTATTAATTAATACATTTTGTAATTAATAAAATGAGCGAAGGACAGGACTAGGGCAGCTTAGAGGGGCTTTTAGTTAAGTTAGCTCCCCTTCCGTTTCCTATTTTTATTTCTATGTGTTCGCCTTTCTAACTGTCTCGCCATCCTGTCCAATTAATTAATTAATCTATTCATAGTTGAATATTAATCTCGTGAACATATTGAGAATATTATTTTGTTTCTTTTCTAATTATTTAATAGAAATAATTAAGGGCTGTTAACTATATTATAAAATATAAAGTTTATAAAAATCATATAATTTATATTGGGACATATGAGGACTGCGAGTTTATTAATTAAATATTTGTAATTATAATAATAGTTTATTATTATTTTTTTAAATTAATAGTAGAGGACCCTATATATTATCTATAATTTATTAAAAGGCGTGGATATATTTTAATATTTAAATTTATTTAATTTGGATGAAACAATTTTATTAATTTTGTAGTAATTAATTAAAAAATGGACACTTCATTTAGAAACGAAACTACATTTATCACTGATCTATAGCACCGGCTGTAGGTCTTAAGAACATGAGGTTCTTCGCGATTTCAGGTGAAGAAAACATCAGGTGAAAAAAACATAAGGTGAAGAAAACATCAGGTGACGAAAACAGGTGAAAAACAGCCCCCCTGCATGCTTTTGCTTTTTTTTCAGTTTTCCTTCTTAACTATCCAAGCAGCTCTTTCTAGTATGCCCCTATTAAATTAGAGTCAATTCCCAAGGGCGACTGGGACCCATTGTGGCAAACTCAGTCGTTCCTTTTGCTGCTCCTCTCTGGGATAGGGCAGTGGGGTCTCTGGGATGGTCGCTCTACCCAAACTAGGGTCCGCCGGACTGAGTAGCTCTGCTGTTCTGATTCCCAGTTTTTGTAATAAATAAATAAATATAATATCACGCATGCTAAGTGATAAATAAATAAACATCACGCATGCTGAGTGATGACATTTTGAAACGTGCGGGCATCTACCAGGCGTCGCAATGCGGGCCCTCATCGCTGGAGTCGAGAGTGCACCCCAGGAAGCACTCTTTTACCATTGGAACAAATACACTAAAATATTGCTAGATTTCTTTCAATTTGCAGTTTTAAATGATTACAATTAGTTTACTTGCATTTTAAAGTTTAAATTTATGCTTTCAACTTATTTAATGGTAGTTTACTTGTACTTGCAATTTAAAATATTAGTTTGCAGTTTTAAATAATTACAATTAGTTTATTTCTATTTTACAGTTTTAACTTATTAAATTATAATAAAACATACTTGCTTTTGTATTAATAACACAACACACCCACGAAATCATATATGTATGTATTAAAGATAATAAATATATATTGTTATATATGTAAAAATAAATAAAAAATAGTGTGCAAAATTTATTTTATGTATTCCCGTTCTTTATTCGTTCGTCGCCGCGATTTCGTCCGTATATATTGTTGATTTCTCATGTATTTATATATGTATATTATTTATGTATGTATATTATTTATGTATGTATATTATGTATTTATATATGTATTTGTGCATGTGCATGTTTATATTGTGGTTAGGGCGTGAGCAGTTTCAACGGGGCCTCCTGAGCTAACTTTTCCCTTTCAGGTCCCCAGCCGTTAGACGGTTGGGCGTCTAACGGTAATTGCATGCGGGGCACATTTTCATTCTCGCTGCAAAGCTTGAATGAGCAAAACCGGTTTGGTGTACATTGCACTTAGTGCACCGAGCCTGGGGCCTGGTCTGCCATACTCGCGGTGGTGCGAACCTCTTAGCCCTTGTGATTGTCTGGGTCCGGGGCGGGGGAAGACCCTAGGGACGTACACACTTTACACAACTTGACACCGTCGTCAAGTACACTGTTAGGTCCCCCATTTATTTATATTTATGTATGTTTTCAGCTTTATCAGGAGGCCTACTCATCATTTATGTATTTATGTGTATTTCTTAGCTTAAATATTAGGTAGGATGTTTAAAAACAATAATAATTAATAATAAATTGTCTAATTACGGTAAAACATAACTTAAACTGCGTCGAAATGGTCGAAAATTTCAGTTCTTTTTCAGGATATATCTTCATAAATAGACAATTATTAAGGACGTTTCTTTAAGCAAAAATTATATCACGAATAAATTTCATTATTTTTATAAATAATATAATAATAAACTAAGACAGATAGAGGCTTGTGATTATCATATTTAAATTCAGGAGGGTTGTTTTCATAATAAAAAGTTAGTTTAAAAATTTTGAAAACTAAGAGATTAGGGACTTGCGATGTCTATATATTTGAATTTAGGAATTTTACAGTGATAGCCAATCAGAGCTTAGTTTACAGATGATGGCAGTTTGATCGAAAATTGAAATTCAAAATGAAAAAACAATGTTGCCAATGGTTAGTAAACAAAAATACCTAAAAGTTATCGCCAAATGTTGATAGGAAAAATAACTATAATTTTTATAAAAGTGCAGCGATTTGCTGTCAAATTCTGTTGATCTATTTACATTTTTATCAACAAATTGTTTATGTATAATGGACAAAACTATTTTAATTGTTGAACCATTTTTTGGGGGATCACATAAACAATTAATAGACACATTATTACCAGGTATTTTCTTTAACATAAACTGAATAACAATCTATGAAAACATTGTTAATTTTAGTTTTAAACAATAATTGTGATCTTGTAACACTCACACCCAAAAAATGGCCGTGGAGGGCGCGCTGTAGTGCCTTAAAATTTAGTCAAATCATTGAACGAAATCACAATTACAAAACGTTATTTTGTAGTAGTGTATTGAATCTTGCAGAACTTATAGGACTTAGAAATGATTTACAAACGTTAAAAAAGATGGTTTATTTTCACGAAAATCAATTAGTATATCCTAAACAACAAATAAAGGATAGGGATTTTCAGTTTGGCTACAATCAAATAACAACATGGTATACTTTCAAAATTTGATTTATTGGAATACATTTGATATATTTTCAGTTTAGTAGCGGATACAATAGTATTTAACTCGTATTATAATATGAACAGCTTTTTGGATAATTTAAACAAATACATTAAACTTATGCCGGACTTTAGACCGAAACAGTTACGTGAAAACATTGAACATAAATGTATTGTTTTGTATTTTCCAATAAATTTTCTACAATTACCACAAAATATAAATACAAAATCAAAGTTATTACATATAATATGGCCACATAGATGGGAATTTGACAAAGGGCCTGACGAATTTTTCGAAATAATATTCAAACTAAAAGAAAATTCAAAATTTTATATATCAGTTCTTGGAGAGACTTTTACAGACATTCCAGATATTTTTCACAAATCTAAAGAATTGTTAAATGAAAATATTTTAAATTGGGGCTTTGTGGAATCAAAGGAAAAGTATTACGATATTTTAAACAGTGGACATGTGGTATTGTCAACAGCAAAACATGAATTTTACGGTGTGGCAGTGTAAGTACAAAAATATTATAGTCAGTCATAGAATGGCATTCCAATGTGAGCTATATTAATAATTTGTATGATTGAGGTTATCACATGACAGTAAATAATATAAAAATGATTTTAAACGAGGATCTATTTTATCGCCAAAAAGATTAATGATAATTTCGGCATTATCTAATGCGCTATGAGAATTTTTGAAAAAACAAAAGCACATCTAAGATGGCCCCATATAGGTGCACAAAAGTTTCATTTAACCAATATTGTATCTCTTATAATTCTCAAGATCCCAATAATGGCATCTCTAAATGAGACACACTGTATGAATAATTTGTGTGATTTAGCGGTAAAAAAATTATCGAAATTGTTTTGAATGCTTCTGCATAATTCCATATTTTGAGGTTATCACATGACAGTCCTCAGTTATGTATTTCTGAATATTATTACATTTTAGAGAGTTTGTACTGTTTAAGGTCTATTTTATTTTGCCGCCAAAAAGATTGGTGATTCGTCAAAAATTAATGCGAAACATTGTCAATTCTATTCAGTCAGCAATTATTCGACTTACGTTTTCATAATAAATTTTAAGTCTATTTTGTATCCAGCAATGAAATATAACTAGACAAAACTTCATTCAGTTTTTGATTTCGGCTGGTCAGACAGAGACAACTAGAGATAGAGATATGTTTAGTCTAGTTTGAGCATTGCTCACTAGAAGCGCAAGTGTTCCTAATAATATATTCTTTGGGCATAAAAAATAAAACTACTAAATTATGTTTAAAACCAAAAACAAATTTATGTCGATTAATTCAGTACCTATCCTAGTAAATAAGATACCGGAATAAAAAAAAAACTTCTTATTCTTATTACATTGTTTACAATAACTTTCGTTTCGTGGTGTACTCTAATTTTAAAATAAATATCTAAAATTAAATTTAATAATTGTGTTATTGTTCAGAGGGCCTTGATCAAGTATATAAATCTTGCAAATTTTCTGCTTTTCAATATTTGGAGCCGAATGCCAAACTGCTAGTGGGTCTCATCACCAGGGCAACGAACCCGACAAAAACTGGGTTCGGTTCTGGTTAATTTGTTTTTTGAGAGATGGGTTCGGGTTCAAGTTAGGTTCGAACTAATGAAAAGTAATGTTTTTTGAATAATAATCTTTACATAGAAATAATTTAAAATGCGAGCCGGAATTTACACGAACACAATTTTCAAAAATAGACAAAATCGGCTGCATTACGATTACGCTTACGTTTCAAATTCAAAATGAACCTGAACCTTGTACTCGAATTTTAATAGACTGTTCGTTTCGACGCCATTTTAAAAATATATTTGAGGTTTGGTTCTGGGTTTGGGTTCACTAAAATATTACCGTTTGGTTCGGTTCAGGTTTGGGTTCGATGCCCTGCTCGTCACTTTTAAAATGCCTTCTTGTTGCAAGAATAGGTCTGTAAAGGGTTTTCGACTATTTAGAATACTATGTGAAAGAAATTTATAAGAACTGATCTGTCGACTACATATTTATTGTTCGGCAACGTCAATAATTTTGTATTTTATAATTATAATACATAATTAATAAATATTTTCCGTTGAAAATCTCTATCTCTAGTTGTCTCTTGGCCAGCCGAAATCAAAACATTCATATAAATTAACAAGATGGCGTCATCACACTGGAATGCCATTTTTAGAGAAATGTGACTGTATTTAGTAACCATTATTTTCCAGTTTGGAAGCTGTATATTGCGGTTGCTATCCATTATTACCAGACAGATTAGTCTATCCAGAAATATACAATAAAGAATGTTTGTATAGTAACATTAAACAGGCAGTGGATATGCTCAAAGATATGGCAGACAATATAGACAAATATTACCAACTAAGACACAAACTAAATATCAATTTTGATAGTTTTTCTACAGAAACTTTAATTCCGAAATACAAACAACTATTAAACTATTCTATTGTTATTATTTCCACGTCGTCATCCTTCTTTTTCTCGTCTTTTTTACTGAGAGAAATCGGCATTTGTAAGTTTTTATCACCCGGTTTGTAATTTGGTGTTACGGTAATATCACTACCTAATTTCCGCGCTAGTTTAAGCTTAGGCGCGCTTGAACTTGGCTTTCTAAAGCTCATAGCTTTCCCATCCTGAGCTTTAAAAGCTTGAGGGATTATAGAAATCCCCGAATCACCTGTTTGAAGATTTTGCATTAAATTTTGATTTGCTTTTGTTATTGTTAAACTGGGAGGAATATTTTTATATTTTGGAATAATTTTGGGGTTATGTGGCACGGGGGGTAAAGGAATACTGGGTTTAGTGAAAACATTTTTTTGTTGGAAATTCTGGTATTGATTGTAATAATCCATAGCTGAGCTTTCGTGTTTGGAGGTACTTTTCGCTGGTTTTTGCGCTTTTTGGGAGCTTTTTTGACGCTCGGCGAGCTTTTGCTGCAAAGTTTTAGGACTTGTAGGGATGGGGTTTGGTTTGGGGGGAGGAGGGGTGGACTTACTTTGAATAGGGGTTATTGAAATGCCGGGACGATCCTTAAATATTGAAATATCGCTGGAAAAATCTTTTGGATCTGAATAATATGATTTTGAAGATTCTTTTGAATATCTAACTTCTTTATCTTTTTTTTCAATTGGTTTAACTTTGTGTTCTTTACTCGTACTTGGTTTATCTTTTTCTGAACCACTCGTACTCGGTAAATTCATTATGGGATTAGGATTATTCGCGTACGGATTCAACATTGGGCCCATTGAATACTGTCGTATTAATTGTTTTTGATATTCGGACATCATGTAATTTAGCGCTAATTTTGGATCAAGATTCGCGTATAATAAGCTTTGCCACGAGGGGAAAGGGGGCGTTGTCGGTTGGGGGAAAGAAAGGGGGGCATTTTGGGGACGTTTCCCAGCGAGATGTTTGTTTATATTTGGGGGGCGACCTCTCGGACGACCGGGGAACGGCCGAGATGGTTTCTTTATTGGTTGCGTCGGTGTTGAAGTTGTGGGCGACTAAAATAAAATTAATGAATTATACAAATAAATGTTGAATAATTGTTGTAAATATTACTTGAGGTGTTGAAGGCTGAGATGTGGTTGATGTATTTAATTTAGATATTGAAATGTTTGTTGGTGTTTGAGGCGTTTTTGATAATATTTGAGTTAACTTTCGTTGCTGACAGAATTTTATAGCTCCGTCCAATATGGATGTTTCGGGCAGCTGAAAATATATTTTAAATAAATTAAAACAAATATATTTGTTTCGTATTGTACCTTATTTTGGGTGTATTGTTTATAACAATCAGTCAACAATCCTGCAAATAATGTTTCTTTATGCGGTAAATGTTTCTGAACTTTTTGATAAGCTTTATAAATGTCCATCAATAATTTTATACTGGAATCTTGTTCAGAAATATCTGATTCATTGTATATTTTTTTGCCTGTTTGATATCTTTTTAACATTCCTCTTAAACATTGAATACAAATCGACAAGGCTTGATCAGATAATTGTTGCCGTTCAGAATCGCGAATATATATCCTGCAAACATTAAAATAAATATTTTTAAGGCTTTAATTTGGATGAATGCTTTTTATATTTCGGGATTTGGCGTACGATCGCTATTTGTGTTGTTTACAGTAACTTGAAAATTCATATCGGCCAAAAATGGAATTAAATCACAACCCCAAATCTATTCGTACCCTCAGAAAAAAATATATTAACAGCAAGAAGAAATAAAGTTTAGATTACAATAGTTAAGACTAAATTTGGGCAATTTTTTATTTTATGTATTAATAAAGTGTACTGGATTTAAATATAATGTTAATACCTAAATTTATAATTTTAACAATAATCTACGGGCAAATATATGACAACAGACACGTGCTAATTTTTTTAGTTCCAACAGTAAATAATACAATATTTATGTTACAAATCTCAAATATATTTTTCCATTGAACCCGAGTCGGAACCGAACCGGGTATTAAAATTTGAGTTCAGGGTTCAGATTCGGTTCAGGTTCATTTTGAGTTCAAAACGTAATCGTAGTGCAACCGATAATCGACACGATATTTATTCTAAAAACATTAATTCAATTTTCATTATGTCGAACCGAACGAAACCGCAAATTGTGTTAATATTAGAACCAGAACCGCACCCGAACCCATCTCTCAAAAAACAAATTAACCTAAACCGAACCCAGTTTTTGGCGGGTTCGTTGCCCTGTATACAATTAATTACTATACAGGGTGTTTCCTTTAAAACAACCAGCGCTTTTTTGGGCGAACTAATGACTTTAGAGAAAAATGTTATATACAAAAAATTACCAGGAAAAAAAGGCTTAATTTATGAGGAATAATAAATAAAAAATTCAACCAGTGGTTCTCAAACGGTAGAATAAAATTATATTTTTTTAAATGGCAACCTATATAAATTTTTTGTCCATTAGATAGAGAATTTTTTTCTGATTTCAACGATATACATATGATATGGGGTTGTATAACATTTCGAGAAAAATGATATTAAAAATCAGAAATAATTTTACAATATTGAAGTAGGCTATGCAATAAACAAATGCAAACAAATGATACAGGTGACAGATAGTTTTGTTACTTACGTTATTAAGTGTTTGTTTTCGTAATTGTTTAATTACTTATTAATAGTCGTATTAATAGTTGTTTATTACATAGCCTACTTCAATATTGTAAAATTATTTCTGATTTTTATACAACCCCATATCATATTTATATCGTTGAAATCAGAAAAAAATTCTCTATCTAATGGACAAAAAATTTATATAGGTTGCCATTTAAAAAAATATAATTTTATTCTACCGTTTGAGAACCACTGGTTGAATTTTTTATTTATTATTCCTCATAAATTAAGCCCTTTATCCTGGTAATTTTTTGTATATAACATTTTACTCTAAAGTCATTAGTTCGCCCAAAAAAGCGCTGGTTGTTTTAAAGGAAACACCCTGTATATATAAAAATTTATTTTTTTAGTAAAATTATTTGCAAAGTGATATTTATTTATTAAAGTACCACTTACAATTATATTAAAAATAAGAATAAATAAACTTCTGGCTGATTATTACTCTAATTCAACAAATTTTGATATGGTGTATTAATAGAGTAATATTTCTTAGGTTTAATAATAATTGCAAATAAACCATTGTCTGCATGTGACAAATGTTTTCGTCTTTAATAATTCGCAAATTTATTAAAGTAATAAAATTTAAAATGGCGATTAATTGAGTATATTGTCAGTTACCTTTACCCTCAGTTTTATAGATAATACTAACATAAATATTGTATTATTTACTGTTGAAGCGAAAAAATTTGGGACTTGTCTTTTGTCATTTGCCCGTAGATTATTTAGAAAAACAATAAATATTTGTTTTCAAATCCCGAAATATAAAAGACAACCCTTATATTGGGAAAAATACTTGTCTGGGTCTGGTGTCCGTCTTAACATCAAAAATAGATCTAATAAAGTTTTTGTGTCATCGCTATCGCGCAGAACTTTCATTAAAAGCTCAACACAACGGCTCATATGGGAAGCGAAGCTTCCTGGTCGATCTATTTCACTAGTTGGAATGCGCCACACCCCCTAAAATATTTTAAAATAATTTCTGCGTTTTTAAAAATAATTTATTTGTATTTACATTGAAAAAATTGTTGGTTTTTCTATCAGAAAATAAACCAGTAACAATGGTTTCATCTGAGCAACAATATTCAGACAGCATTAAATGTCGGCATTTGGAAAGATTTTTATATGTTTTATTGTTTAAATAAAAATGTGTCAAACGATACAACGCTTTATAGTTTTGAGGAAATCGACAAATACATTGTTCTAAACTCAACAAACATTGGTCTATTAAACGTTTAACTTCTTCCGGCGAAAAAACCGAATCTAAAATGATTTTTTTTAAAAAAAATTCAAGATTGTGAATTTATTTCACCTTTTTTGCCGCTACTTTTGCTACTACCAGTTTCGCTTGATTCCGAATCGCTGCTTGATGAATCGCTTTCATCGCTGCTGGAAGAATCTGACGAATCGCTGGTGGATGTTGTGGTTGTAGTAGTGGCAGCAGTGCTTGTTGTACTTCCCCTTCGACTTGGAGAACTCACAGACTCAGTTTGTTTCTAGAAACGGACAATTAATAAAGACAATTTTGAGATTTGATATTGGGAAAATTATTAGGCGGAAGACTCACGTCGTCAACTTGAGAAAAACCTTATAAAAAGAAATATGCAAAAAAATTGTTGTATTTGACATTTTTTGTACACACAAAAAAAATTAATTACACCTAATCTTTATATTTATGTGTTTTCTATAATTTTAAATTCATTCCATGAGCAAGTTTTCTCTATTTCTCCTAAATATTCGAGGTTTTTCCAATTCATTAACGAGATTGGCGATATTTCTGTAGGGTTCATGTAATATACCTATAATTTTGAATATATAATTAATAATACAATAAGAAATATTAAATATCGTTTCCAGAAAACGCCTTCAGTACTATCTCTGAATTTTTGACACTGACATTAGTGACATTTATCTGTCAATTACAGACATTTTAATATCTCAAGTAGTTATTATGGAGATATTTGGGCTGTGAGATTTACTACAACATAATATATATCATGGCATATTACCCATTGCTGGGTGTGCCAATCTACTTTGTATACAGATTTTGGTAATGATGATGACATATGTACCGTGCGGGCGTTTACCAGGCGTCACCGCACGGGCATTCATTGCTGGCGTGGAGAGTGCACCACAGGGATCAACTTTGTGCCATTTAAAATTCGAAATATTTGGCGTTTGTCGGAATCGAACCCGGTTCCCCAGATTCGCGATCAGATTATATTTCTATATCTTTAAATCTATAGAAGATATAATAAAAAAAATAATTGTGTCGGATAGAGAATTTTGTTTTTTAATATAAGTTTTCAAAAAATATTTAGAAGATTTTTGTTAAAATACTACTACTTCCGGTTGTCCAATTGTTACCAGAATCTATTCAACTCTTTCCATTACTGTTAGATTGAGGAATCCGTAGTTACACAGACTTTAGTCTTATAGAATTTGAGAAATCGTACATACAACTACCTCTCTCTCTCGCACACATACAGACATCGTAAAAATGTTAAAATCGGATTCTAGGGATCTTAAAACGTGCTTATTCACTAAAATCTAGACTATGCGATTTTTAGCATAATTCCAATACCTCTCTTAGCGAGAAGTAAAAAATATATTAGTATTAAAAAACGTATATATTAATGAATTTATAATTATTTCTAAGTCGATCCTTTTTTTCTACGGAATATGAAATTATTTTACCCAACATGGTCATTCTAGTAGTGCCAACGTATGGTACGAAAATAAACTACATTTCAAATAATTTTATATTCCGTAAAAGGAATAACGATTGACTTAGAAATAACTGTATTTTTAAAAATAAATAACACCCAATAATTTCTACAAGTTATACATATTTCATTTTAAAAGGTTTTTGACGTGAGTCTTCTGCCTAATCATTGCCACTATTATAATTACTTCCGGAGAAATGTTTTTTAAAGTTTCTGACGATTTGTCAATTTCTGATTCAGATTCTGATTTGTATTCCGGTTGATTGGCCATGCAAGATTTCATCATTTCATCCATTATATCTTGCGCGTTTTTTACTCGAATTTTCGGAAGTTTTTCGGGAGAATTTTTTTGTTTTTCTTCGTCAGAGTCTATGATCATTACAACGTCATCATTTTTATTTGCTTCTAATTCAACTTTGTTTAATATTTCTTCCATTATTCCAATAATATCCGCGTCAATTTCTTCGATTGTCAAGCGGCGTTTTTTGGCGGGAATTTGCTCAGATCCTTCCGACGGTCGTTTTAGAGTTTCTGAGTAAGATGTTTTGCTGAATAAACCGTTGTCTGCTTCTTTTAAATATTTTTGGAAGATTTTTCCAACTGATCGGGATATTGGTTTGTCTTCGTGGAGCTCCAGGTATTTTAAAATGGAAGCGTGGATGCGGTAATGGATTTCTAAAGCTTCCATTGATAGATGTTGTGGATTGCTGTAGTTTATTTTTAATGGATATGTGGCTTTATTTTCGAATAAAAGTTTTGAGGCTTGGCCATAATGGTCTAAATAAATTCCAGGGTCTTGTTTTTTCTTTTCGGCTATTTTGCCCATCATGTAATGATGTAACCATCGTTCATCATGCTCGCTTGGTTCAACTTGCCAGGCTAAACTTGCAGAACTAAAACATTCCATTGCTGTATCTAACAACGCTTCCTTTTGCGATTCTAATGATTCAAATTTTTCCATGCTAAACATATCTGTATCGCCCTTTAACAACCGCGAGCAAAACGCGTGCGCCATATAGACAAAATTTCCGTATTCTATCCATAGTGTAATGTGGTCTTGGCTCAAGCTTAAAGCTTGTTTGAAGCATATTTGAGCTGATTTTACTTTATCGAGAAATTCGGCTTCGTGTCTGAAATAAATTTGTAATGATTGGTGGGTTTAAAATAAAGTAGGATACGTACTTGAAAGCTTCACAATGATTGAGTTTGGTTTCCAGTTGAGATGCTAGGCCTAGGGCTATGTCTGCCCAAGTGTCTAAACGGGTTGCATTTATACATAAATCCAGTAGAAAATATTTTATGCCTTTATTAGGATCGTGCAGTTTTAGATAGTAGTCGCCTAGTAGATAATATATTGCAGAAACCTTAAATATTTCATTGAATAAGTTCATATCGATTAATAGGATTTCGGATTAGAAATTGATAAATAATAGTTATTTAACTATCAAGTGTGTTAATGAGGGCGATTAATGATTGAGACATTTTAACGCGTGAGCGTAGCGAACGCGTTAATTGTTGAGATCATTAATCGCCAATTAACACACGTGTTAGTTACAATATTTTTTCGTTGACCGTATCTTACTTAAATGGAAAATCTAATTTTATTCCATGACAAATTTTTTTAGGTTAGTAATGGTTGACCGAACGTCAAATTTTACGTCGGAAAATCAATAAGTTTTGTCATCAATTGTTTTCAGTGGGTGCGTTCAGTGTACTTAATGCTAGACAACGCAAGTGGTTTTTTATGTTATTTGAGGAATTTTATTCTTTCAAATTCATTTTAAAGGTATGCTACGTGAATATACCTAGCTAGTAAGTGTCAAAAGCATGACTTTTAATTCTGTCTACCTTTTTGCTACAACTTAGCGTTAGCAAAATACATGCTGTGTTCCATGTGGTGAACACTCCCAAAAAATCGTTTATTAATAAAAAATCATGCATTAATAGGGGTCATTAATGAATGATTTTCTATACATTAAGATAGCCTATTAATAAACGGTCGACGGAAAAATAAATAAATAAATATTTCATCACGGCATATTACCCATTGCTGGGTGTGCCAATCTGCTTCATACACAGATATCGGTAATGATGGAATATTTGTACCGTGTGGGCGCTTACCAGAAATTGATTTATACATAAATTCGATTTTTCTTTCGCGATATACGGTCATACAAAAAAGTCTCCGTATGTCAAATAGTTTCAATTTATTTTAAGAAAAATATTAGTCTAAAACCTAACATATTTAATTTTTTTGGCTAGAAGCGTCATAATGTTTATACATCACCCTGTTCATTTCTTGCTTCGTTCAGTTTTCTAACGTTCAACCATGAAGTTAGCGCAGAACTTCGCGCACTCACAATTTAAAAAGTATACTCCTCGGTATAGTTTGGTTCACGAAAGATGACAATTCAAGGCCATTTGTTCGAAGAAAGAATAAACAATATTTTATATAGCGATAGTATAGCAACATTATATATTAGAAAGAGATAGATTATTTGACGTATTTCTACGTGATTTATTCTATATGATATAGTTCCATATTCACATTGCTCTCGTAACACACTAAAAGTAATAGGAACGTATGTCGATGAGTTGCTGGTATGCAATTATCTATTGAACTGCCCTCTACGTTAAAGCAAATCCGGTGGCGGAGTTTGTTTTTTGAATTTGACGCACGATTTGACGTTTAAACAAAATCAACGAATAAGTTAATTTTGTTCCGCGATTTTATTAAACATAATCATGGGAGAGAAAGGAAAAACTTTGCGAAGGCAAGCTATTCAATTTGTGCAAAATGAACACGAATTTTTTCAACGGGATTTTGAAACCCCCAAGTTGTATGAAATATATTTAAAGTTAACAATATGTTGCTGTCACAAAATCAAACTGAAAATCATAGTTCCAAACAAAAATATTTGAAATTAAAGACAACTTTTAAAAAATCATATCTCTGATTCTAAAGACCTATTCTTTCAAGAAAAAAATAAATTTCTTTCTCAATGTCATGCAAAAAAATGAAAATATTTCACTTACTTTGAGCGGGAAATCTATCGCTTCCGGCATGTCTCCATCCCCATCAACGAACTTTTTAACCTTATCCACAACTCTTTGCGGTTCAAATTCACTCGGAACTAACACCAAAATCCTCAATAACAACTGTTCCATTTCGCTAGAAATCGAACTATATCTATAACTATCAAATTCCGGTAGAGCTTTCGGCTGATAGAACTCATACAACTCTTGCGCATGTAACCAAGTGAGCGGTAATGGATCAACATTATGATCAGCTAAATGGCGGGAAACTTTATTTTTTTTACTCGGATGTTGATAAAGGCAGAAGAAAGCCTGTTCGAGATGAATATCTATTTTTTCTCGAATAGAAAAAAAAATTGGAGCAGTCAAACGATATAATGTTGAAGATATTAGGAAGAGGAGGAGTTCGCCTGAATTGTTGAGGCACCAACAGCGTCTGAAATATAAATTGATAAAAAATTGGAAGAAATTTTTAGGAAAAATGTACCTTCCTAAAAATTCATGCGCTGAAAATAATATTTGTATTGATGCAGGGACATCTTCTTCGTCTTCTTCTGAATCTTCGCTTTTTGAAACTGATATTTGTTCTTCGTCAGATTCATCCGAATTTTTGCAATGGCGGACAGATTTTTTGGCTTGAACTCTGTGCTCTTCCCTAAAAAAAAAAATATTTAAGACACAAATCGGTAAATAAAGTTTCATTTTACCTTTGAAGAATATAATGCAATAAAATCCATGGTTTAACAGTGTCCAACGGCATTTTCGAACTATTTTCCATAGATTTCGTATTCAATTGATGACAAATAATACTTGTAAGATTTTCTACAATTCTCGTCTGCGTTTCTTTTATATAATCCACTGAAAAATGTACAAATATTATTAAAAAAAATAATTAAAATCGTTGAAAACTTACAAATAATAATATTTTCTTCTTTGATGCAAGCTTCCATTAAAACCAAACACTTTCCAACAACCATAGCCCATCTTTTATGTTCGAATGAATCGGGTTGCGCATAAGTTTTAAAATACATCGGTAGGGCTTCGTTTAAACATAAATCGCACCAAATCAAACATTCCTAAAAACAAAAATAAATAATAAAATGTTTGGAATTTATTTTAAAAACATACAGATTTGTCCGTGAGCCAAAGGGCGTGCAACAACATAACAATTTGAACCGGGCGATCAATTTTAGTTTTAAATTTACAAATATGTTTCAACTCGAAAGTTTCTTTCAAAATTTTAACAACTTCTGAATAGTTTTTATTCTCGTATAGTTTTTCAACGTAACCTAATTTTTGTAACATTTCCAGACTTTGTAATAATTTTTCCGTATTTTTTTTAGTCACTAATGAATTATATTTCATGTTTGGAAGTTTCAAATAATAATCATTTTCATTGTCGCATATTTTTTGAAAGTAGTACATTATCTGAAACATAAATAATTTTAAACATAGTCAATATAATAATAGTTAATATTACAGCGTTTAACGCCCGTATAGCTTGGTCATTTTTATTTTCGGCCATGTATATATGACTTTTCAACCAGTTTAATCTCAAATTCATATTTAAAAAATCATCCCCCCAGTCAGTTTTTCGAGTGCATATTAATTCCATTGAACTTAAAGACGTTGACGGTAAATTTTTAATATCATCCAAACTGAAAAGAAAAATTATTAACACATATTTATTTGTTAAAATGTTAAATTTACGTTAATTTATTGTTGATTTTGTGTTGGACCACATCAAAAATTAATTCACTGTACAATAAAGTGATTTCCGTATCGGATTTTAAAATTTGGAATTCGTTTTCTTCGCAAAAAAATTGCGGATGTTCAAAAAACTCCCTGAAAAAAATAAATCAGTATTTTTTTTTAAATATTTGGGTTTACATACCTATACATTTCGTATATAGAAATATAAATATCTTTTAAATCTAAAGGCCACTTAATCCTCCATTTTGTTCCTAAAGTTTTGACGAATTTTTCAATGATTGAAATAATATCACATCGTTCGAAATTGTAATTCCAGAAATTTTCTACATCTTCTTGTTCTTCGGAGGTCCCGAAATATTTTTCATATTCGCTAAAAGTATTAAAATAAATACAAATATATTATAAAAATGTTATAAAATTATAAAAACCTGGTATCAATATTTGGTTGAGGCGATTCAACAATTTTTTCATGTTCTTCAACAAACAATTTATAAAGATCCATTGTATTTACGGAATCATCCTGTTGAAGGATTCCCAGTTCTTTATATTTATCGGACTTCAAGCCGTTAGGTCTAAAAAAAAAATAATGGAGTAGTTTCGCCTTTTTGATTTTTTTATTAGAAGTTTAAATTTAAATTTTTCATATTTTTTTATTTTGTACAATTTTTTGCCGCTTCCGTTGCAACAAGGTTATGTTTCGGCGTCAGTATCACTTTGATAAGTCACATTCCATCGCTGTAAAACAACGACACTAGCGACATTTGCGGCGTTAAGTATGTAAGCGTGACGTGTAATATTTTTATAAAAAATTATTACTTACAAAATATTATTTGGAATGATTCTTCGCAAAGCGCCTTCGATCGTATCATCCTTATCATTTTTGCCCATTTTTCTATTCGATTTTCTTTTGCTGTGCCACGCCCATGGTTGAAGAAACGATAAAGAATTCCTCCTCCGTCTGTTGGGAGTTTTAGATTTTTTTTCATTATTTTCAGTCTTTTTTTCTTCTTTGTCAGTACTTTCTTCCTTTTTGTCTTCGCCGGATTCTTCCTGCGAATTGCTTTTCTCTTCGTTTTCTTCCGGTGTCTTGTCTTCTTTTTCTATTTCAGTTTCAGTGTCGTCTGAAGCGACTTCAGGGATTTCTGAAGCGACGTCGCTTTCCGGTTCGATTATTTCTGGGTCGGGTTTTGTGGGTTCGGGGTCGGGGTCGTCGGGTTTGTCGGAATCTATGTCCATTTTTGTGGTTGTGATTTCGTCTTGTGTTTTAGTGTCTTTGTTTTCTTCGTTCATACTTTCTTTTAGATTTATTCGACTTATAAAACTCTGAAATATGTTTTTTCAAAATATAAACTTTAAATGTTTTATTTTTCTTACCAATTTATTATCTGAAATATATTTGTGCATATGTATTATTGATTGTCCTAAACATACCCAAGTAAACTTTTCTAATGGTTTACTTAACGGCAAAACTGGCAGTGGTTTCGGCCCTAAATCTATTTCTAAACTCCTAATTCTATCAAAAATTTCAATAGATTCTTTTTCTAATTCTTGTCCTTCATTTTCATCAAATTTCACATCCAACGGCGGATCATAAATGCTATAAAAAATTGTCTAAATATTGAAAAAACTAAACCCAAATATATTTATTTTATATATTATCTTACTTACTAATCTGAATTAAATCGTTCGTAATAATTCTTAGTAGCGGGATTATTTTCGTATATTCTTTTCCGCAACCAAAGTCCCCGAATATACTCGGAATCAAGTTGTAAACCTCGACTTATATAATAAAGACAAGACACAGAATCTCGTAGAGCGTATAGTAACATTATTAGTTTATCTAAAGTCGGCCAATGGTTTTTATTATTTTCTAAACCCTGCACAAAATATTTGTTGATGTTTCACTAGTTTACAACTTCTGAGTCAACTTCAATGAAGACATCGTCACAAGCCGGCCATAATAAGTAACCACAGACGCGTTTCGCACTTCTGGGCGGCTTGTGGCGATGGTTTCATTGCAGTTGACTCAGTTGTTTCCCGGAGAAATTTGCTTTTGCAGTTTTCATGAATGTTAATAAAAACTTACTTTTGAAAAGGCAAAAGCGGCTTGCTTAAAATGATCCAATTCTATAGCTAAAGAACCAATTTTAAACCATAGAGTTACATCGGTTTTATCTAAATCCGATGCCTGAAAATCAATAATATATACTTTAAAACAAATAAATATTAGTTGTATGTCTCACTTTTGCGTAATAATCCAGCGCAAACTGCTTTTTCCCTAAAGAAACATTAATAGAACCGAGATTTAAAAAGCAAGAATATTTCAAAGTTGACATAGTTTTGGGTAATCCGCCTCTTTTTTCTATCTCTGGTATATCTATCTCCACTAAACTTTGAAGCAGACATTCTGCTTCATTTAAATTACCGCTACATTGTAACTTTAAAGCCTTGTTATACTTTGCCAACGCGTTTTCTTCCTACAAATATTTGTCATAATGTTTTTGTAAGTGTTTTATGTTTGAAAAATATACTTGCGCTTCTTTTCTGATGGCTGGGCCATCATCATCAGAGATTGAATCTCTGTTTAAGGACTTTATCTTCAACATTTGATAGGAATTTTTACTTCACTTTAAGGTTAATAAATACATTTTACTTTTATTTCTGTTTTTAATTTGGGCGGACAAATGGGAGTCTGCCTGAGGAAAAACGTTTCAAGATCGACAGTCGAACAAGTTATTTAGACACTTTATTTTTACAGTTTAATGCGTAATAAAAAAAATTATGTATATTTTTACGGGTATAATAAGCAATATTTGATATATTCTACTATTTTTAAATAAGTTAAAAGCTATAAAATATATGGGTATGTCTAGGGAATTTCATGTTGTAACAATGGAAATATGAAACGAATTTGTCACGCTTTTGTCTTTTATCGATCTTTGTTTGAAATGGCGTTAACGAATATTTTACAAACAGTCAGAGAAGACGATTATGTTGAATACTATTTATTTCCTCCGTTAAACAGTACAGAAAACGAGGAAACACAGTTAAATACTTATTTGACAAAAATAAACAACATTGTCAACAAATATAACAATGGATATTTGTGGCACAAAGATAAATTCAATTTAATTTCTAGGCCAACGTCTTCCAAGTTTCTTTACACGGACGAATTTAAATTAGAAGGTGATTATTTAGTATTAAATTAATGAAATAAACATTGAAATGTATTGTAGATCGTGTGCCATGTCATATTTACGGTATTTTACACTATGGGGATAATATTGATGATGAATGGTTTACTGTATTTTTATTGATACAATTAACTAAAGAAATCGATGGTTTAGTGGCTCGAGTGGTTGACAGTGATGGAGAATTTTTACTCATTGAAGCAGCCAATTTTTTACCAAATTGGGCTAATCCTGAAGTCTGCGAAAAGAGAGTACGTTGAAAAATACAGTCATGTCGTTTTAACATCTATTCCCATATTTTAAAACACACCACAAAACTTTCTTTTTAATATTACTGTAATTTTATGTTTAATTTATTGATTGTTGATATTTTCAAAACAATCGTAGAAATTCAAATATAGAATTGACACTTTAATTTCACGATAAATGATTTTAAACGATTGTTTTCTACGATACATGATTTAATATGATTGTTGATAATTTTAAAACAGTCAATTTATTAGAGCCGTTATGACTATTACAATTCGGTCAATACATTTTTACGAAAAACTGGACAGTGCTTCAAGTAAAGTATATTAATTTTAACCAAAATATAATATGTTGTTCCCCTTGACATAAAAGTCTTAAATACTAAAATTGAAAAGTTTTGGATTAAATTTTAATATAGCTCTTCATTAAAAACTATTATGGGTTTCAAGTCAAGATTATCAAACATTACCCAAAATCTAACTCTTTATATGAATGCAGAAAGCTTAAATACGGAAAATAATAATAATAATAATATGTTTAAGAGTAAGGATTTGTTGTATGATGTTGATGTTGTTCTTATTGTTATCGGGTTTGTGCGAACCCACTAAGTGGGACACGCGTGATTTTATGTATGTATAATAATAAAGTATTTATTTGTTTTAAGGTCCTTTGACCTATACAAATTTCACAGTTTTGCGTACATACAAATATACAATTATTACAGAGATATTTTTAGTGCCCTCTGTTGTTCGTTACATGCAGGGTACCTTATAGTGACCTCTGCTGCCACTCGGACTCATCTGGGTGTGTCGGAAAATAGTAAGTTTGATATGAGTTATGGAAGAAAAAATCGTCACACATATTGTAAAAATAGTAAAATCTTGTTGTGGGGACCCTAATTCGTGCTTATTCACTGAAAACTCCATCGAAATTTTGGACAAACACAAATTAAACAAATATTAAAAAGAAAGTGTTGTGTTGATTTAAAAAACATATATGGGAATAAATGTTATAACGGCCTTCCATAATAATGTGTTTGTAGGTTTATTTATATAACGGTAAAATACATTTGATACCTGTAAATCAGTCAAATCCAGAAGAAATAAGTTATGAAAACGCAATGAACACAATTAAACAAGAACCGTTGTTCACAGAAGCAAGTACAAATATTCAAAAAGCCATTTTAAACCGCATAGACAACTACCCCGATAAAATCAAAGATAATTTCCACCATTGTAAAGTATATTTACCAATAGGCGTTGCCAGTATTTTAAACTACAAACCAGAATTAATATCTCCGGCAGTACTATCGTTTTGTAATCGCGATCCTCTGGACATGAAAGCATGCCGGGCGATGAAATATTTCCCGCCAGAAAATAGAGTTTACACAAGTGTCAAGTTCACAAAATGTTTATACGCGATGTTACATCACAGTAAATATATTCCCGATCGAAATATTGGTTGGAATCTTCCAGAATCAAACAGCAATTTATTTAAAAGCAATTTATTGGGCGTTAAAATTGCTTGCGGGTTTGAAATACTCGCCGCTCAATCAAAACCGGGCGATTTGGAATCAGAAAAAGCCTGGAAATCTTATCTGGAAAGTTTGTATGAAAAAAAATACTTCAAAGATTATCTGGAAGGCTCACAAGACTACAATAATTTATTGAATAAAGCTAAAGATTTTTACAAATCTCAAAAAATATTTTCTTTAAATTCATCCGATTTAGGCAAAGAAATTTTAGAGTTAAACCGTAAACTAGATCACAATGCAGACGATTTTAAAGTTAAAGAAAGCTCATTACCAGTAGACGACGATGAAAACTGGCTAGAAATAAACGCTCAAGATTTAGACAAAATGTTGGAGGAAAGATACGGCCAAAACTTTGTAAAAATGAATTCAACCGACGCCTCAAACTTCACCGGCAAAATAAACGAATTCCTCGACAACATCTCATCACTCGACGGCGCAGAATTCCCCGAAAAGCAACCCATCCGTCCACCACGCGTTAAAAAACAAACAAAAAAATTCGATCCAAAAACAGAATCATCCGAAAATAAAATAAACTTCGATCCAAATACATTTTCTTGCGCCGTTCAAAATATCCTCGATCTAGTCATCCCCGACGACAGCTGGGACTTGGAATCCGGCTCAGAAATGTCCGAATATGGCGACGAATCAGAAAGCGAATTAGACAGCGGGAAAATGAACAAAAAAATCAAGGAATACATGGAGGAAATGGATAGAGAATTAGCAGGGACGACTATAGGGAAAAGCTTTGAACAGAAAGCTCCCGAAAGTGATACATTTGATGATATTGAGAGTTTTAAACCAGTTGATATTGATATGACAGCCTTGAAGAATATTTTAGAGAGTTATCAAAGTCAAATGGGGGCCGCCGGACCTGCTAGTAATATGTTGGGCCCCATGGGGATTCATTTAGAGCCATCCACAAGTCGGGAAGATAATAATTGTTAATAAAACTCCCAAATAAATTATCAGCGCTGCCAATATAGTATTCTAAGTTAGACTTTAGATATTTTGTATAGTTTATTTTATAATAAAATTTTATTTACAATTTGTCCAGTCAGTAGAGGTTTTTATCTTGCAAAAGGGCGGTAGGTAAAAAAGCTTCAAATAAAAGTTGCAGAGCATAAAAATAACAAATGCCTAACGGTTTATCTTCATGTTAAGATACATTTGATAAATCGTTAACATTTGTTAATTTTTTGTTTCAATTCCATGGCTATAGCTATTTTTGGGGTTCGACATTTTCATACCTAATTTCTGCCGTTACAAGGCACCCAAAATTAATTTTGTTTATTGATTCAGATGCAGAATTTTATGCTCTACAACTTTTATTTGAAGCTTTTTTACTTAAAATAATTAGAAAAGTCTGATTTTACTTGTTAAAGTTCTGTGTTCGGCTGTACCGGTCACCACCTAGTATATTAAAATCAGAACTAACCCCCTTTTGTATTAGCAGTTGCACACTCAACAATAAATCGATCAATTTATCTTAAAAGACATTAAGAATATCAATTGTTGAAATCAGGGCTACCAACTTCTTAATATTTTTATTTTATCAAATTATTTTCGTAAATCGATTTTTCTGTTTTACACGTACCGATCAGGACACCGAACCCGCCAAAAACTGGGTTCGGTTCAGATTAATTTGTTTTTTGAAAAATAGGTTCGTGTGCGGTTTTGGTTCAAGTATTAATAAAATTTGCGGTTTTATTCCGGGTTCTGGTTCGACTTAATGAAAGTTAAATTTTTTTTTTTTGAATAACAAATCTTTATTTAAATTGTATTTTCACGAATAATCAACACAGGCTATATTACGATTACTCTTACGTTTCAAACTGAAAATGAACCTGAACCGAAGCTGAACCCTGAATTCGAATTTTAATAGCCGGTTCGGTTCCGACTCGGGGTCAACTCAAAAATATATAAGGTTCGGTTATGGGTTTGGTTCGATGGTCACAAGTCGATCAATAAATCGGCCGATTTATCGTTAAGACAGCCTTTTTTCGTCTCCATTGACTGGATCACAATTATTTTGATCAAAATCCATTTACGCAACTTTCGCACGACTGATTTTTTTATATATTTTAATTAGCTCCATTATTCCGAATTTATAAACTGTAAAATAATGTTAAGTGGCAGGTCCATCCAAATAAAACCGATATAAACATTCAGAATATTTATTAAACTGTGTTGCACCTTTACAAACTTATATAAATATTATAAAATAAATACATTTCATTTGGTTCCTTTGAACCATTTCGGCACATTTTCCTTCGGAGTTTCTTGTCCCCTCGAAGTACTTGCTCCAACATTTACATCTTCCTCCTCTTCCATCGACATCTGTGTTGTTGGTTTATAATCTGCTAATTCACTTATATCCATACAATCGACGTCATCTTCCTGCAATTTTTTATTCACTCTGCAACATTCACTATTAAAATAAGTTATAAAAATGGCGGGAAATGTGTCGGAAATATCGTCAAAGCTTACCGAGATTTCAGGGCAGCTATAGTTGCTACATCAGGCGAGATGAATAGATTTGTTACGGATTGTTTTAAATATTTTTGGTTGTTTTGAACCGGGTCATCAGTTCCGAAATGAATTAAAGCGCTCGGGACGCAATCTACGTCTAATAACGACGCCTCTTCTTGCAGGATATTTTTTGGTGGTGTTGTATCTAAAAAAATATTTATTTATACCAAAAATATTGCAAATAAATGTTACTTACATAAATGGAAATTGCATTTGGGGTCTTCTAAATATTCAGCAACAAATTCCTTAACTGTTTGAATTGTCTCCACCGGTTTAAATGTACCTTGTAAAACAGTCCTATCAGGGAATTGAACCCTAATAATAGATTTTTTGTACTGATTTAATTGCCTTAAAACTTTTTTATTTTGTTCTAAGTTTCTTTGAGCTGCTGTTTGTAACGGACTTTCTTCTAACTCTAACCTCTTCTGCTTTAAGTCGCGTAATAATCGTTTGGCATCTTTAATTGTGAGATCAAAAAATTCGTCGGGAAGTTCAGTCGGAACAGTTTGCATGGCGTCGAGAGAAAATGCCAAAGCGCTACGCTCTCCCAACTATAAAATAATTTAAAACATATAGAGGTTTTTGCCCTACGTATTAGTTAATTAGCAATAAAACACGACATATGTCAACAATCAGAATTAGATATTCAAAATGGCTGCAGAAGAAGGAAATTTTAGTGTCATTAATTAACTTTGCGAATAGATATATGGATTCTTGTTGCAAGAATAGGTCTGAAAAGGGTTTTCAACTATTTAGAATACTATGTGAAAGATATTTAGTTGTAACTTTATATGAAGAACTGATTTCTCGGTTGTGAGGTTAGTTTGGTACATATTGTTCGGTAAAGTCAGTAATTTTGTATTTTGTAATTAAAATATATAATTAATAAATATTTTACGTTGAATTTTTTTATTTTATAACGAATAAACCTATTTTTCATCGTATTGGTGCTCGAACGAGACTAAATATATATCTGAACAAAATACTTACAAAGATAATTTCTTCGAAATTTTCATCGTTTTCTTGCATTTCTTTTTGAGAATTTTCAACATTCTTTGAGCTTTTAATTTTTTGGGGATCATTGGTTTTCTTCGACTTTTCCTTTTTAATAAACTCACTTAGGAATTCCGGTTTGGTAATTGAAGGTGGTTTAGTAGTTCTAGTAATATTTGCCGGACGCCCGGAAGGTTTAGATTCTGATTTATTATTTTTAAAATCCTGTTCATTTTCTCCTTTCGGCTCTTCACTGGTATCAAGTTTCTGCAATTTCCTAATATACGGTTTTTCTTCTACAGGCTTAGAAGGCAAAGGAGCCGATACATTTGCTTGAGTTCTAAGCTCCTCTGGACTTCTGTGTATAAGTCTAACCATGGCACGACCTCCCGTTAACCCCAAACTTTTCAAAGTTGTGCTTTGTAAAGCATCTATCCCATAAACTTCTTGTCTCATGTAAATTATAACAGGGTTTTTTTCTAATTTAATTTCGTTGGGGCAAAGATTATTTAAAATATTCCACAAACTTTCACTAGGAATATAATTTCCAGTAAGTCTTGTTCCGTTTTCTAATTGGACTCCGAGAGTAACTGGATTTTCACTTCGTTGTCTTTGAAGCGGACACATTTCCAGCTGAGCATTATTGGGCAATCCAGAAAAGCGAATTATGGATGAAACATCCAAAACATTGTTGTGATGTTTCAGATCATATTCCTCTGGTTTAAATCCTTGTTTCAGGCACACTTCTTCTAAAATCTAAACAAATGTTAGGTTAAAACAACCGGTATATTTATAATAAATACCTGTAAAATAGTACTATTTGGAGTGACTTTAACGTTTTGTCTCCTTCCATTTGGAGTTAAAACTGTTACAGTTTTATTTCCAGACATGAATGACAAGCAATTTTCAAATTTCCTTATTTTGACATGTGTAAATCTATACCAAAACCTAACAGATAAAAATCAAAAACATTCTAGAATATTTTAAAATAATCATTAATTAGACTTATTTTATATTTTTATTCATATAAATAACATTTTTACATAGACAAATATATTATAAATACAAATAATTTAAATTTAAAATTGCGCCACACATCATAGTTCAGCGGTTTTGCCACAGATAGCAGCACGCCGTCTATTTCAAGAAAACAATCGTGTGACCATAACAACTTGCAACAACCATCAACAATCAATCTATTTATTGTTACAAATATTATTACAAAAGTTTTATTAACGTTAATAATTTTAAAATGGAAGATATGTTAAATCATACAAACGCGTCAGAGGCAGAAGACGAAGAAAATTATTTTCAAGATGTGGACATATTACAGCAACATGGAATTAATGTTGCGGACATCAAAAAGTTAAAATCGTCAGGTATTTGCACTATTAAAGGAATTCAGATGACTACTAAGAAAAAACTTGGCGCTATAAAAGGATTCTCAGACGCTAAAGTTGATAAAATTAAAGAGGCTTGTCAAAAAATTAATACAGAAGGTTTTATAACGGCGTTGGAAGTCAGTGATAAAAGAAAATGCGTTTTTCGGTTGACTACTGGGAGTATTGAATTTGAGTGAGTAAATTTGTGATTAATAGGTTTTTACCTTGTAAAAGGTGGGGCAGCTGTTGTTTACGAAAAATTCTAATTTTCGACTGTAGAAGGGTCGGCGCGCCATCTTTGATTAAAGGATAAAAAAGTGTTTAGCTCTTTTCTCAAAAACAGTGGTGGTCCGTACCAAAATTTTACAAAAATACCGAATTAAAGCTCGTAATTCGTTAAAGAGATGTCTCGACCTGCTTAATTACATACGGTCGGCTGATCCCTTTGTATTCTCTGTTATTATCTGATATATACACGCGTCGTGAAATGAACTGTTGGTGATATAAATAGTCTCCGAGTGGTGAACATAAATAAATATTGTTTAAATAAATAATCTTAGTATTTAAATATTTAATAATATTCTTAATCTTCAATTAATGTTTATAATTGTTTAATCACAGTGTTAGTTATTTTTATCATCTTTATCTTAATTATTTATTGTTTAATAAATATTAAAAATAAATCGACTTAGAATTCATTTTTTCATATGAAATTTCAACACGATTAAAGATAATAGTTATTTATTATACAAGACAATAAAGAGATACTTTATCGACAAGTGGAAGGCGTGAATTATATCTTTACATTATGCATTATTATTATTTTTATAAAGAGTCGATAAAATATTACGTATCTACTATTAATTACTTTATCTACTGTTGATGTTAAATTGTTTATCAACAAAAAATAAACTTACAAAGCTTACAGATGAAAAAATAAATTCTACACCGATTTGCAGATATAAATTTTAGAGGAATTTCATTTTTAATTTGTTAGTAACTCGCGAATCGCTCATCGAATCAAATTTGTGTAATTTCATTCTCATCAAAAAAAAGTTGGATGTTCATAAAAATTAACTAAGTAATTATGTGTTCGCTGAAATGGTTCTTCACACATTGGCCGTTATTATGAACAAGTGATTAAGGGTGATTAGCGAGAATTTGACTAGCATTGTTATATCTCTTTCAATTGTTTATGTATTATTTTAGAGAAAAATACTTCAAATAATAGTCAAAAAATCAATTGTAACGTATCTTTTATTTGAAATATATTTCTCTAAAATAATTATAAACAATCGACAGAGATAAAACAATGGTAGTCAAATTCTAGCTAATCAATTGTTATATCCCGAGTGCTAAGAATTTAATCGATTAAATTTGACATGTCTGGCTTATACAATAAATTTTGCGTAAAAAGTGTTTCGAGTACATCATAATTTGAATTTTGATTTTATCTTAAATTATTATGTACGATAACACTTTTTTAAACGCAAAATTTTATAAATAACCCAGACATCAAATTTAATCAAATTTTTAGCACGAGGGCTATATGTCAAGATTATTTCATGAATTCATAGTATAAACTTTCAATACAAAATTTGATAATTTTATTTATGCATTACAGATGTATTATTATTAATTAAATTTCAAAGTTAGGACGTATTTTTACTTATTTATTTTAAAGAATCCATAATCATGTATTTTTTTTAATTACGAGAAAGGTTATGTCCACAACGTCAGTATCATTATTAACTGTCACTAGGACATGTTACATTCCATCGCTGTAAAACGACACTAGCATCTTATAATCAAAGATGGCGCGCCGACCCTCCCCAAGGTCGAAAACTTGAATTTTTCATCAGAGTCCGGACCGAAACAACATATATTCCCAACCTTTTGTAAGGCGAACTATTGTGAAAACAGAAACATTTGGGTATATTTTTAGTAAATTATTGGGTGGAGGTATAGAATCTATGGCAATAACTGAAGCTTTTGGCGAGTTCCGTACCGGAAAAACACAATTATCTCACACTTTATGTGTAACGGCCCAATTACCGGGTCCAAATGGTTATACTGGCGGGAAAGTTATTTTCCTTGATACCGAACATACTTTGTATCCTTTTCCTACATTCAATACATATTCCTTCCTTGAAATAATTCCTTAATAAATATATAGCCGACCCGACAGACTACGAAGTATCGCAGATCGTTTTAATTTGGACCAAACAGCTGTTCTCGACAATGTGTTATATGCGCGCGCGTATACTTCCGAACACCAATACGAACTGTTAGACTACGTTGCAGCAAAATTCCACGAAGAAGCTGGCGTCTTTAAACTATTAATTGTTGATTCAATCATGGCTTTATTCCGCGTAGATTTCAGCGGACGCGGGGAGTTAGCGGACAGACAACAAAAACTCGCACAAATGTTAGCGCGTTTACAAAAAATTAGTGAAGAATATAATGTAGCCGTGTTTATTACTAATCAAATGACTGCAGATCCGGGCGCAACATTAAGTTTTCAAGCTGATCCCAAAAAGCCAATCGGCGGGAATATTTTAGCTCATGCATCAACTACGAGAATTTCGTTGAAAAAAGGCCGAGGAGAGACTAGAATCGCGAAAATTTATGATAGTCCTGATTTGCCGGAAAATGAGGCTACGTTTGCAATTACGGCCGGTGGAGTAGCTGATGCGAAAGATTAGATTATTAGAATCAAAAAAAGTTTTGAAAACATGTAGTCATGGTAACGAAATAAAAACAAACACTACTTATTGTAACTAGGTCACAAGATGTATAATTTATTAAATAAAATGAGTATATAGTTAATGTTTTATTGATTATAAGTTATTTAAAGTAAAATATGTGTATAATAATCAATAATAAATAATATTTTTGAAAGTATTTGTGTTTATATTTCAAGATGTGAGTAATAGAAAGAATAGTCTGAATTCTGAATGAGTTTATATAGTCATTTGATATGATTATCATCGATGATATTCTCGAGTGAAACCGAGTTGCAGATTTCACGAGCAATATCTATATAATGAATTTTTGTAACACATTGTGTGTGCTGCTAACCTAACTTTTGATATACATATTCATATATTAAAACATGGTACCAACAAGTTTTATTTAATATATCAGAGTTTGAATTATTGTTATTACTTGTTTTTATACTCGAAATTAACTGTCAATGTAAATAAAGAAAACTGCGAAAGCGTAGAAAGGACATGAAAGAAAAATATTTATAATTGCAAGTTTCATCTTAAATTAGGCATATTTGCAACTTTTATCTTGCAATTAGGCGTAATTGTAAGCTTCAACTTGCAATTAGGCATAATTGCAACTTTTATCTTACAATTAGGTTAGGTTTGGTTAGATTGGGTTAGGCTAATTGCAAGATAAAACTTGCAATTATAAATATTTTTCTTTCATATTCTTTCTTTCATAAAATCTTGCAATTAGCTTAGATTTGGTTAGGCTAATTGCAAGATAAAAGTTGCAATTATAAATTTCTTTCATGCCCTTTCGCCTTCGTATTTTACCTTACAAAAGGCGAGTAGAAACGATTTTAAGTTTTCGACCGTGAGTCGCCATTTGGATCAAAGGTGTTCTTTTACGGGCAACTGTTTTCGAGTAAATGGCCAAAAACTCCAAAAAAAACATTTTTTGCACCTTTAATCCAAGATGGCGACTCGTGCCGACCCTTCCTACGGTCGAAAACTTGAATTTTTATACTCTTCCCGACCTACACAACATATTAAAATCGTTTCTACCGCACCATTTGTAAGACTAAAGACTTTTTTGGTCTCCATTGCTTGAATTTTTAATTCTTTAATAAGTAAACAGTTACTTAAAGGAGTATAATTATAATTATTATATATAGAGGTCTCGTGGCCGCGTGCCGGAGTGTCTAGTCGCGTATCTGAGGAACCGGGTTCGATCCCGACCAACGCTAAAATATTTGGAATTATAAATGGCCCAAAATTGCTCCCTGTGATGCACTCTCCACGCCAGCAATGAGTCATCATTAGTAAAATCTGTACAAAGCAGACTGACACACCCATCAATGTTTAATACGCCGTGTTGATTATTTATCTGAATGTTTTCCGTATAAAAATAACCGATTTTGCGAAGATTAGTGTTGGTTTGTGTGATGTGGCGATCGATATTGTGGCCGGGGGAGCGCGGTGCAGAGTGCAAGGTGGCCTGATGTTTCAAAGGGGCGTTGCATGTACTACTCACACTCCTCGTTCGCACAGTTGATAACGTCGCCGCATGATTTTTAAATAATCGTGAAAGCGAAATTCAAAGTCAGTTTTACTCCGTTTGTGTGTTTGCTATGAGCAAGATGAAACTACCGAACGGAGATTCGAGTAATTCAACAGTTCGTGTTTGGTGTGACGGGTGGTGAGTTAACCTCCACGAAAATGACATTTGATTGTTTGGAATATTGGAATTCTTATATGAAATGTGTTTTAGTTATGATATGGTGCATTTCGGACACGCAAATTCTTTACGACAGGCCAAAGCTTTAGGGGATAAATTGATAGTTGGTATACATAATGACGAAGAAATTGCTAAACATAAAGGACCGCCGGTTTTTACACAAGAGGAGCGATATAAAATGGTTAAAGGGATCAAATGGGTGGATGAGGTCGTCGAAGGGGCTCCCTACGTCACTGCATTAGAAACTTTAGATAAATACAATTGTGATTTTTGCGTACATGGCGACGACATTACAATGACAGCAGACGGAGTCGACACTTATCATTTAGTCAAAACCGCTGGACGTTACAAGTAAGCCACGGACATTTCTCAACAATTCAAGCTAAACTAATTAATTTGTAGAGAAGTACAACGAACGGCCGGTGTTTCCACAACCGACCTCGTTGGGCGAATGTTGTTATTAACACGACAACATTTCCGCCGAGGTCCTTTAGAATACGATGTAGGTAAAGAACACTCCTCTAAACTTGGTCAGGATTCTTCAGCCAGATCGCCTTGGACAGGATGTTCGCAATTTTTACCTACGACACAAAAAATTATTCAGTTTTCAGATGGAAAGTCTCCGCAACCTGGAGATCGGGTGATATACGTAGCTGGGGCCTTTGATTTATTCCATGTCGGGCATTTGGATTTCCTGGAAGCTGCTAGTCAACATGGAGATTATTTGATAGTTGGGTTACACACAGATCCAGTTGTTAATCGATATAAAGGGAGCAACTATCCCATTATGAATCTACATGAAAGAGTACTCAGCGTTTTAGCCTGCAAGGTACAGTCAATTTTTTAAAGAAGTCCGATCATGGTTATTAACAATTGGCGTACATTTTTCTCATTTGTTATTGTCACATATCGGGTTATTGCAAAAATCAGATTAGTTCATTTTTACTTAAAATGTTATTACCTTCATAGCCACATGAATAACATAATTTTAACGTATCATCGGGTTATTGCAAAAACCAGATATGTAAGCCGTACGAATAACGTAATTTTCTCACTGTACTGACACTGTCAGTAACTTATTTTTCACATATCATCGGGTTAGTGCATAAACCAGATAAGTCCATTTTTGCTTAAAACGTAATTACCTTAATTCATAGCTATATGAATAACATAAATTTCTGTTAGTATCATTGACACTGTGTCAGTAACTTATTACCATCGGGTTATTTCAAAAACCAGATAAGTCCTTTTTTGCTTAAAATTTTCTTACCTTAATTCATATCCGTACGGACAACGTAATTTTCTGTCAGTATCACTGACACTGTGTCAATAATTTATTTTACACATATCATCGGGTTATTGTAAAAACCAGATAAGTCCATTTTTGCTTAAAATGTTTTTATCTTTGTACGAATATCTTAATTTTCAGTCATTGTCACTTGCACTGAGAAAATAAATTATTTTTTATATATCATCGGGTTATTGAAAAACCAGATAAGTCCATTTTTGCTTAAAATGGAGTTGTCAATTTTTCTCCAAGTCCAAGTAACATCACTTATGTCAGCAAAAACCCGCCAAGACCACTTAACTTCTTTTGAAACTTTAGGGCACTTAAAAACTTTATTTTAAGCTATATTATTTAAAATAGTATTCAGTTTTTTATATTTTCAGTTACATTTTCTTAAGAATAGTAAATTGTGACTTATCTGGTTTTTGCAGTAATCCAACTTAGTTTTGAATTTTGAATACTTTTATTGTGTAACAAATATTTTTATAATAATAAAATAACAATCTTAATTCATACAATTCGTAAATGGCCTTGATCGGACTTCTTTAAAAAAAAAAATACTGTCATTACATACGCATTTACTGTTTATTGTGTGGAAATTTTCAAAGCATTTAATGGAAAGTTTCTAATAATTTATTAATTTGTCAGTACGTATCGGAAGTCGTGATCGGCGCCCCATATTCCGTAACCTCTGAACTCATGGAACATTTCAAAGTGGATTTGGTTCTTCACGGCCACACACCAATCATGCCTGATGTAGACGGCTCCGATCCTTACACAGAGCCCAAAAGTCGAGGAAAATTCCTTCTTGTTGATTCACACAGCGATATGACAACCGACCGAATCGTGGAGCGTATTATTCGCAACCGACTTGATTTCGAAGAGAGAAACTTAAAGAAAGAAAAGAAAGAAATCGCGGCGATAGAAGCGTTGAATAAAGCAAAAGTACAGGAGATGGAGTTGGAAGTCAGTTAAGGATGATGATCTGTTGAAATTTTTATTGTGATTTTATTTGTACATAGAGTTTATGCACATTCTGTTGTGTTGCATTTATATTTAAATAAAATGTTTATTCATGATTTCGTACAATTTTTTATGCATTTGCGTTTTAATTTCTCCGAAGGTTAAATATGATAAACAAAACTTGTTTTGTATTTTTTATTTGTTATAATCTACAGGTACAGTATAAACTTCAAACCGGCCCAAATACCGTTTGATGCACAATTATGTACACTTTAAAATACATCAAACATCCCAAAATACGCCATAAATAAATAAATTAATTAATAAATAAATATATACAATACTAACATACAATATAGTCCAGCCAATGGAGATCAAAAAGACCTTTGCCTCGCAAAAGGTGGGGTAGTTCTGATTTTAATATATATGTTTGTAAAATTTAAGTTTTCGACCTTGGGGAGCCATTTTCTCAAAAACAGTTTTACAATAAAAATTAAAGCTCGTAATTTTTATACAAATAAGGGTTCTTACATTTTTTACCTAGAATAACTCGTCAAAGAGTTGTTAACAAATATATAACCAAACTAACAATTAAAGACAGAAATTTAAATTACTCAAAAAATAAACAATATTGGGTATTTAATACTTAACACCGATTGCACGTTCATTAACGTTTTGTTCAATTGCCGGTTCATCAAAACGAACAAATGCAACGCGATTTTTTGACAGCAATGATTTTAAGGCTGCGTTCGGTAATTACATCTGAGCGATTTTTTTTCTCAGCTCTACGTTCGGTTATTAGTCCACGATCTGTTCGCTTGTTAGCATATTCAGCAGTTGTCTGGCGCATGAGTATTCAAGCGCAAATTTAAAATGTTCGTCGCCGGCAATGCAAACAGTGTCTATTCTGTGAATGAATGTATAAATTAGTCATTTTAGGAAACATTTTTCTACAAAATTTTCAGCCTTAAGTAGTCCATAATTATTTCTACATTCTTAATCAGTATCTTCAAAAAAATAACTCGCGCGCAGTATACATGTTAACTGTTCTTTATTATTTTCCGTTATTTATATGTCAGCCGTGTAGCGTTCAAAACTTTTCGTAATATCATAAAGATCTTCACGATACGTTTTTTTTTTTAAGAAATATTTTATCCTTAATATCAGGCGCCTGTTATAAACCTTAACGGCCGGCGGCCGTTATGGACACCTTTTCACTTATGTTTTCATTCGTACATCCGGCGTCCTTTATAGATCCCTTTTCACTTACGTGTTTAGTTCTGCCAAATCTTAATCACGAAAAAGAAATCGATAATTTTTAAACTTGGCAACGCTTTCTTACAAATTCATCCACCACTCTGATCCGGTTAAAGATACGATAACGCCGTTTAAAAATTTGAATTCAGCATGAAATTCTCCTTCATGTTATGTATTACGCGAATTTGATTTGATGAGCGATTTGCGAATTACTAACAAGTTAAACTTACATGAAATTCCTCTAAAATTTTTAATATTTTAATACATAATATTGTTTATCAGGATAAAAACGTTTTCAAAACATTTTCTGTCATGATTATTTTTCTTTCAATTTTCTTTAATTTTGTATTAATCTTGTTACGCCTATTATTAGACCGCTGTGTCTACAACGGAGACAGCTCCTCTGCACCTTAAAGTTCTTTAAGGCACGCTCCACACTCGTACTGCACACACGATACGTAATACGTGAATCAAGTCACAATATTTATACCAGCGTAATACGCTGAGCGTATAAGTTAGCATAGAGACTGCCTTCCCTTGTCCTTCGATAGGCAACTGCGGTGGCGGCCACGCCGGGCGGCACAGGGTTATAGGTGTTGCAGTACAGTGTACATGTAACGTACAGTAGGTTATTTTTATTTTTTAAGGGTATTTTTCAATTTCAACACTTCCTCCTCCCTTTCCCTAAGGCAAGCCTCCACTCCGACAAATGTCTCTAGCCGCCATGTTATCATGTTAATATGTCAGAAGACAAAATGAATTCTAAGCCAATTTGCAGATGTAATTTTGCATTTTTGTAAAATTTGATACGGACCATTGTTTTTGAGAAAATAGGTAAATACACTTTTTCTAATCCTTTAATCAAAGATGGCGGCCCACCCAGACCCTCCTCAAAGTCGAAAACTTAATCCCGATCCAAACAACATATATTAAAACCAAAACCCACCTTTTGCAAGGTGAAAACCTCTATTGATTGAACCAAATTTATTTACTGAAATATCAATCATAACAATAATTATTGCGTTGTAGCTCGTCCCGTGTAACCGGAACTATCTCTGCCTGTTGAATATCTTCTCGAATGTTCCCTCACTAAATGGTCTATATTTTTATCATTCGTGTTGCCCATCACAGCAGAATGTAATCTAGTTGCAAGCCAGCACATTAAAAACGCTGATAAAAATAGCAAGCAACCTAAAATCGCCGCTATTGTTAAGAAAGTGTTACAGGATGACTCCATAATAGATGCGCGATGATAAAATTCTGAAAGTAAACATGTATCATATGGTGAAAATTATTAGGCAGAAGGGCACGTCATCAACCTGAAAAAACCTTATAAAAAGATATATAACTTGTAGTAATTATTATTTGTTTTTTTAAAAAATCTGATGTGGCCAGCACAATATCTTCCGTCAATCCTGTGAACTATATACAAATTCCATATATTTTCTTGCAAAAGATTCTAAATTTCCAGCAAAATTATTTCATAAAAAAACTATGCAAATTGCACTTGAAACTGACTTTTTCTTCTTTAGTTTTTCCCATTCTTTAGGGGTCGCTATTTTTTATTTTCTTCTTCCACTCATTTCTGTTTTGCATGTCGTTCTCATTCAGTTCCTTTTTTCTCAAGTCTTCCGCAATACAGTGCTTCCCTCTTATCTTTGGTCTTCCTCTGTTTCTTCAACCTTCCATTACTAAGCTATTCATTCTTTTTCTAATATATTCATAACATGTTCAAACCTATGTAATTGTCTCTCTTTTATCTTTCTAGAAACTTCAACATTCTTATCTCTGCCACATTCATTTACTTTTCATTGATACTGACATCTGTCAATTTGAATTATCTGAATATATTAGCAGTTTCCATGGTTAGCATAACTGGCTAATTTATGAAATTTAATATCTTTATAATTCTTTAACTCCATATCTATTGAATATGAAATAAAAAAATGCAATCAAATCGTATAAAGAATATTAATCTTTAAGTTATAATAACGTTATATGTCAATAAATGATATTTAACTGCGTTTTTCAACAAAAATCTAATCACCTCTTCTTCTGGATGTAAACTTGAGGAATACGAAAAAATAATATTTTTTGGAATCGTGGTATTGAAGTTATGCGATCGGAAACGTTCGTCACACACACACGCAGACACACGCACACATCATTGTATAAATTGTAAAATCATATTACATGGACCCTAAAACGTGCTTATTCACTAAAAACTCATCATTGAATTTGTTGACCAAAGACAATACCTTCCTTACCTAGAGGTGACGGAAGGTAAAAAGAAGAAAAAATATACATGTATTAAAGAAACGTATATATTGATTAACTTATAATTATTTTTAAGTCAATCCTTATTACTTTTACGGAATATAAAATTATTTGACACAACACGGTCATTCTCAGAAGAGCCAACGTATGGTACGAAAATAAACTACAATAAATAAATATAAATATATCATCACGGCATGTTACCCATTGCTGGGTGTGCCAATCTGCTTTGTATACAGATTTCGGTAATGATGATGGCATATTTGTACCGTGTGGGCGTTTACCAGGAGTCACCTCACGGGCACTCATTGCTGGCGTGAAGAGTGCACCACAGGGATCAATTTTGTGCCATTTAAAATTCGAAATCTTTGGCGTCGGTCGGGATCGAACCCGGTTCCCCAGATTCGCGACCAAACACTCAGACACGCGGCCACAATACCCCATAAACTATAATTATTTAGTATTTTTTTCTTCTTCTTTTAAAAATAAATAACACCCCATAATTTTTACAAGTTATATTTCATTTTATAAGGTTGATGACTTGAGTCTTCTGCCTAATCATTTTCTCTGTAGCAACTATGACTAATAAGTGTCATTTTTTATCGCGGGAAAACTTTCCGCTTTCGATAAAAAAATCCTTGCCCTATAAATAACAAAGATAACTTACCCCCCGGCATCAACACAGTGTATTCAATATTTTCTTTGAATTTAGTAAACTGCGTTGAGTCATTATATTTATGTGTGTATGCTTGAGATTTCGGCTGATCATTCATCGCAAGTTCTCTTTTCTTCCGGCCATGGCCCGACGGTTCAAATAAATCTAAACAGAAGTCTGGTTGACAATCTGCGGCATCCATACACGCTTTAATCTGACTATGAATCCACAATGTAGATCGTTCTTTCATTGTACTAAGTAAAAACGCTTCAAAATCGAGAAAAACTTCATTATGTCGGTCGCGGTACCTTGCCGGCTGATGAGGAATGATTGAAGCGAAATCGCGGTTACGGCAACTGAAAAAAAGTTACAAAAAATTATCTATCATTGTTTTAGTGTTTATAGCATAACGGGAAGCAACCTTGTGTGTTTTTCTTAATTAATTACTAGTTGAAGAGGCGTCATAAAGTTTTACACTTTAATATAACTGGTTTTTGAATAAAATATGACTGTAGATTGGAAATATTTTTGAAAGGTCATACGACAACTTTTTTTGTATTGATAAGATAAAGAGATTTATTAATGAAATTTATCTTTTTTTTTGTTCTTATCTTTACTACACTATAAATAATTATATGTTATTAATAAATCAGCTGATCATTGTATTTAATTTATCAGGTATCACATTCAATGATTAAATAGATTATCAGTTACACCTAAATTCCAGAGACTGAAGATTTTTCCTAGATCTTCTAAATATTATTGTTTGAATTTTTTTATTCTTGCTAGTATTAAAGTAAATTCTATATCTGATACATATAAATATTCTACTATATCTTTTATAGATTTAGAGATAAAGAAATATACGGTATATAATAATCTGTTGTAATAAATCTCACAGCCCATATAATGTCATGGAAACCAAATGCAAAATTAAAATGTTTGTAATTGACAGATAAATGTCTGTGTCAAAAATCCAGAGACATTACTGAAGATTTATTTCTGGGAAGTATATACATTATATTATTTCTTATTCTATTAATAATTAAATATTTAAAAGAGGACAAAATTTCTTCATAGAATGAATTTAAAATTAAAAAATCTAAATATAAAGAATAGATATGAGTAGAATTTTTGGTGTAGAGTGTAGGTATACAATAGGGCGCGAGCAATCATGTGACTTTGTTGGCCTTGACAGAATAATAGCTAGTAATTATGTACATAGATGTCAAATATCATAATTTTTCATTCTAAATAGAGAATAAAATGTTCTTTAATATTTATAATAACATAGATGGTATTCAACAGCGTTTTTTCAAGAAAATGTCTTTCGGTTAACCAGTTCCTTTTCTTTCAAGTCTTTCACAATACAGTCCTTCCATCTTATCTTTGGTCTTCCTCTTTCCACGTAATTCAACTAAGCTATTCATTCTTCTTCCAATATATTCTTCATCACTCCTCATGACATGTTCAAACCAATATATCACTCGAGTTATTTCCGTTATTCTTTCATTCCTTATCCTATTTTTCTGTCTTCCCTAACATCTATCTCAACATCCTCATCTCTGCCACATTCATTTACTTTTCATTGATATTGACATCTGTCAATTTGAATTATCTAAATATATTAGCATAGCTAGTTGATATATGAAATTTAATATCTTTATAATTCTTTAACACTATATCTATTGAATATGAAGTATAAAATGCAATCACATCATATAGAGAATAACATTCTTTAAAATTTATAATAAATGATATTTAACTGCGTTTTTTCACAAAAAACTGTTAAAAGTTACCAATGAGGGTACTTCCGGTCGATCAATTATAACCAAAATCTAATCACTTCTTCTGGATGTAAGCTCGAGGAATACGAAAAATTATAATTTTTGGATTCGTGGTATTGGAGTTCATATTCTAGGAACCCCAAAACGAGCTTATTAATTATTAGAAACTCATCATTGAATTTTTTGACCAAAGACAATACCTTCCTTACCTAAAGGTGACGGAAGGTAAGAACGATCATAAATTTTGATACCATATTTCACCTCCGCACCTCCCCCCATCATTAATTTTGGCTACGCCCCTACAGTCACACCTAAATGGATTAATATTAAAAATATGTTTATACTAACCCTTCTTTGACAAGTGCTACTGAGCCGATCATATGCGGGTCATCCGGATCAGGACTTACAGTAACTTCCATTAATTTCACATATTTCCAGGCAGAATCTGGATTAATTCTAGCCCGCAACTGTAGTTTAGTTCCAATGGGAACAGCCTGATCTACAGGCAGTTCACTAGCAGAAGTATTAGTTATTCTAGCTGCAGGGGCTTCTTTATAAAGCGCGACTTCATATTCTAAACGTCCGGGGGTTTCTTCCACAACTCCAGATACTCTCGCACCATGAGGACTGAAAATATTTATCAAAGAATACTTACAATAAAATAATAATAATAACTTACAAACTGCCGGCGAAACCAGCAGCTTTATTTTCAATAATTGTTGGTTCCGGCGGCTTGCACATTATAATTAATTCTTGATCTGACTGCATCACAACACCGGGAAACTGCGGGAACCATATCCTCACGTGCACAAAGCCCTAAACAAACATTACTACCCTTTCAACAAATATATATTCCTTACTTACATTTCGTTTTAAAACGCCGCACCGACTAAAATCTGTAATTTTGAGATTGTACATCAAACCGCTTTGGTCCATGCGATCCGTACGGATTTGACAGGATGGATCTGATTCTGGATCAACGCCGCGGTCATCCGCAAAGAGTGGTGCGCCTTTAAAACCCTCAGGTTTTTTTAACCGCGCAAGAATTGAATCTCTTGATACTGTTGAAGATAAAGGAATACCCGTCCCGCCAGTTGATGCAAAAGTGCATTGTATGTCCGTTACTGTGAAGAAAATTTGGCGGGAATGAAAATTACTTCGTCTAATTGTGTGCTAATTTGGGTGAGTGCGTGGATTAAAAAGTTTCCGGAATGGCATGAAAAATTTATTTAATATGGGCTACATTTTATTTTTCTACATAGTCCCCTCTGATGTTAACAAACTTAGTCCAGCGTTTTCTTTGAGGCGCCTTTTGTTAAAAGGCGCACACAGAATTAAAATGATAGATATATTCTGATTGATACGTCCTTGATAATCACCCAGTTAAGCAGCTAGAGCCAGTTCGTTCTATATTCTTCTGTATTGAATCAAATAAATGAAAAATTCACTCTTTTATAAATAAATATTGTTCTTAGGGACAGTGCCGCTCCGTGGGTAAAAGGCGCCTTTGTACAAAGTTATATTTCGGCGCCCCCATAATGTATAATTTGCGAATTAACACTCTTTAAATTTTAAACTGAAAAATAGTAGATTTAAAATATTGATGAAATATCCTTTGTAGATTCATTCTTGTAATCAAAGTTAAAATAAAAATAAATAAATATTTCATCACGGCATATTATCCATTGCTGGGTGTGCCAATCTGTTTTGTAGAGATATCGGTAATGATGGAATATTTGTACCGTGCGGGCGCTTACCAGGCGTCACCTCACGGGCACTCATTACTGGCGTGGAGAGTGCGCCACAGGGGTCAATTTTGTGCCATTAAAATGCGATCAAAGTTGTTTGGTGTAATCACCAATTTTACAGTTATAACAATATCAGAAAATTATCCGTTCAGCAGGATATTAATTTTATTTTATTTCTACTAAATTCATTGTTCGATTCATTCTTGTAATCAATATTTATGAGCTATAATCAAAATATTCATTGTTGTAATCAACAGCTTCACAATTATTATTTGACTTTAACAATGCTAGAAAAATATTCGTTTGGCAGGATAATTATTTTACTTGAACTTAATTAGAGCTCTAAAGCAAACAAATTAATAAAAATATTGTTCACTTCCATTACTTTATGGAAGTTATATAGACAATTTTTTCTATACCAATAAGAGTTTGCAAAAAAATTATTTTCATGAAATGGCGTCCCCCATGGTCAGCCCCCTTTGTGCGGGGCACAACCTGCCTACCTACACGGTAGCGGCCCTGCTTAGGGCGCCGAATTGAATATTATGTGCTTCAGGCACTAAATTGAATATTATGTGCTCCAGGCGGCAAAATACCACCGCACGGCATTTACTGCATCGGTAGCTTCTTCGTTGGATCGTAATATCTTTCCAGCGTTGAACGTTGTGAGTTTTGGGAAAAGATGGAAATTGGAGGGAGCCAAATTGGTCGAGTACGGTGATTTCAAACCTCTGTTCGTTCAATTTTTGTTGAATAATTCGACTTGATAAGCTGGCGCATTGTCGTGGTTAAACATTGCTATTCCTGAGCGATTTTTTTGAATTACTGCTTTCAGCTGGTCTAAAATTGTGGCGTACTATTGTCCAGTCACAGTTTTTCTTTTACCAAAATAATCAATTAGCAAAATTCCTTTGACGTCCCAATAGACGTTTCCTGCCAACTGAATTAACTTCGCTTTCTTCGGGGCCGACTCACCACGTCCAATCCACGCTTTCGACTGAATTTTCGTCCCTGGAGTGTAATGGTACCCATGTTCCATCCATGATTATGAAACGTCTTTTGAAATTGACCAAATTTTCGGTTGAAGTATGCGCTTTTGCTCCGAACTACACTTTCATGAGATCCCTTGGCTTTCTTAATCTCACGCACGTTCATTTGTCGATCTTCCAGAAGCATATCGTTGATTTTATCCACAATTTCCGGTGTGGTAGGCTATTTTGGTCGACCTGAACGTGGTTCGTCACAGGTGTCCACCCACTCTTAAATTCCAAAACCCAGAAACTCACAGTGGAAAAGGAAGGTGAAGCATTCCTAAGAACAGCATCCAATCTGGTTATGATCTCCGTTGCCGTCTCTCCTTTCAAATGAAAAATCTTGATCACCGCACGAACTTCGTTTTTATCCATTACCGATTTAACGCTAGGTAGATCGACACAGAAGCTTGTCGCGATTAGACCGATTGGCAGATTGTATTGAAATTTCTTGACAGTTCATATGAAGAGTTAAATAAAAGGCCTTCTCTGTAATTCCGGAAACTTTTCAATTCACCCTCGTAGATTAATAACAGCAGTGTTTGTGATGTAAATGGAACGAATTAAATAATTTACAAGACTAGCGAATTGCATACAACAGATGGTACATAATTTTCCAGAGTAGAGATATTTTTAGATTGAAAATAACGGTGGCAAATGAATTTATTGTAGGTTTATGCCGTAGGCTGTAGGTTTGGAGTATTTGTAGAGCATGTCAAATGATATTCACAATCGTTACAGGTGCAAATAAACATCTTGAATATGAATTTTTGCAGATTAAATAGGAGAATGGATTTCATATTGGTGTTAACGATGTTTTCAACATCTGCTACGCTTAATCATAATAATTTATAGCGGTCGCATTTACACGTTAAATAATAGCAGGGCCGGCACCTTCATATTTCTAAGAAAATATACTAACCCTATTCCGGGAACTGCCTATGGCGAAGATAGGACTTTAACATAAATCATACTAATTATTTTAAATAAAAATTCTTGTAGAGCAAAAAATCCTGGTTCTGAATCAATAAGCAAAATTAATTTTGCATGCTTTGAAATGAGATATGAAAATATCGAAAACCCCCCAAAAATAGCAACTCGGTTTTCTACAATAAATAATAATAATAGTTTATTTATTGTCGTTAAAGACAGTACAAGTGTATGGAATAAGAAACAATATGTTCATTTAAATTATAAAAACTGTATTTTTTTGAATTTTTTAAAGTTATTTTCTATTTTGAGAGAATCAGGCAGCTTATTAAAAATGTCTAGTCCCATTCTGTTAGGAGAATCTTTAGCAACATTTATACGAGATCTAGGAACGTACAATTTTTTTGTATGGCGAGTATTATACTTATGCAAATCAGAAATCATGGTAAATGATGTTATATTCTTATGTATAAAAAGACAGATTTCGAAAATATAAATACAAGTTAGTGACAAAATATTTAGTTCTCTTTTGAGCAACAAAAACGTTATTCGCAGGATTAGAAGCACCCCAGAAACAAATACCATATTTTATATGAGACTCGATACAAGCAAAATAAAAGATCAAAAGTTGTTCATTTTTTAGGTATGAGCACAGTTATTCTTTTTTTTAAACTAAAAAAATATATTTCTCGTTGTTCTTTGAAGAGTATTTGAGTTGTTTTAAATTTTTTGGCTCAGATCTCCATACTATTAAATATTTTTTTTGACGCCAGTCCACAAATTGCTTATAATAACTTCATTCATATTTTTCTTTTGATTTATTTGGTAATAACTGACTCCTGTATCATTAGCCCGTTCCCTGATTTCTGGTGAAGTACATTCCATATTTATATCTTCATTTCCACTTTATATGTTTTTCTACAAAATGTTTCAGTTTATTTTCTAAGTTATTATTATTTAGATAAACTTATTACTCTGGACAACTCCAAAAACCTGTAAAACTTAACAAAAAACTCTAAAAATGTTCAAAAATTTAAAACGTCAAACGCGAATACAGAAATAAATATAAAACAAAGAGTCATAATCATAGCAAACGAACTAAGATATTTGATATATCACGCTAATATGCGGCTAAATAGATTGCGATTCGTCGAAAGCCGTGCGCCGTGCGGAATTATTCCAAACTGCGTACGGAATTATTCCGCACGGTTTGTTGGAATAATATTAATTCCAACATAATTTTTAGTTGTGGAATGTGTAGTTTCCAAAATAGTGTTGGAAAAAAATAATTTTCTGTACAAAATTCATTGGTGCAATTCATGTGCGAAACTTCCAGCCGGCCCTGAATAATAGGATTCGTGACCACAAATTAATAAAGAATGTAGGATGTGTTTTAAAAGAGTGATAAACAAAAGCAATTCTTACCGTCGTAATCTTGGCAGTGAATAATCGTCTGTAACACCATACATCATATAGTAATTAATGTTATTATTTAGTAAGTACATAAACGATAGTATGAATAGTATATTGACACAAAAGGAATAAATAAATAACAGTTATATTAAAATAATAAGCTACCTTAACCATGAAATTATTTACCTAAGTGTATAGCTTTTGTAATTAGAACAATAATTGAATAAAATGTACTAACCGGAAATTATAAAAAAATTAGAAGCGGTGTAAAATGATTTTTGTGAAAGGGCTAGGTAACGGTTATAAATTTAATCATCTGTTTGTATTGTATTTGCTCCAGATTTGTCTGCATTCCTCCGGTAATTCGGATTGCACTAGCTCCAGACTTCAGATGCAATCTGCACTGTAGAAACCGTTATTAAGCAGTAGTTCTATGTGGCACGAGCCTGATTTATTTTTCAAGTTATCTCATGAATATGAAGAAGAAAATTACCGGTAATTTGTTGCAAATTATAAGATTTATTATCGCGTTAAAGTGCAATACATTCACGCAAAAAGATAAGATATAATTTAATTGTGCATTTCCGTTCTAAAGGTTACAATTTTTTTGCGGATAAATCAATAATAATTGATAAGAAGAAGAATAATATGTGCCAATGTGTTGTCTTTTGTATTTGATTGTTTCTTTCACCCATAAAATACTTTTACTGCAATGTTTCTGTCGTTTTAAATCTAGAATATATAAATAACAATTACAATGCCCTATATTTGCATAGATATACAGAGTGTTCATTTTAAATAAATATATCATCTGCTTTGTGCACAGATTTCGGTAATAATGATATTTGTGCCGTGCGGGCGTTTACCAGGGTGGAGAGTACGCCACAGGGGTCAATTTTTGTGCCGTTTAAAATTAGAAATATTTGGCGTCAGTCAGGAACGAACCCGGTTCCCCAGAATAGCGACCAGACAATCAGGCACGCGGCCATGAGACCCCATGGACCACCATTATTATGTCGACAGCTATTAGAGCTACAAAAACGGTTAGCTAAATGGACAAACAATTTCTAAATACGGGACTTTTTTTAAAATGATAACATTTTTTATTTATTCATTTGTTAAAGAATTTAATTTTGTATTCTGTAGTATAATGTTCCTTCCATAAAGATGCATGAATTAAAATATGGCTATAATAAGAGTGCCATGAATGGATAAAATGAATACGTGAATATTCAATTCTTTTTGTCAGGGCACTCTAATTCTATGTAAATAACATGTATTCATTTTTTCCATTCATGATACTCTTATAATATAGTCATATTTTAATCAAATTAATACAGGCTGGAGACCGGCACAGCCGAACATGTAAAATCACATATTCCTAATTTCCTGCTTCCCTAATTATTTTAGGGAAAAAATCTTCAAATAAAAGTTGTAGAGCATAAAATTCTACATCTTCATCAATAAACAAAATTAATTTTGTGTGTCTTGTAACGGCAGAAATTAGGTATGAAAATGTCGAACCCCAAAAATAGCTATAGCCATGGAATTGATACAAAATAATAATTAGAGAAGCAGGAAATTGGGAAAGTCTGATTTTACATATTAAAGTCAGGAATGGGATACGTTAACGAATTGTTACGTTATCTCATAACGTTATAATAACGTTATTTTTGTTTCTAAATCGTAGAAAATGGGCTAAGTAGGCCGAGGAGATGTTAAACGAAGAAAGAAATTGTTAAAAATTTATGGACCTCGCTGTGATTTGAACCCAGAACCTTCATATATCTAGTAGGGCGCTGTAACCAACTGAGCTACGAGTTCCTATCGAAGGCAATGAATATTTCACAAGTCTTTTTACAAATCGTAACGAGTACACTGTTCTAAATGGAGAGATAAATACTCGCGCGAACAATGCGCATATATACAAAATATTATGAACTTTAAGCCGTCGTTTCGTTATTATTACTTTACAATAACCGTATTTTTGTAATAAGTTTGTAATAAAAAATCATTAAAAATTAAAAAAAAAATCTTTCTTTTCTTTATATTTGTCTTGAGAAATAGAAATTGTTAATTTAACTGTCTTTGTATTATTATAGTTCCCGAGATATCAATGGTGGCCTGTTTAAAATGAACACCGTATATACAAAGCATTCTCTGGTCTGTTTGCGAAATTTGCAATCCAAATGCTGATTAAGTTTCAGATAGTTTTATAAATATTTAAATAAAGCTAGAGCATTTATGTGAACAGTTAAGGTGTAATTGTTCATCACGTAGGTAAACAATTACATGTGCGCGTTTTTCTCGTGATTTTCTGGAGCCAACTAGAGTGTGAAAAACCGGTACAAGACAATCTTTCTCGCAAAATTAGGAGCGTTTTTATCATTTCCCGTAACGTACAACCAAATTTGTTGAACCAGAATTTTAACAATGAGAGGATATGCCTCATTCAGCACACAGATAGTAAGGTCGTTGCACAGATTATTTCCAAATTTTAATAAGATTACAACAATGAAAAATCTTACCAAATGAATAAGTGCAACAATAAAAGTCCACAATAGCATTGTTGCAAATTTATTTATTAACTTTAAAAAAAAATCACAAATAAATGCACCACATTTTATCCTAAAACACAATTGTTTAAACAAATCAATACAACAATATAAGTACAAATGATTTATTAAGTATTGTTGTTATAATGTTTTTTGTAGTGATCTTATTCTTGTTCAGAAGTTGCAAAAGAACTGAATGCTTCTTGTGTCTTCGGAGGTAGATTGTCGCTTCGCCCCACTGCAAGAAGCAGAGCAACAGACTCACGGACCGTGCATCTTAGTACTGTTACATACGTTACACGGCACGTCATACACCACGTTATGTCATTATGACGAGAATATACTTTCTGTTAGCTTCCAATCAACCTGCACTCCAACCCAGACTTTTAACGGACTTTTTAACTGTTAGACAGGAATCTCAATCAAATTTAACATAATGCCGTGTGCCATACATAAATTATTATTAATTCAAAAATCTGTTATACATCGATTAGTATTTCGGTATTAAAATAGCAGTTATCTTAATATAAGTATGTAAGAAATATCTATATAATAACAGTTATCGTATTATAAAATAACAGGAACGACAATTGTACAAATTCCGTAAAATTAGTTTCACAAATTATTATTATTTTCTCACAGTTGGGTTTCATAAAGTTCAAATTAAGTGACAGAACAATGTACCGAGTAGTAACCGGCACAGCCCATATTTTAACATATCAGACTTTCGTAATTTCCTGCTTCCCTAATTATTTTAGGTAAAAATGCATCTGAATCAATAAGCAAAATTAATTTTGTATGCCCAATAGGCATGAAAATGTTGAAAATTACATCAAAAATAGCTATAGACAATAAATTAATACAAAAAATCTGATGTGGCCATCACCAATCCTGTATATTATGTATAAATTCCATACATTCTTGCAAAAGATTCTAAATTTCCAGTAAAATTATTTCATAAATATGCAAATTGCATTGGATACTGACATCTTCTTCTTTAGCTTTTTCCATTCGTTAGGGCTCGCTGTTTTTTATTTTCTTCTTCCACTCATTTCTGTTTTGCGTGTTCTCAATCAGTTCCTTTTCTCTCAAGTCTTCCACAAGACAGTCCTTCATCTCTCTTGTATCTTTTAAGAAAATTCTTACACTATTGTTTCATTTCTTACCGTATCTTTCCGTGTCTTCCCCAACATCTATTTCAACATCGTTATCTCTGCCATACATTCATTTATTTTTCATTGATACTGTCAATTTGAATTATCTGAATATATTAGCAGTTTCCATGGTTAGCATAGCTCGCTGATTTATGTTAATATCTTTATAATTCTTTAACTGTATATCTATTGAACATGAAGTATAAAATGCAGTCAAATCGTATAGAGAATAATATATTCTTTATGTTATAATAACCCTATCTTGTGGCTGCGTGCCTGAGTGTCTGGTCGCGAATCTGGGGAACCGGGTTGGATCCCAACCGATGCCAAATATTTCGAATTTTAAATGGCAAAAAATGACCCCTGTAGTGCATTCTCCACGACAACAATGAGTGCCCGTGCGGTGACGCCTGGTAAACGCCCACACTGTACAAATATTTCATCATCGTTATCGAAATCTGTATACAAAAGCAGATTGGCACACCCAGTAATAGGTAATATGCCGTGATGATATATTTATTTATAAAAACGATAAATGTCAATACATGATATTTAACTGCGTTTTATCAAGAAAAACTGTTAAAATCTTCAAATAAGGGTACTTCCGTTTGACCATTTATAACCAAAATCTAATCACCTCTTCTTCTGGATGTAAACTTGAGGAATACGAAAAAAATATAATTTTTTGAATCGTGGTATTGAAGTTATGGGATGCGAAACTTTCGTCACACATACAGACACACATACATATATAAGACATGATCGTAAAAATGGTAAAATCGTATTATATGGACCCTAAAACATGCTTATTCTCTAAAAATTCATCATTGAATTTTTTGCCTAAAGATAATACCTTCCTTACCTAAAGGTGACTGAAGGTAAGTAGCAGTTAAATATTTGTTATTTATTTTATGCTCTACAACTTTTATTTGAAGCTTTTTTACCTAAAATCATTAAGGAAAGTCCGATTTTACATGTTAAAGTTCTATGTTGGACTGTATAACAATATTCCGTTATGTATTTAGAGATAATTCTAGAAATCTCTATGTGTGAAATAATTCTATGGCAAATTTTAAGTAGACAAATTTTCGACAACTAGGCAACTGGGGCGTATGAATATGTATGATTTCAATCACCCACTTACGCCATTGTGCGGAAAATAATATGCTTCAAATTTTAAATAACTATCTATCACACGGAATAATTCTATACCATTGAGTATTTAATAATTTTATTAACTGTACGGCCATTAGATCTAACAAGGTTGTCTACTAACTAGACTTGGTTCATTCCACCCAATTTCTGCAACGAAAAACAACATAAACGGTATATATGAGACATTAAGTGACAAAGTAGGTTTTTGTAATAACATTCCAAATGTACGGGTACCGTATTTTGGTGGCATAACAAGGAACAACATTAAAATGTTTCATCTCATAAATTTCATAACTTCCAGATAAAATAATTAGATGTATTAAATACGCTGCAAGCTGCATATGATTATGAACAATTATAATATTAGTGTTTTGGTAATATTTGCATAATATAGTAAATTGTCTGCGAATTCGAATTACGGTTATTTTTTCGCTCTGCTGCTTTTAAATTCAGGGAAGTGACCATCAGTTTAGCACCGTTTGTTCGTCACATGTGCACGACTTTAATCACATACAACATCAAAATTCTGCGTCTTTTTAACTATGTTTTAACCGTTCAACAATCACAATAGTAAATAGAAAAAATATGATGTACCTTCCGTCTATTCTGTGTATTATGTACAAATTCTAAAATTCCAGTAAAATTATTTCATAATTTCTCAATCGTTAGGAGTCGCTATTTTTTATTTTCTTCTTCCACTCATTTCTGTTTTGCGTCTCGTCCTCATTTAGTTTTCCGCAACACAGTCCTTCCATCTTATCTTTGGTCTTCCTCTGTTTCCTCTACCTTCTATTATTAAGCTATTCATTGTTCTTCCAAAATAATCTTCATCTCTCCACAAGACATGTTCAAACCTTATAACTCTATACCTGTTGAATATGAAGTATAAAATGCAATCAAATCGTATAGAGAATAATATATTCTTTAAGTTATAATAACGTTAAATGTCAATAAATGATATTTAACTGCGTTTTTTCAAGAAAAACTGTTAAAGTTTTCGAATGAGGGTACTATACTAAGAGCTGAAAAGGTTTTGGTAACAATTGGACAACCGGAAGTAGCAGATTCTTGAAAAAAAATCTTCTAAACACTTTTTTTTTGAAAAAAATTAAAATCTCAATCTGACACATTTTATTTTTTTATTATATCTCGTATAGGTTTGGAGATATATAATATAGAATAATCTGTTGTAAAAAAAATAATCTCGTTGCCTAAAAATCAGTAGAGATATTTAAATATTTGTAATTGACAAATAAATGCAAAATATCAGTGTCAAAAATCAGATTTTTCTGGGAGGTACGAGTACATTTAATATATATTATTGTATTATTAATTAAATATGTATTTAAATTATAGGTATATTAAATATATCCTTAAGAAATACCGCTAATACTGTCAATGAAAGAATTTTGAACGAAAAAAGAGATACAATTTCAATTATTTGTATGTACAAGAAATGTTAAATTCGTTACTTATAGGGCGCAAGCAGTCATGTGACTTTGTTGGCCTTGACACGCAGATATGAGGATCCGTGTCAGAATGACGGCTAGTAGTTATTTACATAGATGTCATAATTTTTCATTCAAAACTTCAAAATATTCTGATGTTTATTTGTCATCAATAGTATGGAATATACTTGTAGAGAAAAATAATCCACAGATTTAAAAAATCATGATGTTTTAAATGAAAAATTATGATACTTGACACCCAGTACATTATTAATAGCTGTCATTCTAACACGGGCCCCCATCTGCTTGCCAAGGCCATGAATAATAATTTATTTAAAAATCATTGAAGAAGCTAAAAATATCAATTAATAATTTATAATCGCGCGTAATAATATTGTGGGGTAGAAAAACAAAATATTTTCTTATTTTTCTTGACATGATGACACGGAATCACATTTCGTTAATGACTTTTTCTTGTGAGTAAAGTTTTTACAATGCTTATTGTTTCTGAACTAGAATTTTCCAAGTTTGAAGCGTGATGATTATGATTATTATGAGGCGTGAATAAGTGTATTATTAATTTACATCGCCAATGATGAGTGCATGTATCTGCAGATGAACATGCAGATTGATGCACCAGGAAGCAATAAGACACGGTTGTTGCCTTAGAAGACGTTTTCCAAGTGCATTAGCTTACGCATATCCATTCATACGTAAACGGGTAATGTACGGGGGATGTCAAATAATAACTTATATACGCAACAGTTATATACAAGTAGTATTTATATGAATTGAAGTCTAGAACAGTGTATTATTAATCGAATTGTATACTTTTCAAATGTAACAGCGTAATGTTTTCAGTTCCGTTATATATTCAAAATTAAACAACGGTAATCAATAACTATTTATTACAGATCAATAGATAAAATTTCACAAAGTTTTTCTTCAAACAATGATACAAGTTTTTTGAATGAATGTGCCGACTCACAATCGCAATTTTATGAAGTAGCTGTAAGATGAAACAATTCATATCATCTTGTATCGGGCAGGATTTACGATAGCGCACAATTCTTACAGTGAATTACGTAATTCAAGGTGTTTGTTGCAATGTTAATGGCAAAGAAAACGAAAGTTTCAGAGGAAAAATGTAATTGTTTACCTACAGTAGTTGATGGAGATTCAGACAGTGACAACGTGTGTAGTTTTTCTTTAAAATATAAAACTGTTGAATACATGGTGATTATTTTAAATATTATGGAAAAATTTTCAAACGAAGTTTGTATTATATTAAAATGTCTACAGGGTTGGTATGTAACTTTACATATACTCGCGCAGAGTGGTGACTGAAACAGCCGAATAGAACTGTAACATGTAAAATCAGATTTTCGCAATTTCTGCTTCCCTAATTATTTTAGGTAAAAAATCACAATACCTTTCGCCACTTCTGTTTTTGGTTCCATAAGTAATGGGCGCGAACAGTCATGTAATCTAGTAATTAAGTACATAGATGTCAAAGATTTTCTAAATTCACGTAATTAATTTGTCACCAGGAGTGTGGAATTTACTTGTCGAGGATGGAATTGGAAAATTTAGAATGAAAAATTATGATATTTGACATCTATGTATATAATTCTGACACGGGCCTCCATATCTGCTTGTCAAGGCCAACAAAGTCACATGACTGCTCACGCCGTATTGTATTTAACATTTCTTGTATACCTACAATCTACACCAAAATTTTTACTTATATCTATTCATTATATTTAGATTTTTTAATTTTAAATTCATTCTATGAAGAAATTTTGTCCTACTTTTCTAATTTGTCGAAATGTTTCCAATTCATTGTCGGGATTGACAGTATTTTTAAAGTTAATTTTTCAATTTGTTTCCATGACATTATTTGGGCTGTGGGATTTATTACAACAGATTATTATATACCTTATATTTCTTTTTCTCTATAAAAGATATAATAAAATATTTATATGTATCAGATAGATAATTTACTCTTCTTTAATAACTAGTAAGAACAAAAATTTTCAAAAAATAATATTTAGAAGATCCTTATTAAGAATCTGCTACTTCCGGTTGTCCAATTATTACCAAAACCTTTTCAGATCTTCCCAGTAATGTCTGATTGAGAAATACGTAGTTAAATAAATATTATATATTATAGTTTTTGAGAAATCGTCCTTCCAACATCCCTGGATCAGTTTCTGGCAGTGGGCATTGCTCGCCTAATTATTTTAGGTAAAAAAGCTTCAAATAAAAGTTGTAGAACATAAAATTCTACATCTGAATCAATAAACAGAATTAATTTTGTGTGTCTTGTAACGTTGTTACACAATACCTCCCGCCATTTATTTTTTATTAATTTAAATACCAATGGGGTCTTATGGCCGCGTACCTGAGTGTCTGGTCGCGAATTTGGGGAACCGGAAGCTTTTTTACCTAAAATAATTAGAGAATCAGGAAATTAGGAAAGTCTGATTTTTCATATTAAAATTTTATGTTCGGCTGTGCCAATCACAATCACCGTATTGTATGTATTCAAATATAAAGTTACATAGCAACATATCATTGCTAAAAAATGGAACTGCCTGTTTAATAGAAAACAAACTTTGTTTGAACAAATTTTCAATAATATTTAAAATAAAAAATAATAGTTATTAAAAAAGAGCAGACCAAAGAATCATTCTGTATATTTATATTTCATGTCCAAATCAAGGTGAAAATGAAGTATGAATTCTTATTAATTATTTTTATTATAACTACAATCAATGCCGAAAAAAATAACGAAATAAACAGTCGTTGCCAATGTATGGAATATTGGGAATGCTTCAGGAGGTAATTTGTAACTTTTTATGAAAAAAACTTGACTCATTTTTATGAAAAACTTTAGAATAACTGGATTTATTTTTATCTTAACGGATGAGGATGTACGCAAGATAAAAATGTTATTATTATCTCGAATTGTTTCTAGCGGCGGTACTTTTTCAAACTACTGTGGCCTGAATGAATCAAATGTATGTTGTAAAATTCCAAAAAATGTAGAAAATAAAATTAGATCTTTACAAAGTAAATGCGGAAAAAAAGGTAAAGATACCGGGAAGATAGGGACAGCGGAGCCCACCGAATGGCCCTGGCATGTAAGTTAACAATAAAATAAAATAGTTTTAAACATTGTCAAATATATTAGGTAGCAATTTTAGAGAAAGCTAATCATATCTACATATGTGGTGCGTCTCTCATAGATGAGAGTTGGGTGTTGACAGCAGCTCATTGCGTTCAACGTTTGTAAGTATATATACATTATTAAACAATGCAAAATAGCCTTGGAAGTTCTTATTTCTCATTGAAATATTTAAATGCATACACATTACAAGAGATGTTGCGAGTTACTAACTGCCTCACATTTGAATGTAATATCAAGTTCAGAGATAATCTTTCTGGGTCACTGTACTTAGCTGTCTGAGAAAAATTTTCACAAAGACATCTATTTTCCTAACATAATAAACATTTTAATAAGTAAAACAGACATTTTATTAATTATTACAACATTTATTAGTCCAGTACAAATATTTCATCATTATAAAGCAGATTGGCACACCCAGCAATGGGTAATATGCCGTGATGATATATTTATTTATTTATTAGTCCAGCCCAAAAAAGACCTTTGTTAAAGGTAGAGTAATTCTGATTTTAATATATGTTGTTTAGGGCGAGACTCCATGTAAAATTCAAGTTTTCGACCTTGGGGAGAGTCGGCGCGAATCGCCATTATCTCAAAAACAGTGGCCCCTATCAAAATTTTACAAAAATACAAAATTAAAGGTTGTAGTTTCTGTGAAAAAGGGTTCTTCAATTTTTATTACTTCTCGCTAAAAATCGCATATTCATATTTTAATGAATAATGAATCTAATTTTAATATTTTTACGTTGATGATATGTGGGTGTGTGTGTGTGTGTGTGTGTGTGTGTGTGTGTGTGGATGTGTGTGTGTGTGGGGATGTTGGAAAGACGATTTCTCAAAAACTATAATCCTTAATATCTGTTTAACTACGTATTTCTCAATCGGACATTAATGGGACGAGCTGAAAAGGTTTTGGTAATAATTGGACAACCGGGAAAGTACCAGATTCTTAAAAAAAAACTTATAAATATTATTTTTTGAAAATTTTTGTTCTTACTAGTATTAAAGAAAAATAAATTCTCTATCTGATACATATAAATAGTTTATTATATCTTTTATAGATTTAGAGATAAATAAATATAAGGTATATAATAATCTGCTGTAATAAATTTCACTGCCCAAATAATGTCATGGAAACCAATTGAAAAAAGAAAATGTTTGTAATTGACATAAAAATATCATTGTCAAAAATCCAGAGATATTACTAAATATTTCTTATTGTATGAATAGTTAAATATTTCAAATTATAGGTATATTACATATATCCTTCAAAAATACTGTCAACCCCGACTTGGAAACATTTCGAAAAATTAAAATGTAAATATAAAGAATAGATATAAGTAGTATTTTTGGTGTAGAGTGTAGGAATACAATAGTGACTTTGTTAGCCCTGGCAAGCAGATATAGGGGCCCGTGTCGGAATGATAGCTAGTAATTATGTACATAGATGTCAAATATCATTATATTTCATTCTAAATTTAATGATTCCATCTGGTTTATTTTCCTTGATAAGTAAATTCCGCACTCCTGGTGACAAATTAACTACGTGAATTTAGAAAATCTTAAAACGGGCACCCATATCTGCTTGTCAAGGTCAACAACAGCACATGACTGCTTCGCGCCCTATACTTATGTAACCAACAACGGAAGTGGCGAGAGGTATTGTGTTGGTCACAACACATTTTTTTTGTATAAAAAATTACGAGCTTTAATTCTGCATTATTGTAAAATTTGATAGGGGCCGGTGTTTTTGAAAAAAACGGTTCTTTAATCTAAACCTAAACAACATATATTACAATCAAAACTGCCCCACCTTTTGCAAAGACTATATTGCGTAAAAAATATATATATTTTCAATAGTATAAAGGACGATACAAAAGTCTCCGGCCTAACTGCCCGTCTGGGAGAATACGATGTCCGTAGCAGCGCCGAATTTCACAGACATGAAGAACAAGACATTTCACAAATATTTCTACATCCAGAATATTCACCACGCACATTACACCACGATATAGCCATGTTGCGACTACGTTTTCCCGCGCAAAAACGCCCAAACATCGATTTTGTTTGCGTCCCTAGACCAGGCATGACTCCCAGTCTTTTAAATAAACATTCATGTTTTGTAACTGGTTGGGGAAGACGCAACACAGTCTCAAAACACTCTGAAGTATTAAAAGAAGTCGAAGTTCCTCTTTGGCAACCGGCGAGGTGTCAACACGCGCTTAAACAACACTTTGGGGATGATTATATTCTTCCAGAAAGTTTAATTTGTGCTGGAGATGAAGGAAATGATGCGTGTGATGTATGAATTGCAGATTTGGGGATGAATTTTTGTGAAAAATTAAGTTTTTAGGGCGATGGAGGAGGACCTCTAGTTTGCGAAGATTCTGGACAATGGTTTCAAATTGGTATTGTAAGCTTTGGTTTAGGATGTGGAGAAAAGGACACACCTGGTGTTTATACTAAGTTAATTGAATATGAAACTTGGATTAAGAGTATAATGAACTCGAAAATAATTAAACACTGATATTATTTATATTTGATATGTATATACATTATTTATATTATAAAATTAATTCTTAAACCTCTTTTTACTTTTTAAAACGCTTAAATTATTAACTATTAAATAAAATGATCAAGTTACATTGAATAGCAATTCCCCTATACCCTTATATAGTGTGCTGTGTGTGGACAACATTCGAGAGATATAGCTATATACAAATTTCTGCAGTGGGAGAGCAATTCATCCATCGATGGTCCGGCTACGTCGTAGATTTGTCTGGTGCTCAGCTATCCCTTCCAAGATCCTTGAACTTGCAAACTAAAGCAGCAGAAGATCTGCAGTGTTGAAATCCAAGCTCGAAATCTGCATCCAAATTCTCCAAGTTTCTTGATGTCTCAGACCAACGAAAGGTCCGCCTATTAAATAATAATTATTAGTTTGTGATCTTTGAACCACTTTAAAAACTATAGGATAAAAATTCGTATGACAAACATGTCTTCATTACACAAGATACTTGAGGAAAGTAATGTTTTTCTCAATTAATTTATATAAATACACTTTTGCAAGAAAATTTATGTATTGTATTTATACATAATACACAGGATTGACGGAAGGTATTGGCTGGCCACATCAGATTTTTTTACTTAAAAGTATACCTCTCCAATCGATAAAATGTATTAACTATACAGGGCATAGCACACGGGAGGTTCAATTGGCGGGAGGTACCACTGCTCTATTTCTATTTATAATAATTAGCGAGACGAGAGGTATTGTTGTTAAAAAATCTAATGCCATCTTTACACTTTGATTTATTTGCGGGAGATAATGTTGTTCTATCCTCAATTGTAATTAGCGAGAGGTATTGTTAAATAAAAATCTACTGGCATCTTTACACTTTGATGTATTTGGCGGGAGGTATTGTAAAAATATTAAATATTGCCTTAGCCAGCGTTTATGTACCTCTCCATTCAATAGAATGCTTTAACTTTACAGGGCATAGCAGACGGGAGGTATTGCTGCCCTATTTCCATTTGAAATTAGCGGGAGGTATTGTTGAAAAAAAAACGAATGTCATCTTTACACTTTGATTTAGTTGGCGGGAGGTACTGTTATTCTATCATTTGTAATTAGCGAGAGGTATTGTTAAATAAAAATCTACTGTCCCTTTACACTATACGAGCCCTGTCCCATATAAGTTCACACAGTTGCCTAATTTGCTTAAAATCTTGAAACTTGCACTGTGATTATGATGTAACAGCAATATTTTTACCAATCTTGACTGAATTATTTATTTTTCATTCATTTATTTCATTCATTTTAATAAATAAAAATGTTTCTATCATTGTAAATGTAAAATTATAAAAGATTCATGGGGCAAGGCTTTTTAAAAAATCAGCCAATCGCGATACCATTGACTCAGATCTTATGTTTTGAAACAATTGAAGCTTTTTGCCTTTCTATATTATTGAATAAGCTTATAAGTGACGTGTTAACTAATTGTGGATTAAAAATATTACTTAAAATGGTTCGAGGGAAAGCAGTTTCGCAAGATGTGCGAAAAATAATAGTTTCTCTTTCAAATTCTGGAAAATCCTATTCGGAAATTGGAAATATCGTCAATTTATCAAGGTATACTAATGGAAGTATCGTTCAAAGATATAAAGCAAGCGGTTCCACTGCGCAAAAACCTAAACCATGAAGAAACTCTGGAATTTTGGAAATCCACAAAAGAGCATTTAAAATGAATAATAAAGCAAAACCGCCGCTCTAGTTATGGTGAATTGAGTGTTTTATGGACTGCTGCCACAGGAAGAAAAATGTTTAGGACTACTTGCCGCAGAATAGCTAGCAAGATAGGTTTTAAAGTTTATAAGGAAGCCAGTGTTGATATCATATTTGTTACTTAGAAAAATTAACGTGGGTACAATTTGCAGGCGAAAGAAAAACCTTTCTTAAACAAAAACCAGAAGAGAAATAGATTAATCTGGGCAAGAGAATATAAAAATTGGGCTATAGAACAGTGGTATGCTGTAAACTGGAGTGACGAAGCAAAATTTGAAGTACGCGCAGGTGATAGTCGTCGTAGGGTTACGCGGGAAGAAGCTTATGACAATGGATGTTTAAAAAGAAAAGGTAAGTTTCCGGCATCAGTAATGGTATGGGGTTCTATGTCAGCAAAAGGAATAGGAAAACTACACATTTTAGAAGGAACTATGAATGCTTCCAAATATATTGATACCTTAGAAACATATCTAAAACCCACAGTAGAGAATTTCAAAAATGCTGACATCGAGTACATCTTCCAACAGATCGGGGCTGCTTGCTACACTGCAAAAAAAGTTATACAGTGGCTATCCGATAATAACTTTTAAAATGGACATCCAGCAGCCCTGATTTGTCGCCAATAGAAATTTTGTGGCATATTATGAAAAAACAGTTACTACTACATCCAGCTAGAACTATGGTAGAATTGCGCTCTCGTTTACAAAGTATCTGGGATAATTTCACTCCAGAACAATGCCAAAATCTTGTAAATACCATGCCAAGACGTTATAGAAAGACAACGTGACGTTACAGAATGGTAATTATAAATAATGTAATTAGCGCAATTTGTTTGTATTCCTGTAAATCAATTAATTCTTATATATTTTAAATAAATTAAATAAGATTAAATATTTCCGTTGTATTTCAGTTCATTTATAGTTAATTTTATTTAATAGTAGCAAAAGTTTAAGTTGTTTTACTTTTACGCAGCAAAATTTGATGATTAATAGAATTAAATTGGGTGTGTGAACTTATATGGGACAGGGCTCGTATATATATTGTAAGACAGGCCAAACACAACATAGAATAACAAAAACAGGAATGTACACTCACTCGCAAATTTTGTTGTTTGTAAGACAGAGAGGGGAATATATAACTATTTCATACTAATTAACTCTTCTTTTTATTGTAATTTTTATTGGGAAACAAAGTGTTAAGTCCGTACGTGTACATATCTATGGAACCATAGAGTAATACAATACAGGATTGAACACTTACTCAACAAATATTATTTTTTGTAAGACAGAGAGGAGAATATACAACTACTTCTTTCTAATTAATTCTTCTTTTTACTGTAGTTTTTATTGGGAACAAAGGTGTTAAGTCCGTACGTGTACATATCTATGGAACCATAGAGTAATACAATACAGGATTGGACACTCACTCAACAAATATTGATTTTTGTGAGACAGAGAGGGGAATATATAACTATTTCATTCTATTGAATTCTTCTTTTTACTGTAATTTTTTTTGGAAAATATGGTGTAAAGTCCGTAGCATATCTCGGTGACAACACGATGTATTATACATGTATTTAGGGATAGAGGATATTTTTTAGGATAACATAAGTATAAAAACTATTTAATATCTCGGGAGGTGGTTTTGACTAAAATTGATAAACCGGAAATGATACTTTACTTGAAGCCCATAACAGGTTTTAATGAATAACTATATTAAAATATAATCCAAAATTTTTCAATTTTAGTATTTAAGACTTTTATATCAAGGGAAACAACATATTAGATTTTGACTAGAATTGATAAACCGGAAGTGATACTTTACTTGAAGCCCATAACAGTTTTTAATGAATAACTATATTAAAATATAATCCAAAAGTATTCAATTTTAGTATTTAAGACTTTTATTTCAAGGGAAACAACATATTAGATTTTGACTAGAATTGATAAACCGGAAGTGATACTTTACTTGAAGCCCATGACAGTTTTTAATGAATAACTATATTAAAATATAATCCAAAATTTTTCAATTTTAGTATTTAAGACTTTTATATCAAGGGAAACAACATATTAGATTTTGACTAGAATTGATAAACCGGAAGTGATACTTTACTTGAAGCCCATAACAGTTTTTAATGAATAACTATATTAAAATATAATCCAAAAGTATTCAATTTTAGTATTTAAGACTTTTATTTCAAGGGAAACAACATATTAGATTTTGACTAGAATTGATAAACCGGAAGTGATACTTTACTTGAAGCCCATGACAGTTTTTAATGAATAACTATATTAAAATATAATCCAAAATTTTTCAATTTTAGTATTTAAGACTTTTATATCAAGGGAAACAACATATTAGATTTTGACTAGAATTGATAAACCGGAAATGATACTTTACTTGAAGCCCATAACAGTTTTTAATGAAGAACTATATTAAAATATAATCCAAAATTTTTCAATTTTAGTATTTAAGATTTTTATATCAAGGGAAACAACATATTAGATTTTGACTAGAATTAATAAACCGGAAGTGATACTTTACTTGAAGCCCACAACAGTTTTTAATGAAGAACTATATTAAAATATAATCCAAAAGTATTCAATTTTAGTATTTAAGACTTTTATATCAAGGGAAAAAACATATTAGATTTTGACTAGAATTGATAAACCGGAAGTGATACTTTACTTGAAGCCCATAACAGTTTTTAATGAAGAACTATATTAAAATATAATCCAAAAGTATTCAATTTTAGTATTTAAGACTTTTATTTCAAGGGAAACAATATATTATACTTTGACTACAATTGATAAACCGGAAGTGATACTTTACATGAAGCTCATAACAGTTTTTTATGAACAACTATATTTAAATACAATCCAAAACTTTTCAATTTTAGTATTTAAGACTTTTATATCAAAGGGCACAACATATTAAATTTTGACTAAACTTGATAAACCGGAAGTGATACTTTACTTGAAGCCTATAACAGTTTTTTATGAACAACTATATTTAAATATAATCCAAAATTTTTCAATCTTAGTATTTAAGACTTTTATATCAAAGGGTACAACATATTAAAATTTGACTAAACTTGATAAACCGGAAGTGATACTTTACTTGAAGCCTATAACAGTTTTTTATGAACAACTATATTTAAATATAATCCAAAACTTTTCAATTTTAGTATTTAAGACTTTTATATCAAAGGGTACAACATATTAAAATTTGACTAAACTTGATAAACCGGAAGTGATACTTTACTTGAAGCCTATAACAGTTTTTTATGAACAACTATATTTAAATATAATCCAAAACTTTTCAATTTTAGTATTTAAGACTTTTATATCAAAGGGTACAACATATTAAAATTTGACTAAACTTGATAAACCGGAAGTGATACTTTACTTGAAGCCTATAACAGTTTTTTATGAACAACTATATTTAAATATAATCCAAAATTTTTCAATCTTAGTATTTAAGACTTTTATATCAAAGGGTACAACATATTAAAATTTGACTAAACTTGATAAACCGGAAGTGATACTTTACTTGAAGCCTATAACAGTTTTTTATGAACAACTATATTTAAATATAATCCAAAACTTTTCAATTTTAGTATTTAAGACTTTTATATCAAAGGGTACAACATATTAAATTTTGACTAAACTTGATAAACCGGAAGTGATACTTTACTTGAAGCCTATAACAGTTTTTTATGAACAACTATATTTAAATATAATCCAAAATTTTTCAATCTTAGTATTTAAGACTTTTATATCAAAGGGTACAACATATTAAAATTTGACTAAACTTGATAAACCGGAAGTGATACTTTACTTGAAGCCTATAACAGTTTTTTATGAACAACTATATTTAAATATAATCCAAAACTTTTCAATTTTAGTATTTAAGACTTTTATATCAAAGGGTACAACATATTAAAATTTGACTAAACTTGATAAACCGGAAGTGATACTTTACTTGAAGCCTATAACAGTTTTTTATGAACAACTATATTTAAATATAATCCAAAACTTTTCAATTTTAGTATTTAAGACTTTTATATCAAAGGGTACAACATATTAAAATTTGACTAAACTTGATAAACCGGAAGTGATACTTTACTTGAAGCCTATAACAGTTTTTTATGAACAACTATATTTAAATATAATCCAAAACTTTTCAATTTTAGTATTTAAGACTTTTATAACCACGTGATTAGCGTCTTACAGAGCGTAAGGAATCATAGGTAAAGTTGAATAAAATAATAAAACTAATGATTTTTAATAAATAATTTTATGAATTATTTACTTTTGGCCAATGACTATTAAACGGGAACACATACATCGTCCTAAGGTTCATATATCGCCCCATTCATTTCTCTTTTCGTTCAGTTTCCTAAAGTTCAAATCTTGAACATGAAATACAGGAAATCGATATTAAATAAAATAAAAGTAAAAACAGGATTATTAATTATTGTACAATATATTTTTTACAATTTTAAATATAGTGACTCTATCATGATTTTAAGTGTCAAAATGATGGTTAACATACATAGACAAAATAAAATACTACGTAATCCTTATTCTATGTTAACATATAGTTCACGAAAGATGACTATTAAAGGGCATTTATAAGCCGTTTGATATAATATTACTTGCAGATAAATTCACTGCATTTCGTTTGCATAGGCGTGGAACATAATATTTATGGATGCATTTTAACAGAAATAAAAAATGTATAATTTATTTGAAAATCATGTTTCTCTTTAAATAATGCCTTTATCATAGATTTATATTTTTCAGCTGTTTTTGCAAAACACAAAAACATGAACTTGACATAAACCATGGAATAATAATTCGATTTAAACGTCAATGTAGTAGATAATTAAATATATGTAAGTCTACGACATACGTCATTATTATTTGTAGTGTGTTAGAAAGTAATGTCACCATTTTCGTATGTCTGACATACAACATAAATTACATAGACATACGTTAAATAATCTTTCTTTTTCTTTCTCGTTATATTAACGGCTGTGTATTCTTTCTTCCAACACGTGACCTTGAATATAGTAAAAATGAATAGGTAAAAGACACACGTCATCAACCTAAAAAAACTTTATAAAATGAAATATAAATTGTAGAAATTATTATGTTGGTAGGTAGTTATTGTTAGGAAATTAAAAAAAATGTATTGTAGATTGTGGGGTATACTTTTTAAATTGTGAACGCGTGAAGTTCATCTGCGTTAACTTCATGGTCAAGATTTGAACGTTATGGAACTGAACGAAACAAAAAATAAACAGGCGATGTATAAATATTATGACGCTTCATATCTAGGCCACTTTTATTATAGTCATCTTTGTGAACCAAATTATAATTCCTTAGAGTTTTTTCGTATTATGAAACAGTTGCTACTACTAACGCCATCCCTCATAAAAACGGTGAACTTCACAACATACAGTTCAATTAAAGCTACATGATAATGACGTCACAATGTTAAAATTCCATAAGACGTCATCAACATTCACTTTGGTTGAAGTATATGTAGTGATCTGTGATTACATTTGTTTATAGTACAAGACAGCCGAATTGAATTGTGACGTCTTACGGCATTTTAACATGGTGTCACAGCCATAATTTCCAGATCGTACTATATGTGGTATTGAAGTTCAGGCTGTGGTCAAAACAACTGACATTAACCAACAAATTGTTTGTTTACATATTATTGTGATTATAATTGTGTTATGTCTCAACGTAGTCAAAGATTTACACGATCGCAACAGCCAACTCAAGGGCCTAGTCAATCACAACGAAATGAACGAGAACCACTTCCCAGTGAATTGATAAATAAATGTGTGAGGTATTTCTTATTAAGAATGTCTTCAAATGTACCTATAAAACGTCCACAAATAATGCAAGCTCTGTTCAAAGAGAAGCCAGACAGGAATTTGGATGAAATCATTAAACGGGTTGATTTTGTTTTACAACAAGTTAGAAATAAAATATTAATAAACCATTCATAAATAAATAAATCTTTTTAGGATTATGGTTTGAAAATAAAAGTTATCAATACAGATTCAGTTAAAAAATATATCGTGGTAAACGTTTTAAACAACCCTGAAATAACCGATGGAAATGAAGATTTGAAATCAGTAGTAACATTCTTAGTTCTTACTCATGTTTTTATGAGCAGAAATTGTGCGACCGAAGGTAAAACCATTATTTTATTATAAATAAAGTTTAATATAAAAATATTCTAGCCTCATTATGGGAATTTCTAAAAGAAGTAAACATTTTTCCCGAACAAAAGTTGTCCGAATATGGAACTATAAATTCGTTCATCACAAAACAATTGGTTAAAGAACAATTTATTCAGTTTGAAATATATGGGATTGCAAATGAGGACGGGGAAAAGAAAAAGAAAATATCTTGGGGCTCTAGGGCGGAGATAAGTGTTTCAAAAATGAAAATATTGGAATTTGTAGCCGAAGTAAAAGTTTTAAAATATAGTTTGATACGATTTGAAAATTTAATTTATTTTAGGTTTATGGTAATGTTAATGTGAAATCTTGGTCGTCGAGATTTGAAGACGCTACGAATCAAATTCCAGAGTTGAATCCTGAGGGTGAAAGATAAATGTATATAAATAGTAAGTTATTTTAATAAATATGTATTTTATACTTACTTCCCTAAAAAAAGGTATTTGTTTGAAATAAATAATAATAACATGCAATTAAATAAAATATTTTATTATAAATCATGCACAACAATCTACAGATACATCTAGTACAAATAAAATTAATCTACACCAAATAACAAATAAAAAGTGGATCAAATATATCGAGCATCTATATCACAAGTCATGATTAAAAATGGATTCATGTAACATTCATTTTAATTATATTTTAAATTCATACAATTATCGCATGCAATCGCTTCTCTAATCGTGTTCCTTCGGGCCGTGATTCGCAATCTAAATGATCAAAATGATCATGATTAGGGATGCCTATTCGTTATTTTGTGATCACTAGACAACCTTAACTAACCCGTGTGAAGTTGGCACCCTCACGTAGGAATTGAGAGAAAAAACTTTTGCATAATTTTGCCCAGACTCATGTCCAAAGTCGATTTTCTATGGTGTGGTACTCCCATAAGCGAATACGACATAATTTGGTCGGATCCTTAACCGTGTTCCTTCGGGCTGTGATTCACAATCTAAATCATAAAAGTGATCATGATTACGAATTCGTTTCTTATTTTGTGATCACGAAACAACCTTTCCCTTTTGAATCATCATTTTTGAGTGATCACACGGATTCATTTCAGAGCAAATTTAAAAATCGCTAACGACAATTGGTTTTCGAGCGTAGAAATGTATATATGCGGAGTTTGTTTCAGCAAAGGAAATATGATTTGACAGTAGATTATTTATAAAATAAATTAATTCTGTATATCATATTTGACGCTAGATGGTGTTTATATTATTCAAGTTGTTTTCTTGATATAATTTTTAAATCATGATGCAAAAGGATCACGATTAAACTAATCAGGATTCACAAAATCACAAAATGTGGGGTTTGTTTTAACAAAGGAAATATGATTTTCCTACAAAAGCATGTAAAGACTCACCATACTTTTGAAAACAAAAAAATACTTTGTTATTTGTTTTAAATAACATAGTACATATTTCCTACCAAGATTTTTTTTTGCCTCTAGGAACACGGTTTCTCCGTCGCTTGTGAACAAAACTTGATATGTGCTTTTGTGTTAGATATTAAAAGCTGTTTTTTTTGGTTGCGCTGCTGCGAGTGCCATTTGATGTCACATTTTTTAACAATTAATAATTCATTATTTATAGTTCGCCTTTTATTTAAAATGTTACAAATATCTGTGACATCCTTCGCGCATGCCCAATTATCTTATTCACTATGTTTTTAGTAAAAAATTAACTCTCTAATGAGAATGAATGTTGCATGAATCCACATTTTAAAGTCCAACAATTTTACTTTTTATATAAGTACAATTGAATAAAATATGTTGAACTGCGTTCGTGCCCTTTTATATAAAACATACTGATTCACTATCACAATACAAATATTGTATATATGCACCATCACACTAATTAAATTAGGCCAAGGCTCATCTCTTCACAAAATGATCAAATCGTAAGAGACACATGTTTAAATGCATTGGTTGTTTCTACCAAATTAAACAATTCAACTAGATTACTGTTCAAGGCAAAACTAAATTATTTATTGCCCAAGATATCAAGAGATAAAGTCTTGTAAAAATTCTAGATGGCATTTCATGCACATTCGAATACCTGAATTCCTTCGATTTATACGCAGATTCATATTTATTACGAAACCCTGAGACTCAACAAAGATAATTGATCTATTTTTCAAAGGAAGTGTCTTATTATCTTGCATAATTGCACAGGCATAATTAAATAAGTATGTACTAGAAACAGTGTTTGTCAAACGACGCTCCCTTTTCCAAAATATATTTTTTTAATTACTCTAATCTACATGGGTAATCTCAAAACGATGAGATTGTTTTTATTTTGAATTCTGGTGGTTATAATTTTAAGTCTTTCTATTCGTAAAAAAGTTTTATTGTTTTTGCCGATCCTTCAAGTATTAAAAAATAAATTGTTACATTTTAATTCCTAAAATCTTGTTTTGAAATTAATCATTTTGGAACTAAAAATGCGACGATACAGGAGGAAATAAATATATTTTATTTTAAAATCACTGTTCTAGAATTTTATTTCTTGTTCACATGTAAAATCAGACTTTCCTAATTTCCTGTTTCCCTAATTAGCTAAAAGAACCTTCAAATAAATGTTCTCCTTCAGATTCAATAAATCTTGTAACGGCAGATATTTGTGAAAATTGTGTTCGTGTTTTTTGCGTAAATTTCATCTCGCATTTTAAATTATTTTTATATATTGTTATTCAAAAAACATTAATTTAATTTACATTAGGTCGAACTGAACCTAAACCCAGAACAAAACCGCAAATTTTATGTTTGAAGCAGAACCACATCCGAACCCATCTCTCAAAAAAAATTAACCTGAACCGAACCCAGTTTTTGGAATTGAAACAAAAAATTAACAAAAACTAGGTTAATTTATTTTTATTTTTGTAATTTCTGTTCAAGTGAGCAAGTATATCAATTAAAATTAATAGATAATTGTTAATACCTTTTAAAAATAAATTACCCTAATATGACAGATAAACCGTTAGACATTTGTTATTTATTTTGTATCAATTCCATGGCTATTGCTATTTTTGATTTTTCGAAATTTTCATACCTAATTTCTGCCGGTACAAAGCACACAAAATTAATTTTGCTTATTGATTCAGATGCAGAATTTTATGCTCTACAACTTTTATTTGAAGCTTTTTTACCTAAAATAATTAGGGAAGCAGGATATTAGAATGATTTTACATGTTAAAGTCCTATGTTCGGCTGCGCCAATCAGACTTTCCTAATTTCCTGCTTGCCTAATTATTTTAAGTAAAAAAAATTCAAATAATAGTTGTATGCATTGTAACGGCAATAATAAATAACAAAAGTGTAACGGTTTATCAGTCATATTAGGATAATTTATATTTATTATATATTATTTCCAGTTAACAATTATTTGTTAATTTAAATTGATATTTGTTCACTTCAACAGAAATTACAAACAATAATACAAATAAATTAACCTAGTTTGACAAATAAATAGCATTTGTTAATTTTTTGTTTCAATTCCATGGCTATAGCTATTTTTGGGGTTTGATATTTTCATACCTAATTTCTGCCGTTACAAGATACATAAAATTAATTTTGTTTATTGATTCGGATGCAGAATTTTATGCCCTACAACTTTTATTTGAAGCTTTTTTACCTAAAATAATTAGGGAAGCAGAAAATTACGATGATTTTACGTATATTTTTATAAAAATATTCTTCGATCGCGCAAGATCTTATAATAATTCGAAAGTTTGAAAAATATTTCAATCATGTTCCCTGTCTTTTTGATAAGTACCTATTTGGGCCGCGCTACGAGAAAATAAATAGGAAATTCGTAGCAATTGGCACTTAATAACTAATTAAAATTCGCTATAATTAATTGTCAACTAAAGTGAATTCATGGTCGTCCAAAATTCGAATCGCCTCTTTCGGAGCCGCATAGCAAGTCGTCCGCAAATCCAAATCTACGGGAATCACAACACAAACATTTATTCTTTTCTTTATTACAACAAAAATTACATTTGAGTCGTTGAGTAAAATAAAATAAAATAAAATAGTGAGATCAACAACAATACAATTGTTTCTGCATCAGATCGGTTATTGTCCTCAAGTTTGTTGACAAATTGTGCAAAGTTAGTTATCGTTTTTACCTGAACGGAGTTTATCTCTTCGTCCGAGAAGGAGTTGAGCAGCTACGAACAACAAACAGCATATTAATGAGGCTATTCCGAATGATCTGAAGGTGGTCCAGCCGCCATATGCGTCGAAAAGAACGCCCCCTATTAGGGAACCCAATGACACGCCTATGCCTTCAAATACGGCCCCTACAAGACCCTACAAACAAACACAACCTTAAAGAAAAAAAAATTGTATGATGTACAATTTAATACCTGAACTGTAGCTTCAGTGCCGGGTGGTGCAACAATACTCGCATACGAAGCCATTGTTGCGTAAAATAATCCAAATGTAATACCGTTTAATAATTCTATCGGTAAAGCCCACCATGGATTCACCAAAAGAGAATATAATATATATCTAACACCAATTCCTACAAATAAATGTGTTAAAACAATAACAAATGGCTGAATTCTAGAAAGACGAGAATCTTAAAATGGCAATTTTTGTTTAGCAATGTTTTTTTAGCTAAAAAAAATAACAGGGAAACACAAAATTAGTGGACGGAAGCACGAATTTATATACTTTTTCTATACTTTTCGACAAAATATCACATTAAAACATAAATATGGGGTACAAGATGAATTTAAAATGATTCAAACCCAAATAACACGAACATAGTTCAAATTGACGCGCAGAACTCAATTTGGCAAAAGCTGAGTGGTTATGTTACTAATTTTTTGTGATTTTCTAAAAGAAAATCTGATGTGACCAATACAATACCTCCCGCCATTTACCTATGGGGTCCCGTTGTCGCGTGTCTGATGTCTGGTCGCGAATCTGGGGAATCCGATTCGATCCCGATCAACGCCAAATAATTCGAATTTTAAATGGCATAAAATTAACCCTTGTGGTAAACGCCCGCACAATACAAATATGTCATCATCATTACCGAAATCAGATTAGCACATCCAGCAATGGATAATATAATAATAATAATAATAATAAAAACTTTATTGACAAACGTCAAAGGCGAGGTTCAGCCAAGGCTGTTCTACCATGCCGTGATAATATGCCGTGATAATATATTTATTTGTTTCTGCATATTTACTAATGCTTGAAATTATGTATTTTAAGTTCCTTTCCATAAAACTATTGTTCTATTTACAATTTTCCTTTTAAAACGTTACTATTATTAATTTGTTAATGTTTATTTTTTTGCCAATGTAACCATTAGAATGTGTTTAAAGCATAAGCTCCGAGATAGAATTTTTATATTACTTTATAAATTTATCTATAAAATATATAGAAAAAGTATTAAATCAAACTTGTAAAAAATGGATTAATCTTTAATTTTTATAATAACAAATTGCGAAAAAAATACATTTAAAGGTATTTTTTAAAGAAAAACTATCTTGAGCTTCAAGTAAACTGCCATTTCCGGTTATCTGATTGCCTTCAAAATCTAATGGATTGTTTCCATATTAGAATAAGGTAGAAATTTGTGCTTCATGTAACCATATTTTTTTTCAGAATGCCAAAATCACTATAAATAATATAAGTATAGCTTTCCGTGTCCTAATTTTTGTGGAATTTAACGTTTTTAACTATTTTGCAACTATATATAACATCAAAGCAAAATTTCGATTCTCGTGATTCTAGAATTTAGCCAAAAAAATATATTAATAATTATACCTAATAGAACTACAGCCATACAATGTACGTGTCCAACCCTTTCCAAAATCCATTTCGACAAGAAAAAAAATGGCAACTCTCCCCCCAAACATTGAATACCCATCACAAGTCCTTCCAAAGTTTTTATCCAATCCTGGAGATGACATTGTCCAGACGCATCGTCATAAGCTTTCGCTACATCTTCCAAATGCCAGAATAAAAAGTTCCAAACTAGTCCGGTACACGCGCCCATAAACACACACCAAAGAAGAAAAACAAATACTCTTAATCGGGATAAAACTTTCGCTACATCCCTAAAAATATTCATCGACATGTGTTGTTGTTTATATTGTATTCGCCACGAACACAATACATCTAAAGCCATAATGGATAACATTAACGCGAAGACAGTTGTGTAATCTTTTATTTCTCCGTCGCTATTCGCGTCGACCATCAACCCGGCGAAAATAGAAAATATGCCCCAACCTACCGACCCCCAAAGACGTTGGTACCCGTATAAATTCGGCTGATCCCCTAACATTTCAAAGCAGATTGCGTCTCCTACGCTGACAACAACTGCCATGCCGCCCCAACCCAAAATAGCGAGGCTTAAAAACGTCCAGAATTGATATTCGTTTAATACTTCATAGTCTACGGATCTAGGAACTGAAAGGAGATCGTTCAGTGAAGGTACGTCGCAAGATATGTCACATATTGTTGAAATTCTGCCTTCTTTGTCGGGACATACTGGTTTTGTGGTTGCTCCATTGTCCAAACTAATATTAACCACTGCAAAAAATGTCATATCAGTTGTACAGTTATTTTAAAAAGTCCAATCAAGATCATATGAATCATATTCTTTCGACTAAGTTAGGACATTCCATTTTAAAACGATACTCATTGTTGACAATACTTTCGCAGATTTATAACCGTACGAATAACATTATTTTCTGGTATCTTACTGCAAAAACCAGATAAGTCCCTTTTTGTTTAAAATATTTAAATAATGGGGTAAAATCGTGAAATCCGTCTCATTTAATAAATATTGGCAAAGTTAACGAAACGCTTCTTATGTGGAACTAAAATTTCCTTCTTCTGCAGCCATTTTGAATATCGAATGATGATTGTTGACATGTCAATTGTTTTGTTTGAAGGTTATACATTGTGTTATCTCTGATTCTAAAGACTTGTAAGGTCTAAAACATACACCTACAAATTTATTTGACCTATTCTAATTGACAAATGAAAATGTTGAGATAGATGTTGGAGAAGACGGAAATACAGGATAAGGAATGAGAGGATAAAGGAAATGGCTCGAGGGATAAAATAATAAATATTACAATTCACTGAAGTTGGCCAGCACAAGTAACCACAGACGCGTTTCGCACTATTTGGTGCTCATCAGTGTGATGCAAGATCGCTGCTAGCACAACGAGTGGATGATACCACACTTCATTGTAATATTTATTATTTTATCCCTCGCGCCATTTCCCATATCCTCTCATTCCTTATCCTGACTTTCCGTTGTCCCCAACATCTAACAATCTCATTTGTGCCACTTTTATTTTCTTACAAGACCAAAGAATAGATGGACGGATTTATAATACGGAAGATTAAAATAATTATATATGGAATGTGTACATAATATACATCAGATTTTTGTATTAAAGCCTCAAGAATGGTAAATTGTGACATCTGGTTTTTGCAGAACCGGACGATATTTACAAATGAACCTACCAATTGATTTAGTTTTAAATTTTGAATGTTTTATTGTAACATAACAATGATGACACTACTGAATTTATTAGAATGGGCGGAGCTAAAAATCTTAATTCATACAATTCGTAGATGACCTTGATCAGACAAAAAAAATACTGAATTATAATTATTAGATAATTCTAGTTGCGTCTGGAATATTTATCTCATAGACCAGACAATAAAATTATTTATAAAATATCAAGATAACGCATATTATTTGCCGACTTTATCATTTATATTTTTTTAATACATACCTTTGAAAATAATAATTTTCTCAAAAACTTCTACGGAATCTTTAGGAACAATAGCAGTGAATTTAAATTCATGATGCGGATTTTTACAAATATCTAATCCATGTTCCCAATATTCGCACATCGTCTCATATTCTCGTTCTGTTAGATGGTCGCAATCCATCTCACATTTAATAATATCTTTGTTCCCTAAAGAGCCCATAACATTCTCCATCGCACAAGTATCCTCAATACTTTTATTCTGTACATCGAAAACACTTTCGCCTGACTCGCAAGCAAAGTGTACATTCGCGGTTTTGGGGATAGGAGGTATCCAGTTGATTCCGAATAATCCGACGGCTGTTACAACTTGAAATAAGATGAAGAGGAGTTTTTTACAACGATATTTATCGGCCACACCGCCCAAAACGGGCTTTATAATCATGCCAATTATGGGTAAGATTGTGTAGATGAGACCGACAACTGTTCCAGAAAAGCCGAGTTGTCGGGCGATCACAGTTAAGAAAGGAATCACAGGGCCCGTTGCTGAAATTATAATCATTAAGGAAAATCCGTTAAAAAATTCCGGAAAATTATGCAACTTTTATATTAATTATGTAATGACTTACCTGCATTGAAAAGAAAATAATGCCCTTTGATGGGCAGTAACTCTTTATTAATTTTTGGAATCATCATGGTAGTAGATTAATAATTAAAATTAATAGTACTTGACACCTTAACCTATATATTCAAATCACTTATATGTTTTTATAAAACACGCGGTTTACGCACAATTACAAGGAAATTGTAAGTAATTCATACTAATTAAACATAAATAATTTATGAACTAGTAATACTGATTGAGTGCAACTAAAACTTCAATAAATCTAAACCGACGCAACATCCTATTGTAACTAGAGATGTATGTTGCGATTCTGTTTATTCATCGCATAATCTACAGTTAAAATAATCACTGCTGTAATTTGATAACGATATGTACACGTGAACCGTTCACGTTTATGTAAATTTATAATTTTGTACAACAGAAATGTCAGCACGGATCCAAAGTTCAAATACACTAGTTTTATTTACGTTTACGTTTCATTTGAGACTATTATACCGGCTGTCAATCTAGGAAATTCGAGACGCATTCTTCAACATTTAGGACGACAATCATTTTAATTATGACGCAATAAATCAATTAAATCAGGAATTCGGATTTTTGCTGCGGTTTTCTTATAACTGTACTAACATTCTTTGCGGTTTTTTTGCGTGTGCTTTATGCGGAAAAAAACTATTTCTAATACTCATTTGAGGATGTTTAAAAGTTCCATTATAAGCGCGCACTTATGTCTCAAAGTGCAGCTTGTAACCTCAAAGCTCTGTGTGATTATGTAAACTCATAGAATTAAAAATATGTATAGAGGGAGCGTGAAACAAGTTTGCCATATTGTACTGTTCCATTTTCGCAGCAAAATACATAGTATATTAATAGTATATTATCATATTTATTATTAAAATATGGTCAAAAAATATTTAAACAAAAGTTTAAGGAATAAATTCGAAGTAACATACGGCAACGCAAGCAAACAACGAAAGGAACAGTACAAGATGGCGAATCATTCCCGCACGCCATCAGGATGTCGGACTTGTGCTGCCTCCAGTATATGTTATTAACTCTGATGTAAACTATTTCATTAAATTATAATTAACAAAATTTCACATATATCGTCAATACAGGGAACACACACATCGTCCTAATGTTCATACATCACCCCGTTTATTTCTTGTTTCGTACAAGTTTCCTAACGTCCAAATTTTGACCATGAAGTTAGCGCAGATGAATTTGGCGCACTCACAACTTAAAAAGTACATTTGGGAGTTCAAAATGTAGACAAGGAATAGAGGGAAGATAGGGCACACTATGTTTTTCGCCTTATTGCAAACTCAAAATCAGCTGAATCAGTCTAGTCGGCCAGATGTCAATACATACATATTTATAGTTGAAAAAACAATTCGAAAAATCAGTTTCGATGTTCATACATGCTTTCGTATGACGTAACGATTTTTTCTTTGTTTATAACCTTAGCATCATGGCAAGTCTACCTGATTCTAGGTTATATTTATTTTGAATTTATCATGCATTTATTGTGATTATGAGCATGTTATATTATCAAATATATTAATTTTATACAGTTTTATTAATTATTATCATGTTATATTTACATCAACATAAATATATTTCGAATTATGTTATATTTTACAAAATTTTCAACGAGAAATTTAGGTGTAATTTTGACGAATTTATCGTTAAAATATAAGACTAATTTAATATATAACTGTCGGTTCTATAATGTTATATCTGATGATATTCCGGTCGTTTCGGTTACTTTAATAAAACGAGTGTTGAAACAGCATAATTTACAGTTTGAAGAAGGGCATACATGTTTAATAACAAATTGCCCGATATGTAGCAAAAATATTAAACAAAACAAAGTTTATATTAATAAAACAACAGGTGCGTATTGTGTAAATATTTATATTTTCATGTTGCAATGTAATTATATTCTACATAGGATTCTTTTCGTGTCACAGTTGTAATTTAACTGGATCATGGAACATATTAGAAAAATTCTTTTCGTCAAATGGAAATGTAAAACAATTAACCAAATACGAATTTACAAAAGATAGTACCAAATATAAAAGTATTATTTCAAATACCAAAGTATTGAATAAATCCTCCGATGAAGAGATTGCGAAAATTTGTAAGAAATTCAGTCTTCCTGTAAGTAAAAATAAAATACATTTGAAACATTTTGAAGAATATATTTGTAGGTAGTATCGAGTAGTATATTTAATATATTAAATGCACGTATAAATGATTTACAAAATTGTTTGTATATACCGCTAGTCGATGTAGAGGGGAATACATCTGGGTTTCGTATAATCGAATGTAAAGATGACACAATTATTGAAAGAACTGAACCAATTACAAATTGCAACGGCATTTTATTAGGGTAATTGTCAATACCTTCAACTTAAAAATAATATTAGTATCTTAGAAAATTATTTTCAGCCGCGTAAGTCGCTCTCGCGATACAAACAGTGCAACAATAGTCCCAAATATAAAAGACGCTCTCGCATTATTAACTTCTAAAGTTTCTACTTCTGTTGTATGTCTTCCATACAATTTATCAACACTTCCTCTGTCTGTTTTGCCGTCTTTAGAACGTTTCAACAAACTTATTTTATGGTTTGGAGCCGATGTAAACTCTTGGGACACAGCGAGAAGTTTCGCAAAGAAATTAAGCGAAGCAAGATGTTATTTAGTGCGACCTACAGATAAACAACCGTCGCCATATTTGGCGTTAGAACAAAATAAAGACTTACGAGCGATTATAACTAGTGCTCAACCGATTTGGCATAAAAGTATTACAACGTTCGCGGCTTTAAGACAGGATGTTTTGAGCGATTTGCAGAACTTGGACAGAGTCCAGGGCGTTAAATGGACGAGATTTCCAACTTTGAATAAAATTTTAAAAGGGCATAGACGCGGCGAATTGACAGTTATTACTGGACCGACAGGGTGTGGCAAAACAACTTTTATCAGTGAATATTCCCTAGATTTAGCTTTGCAAGGGGTGTCCACCCTTTGGGGCAGTTTTGAAATACGCAATGCGCGTCTCGCCCGAACTATGTTGCAACAATTATCCGGGTGTGCCCTTGATGAACATTTAGACAAATTCGACGAATGGGCCGATCAATTCGAACGACTTCCCATTTATTTTATGACTTTTCACGGCCAGCAATCAATTAAAATAGTTATGGAAGCTGTTGAACACGCAACATATGTTCACGATATTGTTCATGTCATTATTGACAACGTTCAGTTTATGATGGGAATGACTGACTCTGAAACGAGACACATTGATCGGTTTTGGAAACAAGATGCGATTGTAGCGGCGTTTAGAATGTTCGCAACTAGACGAAATTGTCATGTGACTTTAGTTATACATCCTAGGAAAGAAAGGGATGAACAGGACTTGACGACTAGTTCAATATTTGGAGGGGCCAAAGCGTCTCAAGAAGCAGATAATGTTCTTATTATTCAAGATAAAAGATTGACTTCTGTTAGGGGCAAGAAATACTTACAGGTACAAAATAAATACAGGGTGGTGACCGGCACGGCCGAACATGTAAAATCACTCACAGCTGTCATGGAAAGTGCACCACAGGGGTCAATTTTGTGCCATTAAAATTCGAAGTAATTTTTGGCGTCGGTCGGAATGTTAAAATTTAATGAAATTCTTATTTGTTTACAATATATACATACTATAATAAAATTCGCCATTTATTATGAAAATATTTCTCTGTGACGTCACGCTTATATACTTAAAGCCGCAAATGTCGCTAGTGTCGTTGTTTTGTGACAGTTGATGGTGATACTAACGCCGTGGACATAACCTTATTTCTTAGGCATGTATTTTATCTTTATCGTAAGTAAAAAAAATATACAAGATTATGGATTCTTTAAAATAAATAAGTAAAAATACGTGTTAACTTGACAGCAATCTAACCTAACAAACAAGTTCCCCTCACTCCGCAAGACATACGTTGCAAAATTGTCATACTTCGAGCAGCACGTCGGAACTAAGTTGCAACGGAAGCGGCAAGGGTAACGTCACAGTGGCGGGAATAGATATGTCCGGTATTTTCTCATTTAAAAACAAAAATTGTGCATAATTCGAATATATTCAAAATTCTTTATATTTACTGCCGGTGTTAGTGGTATTTCTTAACGATATATGTCATATTAATATACCTATAATTAATAATACAATAAGAAATTTTAAATATATTTACTTCCCAGAAAAAGCTTTCTGTAATGTTAATAAAACTGTTGATTCTTGACACTGACATTTTGCATTTATCTGTCAATTATAAACATTTAAATATCTCAACTGGTTTCCATGGAGTTGTTTGGGGAGCGAGATTTATTACAACAGATTATTCTATATTATTATATATCTCTAAATCTATATAAGATATATATTTTTTAAATGTATCAGATTGAGAATTTAAAGATATTTATTATTGTATTATTATATACAGACATCATCGTAAAATACCTTAAAACGTGCTTATTCAATAAAATGCGGATATGCGTTTTTTAGAATGAATCCAATACCTCTCTTAGCGCTAGGTAAAAAAGCAAAATGAATTTTGTATGCCTTGTAACGGTAGAAATTAGGTATGTAAATGTCGAAAAATAAAAAATAGCAATAGCCATGGAATTGTCAGGTTAGCAACGACCACAAAATATACTAGACAAAACGACAAAACATGCCCTGTACTTCAATTGTTTCTTATGTTCTCTGGTGAATGCAGAAAGCTTAAGTACGGAAAAGTTTTGGTAAACTCACTATCAAATTTTTGGACCGAAATCATTGCCTCCCTTACCTACGGAAAGGTGGGAGGTAAAAATGAAGAATCGTGCATGACTTTATTAGGAAAGTCTTATATTCGGCTGTGCCGGTCACCACCTTGTATGTTAAAAATTAAAAAGTGTTTTGTATAATTATTTTTGTGTGTAGGTTGCTAAAAATCGGTACAGTGGTGATTTAGGTGTAATGCCGTTAGAGTTTGATAAAGCAGGGTTGAGTTACGCCACGAAAAGAAAAAAACTTGAAGAAGGTGCAGCGTTACCAGTAAATTTGTAATTTATACTTTTATATAAATAAAAACAATTTGTACTTGTGTGTTTTGTAACCGTTGAGTTTTAAATTTGAATTATGTGAAGTTCAGTCCGCAGCCAACTTTATGTTAGTGTAGTGAGAGATGGAGATAGAAGGTAAACGCCTTTGGCAGATGCAAACGTAATTATAGTTTTTAAGTTGTGATATTTGTTGTGCCATTTAAATTTTATTATCAGACTAAACAGGGTCGCAAAAATGTTTAAAATTTTATATTTTATCATGTGTTACGCATTCATGTGCCATGTTTTGAAAGCACAAGAAACTCTGAAAGCTCCCACCGTCGTCATAGCAATTTTAGCTAGGAATAAAGCTCACACATTGCCATACTTCCTTTCTATGTTAGAAAAGCTCAACTATCCTAAGAATAGACTATGTTTATGGTGAGTTTAAATTCCGCACGTGCAATTTCCCCACTCCTGGACACCTGTCAGCTTTGTTTACGTTTGTATAACCTACAGAAAATATTCGCAGGATACGAAGCGATCATAACAGCGATAATACAATCGAAATTATGCAACTGTGGGTTGATTCTGTTAGAGATGAATACCATTACGTTGACAGCATCCTGGATGATGATACTCATCGGTATCGGGATGAAACTGGACCGGCAGACTGGCCACCGGATAGATTTGACCAGATGATTGAAATGAGGGAAGAGGCCTTAAAGTTTGCGCGGCTTTCTTGGGCAGACTACATACTAGTATGATTTATTGAAAGACAAGTATTACAATATTGCAAATGGACATTGTAATACGTGTTTTTCACACTATTTTTCCTATTTCGCATTGATTTACTTGTAATTCAAAATTATTAAATGCAAACTGCTAAAAGTAAATTGTGAATTTCTCCGTGAAACAAACACCCAGCAATGGGTAATATGCCGCGACGAAATATTTATATACTTATGCAAATTTTATGCAATTTTTTGCAAACGATTTTATAGGTGTTCTTTTAGAAAGAACAGTATTTTTTTAAATAAAAAGTAGAAAATAAAAACATATCGCATTATATTTATAAAATAATAATCTGCTGATTTTTCTTATAGCTATAATATGTTGTATTACCTTATGTGATTTGTTTTTGCCACATTCAATTGTTTTACATTTTTATAATTCTAGTAAAATCATTTCACAGAGATATTATGTATTGCTTAACACTGACATTTGTCAATTAGTAATATTTGAATATTCTGTTTCCATGGTGCAGCTTTTAGCAGCATTAGGTTGCAAGATATTTCTTTATCTCTAAATTCATTGAATATGAAGAAAAAATATAATTAAATCGAATAGAGAATATAATATTCTTTAAAATTTATAATAACAAAATGTCAAAAAATGATATTTAACATCGTTTTTTTTTAAGAACTGTTAAAATCTTTAAATTGGGGTACTTCCGGTTAACCAATCATAACCAAATCTAATCAACTGTTCCTATGGACGTACAAACATTATCGTAAAAACAGTAAATTCCTATTCTAGGGACTCTTATTCATTAAAAACTCCGGGAGTGATGAGCACCGAAGTTTGCCGAACACAACCAATGGACGAATGTGATTGGTCCAGCCATTGTATTCGGCAAACATCGATGTTTAGCGATGCCTTACCTATAGATGACGGAAAGTATTTGACACAGTTTAAGTTACCAACCAAATAAAATAATCCCCAAAACAATTGAACATTGCACTGATGTACAAGTTGTGAATGCGAAATAGGGAAAACATAATTGTATATTAAATATGTGTTTTAGTTTTTAGATTGCGATGTATTCTTTGTTAATATGGACATTTTACATCATTTAATATCTAAAAATTTACCTGTAGTAGGTCCAATGTTGAAATCAGATGGATTATATTCAAATTTTTGGGCTGGTATGACTTCAAGTTATTATTACGAAAGAACGGAAGAATATAAACCTATTTTGAGCCGTGAAAATATCGGATGCCATTCTGTGCCTATGATACATTCTTGTGTTCTTATTGATTTAAATCGTGCCATCACCGATTTTTTAACATTTAATCCAGATAAAGTTGTAAATTACGACGGACCCAGAGATGACATAATTACGTTCGCCTTATCTGCTAATAAATCTGATATTTCTTTACATGTTTGTAATGATGAAATTTATGGATTTGTTACTGTCCCTTTGGAACAAGGAGACAATTTAGAAATGGATATACAACAATTCGTGAATATTAAATTAGAAATTTTAACTGAACACGAACCTTTACCGTTGAATAATATTTTAAAACCATTTTTCAATCCTCCAGAGAAAGACAAATTAGAATTTGATAATATATTCATGATAAATTTACTCCGAAGACCTGAACGAAGAAAACGAATGATTCAGGCGTTTACAGAATTAGGATTACAAGTTGAAATTCGAGACGCAATAGACGGCAATCAACTAAACGACACTCAAATGCAAGCTTTAGATTTTTTACCAGGATATTCAGACCCATATCACAAGCGCCCAATGAAATTAGGCGAAATCGGCTGTTTTTTAAGTCACTACGAAATATGGAAAGAGATGCTAACACGAAATTACAAAACAATCTTAGTCCTGGAAGATGATATTCGCTTTGAGCCATTCTTCCGGAGCAAAACAACTCGATTGTTGAAAGAATTAAAAAACTTAGACTGGGATTTAGTCTACTTAGGCCGTAAACCAATGGCGAGTGACAAAGAAGCGTGGGTGCCCGGTAGTAGTGTTTTAGTCCACGCAGGGTACAGTTACTGGACTTTGGGCTACGCGTTGAGTGAATCTGGTGCGAAAAAATTGTTAGAAGCTGACCCCCTGCATCATTTGCTCCCGGTAGATGAGTTTCTACCGATTTTGTTTGATGCTCATCCAAGAGATGACTGGAAATCTTGGTTCCCCCGCAGAGATCTACACGCCTTGTCTGCAGCGCCGTTATTGTTGTATCCAACTCATTATACTGGAGAACAAGGGTATGTGAGTGATACGGAAGATTCGAACATTGCACAAGACTCTCTTCATACGGAATTTTAACAATCAATTTATACTCTTATATATTATTATATGTACTTTTTTATATTGATAAATACTTTATATTTTATTTGTACATGAAATTGTTAACAATATGAATATATCATCTGAAAATTTAAATATACTTTATCATTAGATGCATGGTGTATAAAGTAACATATTCATTATCTCCTCCAGTATTTTTTTAAAGATGTTCGATCAAGGTCATCTGTATGAACGAATTAATAAATTGGCATACATAAATCTCTCTCAATAGGGGACAATTTGAACATTTATTACTCTAGTAATAATAAAAATTAAATATGGTATCAAGTATCTTTGGTCATTAGTACATTGGGTTGCAAAGTAAACGCATATTTAATAATATGTAACACGAATTCGCCCCCAGTTGTAAATAATGGCTTGGAAACATTTTTAACTTTTAATGTTGTTTCTATTTGAAATTTGTATATTACAAAAACATAAAAGATTCATTTTCCTTCGTCTGAAATAAATACATTTTTACATATTTCAAATGAATTTGTTGTTGAACCACGTGACCCCACTTAATCTATTTCGGCCAATCCTAGCCTTCTTTCTCAAAGCATTGTATTCTGGGAAAGGACGCCACGTAATGGCCATGAACAATGATGCAGAAACGTGCTCCGAGATACAATAACCGATAAGAAAGGAAAAACTGATAAAACAATGCCAAAAATATGATAATAATTGTTATAATGTCTTTATTATTATCGTGATATAGTTTTTGAAGTCCTGCCGTACCTAAATTCAACATATTTCAAGCAGAACATTTTTATGAAACACGTGGTTTTGGTTGGTTGAACTGTTTTGCAGAATTTTGTTTCGAATGGTGAGTCTAAAATCAAAATTTTCTTTTATATTTATAAGTCTACCAATATTCAAACGATCTAAATTTGTGTTAATAGAAATGATTTCAATGAATATTATGTGTTCTGGTTTTATATTTATAATTTCAAGTTTTATTAATACGAAATTGTTTTTTATGAATTTGGTCAAATTTAATATTGATTTAGTTGTTATAAAATATTGATCCAGATTTTGAAATAGATCTCGGTATATTTTTGGATATTAAATTCGAAATTTAATATTCCGAGTGGTGGCACTTAGGGGGTGAACATTGCTGGCGTGAAGACTGCATCACAGAGGTAAAAACTGTTCAATGCAAAGTTGTTCAGAATTTAAAGTTACATACAAAACTGTTTTTACATTTTTATTATGTTTTTGATTTTTTTTTAACAATAGCCAAGACTTTAAATATATATCATCACGGCATACCCATTGATGGGTGTGCCAATCTGCTTTGTACACATACTGATAATAATGATATATTTGTACCATGCGGCGTTTACTAGACTTCACCACAGGCACTCATTGCTGACGTGGAGAATCACCACGGGATACTTTTGTTCCATTTAAAATTCGACATAATATTGGAATCGGTCGGGATCGTTAAACTAATTTATTTTCATACTTTTTATGGAAAAAAAATTCCTCCATAATTATTTATAATAAACATAAATTATTTAGCTACAGAATTTTTTTTTAAAGATGTGTGATCAAGGTCATTTACGAATTGAATGAATTAAGATTTTAATTCCGTCCATTTTGGTACAAATTCCACATAGATTTTTTTTTGCAAACGATTGTATAGGAGTTTTCTTTAGGGGAGAAATGAACTGATCTTACGTCATACTGAACTGAACTGAACTACGCGTTTAACATGGAAAATCAGTTTTTCCTTGCGCAAAAATTTCCAAATTATTTTAGACAAAAATACTTTAAATAAATGTTGTAGAGAATTCAATTCTGCATCCGAGTTAGTAATACGATTTTATTTTTAACATTTCATAACCGAGAACATCAATTTTAAATTTTTCTGGAGATAGCTGATTTATAGCGGTAGCCATGGAACTCAAAACAAAATTACGAACAATTGTATGCCATCTTAACTGTTAAAAAAGTTTGTGTTTTGTGATTTTCGTTCAATAACATATTTCTTTGAAAGTATGGAACAGTTTTCTTCAAATTAATCTGAAGCTTACATAAGAAAACTGTTTCATACTTTCAAAGAAATATGTTATTGCACGAAAAACACAAAACACAAACTTTTTTTGACAGTTAAGATGGTATTCAATTGTTCGTAATTTTGTTTGAGTTCCAAGGCTATCGCTATAAATCAACTATCCCCTGAAAAATTTAAAATTGATTTTCTCGGTTATGATATGTTAAAAATAAAATCTTATTACTAATTCGGGCGCAGAATTTAATTCTCTATAATATTTATTTGAAGTATTTTTGTCAAAAATAATTTGGGAACTTTTGCGTAAGGAAAAACTGATTTCCCATGTTAAACGCATATGGCGAGGTTTTTAATTAACGGGTCGGGATCGAACCCGGTACCCCAGATTGGCGACCAGGCACATTAATTTATTTTAAATTTTTATATTTCCAATAAAATCATTTTGTAAATTTTATTTGACACTGACATCTGTCAATTAGTAATATTTGAATATTATTTTTCCATGGTGCAACTTTTGGTTGCAAGATTTTTTTTTATAATTCTTTATTTCTAAATTTATTAAATATGAAGAATATTTTTTAATATTTTTAACAGAAAAGTTCAAAAAATGATATTTAACAGCGTTGTTAATAAAATATAATTTTATTTTAATATTTAATTATTTATTTAATAGCATCATTATGTAATAATCACGCCACTGTCGGTTCGCTTTTTTTGTCAACAAACACAACTAGCCATCTTTGTTGTGTTATTGAAGTGCATATTTTAATAGTGAAATATTGTTGTATATTGTTGTAAATTAGCAACAATTGTAAGTTTAAACAATAGTTTAATTGTTTTAATAGTTATCTATGCTGATAACATGTTTCACTATTGAAATAATTGTATTTTAATATAAATTATTTTTGAAAAAAATGTTTCTTGGACGATCTATCCATATTGGAGTTTGCTGTTTCAAGGAGCCGTCCTGGGGTAGATGAGCCATGCAGCCATGTTGGGCGTAGCTGAGTTGTGTTCTTCAATGTAAGTGCCTCTCTTCAATGTCGCTTTTTCCTATATTTTTCAGCATAACACATCCTGAAAATACGATTTATGTTGTTAAATTTAATTAAAATAATTATATATTCTTCTATATTTCTTTTCGGCACATTGTGAATGTATGTTAACATACCGGGCGTCGTAACTCGTTACAATATCGTAAATAAATCGGCGAAACTTTTTAGAGTTAGTATAAATAAATACCCGTTCGTTCAGCAATAGGTTTCTTTTCTCAAAAAAATTGTATTTGTTTAAAAATATTTTAAACAAGTACGGTTTACAATACAGGGTTCCAGTGAAGTTTCCAAGGCTGGTTTAAAGCTTTGATCAACAGCAGGGCTTGTCTAAAGCTTTGTTTAAGGCTTTAAGGACTTTAAGGCCAATCTACAACCACAAGAAGGCAGCAATAGTTATTTTAGTTAGTCGCGATTAATTTTTTTGCTAATATTACATTAAAATTAAATTCATTTGTATTTTAAAGTTAGGGTAAAATATAATTAAAGTTTTGCCGATACTTTTTCGGGTTCGGGTCGGTTTCCGCTTTATTTAAGGACAGGGTAGCGTAGATTTTATTTGGAGTGTCTACCCCATTATTTAATTTAATACTATGCATGATTAGTTGTGAAATAAATGGCTAGAAATGTAAAATACTCGGGTTCAAAAGTAAATCTAAAAGTTGTATTTTTTTTTCAGAAAAATGTTGTGGTCAGCACAATACGTCTCCCCATTTTCATTTTATGTTGCATAGGGCGCGAGCAGTTATGTGACTTCGTTGGCCTTGGTAAGCAGATATGGGGGCCCGTGTCAAAATGACAGCTAGTAATAATGTACATAGGTGTCAAGTATCATAAGTTTTCATTCAAAACATTATGATTTTCCAAATCCATGTGGGTTATTTCCCTCGACAAGTATATTCCATACTATTGATGACAAATAAACATCAGACCATTTGGAAGTTTTGAATGAAACATTATGACATGACAATTGTGACATCTATGTAAATAACTACTAGCCGTCATTCTGACACGGATCCTCATATCTGCTTGCTAAGGCCAACAAAATCACATGATTGCTCGCGCCCTATAAGTAACGAATTTAATATTTCTTGTACACACAAATAATTAAAATTGTATTTCTTTTTCCGTTCTATGAGAAATTTTGTCCCACTATTCAAATATGTTCAAAATTCTTCAAATTCATTGACAGTATTAGCGGTATTTCTTAAGGATATATGTAGTATTAACATACCTATAATTTTGAATACATATTTAATTAATAATACAATAATATATATATTAAATGTACTCGTATCTCCCAGAAAAATCTGATTTTTGACACTGACATTTTGCATTTATCTGTCAATTACAAACATTTAAATATCTCAACTGTTTTTTGGAAGATTTTTTACAGCAGATTATTATATACTATATCTCCGAACCTATACGAGATATAATAAAAAATTTGAATGTGTCAGATTGAGAATTTAATTTTCTTTAATATTACCAAGAAAAAAATTCAAAAAATTATATTTAGAAGTTTTTTTTTCATGAATCTGCTACTTCCGGTTGTCCATTTGTTACCAAAACCTTTTCAGCTCTTTCCATTAATGTCCGATTGGGAAATACGTAGTTAAACAAATATTAAGTCTTAGAGTTTTTGAGTAATTGTCTTTTTCTTATCTAGGAATTTTCAGTATTGCCTTATCCCAGTTATATTTAGGTCTTCCTCGTTTTTTTTTCTACCACGTTCGTCATGCGTATTTGTCCAACCGGTAAATTATAATTACTGTGTTTGAGAATTGAACATTTTATTTATGGAAAACGGATACATTTTTACAATCAATTTAATTTGAATGGGGGGTAAAGCTGTTCGCGTCCGTGGTAGAATACCACACGTGCCCCCTGGTTAACGCTAAATGAACAGCCAACGTCCACCGCCAAAGAATGGGAAAGAAATTCGATTTAAACCAATTACAAGATACATCAAATCGAATTCAAGTTTTTGTCGCTGATATCTTCAAAATTAAATCAATTACTTCAAAAATATAATACATACAGACGCAGATTCAACGTAGAAATCAACATTTTCCGTTCAGCAGAATTCACAAAAAATCATGTTTGAAAATCTTCGTTTATCCTCACCAGACTTGGCGATGTTTCGAAAATTCTTCAATGTATTCACATAGATGTTGCACCCTCTCGAAAGACAAATATGGCGGTGTACGTAAACTGAAGCAATAACGTGGTGTGGCGATGAAATACGTGTCCATTCGCAGTGATTTTCTCAGCTGACTTGGCGATGTTTCGAAAATTCTTCAATGTATTCGCATAGATGTTGCACCCTCTCGAAAGACAAATATGGCGGTGTACGTAAACTGAAGCAACAACGTGGCGTGGCGATGAAATACATGTCCATTCGCAGTGGTTCTCTCAGCTGACGATGTTTCGAAAATTCTTCAACGTATTCGCATAGATGTTGCTCCCTCTCGAAAGACAAATGGGGGTGTAGATAAACTGAGGCAACAACGTGGCGTGGCGATGAAATACGTATCCATTCGCGGTGGTTTTCTCAGCCGAAATCATGTGGAAAATGTAAGTCAAATATCAATTCTGTTATACCTATTAATCGTTAACAACTTTTGCGTTATTTATAACGATTTTTAAAGATGTACTAACGATAATATGTAATACACGAAGAAAATGAAAGCCGCAAAAGTATAACTAACGTAACTCATTTCTCTTTCTATTTCAGATTTCATGAGGGCTTCGGGGAGCACCTTCAGGAGACAACGGAGTTACTGCATTGAGGTCCCACAACTCAAAAATTCAAACGTGCTGTCAGCATGTATAAGGTAAGAATCTTACTGAATTTCACACTATTTGCTTTATAATTCTGTGTGTGTTTCATTTAACTTTTATTCTTTTTATCATTATTAAATGTATTTATGCGGTTGGAACCGCTAATATTGTTGGTAATGCAACAATACTTTATAATCCAAGAGTCGAAACTTGGAATAAAAATTAACTAGTTCAAATCTAGTTACTAGTCACTAAGGACTACCTGAAACAGTTTTATCTGTATTGTGCGTGAAATATTTGCACTAGAATAACTTAGCATTTGAAAAGTGGTTTATTTTCCATTTGTATAACCACTCGACGGACAGGGTAATGCAAAATGAATTTCTCTGTACTATTTTTTATCAAATGTGTTTTCGAAATATCAAATTGAAGCAAATTTCAAATACTTTTGAAACCATTTAAAATCTGTTGGATAAAATATCGCATGATACAGTCATTATATAAATCAAGTGTCAATGGTTTAAAGAACACCACAAACTAATAATAATTATTTAATAGGCAGACCTTTGGCTGGTCTGAGATGTCAAGAAACTTGGAGTATTTGGATGCAGCTCTCGATTTCAACACTGCAAATCTTCTACAGCAGATTTTCTGAAGGATAGCTGAGCTCCAGATAAATCTTCTAGGCGTGGACGACCATCGATGGATGAACTGGTAGGAACTTTTAATTTTTTATAAAATATTTTGTTCTCATACTCAACCATGAGAACTTATAGTCAAAAGGATTATAACTATATGCCTAATTATTAACTTGTTCTCATATTCAACCATGAGAACTTAGTCAATGAAATATGACTATTATAAATGTCTAAATATTATCTTGTACTCAAATTCGATTTTGAGTACGTACTACATTGAAAGAAATATAACTTTCATGGATGTCTGTATAATATTCAAACAATTTAAAATTGAAATGTTGACTATTTATCAATAAAATCAATATCTGGAAACATATGATTAGCATATATCTTTCAGGAATCGGACATCAAGAAGACTAAATTAATATAGTATAGGATTCTTCATGTAGGAATAACATTGCGCAATGTAGAAAAAGATAGTTTTCTAGTCGTTGTCACCACAGATTATAGAGCGAATTGAACTACTTATAAACAAAACATTATTGAACAATGCCATTCTTACGTGAAGAATAATATAGAATATAAGTTAGTTTTAAGTTCTCTGAAATGTATTTTCAGCTCTTAATTAATCTTTGGCTCATCGCGCCGTTGAGCAAACACGCGTTTTCTTTAACAAATTAAAAATAAATTGATTTAAAGTTGAAGTGCATTCCCTACCGATAATTCATCATAAAATCGTGCGTTTTGATTGCCCAGACGGCATCTAGGGAGAGTGGATGTGAAAAAAAAAATTGTATGAATTGGTGTGTCGGGGCATGCTTGCTGTCGAATGGTGAGAGAATCAGGAAGTAGGGGGTGTGAGATTCGAAACTTGTTTGTGGGTTCGGGTTTCCTTATTTCTTTTTTTATTATTGTTAACTTCACGGTTAGTTGGGATGGTTAGGTAGGGTTCGTGCGCGATTTCCATAATTGAGTGGACTGATATGTATAGTAATTCACAACGCCATGTGAAACCAGTTGTTTATTCTGGTCGATCGCTTCACACTTATGTGAATGTTTCTAGGGACAGTTTAATTCTTTTGTACCAGTGCTGACCATCGTTCGTACTGGCCGCTGCTCTAGTTTGGACGCTTTAAAACCGCTAGACTCAAATGAGAAAAGTTTTAAACAAACCTGAATGCTTACACAGGAAGCTCTGTTATGGCGTTATGTGCTCTCCTCATCCGGAGGCAACGTAATCATCGTTTAATTTTAATGGCAACGAATAATTAAAGAGAAAATAAATTTTTTCTTTGATTTAACATTGTTTGAGCACACGGGTTGTCCGCGTTCGGTGTTAGGTGTTTCGGGAATGGCCGGGCGATGCCATCGGGAGTAGCTCTTTATTGCATCCAAGCCGTGGAATATCACTTAATTGCTTCCCTTGTCCTTAATTAGCTCGCGTTGTAGGCTGTAAACCCTAGGGGTCGCGACTGGGGTCGGCTAAGCCCCCACGTAAACAACTGTGAGAATCACCCCGGCATTCTCACTTTTTGTCTTAGATCGTATATCTCTCTCTCACTTCACCTTAGCTTAACATAGTCTAGATATAAGATAGCTTGCGTAGACATAAGATAGCTTAGATTATAAGATAGGCAGGGGTTGTTTTTGCTTTTTGAGAGAGAGAAAATTAACGTAACTTAACATTTTTAGATTTGCTTTTGTTTGAAAGAGATATTAACGTAAGATAGGATTTTTTGCGCACTTCATAAACTTAATTTGGGGGGAACTACAATAGTTTTAAGTTAGATTATAAGGTATTATTGTATACGGAATTGTATTTATTTAATAAATGGTATATATAGGGAGCGTGGGTTTGGCATGAGGGTGGTGTCTCCCTATATATATACACCATTTATTAAATAAAACGTTTCATTTATAGTTTTAAGATAGTTATAAGTTAAAAGAATTCCCCACCGCCGCTGTCTCCGAGATTGCAGTGCCGATTGGGATGCCTCTCCATGACTTCCTCTGCATAATGACTTGTTTAAAATGTATGTACAATAAAACAATATTTTAATTCTATTTATTTTAACTTAAACCCATCACATTAATTTTAAAGTTAGGTAGTTTTAGTAAAAATTGTAATTATTATTAAGTATTTTGACGCGATCAGGGCATAGTTAGATATTAAGTATTTATTGTAAAGGAAGCTTTATATTAATAAATATTATATATTTTGGTGAGTGGGCGGTTGAGGTGGTAAAACCAAAAAATATATAATATAATTAATATAAAGGTTCGCAAACGGTCTTAAACCGAATAAGAAATCTTGTACCTTTAACAATGGGAACAAGAAATCTTATTTGGGGATGCCAAGTTTTAATTTGTTAAATTAGTTCATAAGTATTGTAAACGAAACTCTAATATATTATATATTTGGGCAGTTTTAGTCAAAAAATATATAATATTAATTTAGAGTTTCGTATCAATTATAAAACTGAAATGTTTGCTACCGAATAAAATTATTATGATTATTTTATTTGTTGTTAATTATTTTGCATCTTTATTCTGCAAATAAAAGTTAAATCTCCAGATAAACTTTTATTTGCAGAATAAAGATGCAAAATAATTAACAACAAATAAAATAATCATAATAATAACAATTTATATGGTAACAAATATTTTAGTTTTATAACTAAACCCTGTGTGACACTTTTATAAATGGTTAATAGATATATTAATAAATTTAGTATGAAATAATTATGAACAGAATTTTTAAACTCTAAATCTTTTACAATTCATTAGTTATATTTCTGTTCGTAATTGTTACTAAATTTGTTAACAAATCTTTAACAATTTATGATTGTCAAACAGTCCTTTGTAATAATAATGCCAATAAACTTTAATTTTTATAAGATAAAGTGTTGTAATTTCATAATACAAATATATTTTTATATTAAAAATGTAATTTCTTATAATACAAATATATTTTTATATTCAAAAATTGATTTTTTTTCTAAGTCCATACCCTACACGTATGTAGTTTTTAAAACGGCCACCAGTTGGCAGCACCTGTTGATAATGGCATCACCGAAAGAGTAAAACTAATTAAAAAAATATTTTTTTGTGTACATAACGACGTACATACACAATTTTCAATGGCCTTTAGTGTTTAGACTAATTAAAAATGAGACGTTATGTTAAATTTTGAATGCGGGGTTACAGTTAACATCCATGTATCTGCTTCTGCTATCTGCAAAATGATTTTTTTCTAAGTCCCTGTACATATGTAGCTTTTAAATTGCCAAAATATAAAAAAAAAATCATAAGAATTTTTGTAATTGTTTTTGTTCGTTTTCATTACGTATATGTATCCGCTTCCCAATTTCAGGCCCAGATATATACGTTCTACCATGATTCCAAATTCACAATAGGCCTTAATTAAATCGTTGACTAGAAGTAGGTGCTGCCACCTAACGGTCATTTTAGGAACTATTTAAAATTATGTATGTACGTATGTATGTTTATACATTCATATGTACGTAAGCCCTAATTAAAAATATTACTTGATGTAGGTGCTGCCCCCTAACGGCCATTTTCGGAACTATATGGAATCCAGTATGTACGTATGTAAAAACACAGGCTTATTTCTAGTTGCTTATACTTTTGGGCGTAATGGTTTCTAAGAGGTGCTGCCCTCTAGCGGTCATTTTAAGAACTATATACGTATAGGGGCTTAAAATTTCATCCCCTAAGCAGAAGGAATAAAAAAAATAGACAAATTATATTTTAATTTACATTTTATTGTATATTAAGATAGTTTACATGAAATACAACAATGTAAGATACAAATAAACAATAAATACAAGTAAAAATCATACAAACTATTATTTAAACATCCCTATTTATAATTTTTCAGAACAAGGGTAAGTATATTTATATATATAAAATACACAGAATAAGAATTAAAAATACAATTTAAGCTATGAAAATGATACAGACAATAATGTATTACAAATAAACAATAAAAATTACTTAAACTAATAAAAGTTTTTATTTAACAACCCTTATTTATTCCAGAGGAAAATACCACAACAAAGAGACAGGGAAGTATGTACAGTTGATTCAGTTTAATTGGGATAACATGGAATTATGAGAACTCTATTGTACATATTAATAAATATAAAATTTATTCAACTTTTTTAAAAAACAAGCTGTCAAATTTTAATTAGCGAATTTTTAAACCCTTGGCCCTACGCCCTTGAAACTTAAATATGTTATTCTACGACCCCGACATTTCAAAGGATGCTAAGGGAACGCGAAATTTCAAGGAAATCGCTGAAAACCCAGCCGTTTCCGAGATACGAGCCCTTAAAGTTTTTCAAAGGGTTATAGTTATAATTTGTTTATTTAAAGGGCTAATGGGGTGGAAAAAAGCGTATCTGGGGTATTTGGACACGCCTTTTCGATTGGCCTGCGCAGAATGAATGTAAACCCTTTAGTTTACAACATATTTAGCCCTCAAGTTTATGGCAAAGGGCATGCGCTAACGTCGTTATTAAAAGAACTAGAAGGGCGGGATAAATTTTATTAGCCTAACTTCGACCCGTAGTACACAATTCCGTTTCTCCCTAAGGGCCGTTTGAATCCTTTCGACCTTTAATTAAAATCTGACTTCAAATTCGTAATCTATACGTCAAAATTAGTATAATACAATTTGTTTCGCCCTTCTAGCCCTAATAGTTTCAGAGCTAGTCAATTTTTCTTATTTAAAGGTGAATCGAAATGTTTGAATTTTTGTAAAGAACGAAGCTGTCAAATTTTAATTAGGCGATTTTTAAACCCTTAGCCCTACGCCCTTGAAACTTAAATATGTTGTTCTACGACCCCGACATTTAAAAGGATGCTAAGGGAACGCGAAATTTCATGGAAATCTCTGAAAACCCAGCCGTTTCTGAGATACGTGCCCTCAAAGTTTTCGAAGGGTTTAATACATAAACACGTTAATTAAAAGGGTTAAAAAGCCGGAAAATAGCGTATCGGGAGGATTTGAAGTCGCCCTTTCCATTGGCTTGCGCAGAATTGATGAAAACCCTTTGGTTTACAATATACTTGTCCTTCAAGTTTGTGGTGAAGTGCCTACGCTAACTCCGTAACTAAAAGGGCTAGAAGGGTCGGACAAGTTTTATTAGATTTCTTTGGACCTGCATAAAAATATATTTACCCTTGAAGTTAATGGTGAAGGGCTTGCGCCAACTTCGGAACTAAAAGGGCTAGAAGGGCCGGACAAGTTTTATTAGGTTTCTTTGGACATGCATAATAATATATTTACCCTTCAAGTTCATGACGAAGGGCTTGCGCTAACTTCGGAACTAAAAGGGTTAGAAGGGCCGGACAAGTGTTATTAAACTTACTTGGATCTGCAAAATTGAAATCCGTGGTCGGTTTTTCCCCAAGGGCTCGAACAAGCCCTTAGCCCTTTATAAAAGGGCGGACTCCTATCGGATGGTTATTTTCGTACCTAGAGAACTTAATACTAAAGGATAAGGTAGGAAAATTCGGAAAAATCGTTAAATATTAGGATATTTCCCTGTCTCTTTTGTTATTACATAGAAAAGGTAAATAAACAACTCTTTTATTTATTTATTCTTATAAAAATATCATCTATTATCTTCGTCCAGTGTCGTAGTTGCCGTATCCTATCGTTGGGTGTAGTAAGGCCCTTCGCGGAACCTGAAAACAAACATAAACATTGTTTATTTTGTGCGCCAAAGTATAAAAAACGTAATCAATTAACACTTAATTAATGTTAGTTGTTACGTTATAATATTAATATTATGTTTTTATAATGAAGACTTCAGTTCCTTTGTAACTTTGGTGGAGTGAACATGGGGTGATTGTGAATAATCGTGTATTGCAATAGCGTATTGTTGATAGGAACCGAAAAACTTAGTAGTTTAATACAATCATTCTCTTATTCAATTTATAGTTCGCGATATAAATAAAAGTATTGAAATTTACGCTAAAACTATATTTATTTTTTCATTATTAGTGATATTTTTAACTGTTTTATTAAGTGCTATAATTGTTAATTTAACTGGTGCGAGTGTTGTGTAATGATTACTAGAAAGTGTATTCTAATCGGTGTAAATCGCCGAAGACAATACAGTTCAGTGTTGAAGTACTAGCGGACGATATGTTGAGGAAATCGATTATCATTACCATTATAAGTAAGTATACTAAATTAAAAATATAGTTTGTAGCCGTTAAAAATCGCGTTTACTGAAATCTGTTTCAGCCGACTGAAATATCTGTAACTATATGTAATCATGTAATAAGAGTCTGTAACTCGAGTTTCGACGATGTAAAAAATCATGTGTTACATGTTACATGAAACGAAAGATAATTTCATGCTGAATCCAAATTTTCTTCGCTCGTTATTATAACTTTATCCGTGTAGGAGTGGTGCATTTTCATTTTCCCAATTATATTTCAACACCTCAAAGCGTATTTACGTTATGTTCAAATCATCATCATCACAAACACACATTACATACATATTATTTGAAGGGTACAAATGGCTATTTTTCTTAGTTTACGAGATATTAATTTTTAAACTTGCTATTTTCAAAGTAGATGTACACGTCTTAAAACTAGCATTACTGAAAACTTTTCCAGCGATTCAAACATTGTAAAATTAAGTCTACATATAGTAAATAAATTCCTTATTATCATTTTGAAAAGTATAAGTCGCTATATTTTTTAATTTTCGTGATTCTCATTTTTAAAGTTTCTATTTTCAATAAACATATACACGTTTTGAAATAATCATTATTGAAATAATTTGTAGCGATTTAAACTTTTTGAAATTAAGTATACATATAGAAAATTACTCCCTAGATTGCCAATACAAGTACTAAAATTAAAAATCTTGTTTGTAGCCATCAAAAATCGCGGTAGTTAAAATCTGAAATATATGTGTATTTATAGAGAATTTAATTTTACAGGGATCGTGTTTATCAAAACGAAGATTTAACAGCTAGCCCATGGACAAGATCACAGAGTAACTCACCATTGATGAGTACTTCAGGTTACAATGTTGGAACTCCAAGTCCCGAAGTCTGCAATACCAGGATGTCGGTTTTTCACACGGCTGCATCTGAAAAGAACATACATGATTGATAAATTGTATAATAAAAATATTTGTAGTATAATTGTAGTTACTCTTATTTATTTTAACTTGAAATGAAAATTGTATTGGTTCGGAAAAAGGTACTTTTACTATCAAGCTTTAAGTACTTTATACCTCAAAATAATTTAATATCATACACATTATACAATGCACTAATATACAGGTGTCACTGAAAAACGGGCCACTCAAAATAACTTTTTTTATTTATAGTTATTTTTTAATTCTGTTTCTATATTTGTAAACTAGGCTTAAAGGCTCGCAAATCATAGTATTTGGCATGATGATAGCACTTCCGAAATACCAGTATTTGTGAGCCCCTAAGCCTAGGTTACAAATACATCAAAAAAATTAAAAAATAATTACAAATAAAAAAGTTATTTTGAGTGACCCGTTTTTCAGTGTCAGTCTGCATATCTAAACGTGTGCAACAAAACGCGGAACATATAGTTTAATAGGATTTTAAAAACGTTCAGAATTTTTCCCTCTTATACATTTTAGAGCAAAAATACAAGAATGAAAAGTTGTTTAAAAATAATTTTTACTTTTAAAGTTTTCATTTGTTCCGCGTTTCGTGAACACCTGTATATATATATATTTTTTCATAATTGGATTTCTCGGTTTCTTTAATACTAAGATAACATTTTAATAATTATGAATAATTGATACATCTTTTAATGATTTGCAAATAAGATCATATTATATTCTGTGACCATTGGCAACTAATTCATATTTATTATTTTCGATTGTTATATTGTTACAGAGTACTGTAACAGAGAGAAGAGTTGTAGACTTGGACGAAATGCATCAGGAGTCCTGAGCAAGTTGCACCTCATATGAATCCTGATTTTAGCGTTGGAAATGGTCGCATTACTGCAGAGCATCGCATCATAAAACAACCCCAACATGTTATGGTGCACATCACGTTTTTATTTATATGATTATGTAAATAAATAAAAATTCATCTCACAACATGTATATAAAGTATATAACTAAAACCATTATAACGTGAAAATCATATGTTATTATGCAAGATATATATGTTCATTTTCATATTTGTATATTTTTAAGATCTTTTCAGAGTGTATTTACGTACACATATACCACGAACACATATAACACATATTCCTACATCATTTTAATAGTATAAGAAACTGAAGGGCCTAAGTCCACATGACAATTTTTTAGACTCATTCTCAGACATTCAAATTTATTTACATTACCTAGTACTATACATATAAAGCAATCTGAAGCCAAATTTGAAAAGTACAGATCGCTATTTCTTTTAGCTTACGAAATAGTAATTTTTAAAGTTGGTGTATTCAGTAGGCATATATAATATTTATATTAAAATAAACAAAAACAATTATTATTATTATTAAATGCATAATTCTAAAATAAACCTCAAAGTGCAAATGAAAAGAAAAGTTACTATCACTTTCAGATTTTGAAATATTTAATTTAAAGTTGCTCTAGTTCTAGTTAATAGACTTATACCGTAATAAACATGATTGAATTTTTTTCAGCGAATCAAATATTCTAAAATTATAATTATTCATACAGAAAATAAACCCCTAAATCCAAATTTGTAAGGTACAACTACACACCTTGAAATAAAATTAACTTCCTGAAAATTGGGAAAACATAATTTACTATTTCACTTAGTGTTTGCTATATTTAATATTAAATTTACAATACACATGTCTTGAAACATACATTGTTGAAATTATTTTCAGTGGTTCCAAAATTTTATTATAATGTATATAATTTATTTAAATTAAACTTGAAATAGAAATTGCACTAAGTTAAATTTGGTTGTATCGTAAATATATCTTTATTTACAACCCTTGTATACTCAAATTTTTTTCGCGCTATTTCTACATTCATAAAATTCAAAACATTCTGAACAAATTACGTAATACATAAGAAGCGATTATTATTTATAATGACTCATTATTATTTAATTATTGACTTGTACTTCTTGGGGCAAATTATCTAACACCCTGACTATTACATGAATTAATTCTTTCAGTTTATTTGTTGCAGTGCTAGTGTAAAGACGTGTGTATGGTGTGCTGTGAACACGAGGACGATTTCCTGGTGCTTGCAGAGGACGTGGGGATTCCTGCAGGACTTGGAGTTATATCCATAGATTTCATTTATTCAAAGTGAGTTTTTTTTTTTAACTTTTATACTACTTTATAGTTTTATTCTTTATTCGATATATTAACCATTAATTCCGAGGGATTATTTTAATAGATATATGCTATATTTAAATGATTGCTCGTATTATATCGAAAATAGTTTGCATTAATTGATAATTATTTAATATTTCAACCATATTCGATCTTCTAACATTTTATTCGCTAAATATACCGCATATAATTTTATAGCATAGATAATATTTAAAAAAAAGGTTTTCTCTTATGTTAAACGCCTGTCTTGAATTCTCATGTTCACCCTGTATATTATTTAATATATATCATTGTATGTCCCATATACATATTTTACTACATATATTTTGTTTCATATACACGTAATTATGAATGTGTACGATATTACAACAAATGGTAACATATTTTTTTATTGGTGAAATTACGTAACTTATACTTCATAATTAAAAATACTTTAATATCGTTCATATTCTACAATAAAATTTATAATTAATTGATTGATATATTTATATATTCTTTCATTAATATTAAATATCTCGCACTTTCTTTCACATTAATATTTTTTGTTAATAATTATTATGAATATTTGTAACAATTCTTAATAATCTGCAAATAAAATCGTATTTTCTGTGATCATTGCTACTAATTCATATTTTTTGCATTCTAATATATTTTCTATTATTGCAGATAAGCTGTACCTGTAACTACACTTAAGATAGACGATGCTGTAGAAGTACCCGAGGAAATTGCAGTTCAGGGATCCTGATTTTAGCGTTGGAGATAGTCACATTGTTGCAGAGCATCGCACCCCAAAACAACCCCAATATGGATTTTGTACTCCTCTCACCTCAAGTTGTTATTTATAAAATTTATGTAAAATAAATAAATAAAACCAACTCACACCAATAAAGTATATGATCTAACCATTTTAACTTGAAAAATTATCTGCTAATAACTTTATGAACGTATGCCCAAGACACATACATATAAGCATATTTAAATAACAGAATAAAATCATGTCATTATAAAATACATACTTTCATTTTCATAATTATATTTCAACATCTCAAAGTGTATTACGTTATGTTCACATACATCAATATCACAAACACATACATATTACATACTTATTATTTGAAGGGAACAAGAAACAATAGAGCTAAGTTCAAACATTACTGAATTTTTTTTTAGCGATTCATGCATTCTGAAAATAAGTATTCATTACACAAAATAACCTACTACATCCAAATTACAAATAGCTATTCCTCTTAGTTTACGAAATATTTATTTTTAAATTTGCTATTTTCAAAGTACACGTCTTGAAACTAGCATTACTGAAAACTTTTTCAGCGATTCATACATTCTAAAATGAAGTCTACCTATAGTGAATTTCTTATTATTTTGAAAAGTACAAGTCGTTATATCTTCTTTCTTTTCGTGATATTCATTTTTAAAGCTGTTATTTTCAATAAACATATACACATCTTGAAATAAACATTACAGATTTTATTTCAGCAATTTAAGCCATTTGAAATTAAATATATACATATACAGGAAATTACTCCCAATATCCAAATTTGAAAAATATGTCGTTATTTTTCTTAATTCTCATGTTATTCATTTTCAAAGTTACTATTTTCATTAATCATGGAAATAAAAATTAATGAAACAAATTTCAGCGATTTAAACCTTTCTAAATTAAGTATACATATAGAAAATTACTTCCTATATTCAAATTAGTAAAGTACAGGTACATATTTTTCTTAGTTTTCGTGATATTCATTTTCAAATTATATACTTGTAAAATAAACAGTACTGATTTTTTTTCAGTAATTCAAACCTTTTCAAATTATGTATAAATATAGTACATTACCCTCTACCTCTACACCCGAATTTGGAAAATACAAATCGCTTGTCTCCTTTCGTTTTTAATATACTCATTTTATTTATTTTATAAGTTCCTTTTTTTCAATAGACATTTAACTGGCTTGAAACAAGCATTACTGAAAATGTTTACAGCGATTCTAAAGTATTGAAATTACGTTTACATATAGAAAATAACCCTATAAATCTAAAATAAGATTAGGATAATTCACTATCATTCTTACAGCGGTAATAATAAATAAGGGTTAAGTTCAGAATAACTTCTTTTTAACACAGGAATAGCTATTCCTAGTTTATCACGAGCTAAATCCACAAATGTATAATATAGTAAACATGAAATAAGACAACTCTAGAATAAACTCTCCATAAACGTAATTTTAAAAATAAGAGATATTCTCGGAATACCTAATCTGGAAATCGGAAATTATTTTTTATTACCTCTGTTCCAGTTACTATATATACAATATAAGAATCACATACGTAGTAATGGTATTTAAAACTTTAAAAATTCAGTATCTAGGAACTATATAAATAATTGGATTGGGATAAGGACTTAGCTCTATTTTTCTGTACCATCATTTGCATCCCTTACGTACATACGGAGCACACACTTGTAATCAAATACTTTGAGAAACTTTGATCATTCTAAATAAAATATAGTTAAAGAAAAGCCATTTTATTTATATTATGATATTTATTAATAACACATTTAACTCTCTTCGTACACCAGTTGAAAAACACTTCATAATACATTCACACTTTACAAAATAGTCATTTGTGTACCTAGAGCGGAAAATAACACTTTACACTTATGACACACATATACTTTTTTCTACGTCCGTTGAAAGAGATAATAAAAACACGGGTTCCAAATTTTCTGTGAATAATTTTATTTTTCATTTATCACACCTAAAAATTTACATTCCGCTTTGAACCAGAAAATCTACAAGTTGTTCAGTCAATTTCATTTATCAATTTTCTACTCTAAACTGACAGCTTGAAAAGCCTACTTTCAAAATGGATGTAGAAAAAATTATATTGTTTGACTTTTAAAGAAAATCATTTTATCGTTAAAAAACATAGGTACATACGTCACACTATTTATCATTGGTACACTCGTACTTTAAATACTTAGGATATTTATTCATACACATATTTTCATCTTTGAAAAATTCGTATTTTCATAGACATAATATGTAAAAATGACATACTTTTACTCTGTTATGCTTATATAAAACAATATACCTTAATAAAATTATACAGAAAAACGCATGTGTTTATACATCTTCATACTAAACTACTATACTATCATTTTATTGAATACAGACACATAATAAATAAATGTATAATATAGTTTATATTATTTATTTTCTACAGACTTTACGCTGTGGGAAAATCCTCATATATTCACATACTTAAAAGAAAAATCTTTCATCTTACGAAAAAACGATATACTTTTACTTACACTGTTGTATATAAGATAGTAAAATCATTTACAAAAATACATGTATGTGTTTGTATTCGTAATTGCATTGTTGATAATGTATTGTTGCATACTCATTCAAATTATATATGATATACTTTACATTTCTATATATTTCTGACTGTATATACTTCCCATATATTGAATACATTTATCTAGTTCTGTACATACATATATAAATATCGCAAATCTTGTACCATTAAAATGTATATCTTAATATGTTACCTAAAAGTCGCAATAAAATTCATTCCTAATAAAAATTGAACTACATATTCTAGTTAAAAATCGATCATTCCTTATGCATATATCTAAGAGATAAAGAATTTTATATATAGTAATAGTTTCAAGTCAAAGTTGACATAATTAGAGCATATATCATCATCTCTGTATTTGTGAAACTGCGAACGGCCTTATACGAGTAATAGTATATCACAAATACAAAGATCAAAAATTATTTATTCATTGTTAAATTAATGTATTTCATATATTATGTATTGTAATATCATTAATATGTAACACATCTCTGACAAATAAATCCTTATTATAAATAACATATTATTTCATTCCAATACAGCGATCAAAAATCTCATTCCAAAGATCTAGGTTCATATCCCGCTTGCTAACAAGCATTTTGTAGGCCGCCAATCTGCAATCAGAACGGCGACCTACAAAATCTTACAAACCAAGGATCCAAGTTCGATTCCCGTCTATTAGCTACCTGCACCCTGCACCCAGCAACCAGCCGAGCATATTCACCCCATCGATCCTAGCTAGCAACCAGCAAGCCACCAGCCCGACCCGCTAGCCTACGGTCTAGCGGGACGGATTCTGGTGGCCAGCTGGCCAGCTAGCTAGAAATCCAGCAAAAGCAAGTATATAGCTCGATTACGTAAGAATACGAAGCAGAGTGTCCGGTTCGACACCACCTCTCACGCTGAATGACTGTAAATTCATCAAACAGCTGTATATAAGGCTGAAATCTGTGGTGGGAGGACTAGGATTCATGAATCCACCACCAGGCGATTGAATTTTGAATTTTGTGGGAGAATATCTTACTATAGCCTTCCGATTCTACGAATTTTAAATTTTGATGATCAGATATCTTGCTATAGCCAGTAAATTTGAAGTTTGTGGGCACATGTCTTGCTATAGCCTTTCGATTCTACGAATTTTAAAATTTGGTCTTGCTCGAGCCAGTAAATTTAATTTTTGTCGAGTATATGCCTTGGGATTGCTTGAAAATCCGTCTGAGAGCTCAAAAATGCTCGTAGCGGCCGTAAAATGCTACTTTTCAGCCGTTACGGCTCTAAATCGTCGATTTTACACGATTTTTGAATTTTATCGACCAGAAGCCTTGCTGTAGGCTGTATTTCAACGATTATGTAATCGAGTTGCCGTGGATCGCTCGCTGTATATCGGTGATTACGTAATCGGCTGCCATGGTTCGCTCGCTATATATCGGTGATTATATAATTAAGCTGCTGTGGTTCGCTTGTCGCTGCTCGATTTAACTGATAGCTGGAATTGAACATGGATTTTTTAGTTCGCAAGATTGCTGCTTGTAAATCGGTAAGCTGCTGCCGATCGCAAATCGATGCTCTAGATCTAGTTCGTATATAGGTGAATTGCAGGTTGGCTGAAATGTTTTAATTTTGGGTATGGAAAAATTGGGATTTTGAATTGAAAGATTGTATTCATTTTGTTGTGTTTATTGGTCATTTATATAATACATTTTTAAAAATAATATATAACGATATGAATTAGAACTTAAAAATAAATAAAATATGTATCATCAAATGTATATTGTCACATGGTTACATTTTGTATGTATTTTGACATTTTTTCTAAGACTTATCGATATAGAGATATTTTGGACGTTTATATATTACATGATACAAAAGTAGATCAATGTATATTATATTTTATAATGCAAATAGCTAGTGTGTCTGTAAGTCTTAGAAAAACCATATCAAGTATCAGGATATTAAGTAGAGCAATAAATAAATACCAGATATGTACAATCACATATTAAGTTCTATTTTCCAATATAGTTAGCATATATGTATGTATTTTCTCGCGATTTATTTGTTTAAAATGTTCATGTATGTATTTCTTAAATGAATCTTTTAAAAGCTTAGAAAATTTAATAACAATGACATATGTATTTGCAATTATAAACTTCAATAAAGAATATGAAAATAACGTGTGGATAATATATGATAAATTCGTCAGCAATACATACGAGTAAAAAATGTATTAATCAATAAATAGATCAATATATTAAATTAGTTTTTTTTAAATTATTTAGAATGAATCTTACTTATTAAATACTAATAATAAAAAGAGAAATCGTAATACTGTTCTTTTGTAGTGTAAATATGAACAAACTCTACTAATTTCTTCGCTAGGGTAAGGATGATCTTATATTTAAACAAAAAATTAGGATTAAGATTTTTTCTGAAGCGTTTGAAAGTTGGAATATGTGATTGTATAATATTTGATATGTATTAGTAAGAATACATTTTTTTCGTATATAAGTATCTCATGCTATATACTATGTAAACATATACTATTTATATAGATAGGTGTAAAGGTATATATTTTTCACACACATTAACAAATACACAATATACATATATATGCAGGTAACATACAATAATATAGTACACATAATAATGGAAACATAATAAATAAAACCAACACATTTATATTAAACGATATTATCGGCAATTATTATTTAGGTACTTATTTACACTGTCGTCGTTGTTAATCCCGAACACTCCGTTTTCAAATCGGACGCACAAAGCACACTGCACCAACATCCACCAGAGAAAATGTATCAAATTCTAGTAGTTCAGAAGTTTATGAACGAGATCCACTCACACTCAGCGAATTAGACGTATGACTAGTAGTGCACTCCACAAGAACATTCTGGAACATCATCATTATTTAATGTGATGATGATGATATACGAGGATGATATATGGGTTCAGCTGTTATCATAAGTTTTGATAAATTATCAATATATATTTTTTTCGACTATATAGTTCAATTTAATTTAAAAGTTGTATACAGGATGTTTCCTTTAAAAGAATCAGTGCTTTTTTGAACGAACTAATAACTAGAGAAAAATGTTATGTACAAAAAATGATCAAGGATAAGGATCTAATTTATCAAATTCAACCCGTGGTTCTCAAACGGTAGAACAAAAATATATTATTTTAAATGGTACCCCATATAATTTTAGCTCATTAGACACAGATTATTTTTTTGATTTCAACGATATAAATATTGTATAGGTTTGTATAACAATTATTTCGAGAAAAATGGTATTAAAAATAAAAAATAGTGTTACAATATATTGCAATAGGCTACAAAATTCACAGGTATTGTCTGTTGCCTAGTAATGAAGCCATCTATAACTCTTGCTAAGAGAGGTATTGGATTCATGCTACAAATTGCATATCCAGATTTTAATGATTAAGCAGGTTTTAAGGTCCCTACAATCCGATTTTAATATTTTTACGATGATGTCTGTGTGTGTGTATGTGGATGTATGTGTGTGTGTGCATGTGGATGTATGTGTGTGTGTGTGTGTGTATGTGGATGTATGTGGATGTATGTGTGTGTGTATGTATGTGTGTGTGTGTATGTATGTGTGTGTGTGTGTGTGTGTGTGTGTGTGTGCGTGTGTGTATGTGTATGCATACATGTATGTATGTGAGTCGGTTGGAAGGACGATTGCTAAAAAACTATAGTACTTAATATCTGTTTAACTAGGTATTTCTCAATCGGACATTACTGGGAAGAGCTAATAAGGTTTTGGTAATAATTTGGTAATAATATTTTTTAATAATCTGTTGTAATAAATCTCACAGTACAAATAATGTCATGGAAACCAATTGAAAAATGAAATTGTTTGTAACTGACAGATAAATGTCAGTGTCAAAAATCCGGAGACATTAATGAAGATTTTTTCTGGGAAATACATGCATTATATTATTTCTTATTGTATTAATAATTAAACATTTAAAATTATAGGTATAGTACATATACCCTTCAAAAATACTGTCAAACTCGACGATGAATTGGAAACATTTCGAAAAATTAGAAGAGTAGGACAAAATTTCTTCATAGAATGAATTTAAAATTAAAAAATCTAAATATGAAGAATAGATGTAAGTAGAATTTTTGGTGTAGAGTGTAGGTATACAAGAAATGTTGAATACAATGGGGTGCAAGCAGTCATGTGACGTTGTTGGCCTTGACCAGCAGATATGGGGGACAAATTGATATCTAATAATTATGTACAAAGATGTCAAATATCATAAGTTTTCATTCTAAATGTCGTGATTTTCCATTTCATATGGTTTATTTTCCTCGACAAGTAAATTCCACACTACTGGTAATAAAGTAACTACTTGAATTTAGAAAATCTTGAAACAACAATATCATGCAATAATATTATTTTCTACAATGTCATGTAATGGCTATTGCTATGATTAACTGAAATGTTCAACTTTCTTTTTAAAATTTTGAAAAAAAATAATATAAATAAAATAAATATATCATCACGAAATAATCCCCATTTTCTGGGTGTGCCAATTTGTTAGAAATTAGAAACAATAAAAAATGTAAAAAAGTATTTTATTTTAATTCTGATCAACTTTGCACTCTAGAGGTTTTGACGTAAAATGAATACGAGAGCAGGAAATTTCAGTAAAATTTTTGAAAGATATCCGATCAAGGTCACCTACGAATTGTATGAATTCAGATTTTTACTCCGCCCATTGTGACAAATTCAGTAGTGTCGTTTGCTCAGTTTTTATAAGGGTGCCTAAGATATTACTGTTATTTTATTATTATACAAATATGTTACAATAAAAGGATTCAAAATTCAAAAATAAATCAACTGGTAAATTTATTAGCAATTGTAAAACCAAATATGTGAAAAATAAGATACTGACACAATGTCGGTGTCAGTGACAGAAATTAACTTTATTCGTACGGCTATGAATCAAGGTAATGTATCTGAATTAATATATAAACTTACGTTACAGCGAAAGTATTATCAACAACGAGCATCGTTTTAAAATGGAATGTCCTAACTTAGTCGAAACAATACGAATTTTTGAAAGACAAGCGTGTTATATCCATCCTTATTGCACACGCTTATAGCCTTTGCAAATGACAGAGATAAATGTATGCCAATTTGTTAATTCGTTCATGATACATATAACCTTGATCGGATATATTTTAAAAAAAATTACTGTACATAAAATCCCATGCCAAACCCTATATTCATCCCTAACCGCCACCATCTTGTATGCACAATAACATGAACGTATTCTAATATTTTTATACGTATACGTTTATTACACAATATAAAAAGAGTTTTTAATGTATGTAGCATTCCACAAGAAGATTGGTTGGGAGCTTTTAAGAAATGGAAAGAAAGTTCTCATTTATGAACTTTACAGATATAATAATATACGTAATGGATTTATGACTTATTCTTAATTTATGTATGTAATGTATGTAATGAATTTAAAGTTTTACAACACTAATTTTAAAACATTGTGTTCGCTATTGGAATATAAATAATGTAATACAGAAGTTCAACTAATTATTTTTACATGTAGGAACCAAATATGATGGAATAACAAACGTTCACAACTTTGTAGCAAAAATAAACAAATTTACCTTGCAAAAATCAGCTGGACCTTTACTTCTACGGCTTTATCGTCATTTAAATTTACACAAACACCTCATAAAATGTTTACTAGTTTGTAAAAACACTATTAAACATAAAGCAAACATCACACATTAACGCACATGACATTTGTTTCCACCATTTTGCAAAACAGGCCGAGTGGACGCTTGACGCTTGCGCAATTGACTAGCTGAATTCTGAACAATGAATGACCGCTGATATTTGAATAATATGAATAAGATCGTTTTAAAATTAGATAATTTAAATTATTGAATGTTTAAAAGTGTTTGTTTCGTTTGTCCTGATTAAATCCATCATAAAAGCCGTAAATTTTATCAAAATACATATGAATTTTTACGAATTACTGAGTATTGTATACTTTACTCAATTTAAAAATATAATTATTTTTGGCATGTTGTAATACGAGTATATTGTATGCATATATCTCTGTAATACTTAATACGTACTAGAAACTAGAAGTATGACAATATGACACATATATGACATGAAATGAATATTTCTATTAGGTAATTATGTAAATAAGTATTATGATATGTTTGGGAAGGATTTGTTTATTTATTTATGTAAATCTTCTAACTAAATTTTCAAAGGTAAAAATACATTCACACATCAATAGAATATCCGTCCAGATCTTTTTACAGCTCGTTTTGGTCCTTGTACAGCTGATCCTCATCCTGATTCCCTACAAAATTTTGCTCTCTTCGCTAGGGCTAGGGTATAACTCATAAAAAGACACAGACACATCTTGCAGTTGTCAGTTGGTAGAGCATCCATATATGTAGTAACATATAGAAAAGTTCTGTAACAATTAAATATTCAATCAATATTTTCTTATATGTAGGAAAATTATCTTTGAACCAGTTTTGAAAAATTATTTTTACTCTGTACAGTAAAATTTTAAAATACCTAGCAAATTGTTTCATATACCAATAATATAATTCCAAATTAATATAAACTATTTAAAATAAAATATTTCTGAATATTATATTCAATAATATAGTGCAAAAATAATAAAATACGATGTTACCATGAATAAAGAAAAACCGTCGGAATATATGCAAGTGTCCAGGAGTTGTCTTCAAGCACCAGGAAGTCATCCTCAAAGGCACATGTATACGAGCACACCACACTCACGTCTATACACTATGGCTATTACAATGAGACTAACAAAATTTGTCTATATAATTGTTAAGTATTAGATAATAATGTAATTAAATTTTTAAATAGAGAAATTAACAATTAAATAATAAGTAATTGATATTTATCTGTGTGTTATATAACTTTTTGCTTGTTCATTTTAAGGAAAAATAAAAAAAATCATTAAAATTACTAATTTCCATACCACTCAACTGAAAAATTATTATTAATAAACAACTCTACAGCAAGATTTATATTTATATCAGGCTGGCGGCGGTTAATACTATTTCCTGCACCCCTGTTCATTTTACGACAAAAAATGTTGCATAACTGTCAAAGGGTAGAATTTATATCCCTATCTAAACCAACGCTATTTTCTTAGGTGAAATGAAGTATAGAGAGTGGATGACGCATTAGGCGTTCCCTATCTAAACCAGCGCTATTTTCTTAAGTGAAATGAAATATAGAAAGTGCATGATGTATTAGGTGGTAGGCAATATCTCTTTTTCTCTTGATCGTACTGTATATCTATCTATAGGGAATTTTCCATGTGTAATTGGTGCTCTTGAAAATAGACATGTTTTTCATGATGATGTCCAGTAATTGACGTTTGAATAATTAAGTAAATAATAGATAAAATTAATGTAAGATTAAAATGGGTGCGATTTTTGGTAAAAAGAAACCTCCTAGTAGAATTACAGAACACGATAAAGCTGTTTTGGTAAATCATAGGTTAAAATAATGGTTACAACATATTTATTTTGTGTTTTCAGCAATTAAAAAGCCAAAGAGATAAGCTAAAACAATATCAAAAGCGGATAGAGTTAAACTTAGTTAAAGAACGAGATCTAGCAAAGAAATTGCTACAAGATGGCAAAAAAGAGTAAGTACATTTCACTATTTTATATTTGTGTACTTACATTTATATTTCAGCCGAGCTAAACTATTATTAAAAAAGAAACGATACCAAGAACAACTCTTACAAAACACAGATTCCCAGCTTGACCATCTGGACCGCATGGTTCACGACATAGAATTCGCTCAAATAGAAATCCAAGTTTTAGAGGGTTTGAAAACAGGCAACATCGCTTTGAAAACAATGCACGATTTCCTCAATATTGAAGAAGTCGAAAGGATTTTAGACGAAACGCGAGAAGGAGTTGAGAAACAGCAAGAAATTGATGCTATGTTAAGCGGGGCCTTGACAGCGGAAGATGAACAGGCCGTGGAAGATGAATTGGAAATGATTATTAATGAATCTATGCCGGAAGTTTCAGATGTTGTGGGGGAGCCGCAACCACAACTGCCGGATGTTCCTACCACTTCTTTAGGTAGGAAAATGTATAATAAAACCCCGAAATTTGGTATATGCTAGAGGCGATGTCAATCGGCCGAAATTGCAAATTTTGAGCTGACAGTAGGATTTATTTATTATAACTTTAAAAAATTAAAGTTCAGGGCTTTAAGCGCTGTTGCCATTACGACTTGTAAAATCTGTTGTAACATGGTCCTATCTTAGTTTTCTGGAAGTAATTCCATAGTTCTTATTGCTCCCGATCTCATTTGCCGCATTACGTCCACAGTTGGACATTCCCATATAATGTGTTTCGAAGTTTCTTCGTCCTCTTCAAAATAAATGACAAATGTCTAACGGTCTATCTGTCATATTTTTATTAGTTATTATTTCTAATTTGTGTTCTAGTTAACAATTATCTGTTAATTTTAATTGATATTTGTGCACTTCAACAGATATTACAAACAATAATAAAAATAAATTAACCTAGCTTGACAGATAAATCGTTATCATTTGTTAATTTTTTGTTTCAATTCCATGGCTATAGCTATTTTTGAGGTTCGCCGTTACAAGGTACACAAAATTTATTTTGCTTATTGATTCAAACTTGGAATTTTATGCCCTACAATTTTTATTTGAAGTTTTTTTAGCTAAATTTTTGTTGTAGGTTCTCCAACGGCTGCAAAGAAAAAGGAGAGGGTTGCCATGGTAGCTTCTTAATTATTTATTATTGTTTTACATATTTGTGATAATAAATTTATTATGTAAACTTTATTCTTATATAAATAAAACCTTTTCACATACAATGTACAATATTACAAAAAAAGCGTATAAAATAAATATATATCATTTAATAATTGTTAACCTTGCATTAATTGTATGGGCGCACTACATTTCACAGTTAAAATATAGGGCCCCACCTGTCCCGGATTAAACGTACTTGGTGTTATCAAAACTTCACCGGCAGGTATTTCCAATTCTGAATAAACAAAACCTGATCTATACGGTTGTGTCACCTGAGTTCTGAACGGAGCAGTTACTTCTGGATCGTTTATAGAAGTTATTGTAACTTCTAAACCTATTTGATATTGTTTCGGCCCCCTCAATTCCACAAAAACATAATTTTTATTTGCGTCGCCATTAATAACAAGTCTATATTTAGGATTTGAACGGTAGGTGGATGGATAGTTCCCACAACCGCCTGCAGTCCGCTCACTCCAAGAATCCGATATCTTAAAGTTACAATCATATAATAACATATTTCAGATTTATTTTTATTGTTACCTTTTTTTCATGAATATAGGGGTTTCCTATTTTCCTTAAACTGAAAGGACAAGTTGCATAAGCCCTCAAAGTATAATAAATAGTTTGGGTTTTTTCATATTGTGATACAACTAACGTAAACTTTTTTCCCATGTTTGGTTGAAGTATTACTTTACATAAATAGTGAGGACTGTTGATCCTTACACCGTCTATATATGGCGGAGGATCATCTATAAATTGTTAATCATTATTTAAAATTGTTTTATGTATGGGGTAGGTGTACGTGACGTTTCAACATGGCGGCTAACAGCTGATCAATTAACATTGCGTCTTATGGAGAAATATCAACACTGAGATCTTAAGTTTTTTTAAAACAATCTTATGTCGTTGTTTTGTTTAACTCTTCAAATGAACTGTCAAGATATTTCAGTACAATCTGCCTATCAGTCTAATTGTGAAGAGCGTCTGTGTCGATCTAGCTAGCGTTAAATCGATAATGGATAAAAAACGAAGTTCGTGCGGTGATCAAGTTTTTTATTTGGAAGACGGCAACGGAGATCAAGACCAGGTTGCTGTCCTTGAGCACACACCTGACGAGCCACGTTCAGGTATCCCAAATCGGCTACCACACTGGAAATTATGGATAAAATCCATGATATTATTCTGGAAGATCGCCGAAAGAAAGTGCTAATTAAGTATCTTGATAAAAGAAAAACTGTAACTGGACAATACAACGCCACACTTATAGACAAGCTGCAAGTAGCAATTCAAGAAAAACGCCCGGGAATGGCAAAGAAAAATCGCCTGATTTGACTCCCTCGGACTTTTCCCGAAACTCAAAACGTTTTTCGCTGGGAGATTTCGATCTAACGAAGAAGCCATCGAAGCAGTAAATGCTTATTCTGAGGACCTTAAAGAAAACCATTTTCGGAAGGAAATCCGCGAAAGGCATTCTGCTAATTAATTATCTTGATAAAGGAAAAACTATAACTGGACAATACTACGCCACACTTATAGACAAACTGAAAGCAGCAATTCAAGAAAAACGCCCGGGAATGGCAAAGAAAACTCGCCTGATTTGGCTCCCTCGTACTTCCATTTTTCGCTGGAAAGAGATTTCGATCCAACGAAGAAGCCATTGAAGCAGTAAATGCTTATTTTGAAGACCTCAAAGAAAACCATTTTCGGAAAGGAATCCGAAAAAAATACGACTGATTTGTTTTACTAGCAAATATTCCAAACATTTATCTTTAATTTCGGTTAGTTACATTTTAAAATAGCATAAATCGCAATGTTGTTTGTCCAGAATCAGCTATTCACTCGCCATGTTGTGACGTACGTCGTAAATATCTTACGCGGATAGTAAATACGTTTTCCGCTTCCCTTATAAACAAGTAACGTTATATATTCTTTATTATCACGAAAATCAGCAATGTCAGTTATATGGCGCGTTAAAAGTATCCAAATAGCGCCTGAATTTACAGACTGGTCTATATCGAGAGAAAACTGAGGATTTGAACCGATATTATATGCGTCTTTGACCGGTCCTATACCAGCACACCATTCTCTTTAAAAAACAATGTTATAATTTTTACCCGTTTATAATTTAAAATAACTTACTGATGTATGCAGTATGTATACTGAAACAATCCTGGATTCCAGTTGAGATAAAACACATCAAAAAACTTACAAATACTATCATAATCTATCCAAAAAACACCATTATCAAACTGGCTTGCAGATTCTGGATCATAATCCAACAAGTTTTTCAACTCATCTGTCCAGTGATGCGTGTCCAATTCCGAGTAATTCCCTTTCCATCTCAAGTGGCTCCAAGGGTTCTTCAACTGTAGAAGACGCGCCCCATTGGGGAGTGTCTTCACAGCTAGAACCGCGTAAGCGTGTGTGGCTACCAAACCCGATCGTTCAGCCTCTAAATCGGATAATTGTCCGGTTGCGACTGTTACTAAAACATCTCCAGATGTAATACGGGATTCTAGGGTGTTAAAGAAAGAATCCCGGTTGAATGTAGGGTCGGGAGCGAGGGGTTGACGCTCCGGGACCCAGCCAGTTAACGCGTGGAGGTCGATGTTCTATAATATGATAATAATGCTGAAAAGGTGTCTATGACGGCCGGCGGCCGTTAAGGTTCGTAACAGTCGCCGGCTATTAAGGATCTATTATTTCTAAATTTTTAGTAACATATGAAGTATGTTTACTTAAAACAAACCTTTTACATAACTTATATGTTTCCGAAAGTATGGTCTAGTGTTCACAAAATGAGAAAGTGGACGACTATGAAACGAAAAAACATACCTCGTCTTAATCACGATCACTTTGATGATTTAGGTTGCGAATTACAACTATTACATCACTGAATTTAGAATAAAATTATCTATCGAATAACCAAATAAAAAATATATAGTCCCGTTTAAATAACATAGTTGGTCTCTACAGTTTGTAAACCACTTGATTGATTTTTTTATTAAAACACATTTTGGAATATTTAACATTCATTGCAAACACTTTTAATAATTAAAAACAAAATAACAGAAAAAAATTAGGTTAAATTTACCATTACTCCGCGGACCTACTTTTCGATTTGTCTATCTACTGTTGGCAACACTGACAATGTAATTTGTAAGGTCGTTTGTGATTGGCCGATTTGAATCGGACAATCACATAACCTGAGGATAGTTTTTATATTGAAAATATATGTATTTAAACCATGAAATACTATTTTTAATAATTTTAAGAATATTCCACTTACACTGTTTGATCCAGGGAAATCATATCCGCCCATAACTTTCATGTAAGCTTTTTCCAATAAAGAAACCCACAATTCATTCTTATTGCTCGAATACGAACACAATAATTGTCCATGTTTACCAAACGGTAACTGATCATCAATTATAACTTTTCTCGTAACTCCATTTACGTGTAACTTCACCATATATTTCCCAAACGGATTATACATCGGTTTTTTATCTCTCGCTCTCGGATATATTATAGAAGTGACTAATCTTTTCCCGAATCGTTTTTCGTATAAGGCACTAACAGCTAAGCTCGCCACGAAAGAACAATCAGACACGATGGTTTGTTTAATGCTGAAATAATCGGGGTGATTTCCGCGTAATATGCAGGGTTCTTGGCAGATATCTTCCGGCCGGACCCATCTGTCGAATTCTTTACGTTGTTTTGGGGATAATTGTAACAAACCGTGTTTATCGCTGAACGGAATTGCATATTGGAATCTTTCTGAGAGATCTATTTCCATAAACGGAACAAATTCTATTTTGTTGATGCGGGATGTGTGTAAGAGGACTTTTTTTTCTTCCGCAGTGTAGGCGTGGGTATTTCCTGTTATTTTTAAATGCGCACTACTTCCTCGGTGTAAGTGCGGGACATTTTTTGAGGTTATAGGTTGATTAGGTTCGTTTTTTTTAATGCCTTTGAGTACTTCAGCCCTCTCCAAAGCTTGTAAAGCAACTTTTTTCAATTTATTTTTTATTTCAATATCTGTACAATTGTAATGAATTGCTAAATCAACAGCCTGAGTGTATAATCCAACTGCTGTGTCTTTTATTCCAGCTTCGTCTGCATCTAAGCCTTGTTGCAACAGAAAATAACATCTTTCTAATTGTTGTTTCGCACCTGTTTTAATAACATCTCTCTTTTGATGTGTCTGTTCTATTGTATCAAGATCTGCAGCTCTGTTCTTGTAAGCTTGAGCTTTTTCTAACCATGATTTCGAGGCGGGAGAAGTGTCGATTTGAGCAGCTTTTTCCAATAAAGAAGCTGCTACTTTATAGAAATATGCAGCCGCTTCGTGTGTTCCAGCTTGGTCGAAATGTACAGCCCTATTTGAGGCTGCAATAGCATCTTCTAATAATTGATTTGTGCTGCTCATTGTATATTATAACCTAACTTTAAATATCAACTGTTAAATGTATTATGTGGAATATATGTTTTCCTGTATCAGAAATTGGATAAATAAAGTATGTTTCGATGAATTAAACACTGTTTTCTTGTTTTATAAACCCCTGTAGAGTAACAACACATTTTACTTGGATTAAAAGTACACTCAAGTTTGAAATTATTGACTTTTCAGAGGCGTACTGAAATGTTTTTCTCTTTTCACGAAGTTATTTTTGTTTGAAATCATTTTAAAACACAATGAACATGATGAAAAGTTTATGAGTAATAGAAAATTTTATACGCATGACGTAGTTTTTGACAAGTTTTAAATTTTAAAATTATATAATATGTTTTACTTAACTCTGTTTATGGTTGCATAATCTTGGCGAACTTATAGGTCGATTCTATTTTCTATTTACATCTATCACTCTTATATACAATTTTGTATTATCAACAATACATGCGTACACTTACAAAATGGGTCAAAAACCACTGATTACAAAATGAATTGTTTTCTTTGATTTAATCGAAAGAATCAGAAAAAATATTTAACCCGTATTTTTATTTTTTTATTTGTATTTCAGAAAAATAAAGATATGTTAATTTTTTTGCAACATACGTCATTGTTGACATTATACAATAATAAAGTTTTCTTATGAAAAAATCATAATTTATGATTAATTAATATTTTTATACCATCTAAAACTTCATATATGTATTAAATTTATCGATAATTATTGTTTTTATTAGTACCTAACTAATAAAAAGTTCCATTTCTGTTCGTTTATTGATAATAAAACCATTATTTTTATAGCTAGTCAATTAAACTTGTAAGTATATTTATCAATAAAGCTTCCTACTTCATATATACGAAAAATAATAGTTGTAAATACCGTACATAAAGCTTAATTAAGCTAATGAATAAACATTTAAATTGTATTTGAGCTTAAAGCTCAGCGAATAGGTAAATTTAATTAAGGGTGATTCTGTTTTCATCGAATTTAATTACGAATTCTTCTTCTATAATTTTTTATATATACAGGTTTATTTTTAAAATAATATATTTTAGATGCAAATTATTTAAATTAATATTCTATGTCGAGCAATATAAAATTAATTTTGCTTTGTGAATATTTAAAGTAAATATCATCTGTAATGTATGAAACTTTATAAATATTTGATTATTCTCTTGAAAAACATTTCATAATTGTGAGACATACTTCCAATTTCCGTATAATGACGTATGCACAATATAAGATATAAATTTAATTTAATAAAAAAAGTTTTTTTGCACCGTATAAGTTTGTAACTAAGTTGTCCTTTCGGACTACGTAAACTTATATGTGTAAAGTTAAAAAGTTACAATCCTTTTAGGGGAAAATAGTAAAAATATTTTATAGAAAATAGGTTATTTAAAGTTATAAATTCTTTTCAAGTAAACTACCCACTAGGAAAATTATTATATGCATATTGAATACATATTATAGTGGGATGTCATTCATATATTATTTGTTATTAAGTATTTAAGTGCTAAAACCAAATACCTTTTATACAGGGTGGAAATATTAACAATTACTTAAAATGTCAATCATACAACAATTTTTTTAATAAAACTGATATTTCGTTATACAGTTTTACCATCTTCTGAGTTTAAATACAAGTCCAGATACATAATAAAACTACGCAAATGTGACCAGCACATTACCTTCCGTCAATACTGTGTATTATGTACAAATTCCATACATAAATTTTCTTACAAAAGATTCTATATTTTCAATAAAATTATTTCATAAACAAACTGGGTAAATTGCACGTAACACTGACATCTTCTTCTTCTTGTCTTTAGCTTTTCCCATTCTTTAGGGGTCGCTATTTTTATTTTCTTCTTCCACTCATATCTGTTTTGCGTGTCGTCCTCATTCAGTTCCTTTTCTCTCAAGTCTTCCTCAAGACAGTCTTTCCATGTTTTCTTTGGTCTTCCTCTATTTCTTCTACCTTCTCCCACTAAGCTGTTCATTCTTCTTTCAATATATTATTCATTTCTCATGACATTCGAGCTATTTCTTCCTCAACATCCTCATCTCTGTCATATTCATTTTCTTTTTATTGACACTGACATCTGTCAATTAGAATTTTCTTAATATAGTTGCTGTCTCCGCATGGTTATACCATAGCTGGCTGACTTATGAAATTTAATTTCTTTAACTCTATATCCACTAAATATGAAGTATAAAATACGATCAATTCGTATAGACAATATTTAACTGCGAAAAACTGTTAAAAATCTTCAAATGAGGGTACTTCCGGTTCACCAATTGTAATCAAAATCTAATCAGCTCTTCATATTGATGTAAAGAAAAGGAATAAGAAAGAATTATGATTTTTAGAATTGTATTATTACAGACATCATCGTAAAAATGGTAAATTCGTATCTTAGCGACCCTATAATAATTTTGTAAAATAGTGTTGCTGTCAACGTCCTCTCCCCATACAAATCTTCTTCCACCTTTTGTTTTTACAACCCCGTACGTGTTGTGCGCGTGTCCTGCGTTGTGCGACACTCCTATAAAACCCCGAGTCCGTAGGAAACGAACTTTGTGTGTGCTATGCAACCGCTGAACTCACTGCTCGAAGTGATGTGCTAGAGTCTTTAGGCTTAGGCTTAGACACCATGCAAGCCCTCGCACCAGCTCTCGTCCTGCTGCTCCTGCTGGCCGCAGGAACGCAATCTGAAGGCCAGGAGGACTACCCACTCAGATATGACGAATATCCGGTGAGTTATAATAGCATGACGCCCGGCTATTCCTATGTTAATAAATGTAATATTTTTGTAAAAATATATGTTTTAATTTTCTTAATGGTGTGTCTTATTTTTTATTGTATGTATAGCGTGTCCTAAGAAATCCTTGATTTAGCAATTTAACATGGAAAAACAGATTTTTTCAATTATTGTTTGGGACATTCTGTATATATTTAAATGCTTTGTATATCATGACGGTTTATTACCCAATTTTGGGTGCGCCAATACGCTTTTTTATTCGCAAATTGTATTGTTGAGAGCATTTATCAGGCGTCACCTCACCTCATGAGTTCTTAACCCTGTTCATTGTTTAAGTATTAAATTATTTAACAAATTTAAAATTCTAAACATTTTATATAAATACTAGGCAGAAAGTTTCTTGCAAAATATTCTTTATTTCCAGTAAAATTATTTAACGAACATTATTTAAATTGACACTGACATCTATCAATTACTTATTTATCTATTGAATATGACCAGCACAATACCTCTCGCCCGTTCCATTGTGGGATATATAAGAATTGTATTTAACATTTCTTGTACACACAAAAAAAATTAAATACATCTATTCTTTATATTTCGATATTTTTTTTATTTTAAATTCATTCTATGAGCAAGTTTTCTCCTACTCTTCTAAATGGTCTAGGTTCTTCCAATTCATTGACGGGATTAGCGGTATTTAATTAATAATACAATAAAAAAATATTAAATGTCGTTCCCAGAAAAAAACTTTCAGTATTTTGATACTGACATTAGTGACATTTATCTATCAATTACAAACATTTTAATTTCTCAACTGGTTACTGTGTACTATGTATAAATTCCATACATAAATTTTCTTGCAAAAGATTCTAAATTTCCAGTAAAATTATGTCATAAACAAACTATGCAAATTGTACTTGACACTGACATCTTCTTCTTAAGCTTTTCCCAATCGTTAGGGGTCGCTATTTTTTATTTTCTTCTTCCACTCATTTCTGTTTTGCATATCGTTCTCAATCAGTTCCTTTTCTCTCGTCTTCCGCAATACAGTCCTTCCATATTATAGTTGGTGTTCCTCTGTTTCTTCCAGCTTCTATTACTAATAATTCATTTTTCTTCCAATATATTCTTCATCTCTCCTCATGACATGTTCGAATCAATGTAATCGTCTCTCTTATATGTTTCTAGAAACTTTTAACATTTATTCTTTCATTCCTTATCGTATCTTTCCGTGTCTTCCCCAACATTTATATCAACATTCATTCACTTTTCATTGATACTGACATCTGTCAATTTCAATTATCTGAATATATTAACAGTTTTCATGGTATGAATATGAAGTATAAAATGCAATCAAATCGTATAGAGAATAATATATTCTTTAAGTTATAAAAATGTTAAATATCTTGAAATCTTCAAATGAAGGTAGTTCCGGTTGACCAATTATAACCAAAATCTAATCACCTCTTCTTCTGGATGTATACTTGAGTAATACGAAAAAAATTTCGTCACACATACACACAGACATAGATACACATACATACATACATACATACATACAGACATCATCGTAAAAATGGTAAAATCGTATTATATGGGCCCTAAAACATGCTTATTCACTAAAAACTCATCATTGATTTTTTTCACCAAAGACAATACCTTCTTTACCTAAAGGTGACGGACGGTAAAAAGAGTGCTTCATTATTATTTATAATTTATATAATAATCTATATGTTTTTCTCTCTAACAGATATACATATCTTTTTTAATTAGATGAATTTTATACCTTCGTGTACTTATTAAAAATACTCATTAAGATTGTGTCTGTTTAGTGCTTTAATTTATGCCCTAAGTACCAAGCGAAAGGTCATTTCAAGTATAAAATTCCTACTGAATAAAATATTAATTTTCTACAGGTGGTTTTAATATGTAAAACGCAAAAATATTTCCACAAGAGGCGAAGAAAATTCTCGAGTATTCCACAGTGAACTATATAGTTTTTACATCGAATTTTTTCTGTCCAACGCTGTCAATATATCCGATGACAAATCATCTTTTTCGGTAGCTGTTTATTGTCGTTATAAAGTAATATAAATTGTCTCGCATGTATATAAATCAAATGAAGATCGTCTCCTACGCTACATTTTTGGAGGAATAAACAAATAATGACAAATGAAAGTGAAATCAATGCGAGAAATTAACTTAATTAAAAGATTTAATTGGCTGGAAGATCAACTTCTATAATTGATATTGCGACATCGAATCACAAATACAAACACTTTAGAATTCATTAAAACATAGGCGAAAAATGTCTTTCGAATGCGTGGACGTTTAGAAATATTTAAGCAGAAATGTCGAAATAATTTTGTTGTGTTTGTCGTATTAAAAATATTGATCAAATTTTAAAATTATCAACACAGTAATTATATATTATATTACAAAAAAAAATGTGTTGACAGCTATTAATAATGTACATAGGTGTCAAGTATCATAATTTTTTATTCAAAACATTATTTTCCAAATCCATGTGAATTATTTTCCTCGACAAGTATATTCCATACTATTGATGACAAATAAACATCAGAATATTTTGAAATTTTGAATAATAAATTATGACAATTATGACATCTATGTAAATAACTACTAGCCGTCATTCTGACACGGATCCTCATATCTGCCAATGCCAACAAAGTCACATGACTGCTCGCGCCCTATAAGTAACGAATTTAACATTTCTTGTACACACAAATAATTGAAATTGTATCTCTTCTTTCGTTCTATGAGAAATTTTGTCCAACTACTCTAATATGTTCAACATTCTTCAAATTCATTGACAGTATTAGCGGTATTTCTTAAGGATATATGTAATATTAACATACCTATAATTTAAATACATATTTAATTAATAATACAATAATATATATTAAATGTACTCGTACCTCCCAGAAAAATCTTTCAGTAATGTTAGTAAAAATGCTAACTTTTGAAACTGTTGCATTTATCTGTCAATTCCAAACATTTACATATCTCAACTGTTTTTTGAGCAACGAGATTTAATACAACAGATTATTCTATATTATTATATACTATATCTCCAAACCTATACGAGATATAATAAAAAAATTAAATGTGTCAAATTGTGAATTTAATTTTCATTATTATTTGTATTAACAAATTTTTAAAAAATAATATAAAGATTTTTTTTTTAGAAACTACCACTTCCGGTTGTCCAATTGTTACCAGAACCTATTCAACTCTTCCCATTATTGTTAGATTGAGGAATCCGTAGTTACACACACACACACACACACACACATATCAACGTTAAATTTTTTTATTATCGGATTGTAGGGGCCTTAAAACGTGCTTATTCATAAAAATCTGGATATGCGATTTTTAGCATGAATCCAATACCTCTCTTAGCGATGGGTAAAAATGGGCATTCCACTGGGACAGGGTTCTCAATAAAGTTTCCAATAATTAAATATGCTAGTAGCGATTGAAAATTGTTTATTTAAAAGTACTTAAAAGTTTTATACAGCTTGAACTGTTAACGTAACATCAAATGTGTACTTTGGAAACATTTTCAATTGAGCTGCACTTGAAGAAAACTTTAATTGATTAATTTTCGTGTCGTTGTAAACAATATGTTCCCCCTTGTAAATTCTATGAAGTGTGAAACTATTCTTCGTCAGTTATTACCATCCGAAGAATAAAACATAAACTACAGATTTTCCTATGACGTAAGTCCCAAGTTATCTGTTTTCTGAGACAACTGCCTATCTGGCATCATATCAAACGAAACAACAGAACGTCGTCGACAAGTCTTTCCTTTCGTGTGTGACAAGTCGATTTTGTTTTGTTGCACGTTGCTAGGATAACGTTTATAAATATAATTCAAATGTCAAGTCGAACTACACAAATATATGTACCTATGTAAGTTTTAAGAAATCTTTATCATTTTTAATTTGAAAAGTTTTTGGAATATGATTTTGTTTTTTCAATAAATTGTTCGGGGTTTTCCGGATTTTTCACCGCCGGGAAAACTCCGGAGAAGTCCAGGGAATATGAAGAAAAATTGTACATTTAATGTAGATTAGTGCAGCACACTGTTTTAATTGTATGATACATAAATTTTAATTATTATGAACATTGAATTAACAAAGTGAAATATGAAACAATTAGCTGAAAAATATATCATTTATGTAACGGGTCATTTTTCTTTAAACTAGATTTTAAGTTTTAAAAAAAAATCTGTTGTGGCCAGGAAATACCTCTCGCCATTTCCATTTTTGGTTACATAAGGATGCGAGCAATCATGTGCCATTGTTGGCTTTGACAAGCAGATATGGGGGCCCGTATCAAAATAACAATTAGTAATTATGTACATATAGATGCCAAATATTAGAATTTTTCATGAAAAATCACTAAATTTAGAATGAAAAATTAAGATATTTGACATCTATGTACATAATTACTAGCTATCATTCAGACACGGGCCCTCATATCTGCTTATCAATGCCAACAAAGTCACATGACTGCTCGCGCCCTATTGTATTTAACATTTCTTGTATACCTACACTCTACACCAAAAATTCTACTTATATCTATTCTTTATATTTAGATTTTTTAATTTTAAATTCATTCTATGAAGAAATTTTGTCCTCATCTAATTTTTTGAAATATTTCCAATTCATTGTCGGGATTGACAGTATTTTTGAAGGGTATATGTAATATACCTATAATTTTAAATATTTAACTATTAATACAATAAAAAATAATATATGTATGTACTTCCCAGAAAAAAAATTCAGTAATGTTTTTGGATTTTTGACACTGACATTAATCTGTCAGTTACAAACATGACATTCCAGTAATGTCCAATTGAGAAGTAGTTAAACAGATATTATAAGTATTATAGTTTTAGAGAAATCGTCCTTTCAACCGACCCACATACACACACACACACGCACACACACATACACACACACAGACACCATCGTAAAAATATTAAAATTGGATTGTAGGGACCATAAAACGTTTTTTTTCATTAAAATCTGTATATGCGATTTTTAGCATGAATCCAATACCTCTCTTAGCGAGAGCTAAAAATTGTTTTAAGACATACGATATATGTCAATAACAATTAAGACTTATTAAATACAGATCATAAATAAATAGTAAGAACCCCAATATTTTCCACGTATATTATTATATCTTGTGTTACAATAATTCCACCTTTTTTCTCGTCCTTGTTCTGAAATCTTCAGCTCATATGTTAAATAATTCGTCTGATTCATATGCTACATAATCTAAAGTGACAGTGTATCTAATGAGGTAATCCACCGTATGAAATTTTCACAAGACAGGGACTAATGCGCCGTTATGTTGGCACCACCTGAAGCCTTCAGCAACAAGTGGAAAGCCAGAGCGATTGTTAATAATTACAGCCAGCGTAAATCTATTTTTTAATAAGTGATGACTTGATTTTCAAAAAGAAAAAAGAATGAGAAAAAGAATATAATTACAAAAGAAAATCGAAAGGATAAAGAAGATTAAATATTACTGTATTTATATCTTGGCTTTTATAAATTGCGGATGACACCTGTTGCCTAGCGATCTACCAAACAAATACATAACGGATACATTCAACAGTTTTTACAATTTTTTTTATTAAAGAGTCATCCAGTCATATTTTAACTATACATAACGTAACTTTACTTTCATCAAGCGAAAGGGCTGTTGCAAGAATTTTTATATTTCTAAATATTAAATTTAAAAAGATATAATTGTTTAAATAACCTTGAAACTATAAATATCTCGAAATATTTATTAGATATTTTACAATTAATTTTTCAAATTTGTTTTGCGTGTCGTTCTCTTTCAATTCTTTTTCTCTCAAGTCGTCCGTAATACAGTCCTTCCATCTTATCTTTGGTCTTCCTCTTACTAAGCTATTTATTCTTCTTCCAATATATTTTTCATCTCTCCTTATGACATATTCAAACCAATCGTCTCTCTCGAGACATTCTTTCATTCCTTATCGTATCTTTCCGTGTCTTCCCCAACATCTACTTCAACATTCTCATCTTTGCCACATTCACTTTTCATTGATACTGACATCTGTCAATTTGAATTGTCTGAATATATTAGCAGTTTCCATGGTTAGCATAGCTGGCTGATTTATAATTCTTTAACTCTACATCTGTTGAATATGAAGTATAAAATGCAATCAAATTGTATAGAGAATAATATATTCTTTAAGTTATAATAACGTTAAATATCAATAAATGATATTTAACTGCGTTTTTTCAAGAAAAACTGTTAAAATATTCAAATGAGGGTACATTGACCAATTATACTAAAATCTAATTACCTTTTCTTCTGGATGTAAACTTGATTTACTTTGAACATTTAAAATTAAATTCTGGATTTCACAAAATAAGCCTTATTATTATTCATACATAAAATTATTTATTATTTTGTTCTGAGTTCATTGAATGCTTTTGTGTAGGCGGCTACATTTATATATTTTAACTCCAAATTTATTCTGGTTATTTTTCAAGTAGAAACTAAGTTAATTTAAACTTAATACATTGTACTTAAAATGCAAGCTATGTCCTTCGGTAATGCCTCCAACTTCTTAAGAATTCATCACCAGATATTGAAAAAGGAAATAACGCATATTACGTAACTTATATGACTTGGAAAAAGTTTTAAAGTTGTTCTCAACAAAAAATTAAAATAATTTTCTTCCATAAATACCAACATAAAAAAATCTGAATATATTTATTTATAAATTGTGGTTGTTTTGCCAACAGCTCCTGTGTTTAAGTAGGAAGTTGTATAATATTTACAATGGTGTTATAAAGTTATAAATGCTTGAATTTTGTATTTTTGTTTAAGTGTTGTCGATGGGTGGTTAATGTAATTTCTGCGTGACATCTACCCCCGCTGTCGGCTTTTAACCCTGGCGATAAACTACCCCTAACACACATATAAACAACCCGGCAAATATTTTTTCGAAGTATCAAAGAAACAAGCTTTCATTGACTACAATTTTTAATAAAATCATCTATATTTAATTAACATTATAAAATCTTGTTATGTTTAAAAAACTACAATATTAAATGCACAAAGAACATATTGTATACTAACGATTCGTCCTTGTTTGAAGGGGTGAAATCAAAGCAAACTTTCTTTGAACTATTGTCTTTTATTTCGCCTTTATTTTTTACTGAGAATGTGAAATATTTCATTTTGTTTGAAATATTTTTGTTTGAATATATTACCTCTTATGAGTTTACAGTGACATCTACATAATTTATTTAAATGATAAGCGGTATATAGGTCCCATAAGAAAATAAATTATTAACGTAATTAATTTTGGTTTATTCCCTATACTCTAAACGGCAGATTCTGTCATTAACTAATAATATTCTCTGGAGAACAAACAACCGTCATATATAATGAAGATATAATCACGCGGTTTTTTTACCCATTATACAAGTGTTAAAAAATATGCCCTGTTACTGACACTCACTACATCTACATTAAGGGATATGATCGTTTTTATACTGACAATATTGCAGAAGTCCCTAATAATGTCAGATGTAAACAAAAGGCCAAATTCGCAGATAAGATGTTGGTATGGTCTAACAAAACTGGTCAATGTTATTGAAGAAGAATCTGGCCAGCACAATACTTCTCGCCACTTTCGTTTTTGGTTACTTAAGTATAGGACGCGAGCAGTCATGTGACATTGTTGGCCTTGACAAACAGATATGGGAACCCGTGTCAAAATGACAGTTATTATGTACATAGATGTCAAATGTCAGAATTTTTCAATAAAAATTTGAAGATTTTCTAAATTCACGTAGTTAATTTGTCACTAAGAGTGTGGAATTTACTTGTTGTAGAAAATAAACCACATGGAATTGGAAAATCACTAAATTTAGTATGAGAAATTATGATATTTGACATCTATGTACATAATTACTAGCTATCATTCAGACACGGGACCCCATATCTGCTTGTCACGGCCAACAAAGTCACATGACTGCTCGCGCCCTATTGTATTTAACATTTTTATATACCAATATTCTACACCAAAAATTCTACTTATATCTATTCTTTATATTTAGATTTTTAAATTTTAAGTTCATTCTATGAATAAATTTTGTCCTACTCTTCTAATTTTTCAAAATGTTTCCAATTCATTGTTGGGGTTGACAGTATTTTTGAAGGGTATATGTAAAATACCTATAATTTTAAATATTTAACTATTAATACAATAAGAAATAATATAATGTATGTACTTCCCAGAAAAAATCTTAAGATATGTCTTTGGATTTTTGACACGAACATTTACCTGTCATTAAAAACAGAGATATAATAAAGTATTTACATGTATCAGCTAGAATTTACTTTTCTTTAATACTAGCAACAACAAAAATTTTAAAAAATATTTAGAAGATTTTTTTTAAGAATATGCTACTTCCGTTTGTCCAATTATTACCAGAACTTTTTCATGTCTTCCCAGTAATGTCCGATTGAGAAATACGTAGTTAAACAGATATTAAGTATTATAGTTTTTGAGAAATCGTCCTTCCTACCAAAGCTTTTGAAACATTCTGATTATACTCTGTACGCAATAATCCATAAACTTCCAATAATATACAGTATTATAAATTCATAATCCGTTTATTGAAAATTGAACACTGATTAATCTTTTATTAAAATGCAAATAAGTTCTGTAACTTTATCAAACTTCGTGTAACAAACAAACGCCTACTCATCGAAAATTTTACTTTACATTTATTTAATTTTTCCCCTAACATCCCCAAATAAATTGTCCTAGTCAAGAGTCAATTCTACAAAGGAAATAAGTTTGCAATGTGATGAGGAAAGCGTACAAAAATTGAATTCTTCAATCGAAAGCTAAGGTTTGGTCATCCTATTGGGAATACATGTTCAATATTTGTTTATTCGTGGGCCGAAGTCGAGTAATTAAATTTATAAATCGTTTTGACGTTTGATTTGAGGAGTTTAATACAAAATTGCAATGACAGATTGCAGATTACCGGGGGAGATAAATCAAGATGATGAAATATGGTAATTTTTGGCATGTTGCCGCATATATTATTTTGAAAAAGACACTCCTAATTCGTTCATGAATCATTACGTAAGAAACATTGCGCAATTAAAAGTGTATGATGCACAAAAAATACACTCGTACAAAACATTCAGTTCATTATTATTAAACATCGTATAAATGTATAGTAAGAATAAATGATGTTTGACTGAACTTTCGAGTAATTACACCTAATACTATATGTAGTTCATTTCACGTAAGAAAATAGTGTCGGTTTAAATAGTTTAAATAAGGAAATAAATTAAGTGATATTTAATATAAAATTCTGTATATGAGAAATAAAATAATATAAAAACACTTACTGGTATAGTGGTGGACTCGTGTTGATCTCAGTAATCTGTAAAGACAAAAAAATAGTTATTATTACTACAGTGAAGGTATTGTCTTTGGTCAAAAAATTTAATGATGAGTTTTTACTGAATAAGCACGTTTTAGGGTCCATATAATACGATTTTGCCATTTTTACGATGATGTCTGTATGTATGTATGTATGTATGTATGTATGTATGTATGTATGTGTGTCTGTGTGTGTGTGTGTGACAAAAGTTCCGGATTCAATAACTTCAATACCACGATTTCAAAATTTATAATTTTTTCGTATTCCTCAAGTTTACATCCAGAAAAACAACTGATTAGATTTTGGTTATAATTGGTCAACCGGAAGTAGTCTCATTTGAAGATTTAACAGTTAAATTTGATTTATTGACATTTAACGTTATAACTTAAAGAATATATTATTCTCTATACGATTTGATTACAATTTATACTTCATATTCAATAGATACAGAGTCAAAGAATTTTAAAGAAATTAAATTTTATAATTCAGCCAGCTATGCCAAACTTGGGAACTAGTAATATATTCATATAATTCAAATTGACAGATGTCAGTATCAATAAAAAGTAAATTAATGTGGCAGAGATGAGGATGTTGAAGTAGATATTGGGGAATACACGAAAAGATACGGTAAGAAAATAACTCTAGTGTTACAAGTTTTTAGAAAGATACAAGAAAGACGATTACATTGGTTTGAACATGTCATGAGGAGAAATGAAGAATTATATTGGAACAAGAATGAATAGTTTAGTAATAGGACGTTAAAGAAACAGAGGAAGACCAAAGATAAGATGGAAGGACTGTATTGCGGAAGATTTGAGAGAAAAGGAACTGAATGAGAACGACATGCAAAAATAGCGACCCCTAACGAATGGGAAAAGCTAAAGAAGAAGAAGATGCCAGTGTCAAGTGCAATTTGAATAGTTTGTTTATGAAATAATTTTATTGGAAATTTAGAATCTTTTGTAAGAAAAATTATGGAATTTATACATTATACACGAGAATGACGGAAGGTATTGTGCTGGCCACAACAGATTTTTTTAAAGATGTTCAATCAAGGTCATCAGTATCATGAACAAATTTACAAATTGGCGTACATTTATCTCTCTCATTTCCAAAGACTACAAGCGTGTGCTATAAGGATGGATGGATTTAAATTAAAGCGACTTAAGTGTTATTATTTTTATGTTTTAAAGTACTTCCCGTCTAGAATTTTCTGCACTAAAAATATCTTGTTCCTGCCATTGTTCAAAACTCCTACAATTTGTCAGTCTCGTTGTTCTAAGTATATAAAGTCCTAATTACAACATTCTCTCCTTACGTCCTAGGAGACCCGAGTTCTCTTCCTGTTCTCGTGTTACTCACGTGGAACACACGTGTCATTCTACGTACACTACACGAGATAGTAGAGAAAATTCCATGAAACACAATACTGAAAAATGGTTTCAGTGTTTCACTTTATTTTATTTATGCTGGAAACTGTATTAAGTTCCTTTCCATATAATTATTGTTCCATTTACTATTTTTTTTATAAATCGTTAATATTATTATTTGAAATGATTAGTTCGTTCACAGTGACATATCTGTCAGTTACAAACATTTAATATCTGAATTGTGTAACCATGTGAATGAGTTGTGTTTAAAACATAGGCTCCGGGATTAAAATTATAGTTTTATAAATTTATCCATAAAATATATAGAAAAAGTATTAATGCAAACCTGTAGAAAATTTAATAATCTTTAATTTTTATACAATATAAATCTTGAAAAAATAACATTTAAAGGTATTTTTCGAAGAAAAACTATTTTGAGCTTCCAGTAAAGTGCCATTTTCGGTTATCTGATTTACTCCAAAATCTAATGGCACCTTTTTATATAAGAGTAAGGTAGAAATACAAGGTTTCAAAACGAACGAACGATAGTATTTGAGTTATATACATACATACAGTAAAAATTTTGAAAGATGTCCGATCAAGAGCACGTGTATCACGGGCGAATTAACAAATAGGCATACATTTATCTCTTTCTTTTGCAAAGGCTGTAAGAGTGTGTGATAAGGATGGATATAACACGCTTGTCTTTCAAAAATTCATATTGTTCCGACTAAGTTAGGACATTACATTTATAAACGATGCTCGTTGTTGATAATACTTTCGCTGTAACGTAAGTTTATTTATTAATTCAGATACATTACCTGGATTCATAGCCGTACGTATAACGTTATATTCTGTCAGAGTCACTGACACTGACATTGTGTCAGTATCATTTTTTTAACATATTTGGTTTTACATTTGCTTATAAATTTATTAGTTGACTTATTTTTGAATTTTGAATGCTTTTCCTGTAATATATATTTTTATAATAATAAAATAACAGTAGTATCTTACGTACCCTCATAAAAACTAAGCAAACGACACTACTGAATTTGTCATGATGGGCGGAGCAAAAATCTGAATTCATACAATTCGTAGACAACCTTGATCGGACATCTTTCAAAAATTTTACTGTACACACAGACATCATCGTGAAAATGTTAAAATTGGATTGTAGGGACCTTAAAACGTGGTCATTTACCAACTCGATATGCGATTTTTAGCACGAACTCTATACCTCCCTTACCAAGGGTAGCGGGAGGTAAAATTACTAAGTGAGACATTGGTTGTTTTTACATTAATTTTTAGAATGTTCCTTGTGTCAAATCGCAATAAATGTCACTTCTCCCTTTGATTTAAAATTTGAAACATCAATTATCAAATCTCATCAATGTTCTCCATCCATTATGTTAAATTTACGACATCGTCATCTCGTAAAATTGATTGTTTACCCTCCACCCAAATAGTGGGTGTAGAAAGCACTTAGGGACTAATTGTCGCCTATAAACTACATTACCCACTCGGCCACTTGCTCTATCTCTCTCAAACACACCTGGGATTGTAGCTCTATCTTCTTCACACCAATATAGAGGTGCGATGAAAGGTTTTGCGATAATAATTGAATTTTTTATGAATTTTTAGTGAAGTTAATACAATGAGATTGTAAGACAATAAGGACTTTGGATGGCTGAGTGGTAAATGTATGAATACAAATGATAAATGTGTAGAGACGTGTGTTTTTTATAATTTACATACGAAGAGATTTTGATAAGAACTTTTTACGAATTTAAAATTAAAATATATCATATGAATAATACACAAATGTTTTCAAGACGATTATATTACCAACAATATTCTAAAACAATAAATAGTAACAAACAAATTGACTTACGATATCTGCTTCTTCAACAATTTCAATTGTTGCTACCACTAACAATGAACGTTCCAATATTATCTACACTTAACACACACCAAAAACACTATTAATAACAACAGAAATACTTAATAACATTTAGACAAATTGCAAATGTTGTTTACTCTAATAGAGATCCCGATAAACTAAAATTAAACACGATTCAATGAAATAAACGAACAGACCTGTTAAAACAAAAAATGCCGCTTAGTGCAAGCTTATTTGATGAATTTCATTTGAAATAAATGTATTTTTCACCTTCCGTCACCTATAGGTAAGGAAGGTATTATCTTTGGTCAAAAAAATCGATGGTGCTTTTAATGAATAAGCACGTTTTAAGGACAATACAATACGAATTTACTGTTGTTATGATGATGTCTGATTGTGTGTGTGTATGTGACAAAAATTATAATTCTTTCATATTCCTCTTTCGTATATGAAGAGTTGATTAGATTTTTGTTATGATTGGTTAACCGGAAGTATCCTAATTTGAAGATTTGAACAGTTCTTGAAAAAACGCTGTTAAATATCATTTTTTGACCTTTTAAAAGAATGTTATTCTCTATTCGACTTAATTATATTATTTTATTTATATTCAATGAATTTAGAGATAAAGAATTATAAAGAAATATCTTGCAACCTAATGCTGCTAAAAGCACACCATGGAAACAGAATATTCAAATATTACTATAATTGACAGATGTCAGTGTTAAATAAAATTTACATATCTTTGTGAAATGATTTTACTGGAAATATAAAATAATTTAAGCTGGTAAAACCAAATCACATAATGTAATACCAACAGATTATACCCATAAGCCAATTCAGCAGATTATTATGTTATAAATATAATACTATTTTAAGAAACATACTGTTCTTTTTAGGAGTAATTCAGTTCAGTACGAAGCAAGATCAGTTCATTTCTCCCTTAAAAAGAAAACACCCATAGAATAGTTTTCAAAAAAATTCTGTAGAATTGACGGAAGGTATTGTGCTGGCCACATCAAATATTTTATATTTTATATATTTTTATATAGTTTTGAGACTTTATTAAATATACAGTTACTACAATTTTCATGAAGAAAATCCATGTGGGGTCGAACCTCAGGAAAATTGTTTAATTTCATCAACTACCCAGCCAAGAAACAACCCTTAATCCACGCCAAACTACATATCGCCCAATCAAAATTCATCCGAAAACTTATGTACAGTAAAATTTTTGAAAGATGTCCGATCAAGGTTATCTACGAATTGTATGAATTCAGATTTTTGTTCCGCCCATTCTGACAAATTCAGTTGTGTCGTTTGCTTAGTTTTTATGAGGGTACATAAGATACTACTGTTATTTTATTATTATAAAAATATATGTTACAATAAAAGCATTCAAAATTCAAAAATAATTCAACTGGTAAGTTTATTAGCAAATGTAAAACCAAATATGAGAAAAATAAGATACTGACATGTCATTATCAGTGACTATGACAGAAAATAACATTATTAGCACGGCTATGAATCAAGGTAATGTATCTGAATTAATAAATAAACTTACGTTACAGCGAAAGTATTATCAACAACGAGCATCGTTTTAAAGTGGAATGTCCTAACTTAGTCGAAACAATATGAATTTTTGAAAGACAAGCGTGTTATATTCATCCTTATCGCACACGCTTATAGCCTTTGCAAAGGAAAGAGATAAATGTATGCCAATTTGTTAATTCGTTCATGATACAGATGACCTTGATCGGACAACTTTTTTACTGTACATATGTTACTAAGGTCCTCTTTGCAAAATCGCTTAGCTATTCCACAAGTGTTGGTTTAAGTGCATTATATCTAATGAGGAATATTATTAATATCTTCCAAGATTTATTAATTTATTTTATGTCCTACAAAATTAATGAGACATAATCATAATTGTAATTTAATAAGAAAAGTATAAGTAGCAAGTTCAGCGGAATAGATTTAATATTGTGTCTGAAACTACGAGCAAACGAGCATATAATAATAAACTTAGTCATATACTTGTAGCCATCAAAATAATGACAAAAATATATAGTTAATATTCTTTTTCCATGCTCCAGATAAAAGTTAATAGAACATTTATATTTTGTGTGTAATTTTCTTCTGCTATAATTGATTCTTATAAGGCGTCATTTGATTTATTCTATCAGAAGTGTATTCAGTATAAATTATTTTACATATATGCGACATAAAACGTGTCATACGTCGGATCTGTGTATGTACGTATGTATAAAGAAATAATATATGCGTTTATACCGGAAACTACGTCAACATTGTTGACATGTACGTCACTTCCTCCCTCACATGATAAATTGTAGGAGGCGAAAGATTTCGCCAGTGTAAACAGGGTTTCAATCGCGAAAAACAAATATAAAAATAGTTGCAATATTTTTACCTATCGCTAAGAGAGGTATTGGATTCATGCTATAAATCGCATATCCAGATTTTAATGAATATGCATGTTTTAAATTCCTTACAATCTGATTTTAACATTTTTACGATGATGTATGTGTGTGCGTGTGGATGTTGGAAGGACGATTTCTCAATCAATGGGAAGAGTTGAAAAGATTTTGGGAGCAACTGGACAACCGGAAGTAGCAGTTTCTTAAATAAAAATTTATTCTTGCAAATATTAATGCAGATTAAATTCTCTATCTGATACATTAAAATATTTTATTATATCATTTATAGATTTAGAGATAAATAAATATAATATATAAAATAATTTGTTGTAATAAATCTCACAGCCCAAATAATGTCATGGAAAACAATGTTTGTAATGGAAAGATAAATGTCAGTGTCAAAAATCCAGAGACATTACTGAATATTTTTCTGGGAAGTACATACATTATATTATTTCTTAATGTATTAATAGTTAAATATTTAAAATTATAGGTATATTACATACGCCCTTCAAAAATACTGTCAATCCCGACAATGAATTGAAAACATCTCGAAAAATTAGAAGAGTTAGGACAAAATTTCTTCATAGAATGAATTTAAAATTTAATAAAATCTGTTGTGGCCAGCACAATACCTCTCGCCACTTTCGTTTTTAATTACATAAGTATAGGGCGCGAACAGTCATGTGACTTTTTTGGCCTTGACAAGCAGATACGGGGGCCTGTGTCAGAATGACAACTAGTAATTATGTACATAGATGTCAAATTTCAGAATTATTCATTCAAAATTTTAAGATTTTTTTAAGATCATGTAGTTAATTTGTCACTAGGAATGTGGAATTTACTTGTCGATGAAAATAAATTGCATGGAATTGGAAAATCACGAAATTTAGAATGAAAAATTATGTTATTTGACATCTATGTACATAATTACTAGCTATCATTGTGACACGGGCCCCGATATCTGCTTCTCAAGGCCAACAAATCACATGACCGTTCGCGCCCTATTGTATTCAACATTTCTTGTATACCTACACTTTACACCAAAAATTCTAGTTACATCTATTCTTTATATTTAGATTTTTTAATTTTAAATTCATTCTATGAAGAAATTTTGTCCACTATTCTAATTTTTCGAGATATTTCCAATTAATTGTTTGATTGAAAAATACGTAGTTAAACAGATATTAAGTCTTACAGTTTTTGAGAAATCGCCCTTTCAACACACACACACACACAGCTATTATCGTAAAAATGTTAAAATCGGATTGTAGGGACCTTAAAACATGGTTATTCATTAAAATCTGGATATGCGATTTCTAGCATGAATCAAATACCTCTCTTAGCGAGAAGGTAAAAATCTAAATATAAAGGTATAAGGATACAAGATATGTTAAATAGAATACTTGTGTAACCAAAATGGAAGTGGCGAGAGGCATTGTGATGGCCACAACAGATTTTTTATTACACGACGAGTAGTTTAATTTTTTAAAGATGTTCAAACTGTTCTGTAATGTTAATATTGTCTAATTTAATGTATAGAGTATATGACCGTATATAGTGCTCTAATCAATCTAATTACAAATCACACTTCAAACAGTCAACTATCATAGTAATCCGAAATCCATATACAGAGGATTACTGTTTAGCGTGTATGTTTATTAGCTTACCATCATCCCAATTGTCTTAATGTATACGACTGGACATTTTAGAAGAAAACTTAGTTTGCTCGGTCTATGATTTTTCCATCTGAATAAATTATACAGAGAAATAACGAGAAAAATATGACGTGTATTGTGTTACACACGTATGAACAGAAATAAAAAATATCATTGTAGGATGTGTCATTGCATATCTATTGATTTAAAGAAGAAAATATGTTCATACTGCATTTTTACCTTTCGCCAAAGACTGTATATTATATAGCGATCGTGCTAAATTTATTAAATAATCTATTTTTTATGCTCTAAAGATATATAATTAACGAAACATTTCAATTTAATAATGGTCTGAGATGACACACAGCCAGCACCTTTAAAGGTATAAAAGCAAATTGGCACACCCAGAAATATGTATTAAACAAGCTGTCATATTATCTATAACAATAAATTCCTTACAGAAATATTGTGTCAAAAATAACTGTTTTGTCCATTTGAATAGGTGGTGGTACCAAAAAGAGCAGCCCTCCTCTTGGACCGGCTGATGGTAGCCCTAAAGAACGCCATGGAAGAAGAAGAAAATGGCGATACGCCTGGAGGAATATCTGGAGAAAGGGGTAGCCGGGCAAACCCTAAACCCAGATCGGTAGCGCCAACCAGTCACGAAGATACAGTAAGTATACACCATAAAAAAAATTGGATAGCTTCAATGTTAAATACGAGGGTAAAACTGATTTATAATTTGAAAACTTTGGCAGTTTTTCAACTGCCAGAAATTAATTTGACAGCTTTGACTGTTTTGTCACTATTAAGAAGTGAAAGAGGAATGAGTGGTTGTGTATTATTGTTGAAGACAACCACTATTAAAATAAAATTCTAAAAAATAAAATCACAATACCTCTCGCGCCCTTTCCATTGTGGTATATATAAGTATTGTATTTAACATTTCTTGTACACACAAAAAAATCTAATTACACCTAAACTTTATATTTCCGTATTTTCTATAATTTTAAATTCATTCTATAAGCAAGTTTTCTCCATTTCTTCTAAATGTTCGAGGTTTTTACAATTCATTAATGAAATTAGTAGTATTTTTGAAGGGTTCATGTAATGTACCTATAAATTTTAAATATATAATTAATAATACAATAAGAAATTTTAAATATCGTACCCAGAAAAAGCCTTCAGTACTATATCTCTGAATTTTTGACACTGACATTAGTGACATTTATCTGTCAATTACAGATATTTTAATTTCTCAACTGGTTACCATGGAGATGTTTGGTCTGTGAGATTTACTACAACAGATTATTTTATAGATTATATTTCTATATCTTTAAATCTATAGAAGATATAATAAAAAAATTAAATGTACTAGAATCTATTCAAGTCTTCCCATTACTGTTAGATTGAAGAATACGTAGTTACACAGGTCTTTTGTCTTATAGAATTTGAGAAATCGTACCCCCAATATCCTCACACACACACACACACACACACACACACACACGCACACGCACATCCACACACACAGACATCATCGTAAAAATATTAAAATCGGATTGTAGGGACCTCAAAACGTGCTTAATCATTAAAATCTGGATATGCGATTTTTAGCATGATTCCTATACCTCTTTTAGCGAGAGGTAAAAACTTTTAGGACATATTAGTTTACAGCTATGATTACCTTTCACAAAAGGTACTGCATTTATGGAAGATTGATATATAAAATGTATAAAATGCATGAATTGGCTTTACTTTACACAGATTTGAATTGGGTGATTACTGTTTTAAAATTTATGTGTTTAAAATAAAAAGAATATCCTTATATCAATATAAATATTATTATGCAAAGCTCTTATGAATCGATATTGAATAGGGCGTATAAGCTTGGTTTAAGCTCAATATTTATTATTTACCTGAACCTGGGATTCATCTTCATATGTGTACATCTAAATATTTGTCATATATTCTGCATGTTATGTGTTTATATGCGAGCCTACAAATAAGCACGTGGAAGAAAACATGTTAGGAGTAAGCTTCATTAAATCTGTTTTCACACAGAAAATAATTTAGTTAATTCGGGACAACCACAGAAAAAATATATTTTTAAACGCGAATACGAGGGATTTAATTGAATTTTTTCCCTTGGATTTGTAATTTTATTTGACGGACTTTAAAGTCAAGCAGAGGGATGAATAGTTTATATTTGGAAGGGTGAACGGTGGTATTTTTCAATGGAAGCAATTAAAGTTATATATATATTCTTGTCGGATTATTTGTCGCATTTCTGACAAAAAATCAATACTTTTTTTGCAAATTTTTACCTCTCGCTAAGACAGGTATTGGATTCATACTAAAGATCTGTGTGTGTGTGTGTGCGCGAAAATTTGTTACAACAAATAATAAAGATAATTCAATTCTTAATCTGACACATTTAATTTTTTTATTATATCTCGTATAGGTTTGGAGATATAGGATATAATAATATAGAATAATCTGTTGTAATAAATCTCGTTTCCCAAAAAAAGTTGAGATATTTAAATGTTTTTAATTGACAGATAAATGCGAAATGTCAGTGTCAAAAATCAGCAGTTTTAATAATAACATTACTGGAACATTTTTCTGAAGGTACGAGTACATTTAATATATATTATTGTATTATTAATTAAATATGTATTTATATTATAGATATATTAATATTACATATATCCTTAAGAAATACCGCTAATACCGTCAATGAATTTGAAGAATTTTAAACATATTAGAAAAGTAGGACAAAATTCCTCAGAACGAATTTTATTTGTGTGTACAAAAAATGTTAAATTCGTTACTTATAGGGCGCAAGCCGTCATATGACTTTATGGGCCTTGGCAAGCAGATGAGGATCCGTGTCAGAATGACGGCTAGTAGTTATTTACATAGACGTCACAATTGTCATAATTTTTCATTCAAAATTTCAAAATATTTTGATGTTTATTTGTCATCCATAGCATGGAATATACTTGTCGAGGAAAATAATCCACATGGATTTGGAAAAGCATAATGTTACTTGACACCTGTGAATATAGCTGTCATTCTGACACGGGCCCCCATATCTGTTTGCCAAGGTCAATAAAGTCACATAACTGCTCGCCCCCTATGCAACATGGCGAGAGGTATTGTGCTGGCCACAACAGATTTTTATTTATTACTCCAGTCCATTTTGAAACGAAGTATAGAACATCTTATACATCTTATACTGGACATTGGAAGGTCCTGGGTTCAAATTCCGGTGAATTTTACAGAAAAATCTTTCATCATTTAATACTTGATTAGTTTGCGCGATAAATTCGTGACATTTATGTATGTATGTTTGTGAAATTGTGTATGTTTGTGTGTAGAATGTTACTATTACGTTATTTGCTTAATTGTCGTACACCTACACACACATATCTGCGATAAAACAGGGCAGTATTAATATAAATTTAACGTAAATTTTGCAAACATATATAAACGACACTCTTGCTTCCATCTATTGGCAATTTCTGAACTGATATTGTACTATTATACGAATTTTATTTCAAATAAATAAATTGTAATTCCCGCAAAATCTTGCTAACGCGTCTAGAAATATTTAAAATACATTTTCCAAGCAAAATAAAACAAATACACTTTTATTTCAACAATGCGAAACAATTCTAAATATAGACATTTGGTTTGGACAAGTTCTAAACATTTATACTGACGAGACTGGTCGTCGGTTTTGTAGATGAATTTCTCATAAATTTGGCTAGTCTATTCTTTATAAAATATAGATATATTTTAGTACATTTGCTGCCATCTGGAAGAATATTTTGTACTATATACTTCTCTTAAAATACAAATAAAGAAATTAATGAATAAAAGTAAATTGGTACACCCAGTAATGGGTATAATAAGTCGTAATGATATATTTATTATATGTTTAATAATATACAGGGTGACACTGAAAAACGGGGTACTCAAAATAATTTTTTACCTCTAGCTAAGAGAGATTTAGAAATAAAGAAATATAAGGTATATAATAATCTGTTACATTAAATATCACAGATTTTTTCTGGGAATTATTATTGTATTCATAGTTAAATATTTAAAATTAAGGTATATCACATATACCCTTCAAAAATACCGTCAATCCCGACAATGAATTGGAAACATTTTGAAAAATTAGAAGAGGCCAAAATTTCTTCATACAACGAATTTAAAATTAAAAAATCTAAATATAAAGAATAGATATATGTATAATTTTTTATGTAGAGTGTAAGTATAAAAGAAATGTTAAATACAATAGGGCGCGAGCAGTCATGCAACTTTGTTGGGCTTGACAAGCAGATATGGGAGCCTGTGTCAGAATAGCTAGTAATTATGTACATAGATGTCAAATATCATAGTTTATACATATTTATAAGTTCATCTAAAAGTTGATGAAAATTCCAAATTTTTCAAAGCCTCCCCTGTGCATATAGCCATCCTTGTTTGACACATATGTTTGCAACCCTCTGAAGTAATTATTTTTCCCCATATGTACATGTGTGAAGTTGTTTACATATTTTCCCAGATTGTCTACTGTTTTTTCACGTAAACTTCATTTGTTAAATGTTATTTTTTTTACAAATATTTTACAATTTTTAATTTTGTACAAGTACCTCACAAAGATTATAATTTTGTTTTAATTGTCTTGTGTTGACGTAAGTAAATTTTCAAGTAAATTATATTTTCAGTTCGTTCACATTTCAATAAAACGTGGGATGCTGAAAATATTTGTGAAGGATGATAATTTATTCAGTTTTAATGAAAGTGAGTCTTAAGTACCCAGGAAAAAGGTATATATTTTTTTTGGATCAAAATTAAGCTTGGAATTAATTTCAAAATGTTGTTTCAAATATATTGAAATTTATTTTGCATTTATGCTAATTTTTACGAGAAATATATAATACATGAAGAAAAAATTATGATTAATTTTTTATCAGTTTGTTGACAAACTTTACTTGAATTTTAATAAAATATCTGCAGTTTAATTTGTGTATATTACTTGACAAACCTATCGCACACAAAATAATATTTGATAAGTTTATAATATTTCGTATTAATAACAGGTTTAATGCTTATACAAGCATTAGTATCTCCGATATTATAAGCTATAAGATAACTTTTTTAAAAATTATAATTAATGTATATTACAAAATATTGATTGAAAAATGTTATTATACTATTCGTTATTTGTTGAAAGAGATATAGTATACAGGATGTTTTAATAATTACTAATTACGAACACGAATCAAATTGTTTCAAAATTTACAAAATTAATTATGTACTTTTTAAGTACCATTAGTCTACATGAAATTTTTAATAATGTAATGAATGCAATAAAATTATTTAATAAACAAACTATGTAAATTGCACTTGACACTGACATCTTCTTCTTTAGCTTTTTCCACTCGTTAGTGGTCGCTTGAATTCTTCATCCACTCATTTCTATTTTGCGTGTCATTCTCATTCAGTTCCTTTTCTCTCAAGTCCTTCGCAATACAGTCTTTCCATCTTATCTTTGGTCTTCCAATATATTCTTCATCTCTCCTCATGACATGTTCAAACCAATATAATTGTTTCTCTTGTATTTTCCTAGAAACTAATATCATTCAAGCCATTTCGCTTATTCTTTAACTCCTTACCCTATCTTTCCGTGTCTTCCCCAACATCTATCTCAATTAACATTGACAACTGTCAATTAGAATTTTCTTAATATAGTAGTTGTTTCCATGGTTAATTTATAAAATTTAATTCCTTTATAATTCTTTAACTCTATTTATAATAACATTAAGTGCCAAAAAATTATTTAACAGCGTTTTTTCAAGAAAAACTGTTAAAATCTTCAAATGAGGGTACTTCCGGTTGACCAGTTATAATCAAAATCTAATCACTTCTTCTGGATGTAAACTTGAGGAAAAAAATATAATTTTTGGAATCGTCACACATACAGACATATACATACACAGACATCATTGTAAAAATGGTAAAATCGTATTATAGGAACCCTAAAACGTATTTATTTACTTAAAACTCATCATTGAATTTTTTGACCAAAGACAATACCTTCCTTGCCTAAAGGTGACTGAAGGTAAAAAGTTTTGACAATATGGCTGCATTTTATAAAATGCTTAAGCGTCAGTTTTGAGCGCGCGGCTAGAATAAGCATTCCCGCAAAATGTATATTTTATTTTCAATTTGTTATATTTTAAATAATTGTTTCTTTTTTGTAGATGGGTATGCAAAGACGAGGTCACGGATCAATCGGAGGTCAGCACAAAGGTCGCGTTTACTGGCGCTGCTACTTCAACGCAGTCACTTGTTTCCGGCGGAAGTAATCACCAATCATTCATAACAAGACTGCATAATCGTATTCCACATTTCACATTTTCAATTGACATTGACAATTGACAGACATCAGTATAGACACTTTCAAAATAAATAAAAAACTAATATTATAAGTTGTATTTGTTTATATAGTTATTCCTACAATATATATACAGACATGTAATTGTATTATATAAATGTTGTACCATAATAAATATTGTTTTGAGTGGTGTATATTATTATTATTATAATTGTAAAATGTTTTGTGGAAAATGTGGAATATTTATTTCTACCACCAAATACCAAATAATAAATTGTATATTTATCAAGATATGATATCGTAGCTTCTCCCAAACATATTTGAGACTTTTAAACTACGTAAATTAATACAAAACTTGTGCAGTATTACAGCCATTATTCTATACGACTCTTCTTAATGCTTTAAGTATTGTTTATTAATGTATTATAATGTAATTTAATGTAGCACAAATTCACTAAATAAATTATATTTTAAATTAAGACTAAACAACTTTTCTACCGCATTTATCTTGCTATCTTCAAACATAATAGAAGGAATTATATTTCATTTATAATGCATAGTATAATTAAAAGTTATTACCAAGATACAGACTGTGTTTTATATACCTACCACCCGACAAATAAATTAGTAAATATATCATCATAACATTTATTTACATTTTATATTGTAATATATCATAATAAATATTACAAAGCTTCGGTATGTTTCACCATACAACTTCTGAGTCAACTCCAATGGAGCCAAGTAACCACAGAATCGTTTCGCACTGTTTGGTGCTCATCAGTGTGGTGTAACTTGTGTCATTGTTCTTATACTTGAAACATTTGAATTATTATTAACGAAAATCAATATGATGTTTGTATAAATGCTTCTTATTCTATTTGCACTTTTTTCTAAATTTATTTACATTTTAAAGTGAATCCGGATTTTGATATATATGCCCAAAATTAAATTGAATAAATGAATACTATGATTATTTAATACATAGGTGTCAAATATCATAATTTTTCATTCAAAACATCATGATTTTCTATCCATCAGAATATTTTGAAATTTTGAATGAAAAATTATGACATCTATGTAAATAACTACTAGCCGTCATTCTGACACGGATCCCGATATCTACTTGCCAAGGCCAACAAAGTCACATGCCTGCTCGCGCCCTATAAATAAACAATTCTTGTACACACAAATATTTAAAATTGTATTTCTATGAGGAATTTTGTCCTATTCTTCTAATATGTTCAAAATTCTTCATATTCATTGACAGTATTTAATGAATACAATAAGATATATTAAATGTACTCGTACCTCCCAGAAAAATCTTCCAGTAATGCCGATTTTTGACACTGACATTTTGCATTTATCTGTCAATTACAAACATTTAAATATCTACTATATACACATATACTATATCTCCAAACCTATAAGAGATAAAATAAAAAATTTAGATGTATGAAATTGAGAATTTAATTACCTTGTACTAATGCTTTTCAAAAAATAATATTTAGAATTTTTTTTAAACTATCACTTCCGGTTGTCCAATTGTTACCAGAACCTATTCAACTCTTTTCATTACTGTTAGATTGAGGAATCCGTAGTTACACAGGTCTTTAGTTTTATAGAATTCATACATACACACAAACACACAGACATCATCGTAAAAATATTAAAATCGGATTGTAGGGACCTTAAAATATATTTAATCATTAAAATCTAGATATGCGATTTTTAGCATGAATCCAATATCTCTCTTAGTGAGAAGTAAAAAAAAATATTCCTTTAATAACCAATGTAGGTAGTCCATTAAAATTTTGAAATGGCTTTAGTTCTATAAACAGTTTAAATCATTGAATTAGTGATATTTATAACTAACATTAATATAGTACAATTTCTGGTTAATTTATATCACTAATTCCCAAAATTACGCAATGTTTCCATTGGTTGTTTTTACATTAATCCACAAAAATTATTACCCTAATAGTAATGTGAGCCGGCAAATCAAATTTCGCAAATAATAATCAAAAAATCCTTCAGGAAAACCATTTCATATCCTGTGATATTCAATCCAAAAATTACATCTTTCTAACAATAATTTTAATGTAATAGAATTCTCGCATTTGATTTGTATTTCGAGTAATACGATTCCTTATTAGTATGTCCAGGTAACCATCATATCAAGTGTCATAAGAAATCATAAGAACAAAAGCACCGCGCTCTAATTTAAATACATTGCCATGGCAACGCGGATAATAAATGGGCAACAGAACAAGGATGGTAACAACGTTACCTAGCAGTTTTTCCCAATTAATATGGTCACTTTACACCACAAACAAAAAGAAGAGAAAATATTTTTATGTCGTGGTTTCTAAAGCAACGTTTTTTGAACAACTTATAAAACAAAAAGTGAAACATTAAAGTCCTAGAACTTTAAAATGATATTTTAACGTTCAACCCTTTATTTATGCGGTATTGAATTGTTCTTTACTTCGGCAGTCGCATCCAAAATATCTCGAGGAATGTATTTTTCATCAATTATAGCGAATAAGAATATTAACGAAACCAGAAAAATTCAATTTCAATTTGTCAAGTTATTAAAATTTGCTAGGATTTTCGAACAATTGCGAGTTAGCCTACTTATACAAAACTCATACTACTACAAATTACTCCATATTTCTTTTAATAATTTAATAACTAGAAACCAGTATGACATAAAATTATGTATGTACCTACCTCAGACGAAAAGTGTCTTTAAGGTACTTACAAGTAGCCAACTTGCTTATACCTTAAAGACTCACTTTCCGTCCTAGATACATAAAATACTATTATATGAAAATATATTCTATAATGTTTTAAAAATGGTACGAGTGAATGAAAAATTTGATGTGGTCAGCACATAACCTTCCGTCAATTCTATATATTTTATATAAATTACTTACAGATAAGATAGTGTCTTAAAAAAAAATCCAGTAAAATTATTTCACGAACTGGTTAAGTTTATTAGCAAATGTTAAAACCAAATATGTGAAAAATAAGATACTGACACAGTGTCGGTGTCAGTGACAATGACAGAAACTAGCATTATTCGTACGGCTATGAATCAACATATCTGAATTAAAAAAAAATAATTAAAAAATATATCATCATGGCATATTACCCATGCTGGGTATGCCAATCTGCTTTGTACACAGATATCGGTAATGTTGAAATATTTGTACCGTGTGGGCGCTTCCCAGGCGTCACCTCACGGGCATTCATTGCTGACGTGGAGAGGGCACCACAGAGGTCAAATTTGTGCCATTAAAATTTAAAGTAATTTTTGGCGACGGTCGGGATCCCGATTCGCGACCAGACACTCAAGCACAAGGCCACGAGTATTGTCAACAACGAGCATGGGTTTAAAATGGAATGTCCTAACTTAGTCGAAATAATATAAATTTTTGAAAGACAAACATGTTATATCCATCCTTATCGCACACGCTTGTAGTCTTTGCAAATGAGACAGATAAATATATGACAATTTGTTAATTCGTTTATGATACATATGACCTTGTTCGGACATATTTAAAAAAATATTGTATATATTTTCTAGTTAATTTAATATTTATATTAGCTATATTCAATTTTGAACTTTGACATCAACCGGAATTGAACCCAGGAACAGTTAACCGCTGCCATTAACACAATTGAGAATAAAAACATTTGTTATTCACTTTATAGTTAAACGTTTGTGTAAACCAATTTTCCAGTGTCCGTCCCGATGTATAAGTTGCGTTTACACCATCAGGCTGCGTGATGTCACATTGATAAAGCTCGTTTGATTGATAGGTCGTTATTACGTTGTAAACAGAGCTTTACATTTCACTTTTCATTATCAACAGGTAAGCGCCTATAAATATTCCTGTAGGTATATTAACTCCGACGGGCTTCAAAGGATTAACTCCTGCACAATGCAAATAAAAATGAATGAAATATTTATTACATTGGCTTACAACAAAAATGATGTTTTGATGTTCAAAAGATTCTAGGAAGGAGGGAAGATGAATTATGCAACAAATATACGAGAAAAACATTTAATAAGATTAGATTAGATGTAGTTTTCAAGATTTATATAGATCTTATATAGGTTTAAATTTAAATATAAAAGTATGATTTGACATCCTCCTTATTCTTCAGACGTCCATAATTAGCATATATCATTTTATTCTTGTAAATAGTTGATTAAGAAAAATCCGGTCGATTTTAAAAGACGTTTCATAACAGCGAATGAAACTTGGATACACAACTATACTCCAGAGACGAAAATTCAGTCGAAAGCGTCAGTTTAATCGGCAGGAAAGGTGATGGCGTCAGTCTTTTAGGACGCCAAAGGCATTCTACTAATTAATTATCTTAATAACGGAAAAACTGTAACTGGACAAAACTACGCCACACTTTTAGACAAGCTGAAAGCAGCAATTCAAGAAAAACGCCCGGGAATGGCAAAGAAAACTCGCCAGATTTGGCTCCCTCGGACTTCTATTTTTTCCCGAAACTCCTTCCTTGTTGGAAAGAGATTTCGATTCAACGAAGAAGCCATCGAAGGAGTAAATGCTTATTTGGAGGTCCTCAAAGAAAACCATTTTCGGGGCGGAATCGAAAAGTTAAAAAAACGTTGGACCAAGTGTGTTCCTCAAGTTTACATCCAGAAGAACAAGTGATTAGATTTTGGCAGTTAAATATGATTTATTGACATTTAACGTTATTATAACTTAAAGAATATATTATTGTCTATACGATTTGATTGCATTTTATACATCATATTTAATAGATATATAGATATTAAATTTCATAAATCAGTCAGCTATGCTAACCATGGAAACTGCTAATATATTCAGATAATTCAAATTGACAGATGTCAGTATCAATGAAAAGTAAATGAATGTAGCAGAGATGAGGATGTTGAAGTAGATGTTGGGGAAGACACGGAAAGATACGGTAAGGAATAAAGAATAAGGGAAATAACTCTAGAGGAAGACTAAAGATAAGATGAAGGACTGTATTGCGGTAAACTTGAGAGAAAAGGAACTGAATGAGAACGACACGCAAAACAGAAATAAGTGGAAGAAGAAAATAAAAAATAGCGATCCCTAACGAATGGGAAAAGCTAAAGAAGAAGAAGAAGTCAGTGTCAATTGCAATTTGCATAGTTTTTTATGAAATAATTTATACATAAGACACAGGATTGGCGGAAGGTTTTGTGCTGGCCACATCAGATTTTTTACCTATAATAATTAAGGAAGCAGGAAATTACGAAAGTAACACCCTATATGTACATAAATAATCTGATACGTTTAAAAGTTTATTTAATTATTTATCATGTTTTCAAACAATTTCATTTGCATTTTAAGAGTTTTTATGTACAAACTACGTATAACGCTTCTTCGTAAATAAGTAAAGTTTACTCATAATAATAAAAAATTCTAAGAAACTGTATTAATTATCTTTTTACACCCTGTAAAATATGCAGTAAATATTTATTGAAGACAATTTTTAATCATAAAAATTGACATTTCAATTTTCATATTGTCTTATATTATAATTGCAATAAACTCAAGATTTATCGGTATATTTAGCTCATCTTATTGGTAATTATTTCACAATTTCGTGTTTAATGATCAAAACAGGCTTAGGAACATTTGAAAATCACTTTGCTGACGTCTTACCTATAATTATGTTCCGACGAATCAAAAGCCAATATCCTAAACATAAACAACTTCATATTTCTAATTGCTTATGCGAGAATGTCTTACTTCCTCATTCTACACTTCCTTTCCAAGACAACATCCACATAAGGAAATGTTAAACCGTGTAGAGTGGTTCAATTTATATGTATGTATGTGCACCTATAGAAAATTGATTTTCCTGATAGGTGTACTCGTGGTTTTCTCGAATTTCCCGAAGGTTTTCTGAATAAACATTCACGCACGGATTAGGATTAGATAGTATAAGATTTTTTTCAGAGGCGTACAATAAAAAAATACTAAAGGGGGCACGAACAAGTTACATATTTTTGATTTTGTATTTTGTATGACCAATAGTGTAGTATGAAAGCAAATACAATTTTGATTGTAATTTTCATTTTCCGTTCAGACAACCGTAAATTTCCTCAATTTAGGTTTCATTTCTGTATTCTAATTTTGTAAAAATAATATAGGTAAAACCATATAGTGGACTGGTCTAAACAGGATATTTAAATTTAAATTTCATACCATGGGGTCAGGCTGTCCTCGTAGCCTGAAATGTTACAGTTAAAATGCAAGTAACAAACCAGCAAAATTAGAGGATATCTGTATGTATGTATGTGTGTATGTCTGTGTGTGTGTGTGTGTGTGTATGTGACGAAAGTTTTGGATCGCATAACTTCAATACCACGATTCCAAAAATTATATTTTTTTCGTATTCCTCAAGTTTACATCCAGAAGAACAACTGATTAGATTTTGGTTATAATTGGTGACCCGGAAGTAGCTTCATTTGAAGATTTAACACTTAAATTTGATTTATTATAACTTATAGAATATATTATTCTCTAAATGATTTGATTGCATTTTATACTTCATATTCAATAGATATAGAGTTAAAGAATTTCAAAGAAATTAAATTTTATAAATCAGCCAGCTATGCTAAACATGGAAACTAACTAATATATTCATATAATTCAAAGTGACAGATGTCAGTATAAATAAAAAATAAATTCGTGTGGTAGAGATGAGGATGTTGAAGTAGATGTTGGGGAAGACACGGAAAGATAGGTAAGGAAATAATTCTAGAGTTACAAGTTTCTAGAAAGATACAAGAGAGATAATTACATTGGTTATATAGTTTAGTAATAGAAGGTTGAAGAAACAGAGGAAGACCCGTGGATGGAAGGGCTGTATTGCGAAGACTTGAGAGAAAAGGAACTGAATGAGAACGACACGTAAAACAGAAATGAGTGGAAGAAGAAAATAAAAAATAGCGACCCCTAACGAATGGGGAAAGCTATAAAAGACGAAGATGTTAGTGTCAAGTACAATTTGTATAGTTTGTTAATGAAATAATTTGACTGGAAATTTAGAATCTTTTGCAAGAAAATTTATGTATGGAATTTATACATAATACAAGATTGACGGAAGGTATTGTGCTGGCCACATCAGATTTTTGTCAAATATATAAAAATATATAAGGTGTCCCATTGAAATATGAAAGTTAATGTCACTTCCGGTCAAACCGGAAGCGCTATTATCATCCCAAGTACCATGATTTGTAAGCCCCTAAGACTAGTTTACAAATATTTATAAAGAATTAAAATATAATTATAAATAAAAAAATATATTTTGAGTGGCCTGTTTCAGTGTCACCCTGTATGTAATTATTACAATTTATTTTTATCTCTTGTTAGAATATATAATATAGCATCCATTTTTCATTCAGTTTTATTATATTTGCTCGTGTGATATGAAAAAATATATCGTGGTGACAGTTTGCAACAAATTTTAATTAAAGAAAACTTTACAACGTTGTAAATTTTTAAAATGTAGGACGGAAAATTTCTTGTAAATAAAAAAAATCATCAATATGTTTCCCCCGATATAAATATCAAGGGAAAACATCAAAGATTTGTATTTATTTGGAATGAAAACTTTTCGGTAAGTAAACACGAATTGCTTCAATTTTTAATGAGCTCCAAACCGCACACACAGTGTCAATAATAACTAAGATGCTTGCAAATAAATTGACACAAAAATATAAAATTATATATATCACTATTTTAATTCACGACCAGACACTCAGTCACGCGGCCACGAGAATCAATGTGAATTTTTATTATAAAATGCTATAATTTTTCATTTATCTAATTCACAATATACCTTGAAACACAAGGAATTAATTCAACATTTATTAAGTGAAACAGAATAGCAAATTATACAGGACTACAGATGTAAGTGCTAGGGTCCTTTATCAAACGGGAACAATTATTTAGTGTAAACAGGCATTAACATAGAGAATTAGTAACTATTTCACTAAGCGTTACACGATATTTAATGATACATGCTTCAAATAAATATCAACACGGCGCAGGAGTTAAAAAAAATCTGTTGTGGTATACACAATACCTCTCGCCGTTTTAATCATATAAATATTGTATTTAACATTTCTTGTACACACATAAATTCTTATATTAAATATTAAATATCCTTCCAAGAAAAAGCCTTCAGTAATGTCTTTCGATTTTTGACACCGACATTTATCTGTCGTTTACAAATATTTTATTAATATCTCAACAGGTAACCATAGTGACAAATTATAACATATTTAATATAGGAAAATCTTAATGGCTTCTCTAAATAATCTGTTTTTTAGGTGTGTTGGTCTCGCTAGTATTTTTGTTTCTTCGAATTTTAACGGTGGGCATGCTCTGCAACTGAAGATTTTTCTGGCTGGTTCAATCTGATCGAACGCTGGTGTTCATTCAATCTTGTTGAAATAGTTCTACTAGTCTGGCCAATGTAAACTTTTCCGCAGACACATGGAATCTGGTAAATCCCTGATGACTAAAGAGGGATGGCGTCTTTTACTTATCTCAACATATGGAGAAAACGAAATCATCTTCATATTCTTACGAAAAATTCTACCAATCTTGTTCGGGACATTTTTGACGGAAGCGAAGCAAACAATTGTTAATAGGTCTTTTCGGTTTCAGACATTTTTCGATAGAAGATCTAGAGAAACCATTCTTCATAAAAATATTCTTAATTTCTTTCATTTCTTCTACTGAATGACAAATTTCTGAAGCTTTTCTCATTAGGCATTTAATTGTACCATATTTCTGACAAGGATGATGATGTGAATTGGCATTAATATATTGATTAGTGTGCGTAGGCTTCCTGTAGACTAAATGTAGTAAAGAACCATCTTCTTTTCTTTCCAATAATACATCCAGGATGGAAATAATGCCACATTCTTCAACTTCTACGGTGAACTTAATATTTTGCATCGATGTTATTCAAATTAATTTAAAATCTATATTTTAAACTAGTCGAAATTTGTAGAAATCATTTGCATAGGTTTTATAATGTGAACCGGGCTTTGGGCTCGTATATTATTTTAAAATTCAAAATAATATTCAATCATAAAGAAAAATTTAAAAATATATATGTTACATATTCATTCACAATTATAATTAATTGTGCCATTTGTACATTTTCTAGTAATGTTAATTTATTTTATAAAAAAACGCGAATTCTATATTCGGTGATGCGAGTGAAAAATATCAAAGCATTCTTAGATCCTGCAATTTAATTGGAATTTTTATACTTTTTTCTTTGTACTGCATAAAATTCAATACTTCAACATAGATATGTGAAAACTTGTAGATATATTGAAATATCGCAATAATGAAAATGTTATATTTTTGTCAAACGCAGAAATATTGTAAAAATAAAACTTACATTTTGAAGGGTAGTTGGGCTGAATTCATCCCTGGAGCTGGACATAATCTGCAAAAAATAAACATGTTTTTATTATGACATATTTTACGAATATAATTTTGACAAACACTTTTTTCAATGACATGTATATTACAATGTAACATGTAAGTTCGTATGTCGTTGTTAACCAAGTTTTCATTGTTAATAGTTGAGCATCACTTTACCTAACTAATTAATTATATAGTTTCATATGTCAGTTGTTTATTCCCATATCCATGACAACATATTTGGTTGTTATTAAATTCAGCGCAAATTATAATATAATATCCGTACGCTTCTAGAAATTTTATTAAGTTTTCACAAAGGTTTTACAATTACGTGTATATTTATTCTTTTATAAGTTTGACATTAAAAGAATATACATAGCTGATATTTTATAATATTTAAAAGTTTTTAAACATGTTATTAATAACTTGTAAATATGAATAGCCCAACCCCAAATGTATTCGTATCCTCTGAAATAAATATATTAACAGCAATACAAAATAATTTTTTAGGATACAATAGTTAAAACTATATTTGGGCATTTTTTTAATTTTATGTATTAATAAAGTGTACTGGATTTAAATACAATGATATTAACTAAATTTCTCATTTAAACAATAATCTACGGGCAAATATATGACAAAAGACAAGTCCCAAAATTTTTCATTCCAACAGTAAATAATACAATATTTATGTTAGTATTATCTATAAAACTAAGGGTAAAAGGTAACTGGCAATATATTTAATTAATTGCCATCTTAAATTACTTTAATAAAAATTATTTGCGAATTATTAAAGACGAAAACATTTGCCACATGCAGACAATGGTTTATTTGCAAATAAATTATTATTAAACCTAAGAAATTTTATTATTAGCAATGTATTCAAGTTATATACACTATTAATACAACATATCAAAATTTGTTGAAATCCATAAGTTTATTTATTCTTGTTTTTAATATAATTGTAGGTGGCACTTTAATAAATAAATATACTTTGCAAATAATTTTACTAAAAAAATTAGCACGTGTCTGTTGTCATATATTTGCCCGTAGATTATTGTTAAAATGATAAATTTAGGTAATAACATTATATTTAAATCCAGTACACTTTATTAATACTTAAAATAAAAAAATGCTCAAATATAGTCTTAACTATTGTAATCTAAAAAAAAAATTCGTTTTGCTGTTAATATATTTTTATCAAAGGGTACGAATACATTTGAGGTTAGGCTCGTATATCATACGCAGTAATAATTTTAATTGGCAATTAAACAACATATTAATTGCGTAAAGTCCCATAAGATCCCGTAAAAGATCAAACGAGAGTGCTGCCAACATACAGCGACAAAATCCCTAGCCAGATATGTCATCAGACATCAAAAACTTATCCATTGGGGAATTTTTCTTTAAAGTTAAATTGTATTCACAAATATTTTAAAACAATATTTACAGTATCAATGAATTCATAAACAATCGAACAAACTTCCATATTTATTGTTTATTTAAACTTAGAAACATTTAAGAAAACAACTCTCGCGAGCAGTGTTTTGTTCTGCGATGGTCTCGTCACTTATTCGAAACGATCCTCTTTTATTCTGCTCATGCCCCAAGCCAACTGTGTTACTTTGTATGTAATACACATTTCCCCTTTTTTCAATTTAAAAAGCAGGAAAATATTAATAAAAGTGCAGGAAAGGAAATAAAGCAGGAAAAGAAAGGAATGGACACAAAATCACATTAAACTTTGCAGGACACGACGCAGGAATAGGTATTTACATTATATGATGAAGTCAGAAACAAAGTTTCAGGTTTCAGGACTTTGATTTGGGATCAAATATAAGTTTAATAATAAGATACTGAAAGGTTGACTACACTGAAATATATTTCGGGAAATAGTGTCCAAGGGGTTGCTTGCAAAATGTATTAACGTCTGTCCTAAAAATTTTTTTTTACCTTCCGTCACCTTTAGCTACAATTTTACCATTTTTACGATGATGTCTGTACGAGTATGTATGTATGTGTCTCTGTGTGACGAAAGTTTCGGATCGCATAACTTCAATACCACGATTTCAAAAATTACAATTGGTTAATTGGTTAAATATCATTTATTGGTATTTAATGATTATAAGTTTTAAAGAATATATTATTCTCTATACGATTTGAGCACTTTATACTTCATATTGTTTCGACTAAATTAGAACAATCCATTTTAAAACAATATATTCAAAATTAAGTCAACTGGTAAGTTTATTAGCAAATGTAAAACCAAATATATGAAAATTAAGATATTGGCACAGAAACTAACGTTATTCGTACGACTATGAATCAAGGTAATATATCTAAATTAATAAATAAACTTACATTACAGTGAAAGTTGTCAACAACGATCATCGTTTTAAAATGGAATGTCCTAACTTAGTCGAAACAATATGATTTTTGAAAGACAAGCGTGTTATATGCATCCTCATCGCACACGCTTATGCCTTTGCAAAGGAGAGATAATGGTATGCCGATTAGTTAATTCGTTCATGATACAGATGACCTCGATCGGACATCTTTTAAAAAAATTACTGTATCTAGTTTTTAAGTGTATATACATAAATTTTTCTCATTTCTTTAATTCATAATTTAATATTTATTTTAGCTATGTTAATTATGTACTAAAAATTTTGAAAGATGTCCGATCAAGGTCTTGTGTATCAAGAACGAATTAACAAATTAGCATACATTTATCTCTCTCATTTGCCATAGCACGACGTGTATGCGGTAAGGATGGATATAATACGCTTGTCTTTTAAAAATTCATGTTGTTTCGACTAAGCTCGTTGTTGACAATACTTTCACTGTATTGAGAGAAATAAATATATGCCAATTTGTTAATTCGTTCATGATACAGATGACCTTGATTGAACATCTTTAAAAAAATACTGTAGCTATGTAACAATATATGAATAAATCATAAAATACTTATGTAAAAATCTATGCTCCTTTTCTTTTTAAGCGATTTGAAAATCAATTAGGAAAATGTAAGGATTTATTTGACACACTTCTAGGAAACATGGACTTAGTTATAATTATTTTTTAATACACACAATCGCTTATACCGTAACCTCTTTTATTCGTAATTGTATTAGCGATTACGCTTCATCTTTGGCCTGGTTTTCACATTTAAAATTTATCGTAAAAGCTTTTGTGCAGCATTTCTGCACTTTATACATTCAATTTTGTATGCAAATCATTTTAAATATTTATTCGCTGTATCTAACGCCCATATATGCACGTCGTATGAGAAAATTTTCTCAATAAATTAATAGACAATATGAAATTTACATCCATTCATATTTTTTTATTTTCCGTTACCTTTAGGTCAAAAAATTCAATGATAAGTTTTTAGGGAATACATACGTTTTTTGCACGATCAGGTTTTTTAAAACTTTACCGATAGGGTTTCCAAGGCAGTAAGTTTTGTTTACAAATTACTGATCAGTAAGTGATGTGACTGACCGGTAAGTGATGTAACTACCTACCGATCTGGAGGCGGTGAAAATTAACTTGTAACTATGTCACGGATTTTTTTTTCGAATATACTAAAGCTAAATATTTTTGCGCTGCTTAGAATTTTTGATTATTGAAATTGATAGATAAATTTAATATAATAATGTTACAAGACGCGCTGTTGCTACGTAACATTCTTCGACCACATATGTTCAAAATACTGAAGTCATTTCAGTTTTTTTTTATAATACAAATTAATTATGTATTTATAGGCTCATAGGCCCCCAACAATGTCATATGACTGCTCGCGCCCTATACTTATGTAACCAAAAAGTGGCAAGAGGTATTGTGCTGGCCACAACAGATTTGTAATTAAAATTTTGGAACAGCTGATTCCATTCCCATAAAAAAATATTTGAAACAAAAATTCAACGAAGTATTTATGTTAAAGGAACAGTAAGATCCCGATCGGCGCCAAAAATTACTTCGAATTTAAATGGCACAAAATTGGCCCCTGTGGTGCACTCTCCACGTATGCTATGGGTGCTCGTGAGGTGACGCCTGGTAAACGCCCGCACGGTACAAGTATTTCATCATTACCGATATCTGTATACAAGGCAGATTGGCACACCCAGTAATGGGTAATATGCCGTGATGATATATTTATTTATTTCAGATTATTTTCCTATACAGAGTAGGCAGAGAATCCGTTCAATGCATGTCTTCATTTGAACAGAGCGGCACAAACTTATCATAATCGATTAATTATTCCTTACTAGAAAATAATTAGTAAAAAATTGGGGAAGGGATATGTGACGTGAGCATGGTAGAATCGTGGTAGAAGACGAATAGAGTGGGAGGGAAAGAGATAGTTATCTGTCTTCTTCTACGATTCTACCATGTTCACGTCTCGTATCCCTTTTCCAAAACATTAAATTGCTAATAACAATATTAATACAAACTAATATTTAGTTTTTATTATAATACGAAGCTATAGTGGTTAGATTTTATATGACTTTTATATTAAAATTCGAATATTCTATTTTGAAGTGTATTGTATGAAATATATTATTATTTTATTATGAATTTTAAACGTTTGGAAATAATTATTCAGTTTTTCGTCTTTCCTTTATTATTGGGCAAAGTTTTTAACTTCCTTGAAATGAGTTGAAAAGTGAGTTTTCATCCAGCATACAAAAAAGCCTGTCCCAAATAAACACCAACCCTATACATCCGCAAATTAATTTATATTCTTACAGTATAGTTTCATTAATATGTTAATTCTGATTTTTAATTTTACTCGGGTCGTTTTGAACTTAATCTCGTTTAAAAACATAAAGTCCCGGGTGTATAAAATAATCCTGAAAAATAATATCTACCGACGTGGGAGGGTACAAATGAAAATATTATTATTTGTTGGCTTTTTATTAACATATGACGTATATAATTATTGATAAAATATTCGTATTTATTTATTTTTTATTTTTAGTAACTGATCATACGCCCATGATATATTTACGTCAACTTTAGGTAAGGAAGGTATTGTCTTTGGTCAAAAAATACTATTTTTTACCTCTCGCTAAGAGAGGTATTGCATTCATGCTAAAAATCGCATATCCAGATTTTATTGAATAAGCACGTTTTAAGGTCCCTACAATCCGATTTTAACATTTTTACGATGATGTTTGTGTGTGTGTGTGTGGATGTGTGTGTGTGTGTGTGTATGTGTGTGTGTGGGATGTTGGAAGGACGGTTACTCAAAAACTATAAGACTTAAAATTTGTTTAACAACGTATTTCCCAATCGGACATTCATGGGAAGATCTGAAAAGGTTTTGGTAATAATTGGACAACCGGAAGTAGAAGATTCTTGAAAAAAAATCTTCTAAATATTATTTTTTGAAAATTTTTCGTGGTAATATTAAAGAAAATTAAATTCTCTATCTGATACATTTAAATATTTTATTACATATTCCATAGATTTAGAGATAAAAGAAGTATAATATATAAAATAATCTGTTGTAATAAATTTGACAGCCGAAAGAATGCCATGAAAAATAGTTGATAATTTAAATTATTTGTAACTGACAGATAAATGTCAGTGTCAGAAATAATGAGTAATGAATTAAAAATGTACTTGGAGAATCCCTTAGTTCTTGATCTGTGACTATTATGGAGATGACAAGTCTAGGTTGAAGGACTTAAATTTGTTTCAAACATTATGGGACAATGTACACCAGTACTGTAGACTAGAGTAACTTTGAATTGCGAAAAAGCTATCAAATTCTTATCAAGTAAGTTGTAAATATTGACAAAATCGGAGTGCAATCTATCCGTCACTTTATTAAAGGGAATTAAGGTTATTTAGATATAACAAGTATGAAAAAATAAAATGTAAAAGAAGATATATAAGAATAGATGCACAATCCAGAAATATACATTTTAGACCGCCCAAAATTAATGTTTTTACTAGAAGAATATGAAGAGAAAGTAAACAAAGTTGTTCGAATTGAAAATTGCTGTTACCAGCCTAATATTTATATATGGTAAACTCTACTTTGTAATTTATTGTAACATAATTTATGGTAAAATATCTTCATGTTGAGACATGCTATTATTGAATAATAAAGAAGTTTATACGTCATAGATTTATATGAATATATTATTTGTATTTATAAAAATAATCTTTGCTTTATGCATACAGCCAGGTAAAATATACGGCGAGAGGTTATGTGCTGGCCACATCAGATCTTTTGATGATGTCTGTATGTGTGTGTGTGTTCCAAAAATTATATTTTTTTTGTATTCCTCAAGTTTGGACCCATATACAGATATGGTTAAATTTTGGTTATAATTGGTCCACCGGAAGTACCCTCATTTGGTTTGAACATGTCATGAGGAGAGATGAAGAATATATTGGAAGAAGAATGAATAGTTTAGTAGTTAGAAGGTAGAAGAAACAGAGGAAGACCAAAGATAAGATAGAAGGACTGTATTGCGGAAGTTTTGAGAGAAAAGGAAGTGAATGAGGACGACACGCAAAGACGAAAATAAAAATAGATGTCAGTGTCAAGTGCAATTTGCATAGTTTGTTTATGAAATAATTTCACTGGAAATATAGGAACTTTTGCAATTTATGTATGGAATTTGTACATAATACACAGGATTGACGGAAGGTAATGTGCTGTCCACATCAGATTTTTATTAATTAATATTTCTAGTGATTTTTAAAGGGTTGGGCCCTATGTATAGATCCTAAAGGTGCATTTTAATGATAGAGAAAGCTTGTCGCTGTCATGTGAACTTTTAAGAGCATAGATTCAAGCTGAGCTTTCAAACTCGACGGTTGATTGTTCGACAGGAGAAAGCTGTGCTTTTGACAGCTTTTGCAGCTTTTTATTTCAATTTCCTATTGCAGAATATCGCATATTTAAATTGAAATGCAAAATATACACCTACAAACATACAATAACGAATAACAGATGAAGTGTGTTCAAAAAGTATACATCTTTATTTTTTTTCTCGTAACCAAATAAAGTACGAGTCCAATTGAAAACTATCTATAGTTAAACAAATATTAAGTCTTATAGTTTTTGAGAAATCGTCCTCCCAACATCCACACACCTACAACATCACAGAAATTGTAAAAATCGGATTGTAGAGACCTTAAAACGCGCTTATTCACTAAAATCTGGACATGAAATTTTTAGCATGAATCCAATACCTCTCTTTGTTCTCAATAATTCTAAAACTGTCATATATTATTAATAAACAATTATTGTGTTGTTAACAGCTATAAAACCTTCATCTTAATCTAGTTATCGGGCCATAAAAACAATTGCTCCCCATCATCACCGTAATTTTTTATTGAATTGTCTATTTATTTATTACCATCCTTCCCTCAAAATTATATAAGACAGTTGAAAAAATTCACCCTTATCCCCGATTGGCTAATTTGCTCCGACGTCACTGTGCGCCGACACGTGATTGGTGAATGCCTGAGGGTTTATATACCGGGTTCGCGGATGTTTCGGTCACTGTAACACCGGCAACCGGCACAGCACAGACAGTTGAGCTTCGAATCGGCCAGGCAACCAGGCAACGCACGAGGTAGGAATGTTTTGTTTATTTATTTTGCATATAGGGGTAGTTATGGTAATTTATATTTTGTTTGCGTGATATCGAACAGTTGACAAAATTATTGTTTGTTCATTAATAATTGAAAATTTGAAATAAATGCGAATTGTTTACCGGTTAAATAAATACCAAATTTTAACAAATTATTTTCAAACAATTATTATATTATTTTTGTTACGCTGTTTACGAATTTTTATACAATGTAAAACTTATTATGTACATGCAAGTTTAATAACCTGTAAAAAATTACCCTGAAGAAGATTTAAGTGTATATGTATATTTAATATATTTTATGTTAACAATTACTCGAAAGTTCAGTCAAACAGCATTTATTTTTACTATATCAACGTTTCGGTACACCCTTGCACCTCCTTCAGAGTCAACAACAATTATACAACAAAAATATATACAAAATAACATGAACATTATCACACTTGCAGTAATATCTTACAAATTGTTACAATTCATGTACACAAATTCGTACAAAACATTCAGTTAATTTATTAAACAACGTACAAAAAAATTCAAAGAATTTCAAGAAAGTTCAAAAAGGAAAAGGCAAATTTCAGGCCAAACTGAGTTTCATTCCTTACATTTTATTTAAATTCCTACAACTTGCTACATTATTATTGGTGTACAGACGACCAATAGGAGTCCGTATCAATGATGTCACCAGAATCCTTACACAAGATCCGGCTATTTTCCGTATCCGGTTGTCGTCTTTTAGAGCGCTTTCAATTTTTTGTACAATGTTTAATAAATTAACTGAATGTTATGTACAAATGTACTTTGTTTACATGAATTGTAACAATCTGTAAGATCTTCTGCAAGTGTGATAATGTCCATGTTATTTTGTATAAATATAGTCGAGAAATTACCCATAATTAATATATTTTATGTTTATTTATGCGCGCTGCCACCATTTTTTCATATTATCTATATTAAAAATTTATGTTTTAAATCTTTTTCAAATATCTATATACAATAATAACATTATTAATGAATCTATCCATCAACAATATTATCTATTATCTATAATACTGGCATCAAATTTAATATCATTTAATATCTATATAGATTGAACGGTTTATTAGTACCTAAAAAGTTAGTAAAATAAAATGAAAGTATATACACTAAGAAAACTATATGCTATTTCTTTTAAGTATTAAATTACCGGGCAGTATATTTCTATTTATTTTATAGTTCATAATAATATTTTCCTAGACATAAATTTTAATAATATACGATTATTATATTTTATTACACAATATGATACATAGTGTAATAAATATTTGTAGGTACTTGAATTTAATTTAAATATAATTTGTAATAAATACATATTCCAAATTTAATTGATTTTGTTACGTAATTAACAAAATTTGATATATGAGTCATTTATAACAAATTTAATAAACTAAAAGTTATATTTTTGAAATTTAATACTCAAACGCACATATTATAAATATGGCATGTTATATTTATATTGTAGAGTACAATGTTTTTATTAAATGTATAAATTCATCAATGTATTTTACGAATATTTTGTTGGAAAATGAAATACCCTCTGTTATATTTGTTTGTTGAAAATCAGTTATAGCGAAAATAATAAAAGAGTACGAAACCGTTGTTCAGCTATTAACGATAATGGGGAGTTGAGCCTTTTAGGCATCCAGTATTGGTGGGCAGGCCTGTCAGGCGCTTGTTTTTAGCTGTTTACCCCAATTTACCACACAACATCATCCCTAATACATTTACCCACTTACCTAAATACGCACTCTATATTGGTACTCTTTTCCAGAGGGTACTTGAAAGATTAATACTTAAACAATAGTATTTTTTATGGAAGTACTACCATAAAAGCATGATATTTAAATATTTTTTTCCAAAAATATTTTAGAAACTACACATTCCACAACTAAAAATTAATATTATTCCAACAAATCGTATAGAATAATTCCGTACGCCGTTTGGAATAATTCCGCACGGCTTTCGGCGAATCACAATCTATTTAGCCGCATATTAGCGCGGTATATCAAATATCTTAGTTTGGTTGCTATGGTTATGACTCTTTGTTTTATATTTATTTATTTCTGTATTCGCCTCAACAGATTTTTTTATCAAAAATATACATTTGTACATTAAAATATTTCAAATGTATATTCTCGAAATATAGTACGGATAATTGAAATTAAAAATGTGCAAATCTACATATTCATATTTCTGTTAATATTTATCATTCATATACTCTTTTATTTATTCCCATAATTCATTCTAAATTATAATTTTAGTTCGTTTTAATCTTTGCCATACACGCTATAAATATGTATGGAAAATTAAAATTTTGTATCAATATTTTAAAATGATTTCCAATATTATCTACTTAGATAGATTAAATATTTAATCACGCAGAAAATAAGATTGACATTTTAAAAAGAGATATTGTTATACTTCGTTTTAAAATTTGCTGGAGAATAGCATTGGATTTTTACCTCCCGCTACCCTTGTAGGGAGGTATAGGGTGCTAAAAATCGCATATCGAGATTTTGGTAAATGACCACGTTTTAAGGTCCCTACAATCCAATTCTAACATTTTCACGATGATGTTTGTGTGTATGTGTGTATGTATGTATGTATGTGTGTGTGTGTGTGTGTCTGTGTGTGTGTGTGTGTGGATCCTCTTTATGCTGTAACTCAAATACTATCATTCAGAAAGTTTTGAAACCATATATTTCTACCTTATTCTAATATGGAAAGAAGCCTAATGATTTTGGTGGCAATCGGATAACCGGAAATGGCTTGAAGCTCAAGATAGTTTTTCTTTGCTTTAATATTTTTTCTATATATTTTACGGATAAATTTATAAAGTAATATAAAAATTATATCTCGGAGCTTATGCTTTAAACACATCTACGTGGTTACATAGTTCAGCTCAAATGTATGAAACTGACATAAATGACACTGTCAAAAAAATAATCATTTCAAATTAGTAATAGTAACGTTTTAAAAGAAAAATTATAAATACATAATTTCTGTCATTAGTAAATATGCAGGTATATATTTAAATAAAGAAACAAATAAATATATTATCACGGCATATTATCCATTGCTGGGTGTGCTAATCTGATTTATACACACATTGACATATTTGTATTGTGCGGGCGTTAATTTTATGGCATTTAAAATTCGAATTATTTGGCGTTGATCGGGATCGAATCGGATTCCCCAGATTCGCGACCAGACATCAGGCACGCGTAAGCGAGACCCCATAGATAAATGGCGGGAGGTATTGTGTTGGTCACATCAGATTTTTATTATTTGTAAAAATAAATGCTGTATTTTCGAGTATTTAACATATAATCTTCACCATAATTGAAAAGTTTATCAACATAAGATATAATTATGAGTTTGTCGTGAAAATTTGGGCTTAATTTTGATATTTTTCATCCGATATCCTCATGAGCACTTAAGAAACATTATATATTTACAAGCTTATTATACAGTTAGGTGTTTAGCAAAGTTTACCCATCTCGTATGTAACTTCGAACTTGTAATATGTAATTTGTAAATGCAATTTGTGTAACGCAGCATACAGCCAATTTTAATAATATAACAAGACTTCAAAATCATTTAAACAATATACTGCGTATTGTAACCACAGAAACCTACACAATATTAGTTTTGTACGATTCACCGATGGCACATTGTTTAATTAATTTCTATTGGCATGATTAAAAACAATGCAACAATTTTTAATTAGAATAATGACAAGAGTTTGAAACAATTGCTTCTGTCCAATCACAAAAGTAATCCTTCGGATGGAATCGTTTCGGAAATAAGCCGGAAGTGAAAAAGATTAAGAAAAAGATGAAATTCAATACAAAACAAATGATTTTCAGGATAACTTAACAACAATTTAAAATATTTAAAAGAATTGTTTCACAAATCAATAATTATTTAAGCTAAAAGGAATGCAACGCCTAGTAACTTTTGAGGATAAGATTTGAGTATATTAAGCATAAATTTTAATAAAATCCGGCCCGTTTGATTCTTTCAAAAGAATTATTCCTATATTATTATTTTCTTTTAATATAAGTTACCCTGTTACTGAAAAAATATTAAAAGGAAAGTAAAAATATAACCACACAATGGAGTCGTAACCAATATAAACCAAATATAAATAAAATAAATAAAATTATTTTTTTACCACCCGCTACCCTTGGTAAGGGAGGTACAGGGATGGAGTCTAGTTGACAAACTGAATTATGCGGAAAGTTCTGAAAACTTCAGCCACTTTCAGTTTCGTACATTGTGTACCCAAAAACTCTTTTAATTAACTTTACAAATATTATATCGTAAAAAAGAACAAGGTATATTTATGTCTAAGTTGGCTTTGCATTTAGAACAAAAGACAACGTTTTAAACTTTGTTTAAACAGTAATGACAGATATCTTGGCAACACAAATAAAATTTGTTTATATGTTTTATCTTATTCTTTCAACATAATACAAAGAAAATATATTGTTTTAGACAGTAGTAGAACAATAATTTATCTTTAGAAAATGTCAAAAATAAATCCACAAAACTTCGCATATCTTAATGTTGTAGATGTTCTAGATATGTTACTTTATATTTTTATGTCTTGTGTCACATTTACATTTAAAGCATTGTTGACATATAGATTAAAAACAGACCTAACTCCCACTCGTCCAAATAATTGAATAATACACTCTACAAATGTAAAATGCAGTAAAGCAAATAGAATCGTCTGATATGAAAATATATATTAATTTATTGAAAATATACTTATTTAAACAATAGGATATTTTTAAATAAATCTATTTTTATTTTATTCATTTTCTGAACAATGCTAAGTTGTATGAAGCGATATATCAAATTGACTTATGCAGGGTTTACAATCTTTTATGGAGAGTTGTGTAGCTTAGCGTCAGAACTCATAAATTATTCGAACTTGGAGGCATCAAGAATTGGGGCGTATTAAAAAAATCATACAAAATTATTGTATAAATTTTTGTAAACTGAAAATATATAATAAGAAATAAGACAATACATACAGTGTGTTAAAAAAAGGCTAACTCGGAGCAGGCTATGAACAGAAAATACATTCCACAAGTGTTTTGCGAATTGGAAACAACGTTACTATAAGTGGAATTGATCTGCGAAGGAACATTGGACAACAAAATAAGAAGAAAGAAAGGATAACGAAGATCAAAAGACGTACCTATTTTACAAATTATTTGTGAATGTGCGTTTTCAAAGAACTACATGACATTTTTCAATTTAAAATTATTATATCTCTATATCCCTAAGTCAATTCCCAACGAAATCAATATCGCATGTGTTTGTTCAACATTGAAGTCGTATTACCGGTAGTCGAGAACCGAGCTTACATTGTACATTGTTGTAGAAAAGAACATATATGTCACATATACGCTAACATTACCCTGATATATATGCCTGCTAAATAGTTACTACCTAGTTAATACGGAATACGCATCATATAGCAAAAAGCGTGTTAGCTATTTCATTTTCTCAGTTGTAAAATGAAACGTTATGTCTCATTTTGTGGGATGTTTCAATAGAAATAAATAGGGCTTTCCATCCGAGATTTAACCGCAAGCTTGAAGCTTTACTTAAAGCTCACAACCAATCTTCTTTTGCAAAAGTCAATGCCATACCCAATAAATTTCAAAGAAGTCCAAAATTTAGTCGCACATTCACATTGCCAAAACAGATACCTATATACTTATCTGAGAGAAGAGGAACTGAATGAGAACAACACGCAAAACTGAAATGAGTGGAAGAAGAAAATAAAAACTAGCGACCCCAAACGAATGGGAAAAGCTAAAGAAGAAGACAACAGTGTGAAGTGCAATTCGCATAGTTTGTTTATGAAATAATTTTACTGGAAATACATATAGAATCTCTTGCAAGAAAATTTATGTATGGAATTTGTACATAACACACAGGATTGACGGAAGGTAATGTGTTGGGCAAATTATATTTTTACCTTCCGCCACCTTTAGATAAGGAAGGTATTGTCTTTGGTTAAAAAATTCAATAGTGCGTTTCTAATGAATAAGCACGTTTTGGTTTTTAGATGCATTTGCAGACTTGATTAGATTTGCAACTTTTAACAGTTAAATATCATTTATTAATATACTATTGTTATAAATTTTAAAGAATATGTAATTATCTATACAATGTGATTGCATTTTATACTTCATATTCAATAGATATAGAGTTAAAGAATTATAAAGATATTAAATTTCATACATCATCCAGCTATACTAACCAAGGAAACTGCAAATATATGTAGATAATTCAAATTGACAGAAGTCAATATCAAAGTAAATGAACGTGGCAGAGATGAGGATGTTGAGATAGATGGAAATGGCTCGAGTGATAAAAGTTTCTAGAAAGAAAGATATTTTCTTTAAACATGTAATGAAAAGAGATGAAGAATATATTGGAAACAAAATGAATAGCTTAGTAATAGACAAAAATAGAGGAAGACGAAAGATGGAAGGACTGTATTGTGGAAGACTTGAAAGAAATAAACTGAATGAGGACGACACGCAAAACAGAAATAAGTTAAAGAAGAAAATAAAACATAGCGACCCCCTAACGAATAGGAAAACTAAAGAAGGTGTCAGTGTTAAGTGCAATTTGCATTATTTGTTTATGAATTTCGGTAAAAGATAAGTCTATATTTAAACAAGTCAAAAGAATTTTGTAGAAATATGTCACCATTTGTGTGGATTTTATAATTTGTTCAAATTGTAAGCAGTCGAACTATTATAAATCTGGACTTGTAAACTACGCATTTAATATGAAGGAAATTTTGATGGAATATCTTACTATCCTTTAGCATATTGTTGCACAATGTTTCCGAGTTATCTAGTGTCTGGACACATGTTATTTTCCTGTGATTTCATTATCTGTTTTTCTAAGCCATAAATATAAGCTGTCATAAGCACGCGGTCAGTCGCACGTACCGTACGAGACACTCTGTTTTTCACGTGCAACTTATTTTATTGGAAATTTTCATATATCAATCGGGGGATTAACTTATGTACTCAATACATAAACAAAACAGGTAAACCTTTTACATTTCAATAGATATTTTTAACAATTCGGGAAAAGGGAAAACGGATTTTTATATAGATTATGTATGATGAATTTATCTGACAATAGAAATACGGATTTATAAGCTGTAAAGCCCTGGTTTAACCTGCGTAAAATGCTAGTCAAACTTGTCAAGAAATATATCACATATTGTTTTAAATAATCCCTTTGAGTGAAAATTCACAATTCTAAATATAATTACACATTTAATTCCAAAGTAATTACATTTCAAAGTTAGCAATAACATTTTCATTGGTCGAATTTGAGGACAGCGATATACAGATCTATATTTTCGCTGATTTGCTAAATCTGAGTTGTTAAAATTAATTAAGCGTTATTGTGAACTGCAGCAAATTGCATATAAACATAAACTGTATTCAGCATTGTGGTAAAGATTGAAAGTTAATCTATTATATCAACGAGCTAAATCAATTGAGCTTATGGGAAAAACAACCATAGTCTAAATATTGTTGTTATATACAACGACATTTTCAAGGATGCCAAACAGTTTGATAAAAGTTATTATATTTTAAAGTTTGAGTGTTTCTACAAAAAAGTCCCATAAAATGTCTAATTATTATATAATTCTTTATGAATGTTTATATTTCTAATTATTAACATCCAATATATAATTTTCTAATATTTAAACAAAATCCTGAGGTAAATTAAATTACAGAAGTCTATAAAAGTTAAAAAGATTAATTATTTCAAATTTAAAAATCTGTTGTGGCCAGCACAATACCTCTCGCCACTGCCGTCTTTGCTTACGAAAATTATGATATTTGACATGTACACTGGCTTGCAAAAAAATCGCGTACACCCGTTTTTTGCTGTATTGAGTCGGTCTCGATTGTTAACTTGACAGTGTTAAAAGTCAGTGTCAATTAAGATGCCAAAATTATCAGAAAACGAGAAAGTTGTGGTCAATCAGATCAATAGCAGAACATTAAGATTAAATAAAGTACTGGACGCTGATGGAGCGATGATAAATTACTATGTTACTTCGTCCATAATTTGTTTCAGTCATAATTTTTACTTATTTATAACCCATTTAAAATAAATACTTGGTTGTTCTTTAATTTTTCTAGAATATATTTGTACTTTAGTAGTAACTTAGCACAATGAAGAACTTGCTCCACGATACCTAAAATAATAACATGACAGTGACAATGGTGACAACTTTATTGACAGTTGATATTAACCTATTTTAAAAAAATCGTATTTACATAGCTAAAAAAAGGTAAAAACTCGGTTACTTGATTTTTAAGGTGTACGCGATTTTTTTGCAAGCCAGTGTACGTATATAATAATTATTAGTTATCATTCTGACACGGGCCCCCATATTTGCTTGTCAGGGCCAACAAAGTTCGAATATTAATGGCACAAAATTGACCCCTGTGGTGCACTTTCCACGACAGCAATGAGGTGACGCCTGGTAAGCGTCCACACGATACAAATATTTCATCATTTATGGATATCTGCGTACAAAGCAGATTGGCACACCCAGCAATGGGTAATATGCCATGATAATATATTTATTTATGTAACATTAAATGGAAATGGCGTGAGGTCATGTGTTTATTTCGTTTAAATGGTAAAATACTCATTAAAATTTCGTTGTGTCCTTCAGTCATTGTTTTTCAGTTTCGTTTAGTATTCTTGAAAGTGTAACTTTTCTTAATTCGCGTAATTTGTAAAAATCTCCCCATCCACTGTGGATTTAATTGTCGTCGTCGAGTCTTACGTCAAGTCACATGTTCGTTTAAAGCGCCCGACACGTCAAATTTAATTACTAAACAGCTAATTTCTACGGGCAAAATTGAGTCAAGCGAATTAGCAAGACACCCCGGCACAACAAAATAACTACCCACTGAAGGGAAAAATTCTATTGGGATTGTAGAAAGGCATTAACTGATAGAAAAACGTACAATGGATTTTAATCTTATAAAGGGATCCTTTTACTTTAAGGAGAATTTAATGATACTTTTGATTTTGATAAGATATATATCTTCACGACAGATATATGAATATTAGTACCATTACGACGGTCAACGTGTTAGCTCATTGCTATTTTAAATTATCTCTGAATTTTTCACACTGACATTAAGTGAAGGTATAATAAATTTTTTAAATGTGTCGGATAGAGAAATTTGTTTTTTACCTTCCGTCACCTTTAGGTAAGGAAGGTATTGTCTTTGGTCAAATTTCTAAGAACGGTAACTTTGTATTGTATAAATAAGAACAATTGTAAAATTTTGTAAGCAGTCTTCTGATGATGGCCTAGAAAGCCGAAATTGCAATTAAGATAACAAACTAAAAGTTGTGAAACTAAACCGAGTGTTTTACTATTTCTATTAAAAAATTCAATGATGAGTTTTTAGTGTATAAGCATGTTTTAGGGTCCCTATAATACGATTTTACCATTTTTACGATGGTGTCTGTATGTATGTATGTATGTGTGTCTCTGTGTGTGTCTGTGTGTGTGACAAAAGTTCCAGACCGCATAACTTCAATACCACGATTCCAAAAATTATAATTTTTTCGTATTCCTCAAGTTTACATCCAGAAGAACAAGTGATTAGATTTTGGTTATAATTGGTGAACCGGAAGTACCCTCATTTGAAGATTTAACAGTTAAGTTTGATTTATTGACATTTAACGTTATTATAAGTTAAAGAATATATTATTCTCTATACGATTTGATTACATTTTATACTTCATATTCAATAGATACAGAGTTAAAGAATTTTAAAGAAATTAAATTTTATAATTCAGCCAGCTATGCTAAACATGGAAACTATTAATATATTCATATAATTCAAATTGACAGATGTCAGTATCAATAAAAAGTAAATTAATGTGGTAGAGATGAGGATGTTGAAGTAGATGTTGGGGAAAACAAAAGATACGGTAAGAAAATAACTCTAGTGTTACAAGTTTCTAGAAAGATAGAAGAAAGACGATTACATTGGTTTGAACATGTCATGAGGAGAAATGAAGAATTATATTTGAACAAGAATGAGTAGTTTAGTAATAGGATGTTGAAGAAACAGAGGAAGACCAAAGATAAGATGGAAGGACTGTATTGCGGAAGACTTGAGAGAAAAGGAACTGAATGAGAACGACACGCAAAAATAGCGACCCCTAACGAATGGGAAAAGCTAAAGAAGAAGAAGATATTAGTGTCAAGTGCAATTTGCATAGTTTTTTTATGAAATAATTTTACTGGAAATTTAGAATCTTTTGCAAGAAAAATTATGTATGGAATTTATACATTATACACAGGATTGACGGAAGGTATTGTGCTGGCCACAACAGATTTTTAATATTTGTAATAAATATTCAAAAAATAATATTTAGCAGATTTTTGTTATAATACTACTACTTCCGGTTGTCCAATTCTTACCAAAATCAATTCAACTCTTCCCATTATTGTTAGATTGAGGAATCCGTCTTTATTTAATCTTATAGAATTTGAGAAATCGTACCTCAACAACCTCACACACAAACACAGACATCATCGTAAAAATATGCGATGTTTAGCATGAATCCAATACCTCTCTTAGCGACAGGTAAAAATTTCATTTTATTTCCTACCCATTTGTAGGTGTACGTGCATATATGATAAACACATCAATACTACATACAAATGTCACCATTAATAATTATCTTCTGGGGAGTAATTACATTCGAACTGTCAGTTAATTAATCTATTTCACTCTATAATAATTAGTGTGTCCCTAGGTATCATGTCCTGCTATATAATGAGTTTTTCTTCTGACGCCTGGATACAAGTCTAGTGTTACATGATTATCGAGAAACTATAATTTTGTCTTGTGATTTGTCTTTGCTGAAACTCGAGAGTCTAGGGTGACCGTTGCGTAAAGGATTAAAGACTGAAGGATTATGTTGCAGGCAGGATACGCGATATCTCTTAGCAGGTGATATCTTCATGTTCTTATATAACATTTTGAAAAGGTTAAGAAAGAATAATGTCATACTAAAGTGTCAAAAATAGATCTTAGTTTTGAGTATTTAATTTCTGACAATGAAATCTAAAATTTTATAATAAGACTTGACTAAACATTCAATATGAAGTTACACTGCACTACTATGTATACGAATATGTCCTTTGAAATATAATTTCTTATTCTTCTTAGTTTCTTGATTACCTTTTTTGATTAGGAAGTAAATTACTCCGCGAAAACTAGCTTTATGAAAAATGCATGTTCCCTTAATGTTGTAGTATATAAGCGTTAAGACTATTCGTCGCTGCTTGATAAAGAAAAATGTTTTGTTGGCTAAAGAGGTTTATGTTTAAACGGAAATAAAGAGATGTCAGTAATTTTTGATCGATGGACTGAATTGTTTTATATAAAGAAGAAAATTATGTAGGAATTGACAGCAAGAGTTGATGGATATTAAAGAAAGACGATCACAAAATTGACTGTCTATATATAAACACTTTAGAAGTTAAAACTGTTTTATAGGTATTTAATAATTTATGAAATAATTTAGAGAATATTAACAGCTCTTTCAAACAAGCACAAACGTTGTGTGTGTGTATCAAACACTATAATATACTTAATATCTGTTTAACTACATATTTCTCAATCGGACATTCCTGGGAAAAGCTGAAAAGGTTTTGGTAATGATTGGACAACCGGAAGTACAATAATATTTTTGAAAGATGTCCGATCAAGGTTGTCTACGTATTGTATGAATTCAGATTTTTGCTCCGCCCATCATGACAAATTCAGTAGTGTCGTTTGCTTACTTGTTATGAGGGTACGTAAGATACTACTGTTATTTTATTATTATAAAAATATATATTACAGGAAAAACATTCAAAAATAAGTCAACTAGTAAGTTTATAAGCAAATGTAAAACCAAATATGTTAAAAATAAGATACTGACACAATGTCAGTGTCAGTGACTCTGACAGAATATAACGTTATACGTACGGCTATGAATCCAGGTAATGTATCTGAATTAATAAATAAACTTACGTTACAGCGAAAGTATTATCAACAACGAGCATCGTTTATAAATGCAATGTTCTAACTTAGTCGAAACAATATGAATTTTTGAAAGACAAGCGTGTTATATCCATCCTTATCACACACTCTTACAGCCTTTGCAAAAGAAAGAGATAAATGTATGCCTATTTATTAATTCGTTCGTGATACAGGTGCCCTTGATCGGACATCTTTCAAAAATTTTACTGTAGCAGATTCTTAAAAAAAATATTCTAAATATTATTTTTTGATAATTTTTGTTCTTGCTAGTATTAAAGAAGAGTAAATTCTCTATTTGATACATATAAATATTTTATTATATCTTTTATTGATTTAGAGATAAAGAAATATAAAGTATATAATAATCTGTTGTATTAATAGTTAAATATTTAAAATTATAGGTTTAATTTAAAATGATAAAGAATAAATATATGTAAGTAGAATTTTTGGTGTAGATTGTAGGTATACAAGAAATTTTAAATACAATAGGGCGCGAACAGTCATGTGACTTTGTTGGCCTTAACAAGCAAATATGGGGGCCCGTGTCAGAATGATAACTAGTAATTATGTACATAGATGTTAAATTTTTCATTCTAAATTTAGTGATTTTCTGGACAAGTAACTTCCACTATTTCACACTCCTGGTGACAAATTAACTACGTAAATTTAGAAAATCTTGAAATTTTTAATGAAAATTTCTGACATTTGGCATTTATATACATAATTACTGTCATTCTGACACGGGCCCCCAATCTGCTTGTCAAGGCCAACAGTGTCACATAACTGGTCGCGCCCTATACTTATGTAACCAAAAACAGTAGTGGCGAAAGGTAATAAAGTTTTGATAATTTTAAAATTGGAACAATAATACAATAAAATTATTTTCTATATTTCTGGCTTTGAACGGGCTGATTCTATAGTATCCTAATAATATATGTGCATAAATTATTGTAAAGTTTACTATAAAATTCTTTACTATTTAACCACACGTAATACTATCCGTCATCCTACAAAATCAATGTCGTATATTTACATTTTTATCCGTAGCTTCGTGGCATTAAAATGCATTATGAAACTTTGCAAATCTGATCAATCAATGTAAATTTCAACTTTGATGTATCCAATCAAACTTGATTGCAAGATTTTCGTCATTAAAAAATGTAAACAGCGTCAATTATCAGCTCGGGACTGGATTAAACAAAATGTAATCAGCGTACACGTCATTTCCGGATAACGTGTTCATGGTTTCCGGGGAACACCTGCCTATTAACACGAAAACATTTTATATTCAGGGAAGAAAAAGTTTGTGAAGTTCTTTTAAAGTTTCGAACTATGTACAATTTAACTTGAATAAACTGAAACATTATAAAGTAATTGAAAATTTTCTTGGAAGTTTTGAAGTGCTCCTCCAGAAGTCTATGTTTATTTAAAAATATTAAAAACATGAATTTTCTATTAATTATGCCATAAAGGAATAGCATATTACATCCGAGATGGGAAATGTTTCATTACAGCTGAGTGCATGTGTATATTTATCGAAAGGCGTATACTATTTTATTCAGAATCATCCTCTTTTTAAATCAATAATTTATTTATTTATAAGTGTTTGGCTTCTCAATAGAAATATTTCAAGTATTCAAATGTTTAGAAAAAAAATATCAAAGAGCAAAACATATTTAAATGAGGAATATAATAACTAATAGAATTTAAGTGAGCGTTTGAAACATTGTAAAAAGAATATTCCACAATTTCTTGTGAAATTATTTTTGGTTATACTTTGTGAGAAACAATTGCCACGCGACCGGAAATGATTTTATCTGGCTGTAAACACCACAAAGCTCAACTTCCGTCCATAAATTTCACGCACGCGCTCAGAAATTCAACCATAGTGAGGAAAAAGTAATTTATTTAATCTGGACAGCACAACATATATTTATGTACAGTTAATAATTTTAAAGATGTCCGATCAAGGTCATCTACGAATTGTATGAATTAAGTAGCGCCGTTTACTGAGATTTTATGAGGGTATATAAGATACTACTGTTATTTTATTATTATTAAAAATATATGTTATAGTTAACGCATTCAAAATTCAAAAATAAATCAACTGGTAGGTTTATTGGTAAATGTAAAACTAAATATGAGAACAATAAGATACTGACAGAATGTCAGTGACACTGACAGATAATAACGTTATTAGTACAGCTATGAACCAATGTAATATATTTGAGCATCGTTTTAATATGGTATGTCCTAACTTAGTCGAAACAATATGAATTTTTGAAAGACAAGCGTTTTGCGTCCATTCTTATAGCACTCGCTTATAACCTTTGCAAAGGAAAGAGATAAATGTATGTCAATTTGTTAATTCGTTCATGATACATATATCCGATCAAGGTCATCTGTATCATGAACGAATTAACAAATTGGCATACATTTGTCCCTCTCATTTGCAGTGACTACAAGCGTGTGCGATAAGGATGGATATAACACGCTTGTCTTACAAAAATTGTTTCGACTAAGTTAGGACATTCCACTTTAAAACGATGCTCGTTGTTGATAATACTTTCGCTGTAACGTACGTTTATTTATTACTTCAGATATATTACCTTGATTCATAGCCGAACGAATAACTTTATTTTCTATCAGTGTCTTTCGTACCAGTTGACTTATTTTTGAATACTTTACTATAACATATATATTTATAATAATAAAATAACTGTAGTATCTTATGTACCCTCATAAAATCTCAGTAAACGACGCTACATTAAAACAAAATGACTGTAACTAGTTCACATATTAGTAGCGGTAATAAATAATTTCCTATTTCCAGATTAGGTATTCCGAGAATATCTCTTAACCGTGTGTTAAAATGACGTTTATGGAGAGTTTATTCTAGAGTTAAGTCTTATTCCACGTTTACTATATTATACATTTGTGGGTTAAGCTCGTGACAAACTAATAATAGCTATTCCTGTGTTAAAAGGAAGCTATTCTGAGTTTAATTCGTATTTATTATTACCGCAGTTAGGCTTTTGTATTTTAAAAACCAGAAAATTTATAATTTCATCAATTTTAATGACAATTTTTTTGTTTAAGGTATCTACCAGAATGATCATGAAAGCTTTAGAATTCATCTGCTGTGTCGCCCTCCTCCTAGGAGTGTCTGTATGTAGTGCCAGGCCTCCACAAGGCTTCCCCAGTGAACAGGGAACACAGGTACGTCACCAGGTCATAAGTACAGCGAATTCACTTCAGGCATGCAATTCGAAATTATACTATGTTCAAATTTAATAATATGTTTTTAATTTCTTGTGTTTAGGCTTTGAATTCTCCCCCCGACCTCGACCGCAACCTCCTCGATACAGGAGATGACCTAACCGCCCTCAAAATGCAACTGTTAGCCCAGCAACTGGCAGAATACAACGCACTGCAGCCCTTAGGTCCAGGAGCAGGCCTTCCAGAAAGATTCGCGCTCTCCAAACGGCAACAGCGTTATCGCCAGTGCTATTTCAACCCCATCTCATGCTTCAGAAAGTAGATACTTCATGTTAAGAAATCACATATCCTTCATGTAGTAGTGATAGATTAAAATGGTGTTTATTTTGTATGTGTTAGGGTTATTTCAATAAATAAATATATCCTTGTAAATGCAGATTATTTTTTTGTATTTTCTCCCAAAATCGAATGGGGATTTTTTTAATTCCTAACTCTATTAGTTTTGGAGATAGTCGCTTATACCTTAAAATGGGTGTGAAACATAGCCTCAACTAAATCGCCATTGAATACTACAGGTCTTAATACCTATACATATAGCTAATTTTTTACCTTCCGTCACCACTAGGTAAGGAGTTTTTTTTTTAAAAACCCTGTTAAATTTTATTTTTTTACATTTAATATTATTATAAATATTAAAGAATATTCTTATCTATACGAATTGAATACATTTTATATTTAATTTTCAATAGATATAGACTTAAAGAATTATAAAGAAATTAAATTTTATAAATCAGCCAGTTATGCAATGAAAAGTAAATGAATGTGGCAGAGATGAGGATGCTGAGATAGATGTTGGGGAAAACACGGAAATATACGGCAAAGAATGAAAGAATAAGGGAAATAACTCGTAGAAAGATACAAGAGAGACGATTACATTGGTTGAACATGTCATGAGGAGAGATGAAGAATATATTGGAAGAAGAATAGAATAGAAGGTGGAAAAAACAGAGATAGATTAAAGATAAGATGGAAGGACTGTATTGCGGAAAATTTGAGAAAAAAGGAACTGAATGAGGACGACGCGCAAAACAGAAATGAATGGAAGAAAATAAAAAATAGCGACCCGTAACGAATAGGAAAAACTAAAGAAGATGCAATTTGCATAGATTGTTCATGAAATAATTTTACAATATACTTTTTGATTGAAATTTATGTAGTTAATTTTCAAATCGGTTCATACATATTTGAACGTATCACACCTATACGAATAAAGGTACAATAATGGGCGTAAAATATTTTAATTCAAGATAAAATTTTCTATTATTTCTTGTATTACATGATTTTATCTGATGACCGGGTCTCGAGTTACGGGCCTTTAAAATCACACAAAATTTATTTGAAATTTACTGCAAATAAAAGTCAAAGAACTTTCAAGATGAAAAGTATTGAAAATATGGATTTTTATGTAAAATTTTCGTAGAATCGAATGATAAAGTCTTCATGGTCCTAACCATACAAAAATATTGTAGATACTTCAAATATTAATTTTAAATACATATAGATTGTTTATAAAACATAAAAATTTGGTTACTCAATTTTACTTTTATAGATAATTTGGTCACCCATCCCAAAACTATTAACAATGACTACAGCTTGATTCTATGTTGTATTTTGATGAAAATATATTATAGATAATCCAAATATTAATTTTAAATACATAAATATTGTTTATACAATATATAAATTTGGTTGAACGATATAACATAATAATAACATAACCTAACATTTTGTGCATAACATATGAAATATTTTAACAATGTTATAAAATCATACTGGCAACAAAAGCAATATATAAATTAGAATATAAACAATTTGTTTCATATATTTTCAATATATGATCGTCCAAAAAATGTTCGAATTCGTCAAATTACTACGTTGAAAAAATTCTTAGTAGGTACGAGTATATTATTAAAACAAATTGAATCCTACCTTTTCATACGAATGGTGTTATCAGATTCCCATTTTCTGCTCGTTCCTCTCCACAATCCTAAATTCAATCTTCAAAGTCTTTTATTGAAAATCAGTTCATTTATTTCACAAAACATTCGTCACAACAACACATTAAGTACATGAGCACTCACACAAACTCTGTTATAAATAAGATAGGTTGAGCAATAGTCCTTATATAAAAATATCAAGATACTATACACAAAAATACTATATAAACTTACGATTAAAACTACATATAATACAATAACAATCAACTGTCTTTTTGTTTATCAACGACACTAACACGCTGCTGGGCCTGAGCCATGCGACTGGCGTTGCGGCGTTTGTTTTTACTTGCGTACACAGCATACTTGACTTGCAGAAGCGGGTTTTTATGCACGAATTAATATATATTTTTGATATGATTTAAATAGTGAAATAGAACAACGACTGGTGCTACATAAAAAATGTTTTATTTTCACGTAGCACTAGCCCCCGGTCTATAAGTATGTCATAAAAAAAGTTAGAATAATATAAAACACAGCCTTCTTTAAATATTATTCGATGTTTCATAAAAATAAATTTCGTTCTAACCATTGATACACAATACTTTCATTTATTTTATTCCTAAAAATCCCGCCTAAATTTTCCCTCTTTTGCTAACTGTCAAGTTGGTTATCCTGGTGGTTGGGGGAAGACGTCGACGACCCATTATTGGGTGTGGAAGTTCCAGCAGCATGACAATGCACACAGTGTAAACATACTGAACAAGAACCTACCCTTTTGGCCAAGAGTGAGCGAAGCTTTAAAGCTGGGCCGAGCTTTAAGCCCATTGTTGTGGTGAGGTGTTCTTCGGTCAACAGAGGAAGGCCTGAACCGTCAATACGCTGATCCCTAAATTTCTACGGAGAAAAAAACAGAAATTTATAATTATAGTCCATTCAATGAAGACCAAAAAATATATATGTTGTTAGATCTCATGTAAAACTCAAGTTTTTAAGATTAGGGAGAGTCGATTGATTAAAGGTGCAGAAAAAGTGTTTTTACCCATTGTACAAAAATCTGTTGTGGCCAGCACAATACCTCTCGCCACTTCCGTTGTTAGTTACATAAGTATAGGGCGCGAGCAGTCATGTGACATTGTTGGCCTTCATAAGCAGATATAGGGATCGTGTTAGAATGACAATTATGTACATAGATGTAAAATTTCTAAATTCACATAGTTAATTTGTCACTAGGAGTGTGGAATTGTCGAGGAAAATAAACCACATGGAATTGGAAAGTCACTAAATTTAGAATAAAAAATGTATATAATTACTAGCTATCATTCTGATACGGGCTCCCATATCTGCTTGTCAAGGCTAACAAAGTCATATGACTGCTCGCGTCCTATTGTATTTAACATTTCTTGTATACCTACACTCTACACTAAAAATTCTACTTATATCTATTCTTTATATTTAGATTTTTTAATTTTAAATTCATTCTATGAAGAAATTTTGTCCTCTTCTAATTTTTCGAAATGTTTCCAATTCATTGTCAGGATTGACAGTATTTTTGAAGAGTATATGTAATATACCTATAATTTTAAATATTTAACTATTAATACAATAAGAAATAATATAATGTATGTATTTCCCACAAAAAATCTTCAGTAATGTCTCTGGATTTTTGACACTGACATATATCTGTCAGTTATAAACATTTTCAATTGGTTTCCATGACATTATTTGGGTTGTGAGATTTATTACAAGAGATTATTATATACCTTATATTTCTTTATCTCTATATCCATAAACAATGTAATTAAAGATTTAGTAACAACAAAAAAATTCAAAAAATAATATTCAGAAGATTTTTTTAAGAATCTGCGACTTCCGGTTGTCCAATTATTACCAAAATCTTTTCACCTTCACACACATCATTATAAAAATATTAAAATCGGATTGTAGGGACCTTACAACGTGCTTAATCATTAAAATCTGGATATGCGACTTTTAGCATGAATCCAATACCTCTCTTAGCGAGAGGTAAAAATGTAAGAACCCTTTTTTGTACTTGGCTAAAAACTATTTCTTGCGCCGATCCTCCCTAAGGTCGAAAACTTGACTTATTCATCAATATTAAAATCAGAATATCCCATTTGCAAGATAAAAACCTCTACTGACTATAGACTAACTAAATAAGTAATACTGAGGTACTGTAAGTAATGTATACTTCCTTAAATAGAAGGTTTGAAAAAGATAACAAATATTTATTTTCCTTTCCAATTAACTGCAGTAAAAATATTCTTTGCGGATTAATTGTATTCCTTTTTGGTGAAACTCGTGCATTGAGAGTATATAAAGCTGCAGTTAAGAAGCAAACCGGTCGCACAACTTTGCGTTTTCTTATAAATAGTAATTAACAACAATTAATCAGTACATAGTAACCGCCGGTGGCTACCAGGCAACCGTTACGATTACACCAAGTGTTTTCTTACTCAAGTAGCAACAATCGCTGCTATGCTACACTTGTTACACTTTTCTACAAAAACAACTACAATGCAGATAATAAAATGTCTATGTAAATCATTAACAATTGTATCGAATTGGAATTTAATAGATAAATTAGTTTTGCATTGGAAAGTAAATGTTTGAAAAGGATAATTGATTTTGATCATCGACAAGGGGACACCACACGATACGACTAACTTTAATTACGGAAGACGAATATTGAAATTTATACTAAGTCAAATCTTCCTGAAAAGTCAACAGAAGTTTTTCTTTCGACTAAAATTTGAAGGCAGTAAATCAACAGCCTGAAATTCTTGAACAAACATGGAATATTTTAAGGTATTATGAAGCTATATAATGTAAAATGTTGCATTAAATGCAAGTAAAATGGAAGTTTAAATAAACAACTTTTTTACCTTCCGTCACCTTTAGGTAAGGAAGGTTTTTAGTGAATAAGCATGTTTTAGGGTCCATATAAAAAGATTTTACCATATATATATATATATATATATATATATATATATATATATATATATATATATATATATATATATATATATATATGTGTGTCTGTGTGTATGTGACGAAAGTTCCGGATCGCATAACTTCAATACCACGTTTCCCAAAATTATATTTTTTTCGTATTCCTCAAGTTTACATCCAGAAAAACAACTGATTAGATTTTGGTTATAATTGGTGATCCGGAATATTTAACAGTTAAATTTGACTTATTGACATTTAACGTTATTATAACTTAAAATATATATTATTCTCTATACGATTTGATTGCATTTTATACTTTATATTCAATAGATACAGAGTTAATAAAGAATTTTAAAGAAATTAAATTTTATAATTCAGCCAGCTATGCTAAACATGGAAACTACTAATATATTCATATAATTCAAATTGACAGATGTCAGTATAAATAAAAAGTAAATTAATGTGGCAGAGATGAAGATGTTGAAGTAGATGTTGAGGAAGACACGGAAAGATAGGTAAAGAAATAACTAGTGTTACAAGTTTCTAGAAACACACAAGCGATATGATTATATTACAGCTTTTTATTTAGGAAAAACTGTTTTGAGTGCCACTTCCGGTTATCTGATTTACACCAAAATCCAATGCCTTCCTTCCATACTAGAATAGAACGTCCACACATGCACACATCCCCACACAATTTATTAAAATGTATCATCACAGTTTATGCCAAACTGTTTCTAATTGCAGATTTAGGCGTTTACTAGGTTTCTAATACCAGGCTTTCAAAGCTTTCATGGAGAAAGTACTACAGTCCGAAAATACCACAAAAATATTAATTTTTCTATCGTGTATAGTGTTTAATTTCTTTTCCCTGTAGTGGTAATATTGTGTCCAGTGGCAGTGGCTGGCAGGTAGGCAGAGTGTTCAGAAGCCAGGACTCGCGTGCCGTGAAGCAGCTGGATTTAATGAGCAGCCGTACTCAACTCGACTCGCTGTTCAGCCGCTCCTTTACAACATACACTCGTGAGAGGCACGCGCTCAGCACCAGGAATGCCAACCAGCAATATTATACAAGAAATCATATTCCATATGCTTTATTTTCACCTTATAACTATGTGGATTTAATATGAACTGTTAAACGGTCACCCATCGGGAAAAGTACCAGAACACTAAAGCTTGAAATATTAATATCATATTAGAAGATGAAATTGTCGCTCAAAACAAAATGCTAGGCGTCCGTAGAAAGTTGAGACTTGTGGAAGAACACGCATGAATTTTATATAACACTAAAAATTGTTGAAATTTTTGCTAATATTTTTAGGACACACATTACCTATTTAAAATAAAATTTAAAGAAAAATGAATCACGTATTTTATTCTTAATACTATCGTATTATACTAATAATAAAACGGTCACACATCAGCAAAGATCTACAAGCATTCAAACTGGAAAAAAAATCTGTTGTGGCCAGCACAATACCTCTCGCCACACCGTTTTTGGTTTAATGATAGCTAGTAATTATGTACACAGATTTCAAATGTCACAATTTCTAAGTTCACGTTACTAGGAGTGTGGAATTTATTTATCGGGGAAAATAAACCACATGGAATTGAAAAATCACTAAATTTAGAATGAAAAATTATTTTGGACATCTATATACATAATTACTAGCTATCGTTTTGACACGGACCCTCATATCTGCTTATCAAGGCCAACAAAGGCACATGACTGCTCGCGCCCTATTGTATTTAACATTTCTTGCATACCTACATTCTACACAAAAAATCTACTTATATCTATTCCTTATATTTAGATTTTTTTAAAATTCGTTCTATGAAGAAATTTTGTCCTCTTCTAATTTGCGAAATGTTTCCAATTCATTGTCGGGATTGACAGAATTTGTTAAGGGTAAATGTAATATACCTAAAATTTTAAATATTTAGCTATTAATACAATAAGAATAATATATGTACTTCCCAGAAAAAGTCTTCAGTAATGTCTCCGGATTTCTGACACTAACATTTATCTGTCCATTACAAACATTTTAATTTTACAATTGGTTTTCATTACATTATTTGGGCTGTGAGATTTATTACAATAGATTATTATATACCTTATATTTCTTTATCTCTAAATCTATAAAAGATATAATAAAATACACACACACATATTCACACACACACATATATCTACATACAGACTCACACAAACATCATCGTAAAAATGTTAGAATCGGATTGTAGGGACCTTAAAACGTACTTATTGATTAAAATGCTATTATTTTTTAAGTTGATTTTTCATAAAATTTACTTGTATTTTACGAGTACATGTACAAGAATTCTACATGTTTATGAGTACAATATACTAACTATACCATAATTACGCCGGCGAGAAATTATAACTGGTTAACATAATAAGAACTATAAATGTCATTTTGAAATCTCCATCAAGATTGTATTGTATAATTCTATTAGCCAATTCATAAAATTCCTGTTGTAAGAACCATATAATTGGTCAAATTTTACAAACTATAAAAATCCTCGCTTCACATAAGTGGACCTTGGACCACCTAAGGCAAAACCACTTTGTGGTTGAGTGGTTTCAGCGTGGGTATACAAGAACCACTGTATGTAGTAAATAATATACAGTGACACCATAAATATAGTTGAACTTATAATATACAGGAATAGTTTTATACTTTTTGTTTGCTAGTCTATAGTTATCTATAATCTAGTTGTTTATCTGGAGTGTAAAATAAAATAGAGACAAACTATATTTAAACTAACGGAAGTTGGATATTAACAGTAATAGTTTCAGCGTTTCATACGTTTAGTTTTAGCTTCAACTATAGCAGTGATTCTCAAAATTATTATTAAAGATGTCCGATCAAGGTCATCTACGAATTGTATGAATAGATTTTAGCTCCGCCCATTCTGACAAATTCAGTAGTGTTGTTTACTTAGTTTTTATGAGGGTACATAAAATACTACAGTTATTTTATTATTATAAAAATATATGTTACAGTAAAAGCATTCAAAATTCAAAACTAAGTCAACTGGTAAGTTTATTAGCAAAGGTAAAACCAAATATGTGAAAAATAAGATACTGACACAGTGTATTTTGAAATGTTACAAATCAGGGATGATTGCAATAACATCAATGCAAGAACTGATATTCAAGGACTTAACAGCGTACATTTTGGTGTATTACATTTTATTTAAATTCCTACAATTTGCTACATTATTATTGGTGTACAGACGACCAATAGGAGTCCGTATCAATCACCAGAATCCTTACACAAGATATTTTCGGCTATTATCCGTATTATTCGGTTGTCGTGTTTTAAGCAAATGGATGTGTGTATGCTCTTTCAATTTTTTGTACGATGTTTAATAAATTAACTGGATGTTTTGTACGAATGTGTTTTGTGTACATGAATTGTAACAATCTGTAAGATCTTACTGTAAGTGTGATAACGTCCATGTTATTTTGTATTACATTTTTGTTTGAAGATGCAAGGGTGCACCGAAACATTGGTATAGTAAGAATAAATGCTGTTTGACTGCACATTATCTAAGAATATTGTTATTTTGCGCCACCCTATACATCATAACTGTCCGATCCTTTTCTCCGTAGCAGGAATTTTTCCTGCTGAAGTGACCGGTAGTTTCTGCTCCGGTGGTTATTGGATTAGAGACAGATGTCTGATACACCAGTCACATAATACATTTTTCTTGCTTTAAGATTCCAAACGAATGGTTTTAGATTTCTTTTGATTTGTCCAGGTCAATTGATTTGGACGTGTGAAAATTTTGTACTGGGAAGACTTTTTGTAAGACTTGAAAGTTAAACCGAGTTAAAAAGAAGAGAAAAATGTACGGAGACTTCAATGATGCGTGGCGACACATACCGGGAATAAATTTGTAATTTGTAATAAAATAATGTGGCAAAGATGAGGATGTTGAGAAGACACGGAAAGATGGGTAAGGAAATAACTCTAATGTTACAAGTTTCTTACAAGCGAGATGATTACATTGGTTTAAAAATGTCATGAGGAGAAATGGAGAATATATTGGATGAAGAATGAATACGAAATATGAATAATAGAAGGTTGAAGAAACAAAGGAAGACCAAAGATAAGATTGAAGGAATGTATTGCGGAAGAATTTAAAAAAAAGGAACTGAATGAGAACAACACGTAAAACAGAAATGAGTGGAAGAAGAAAATAAAAAAAAGAGCGACCCCTAACGAATGGGAAAAGCTAAAGAAGAAGGAGATTTAGTAGAATGTTTTGCAAGAAAATTTATGTATGGAGTTTACACATAATACACAGGATTGACGAAAGGTATTGTGCTGACCACAACAGATTTTTTAAGGATATTATTGTCTTGTATAAAATGGTTAATATACATTAAGAATGTTGTCTTTCCTAGCATTAAAATGTCCTAATCCTAATGTCATACGTGATATTGATTCATGTGTGTGTGCGATTTCCGCGCGGTGTTCTGATTATTGCACTATGACATTCTGTAGGCTGTTGGCTCTCATTAATAAAACCTGAACTGGAGCTGCGCTGAGTAAAAACACCGCCGCAACCGCAAAGGCCTGACAACCGGACGCAATTTATTTTATATATATGGCTGCCGATAGCTACGGGTTTTTATCTTCCCGATGGTCGGGCTCAACCACTACGGAAACTCTCTTCATCAAGCGTTCAACTCTCCAAGTTTCCTTCTTAATGGATCGTTGAAATCTCCCGGGTGTTTTGGCGCTTCACGCAGCGTTCAAGTCTCCAAAATTTTAACAATGTTTCTCGCTAAAATTTCTTGGATTTCTTCAGACATTGTAAGGTGCTTGCCTCACCTTAATAAGGTGTGATATATTTCTTGTATTTTACTGTCTGTAACTGTTGTTAGTAGCCAAGGAAAATTCACTGAACCGTGAATTTAAAACATCTGTATCATTGTATACAAGTAATTATCATCATGCAGGTGAATTTGAAGCAAAAATACCAATATTACACCAAGCAAACAATAACAAATCAAGCTTTGTTGTTTTTTGACTTAAAAAAAATGTCAGTAACAGAAATTCATGATGCTTATGCAACTGTTTGTCGCTGACCGAATGAATGCAAGAGAGGATGAACTATTGTTAAAGTAGATGCCGAAAAACTGTTTCATCTCCAGAAATGAGGGACAAAAAAAGGCGATTGAAAGTTGGTTTGCTGCTTCAAGAGAGGAAAAGCCAGTATCGAAGATGCTTTTTGTAGAGGACGCCCGAAAGATTGACAAAATGTACGATAACATTTTACAGTGTAGACGGGCAGGATTGAAACCCCATAAGAGTTTACTGTGAGGATACAGTAACAACAATTGGACGCTAAATATTTTTCCTCGCAACAAAAAAAATCTGTTATGGCCAGCATAATACCTCTCGCCATTTTCATTTTATGTTGCATAGGGTGCGAGCAATTATGTGACTTCGTTGGCCTTGGTAAGTAGATATGGGGGCCCGTGTCAAAATGACAGCTAGTAATAATGTACATAGGTGTCAAGTATCATAAGTTTTCATTCAAAAATTATAATTTTCCAAATCCATGTGGATTAATTCCTTCGAAAAGTATGTTCCATACAATTGATGACAAATAAACATAAGAATGAAAAATTATGACATATGACAATTGTGACATCTATGTAAATAACTATTAGCCGTCATTCTGACACGGATCCTCATCTGCTTGCCAAGGCCAACAAAGTCACACGACTTCTCGCGCCCTATAAGAATTTAACATTTCTTGTACACACAAATAATTGAAATTGTATTTCTTCCTTCGTTTTATGAGAAATTTTGTGCTACTGTTCTAATATGTTCAAAATTCTTCAAATTCATTGACAGTATTAGCGATATTTCTGAAGGATACATGTAACATTAACATACCTATAATATAAATACATATTTAATTAATAATACAATAATATATATTAAATGTACTCATACCTCCCAGAAAAATCTGATTTTTGACACTGGCATTTTGCATTTATCTGACAATTACAAACATTTAAGTATCTCAACTGTTTTCTGGGCAAAGAGATTTATTACAACAGATTATTTTATGTTATTATATACTATATCTCTAAACCTATACGAGATATAATAAAAAAATTAAATGTGTCAGATTACGAATTTAATGTTCTTTAAAATATTACCAAGAAAAAATTTCAAAAAATAATATTTAGAAGATATTTTTTCAAGAATCTGGGGACTTGTCTTTTGTCATATATTTGCCCGTAGATTATTGTTTAAATATAGTCTAAACTATTGTAGCTCATATAGGACAATCTTCCTGATTGAGATTTCAGTATCCCTAGATTCTTTTCTCCTTCCAAATAGTCCAAGTTTGTGTGGTATACCCTCCAAGTTTCCTTCTTGCTCTAGCGTTGTAGTCTCCACTATTTGTCTCCTTCTGGTTGACGCCATCCGGTGGTCAGCGCGGCTGTGGTGTGTGCGTTGGGTACGGCTGCGGCGGACAGGTTATTTAGTTGATCTGATCTGGTTCAGGCATGGCATCGCGCAGGTCGCGCGGCTCGGCTGCTGCGCTTGGGCCGGTGTTTGACCTCGGACCGCGCCTATACCCCAGGGTCACCACACCCTGTCACATTCCCCCCTTCTCTGCTCGAGAAAGATCTGTGTGAGTGTGATGTGATGTGATCTCATTTCAAACGACACACACACTCAGGAAGAGAATTCAGACAGGTAGGCAGGCACATTGGGAAAAGCATCATAGATACTTGTTTTTAGTTAAGATGAGAAAGACACTTTTCATCCCTTAAAATTTTATGTGTTGACTTCAGATTATTTTATTATGACTGTGAGGGCTTAAGAGGTAGTATCATGATCAACAACAGACGAAGAGAACAAGACAGACAGATTGGGAAGACACTTTCCATTCCTTAAAATCATTTGTCGTTGAGAGAATGAGGCCTTTAAACAGAAGTACTTTTGTCTTCCGTACATAATTTGTAACAAATCTGTAAGATCTTACTGTAAGTATGATAATGTCCATGTTATTTTATATGTATTACATTATTATTGTATAATTGTTGTAGACCCTAAAGAAGGTGCAAGGGTGCACCGAAACATTGGTAGTAAGAATGAATGCTGTTTGAGTAATTTTTAACATCTAATCCACATTACAGTCGAGAAATTTACCCACAATAGATATAGAGTTAAAGAATTATAAAGATATTAAATTTTATAAGTCAGCCAGCTATGCTAACCATGGAAACTGCTAATATATTCGGTGCAATGTACATAATTTGTTTATAAAATAGAATCTTTTGCGGGATGCAAGGTAATGGGTGCTCTGGGTACGTTTGCACGAAATGTTAACGTATTAAGGGATGCTCGGTTGAGTGTATATAATGGAGTGCTAGTGCCTGCTTTGATGTATGGAAGCGAATGCTGGGCATGGACGGGGAAGCATAAAAAGAGAGTGACTGCCGTGGAAATAAGGTATTTACGTGGTGTATGTGGGTATGTCAGACGGGATCGCGTGAGGAATAATTTGGTGTATGAAGAATGTATGGTTAGGAACAATGTGATTAAGAGAGTTGGTGTGAGTCAGTTGAGATGATTTGGGCATGTGGAGAGAATGGCGAGTGAACGGCTTGTTAAGCGTATATATCTTGGTGAAGTTGAGGGTTTTCAATTGCGTGGCCGACCAGTGTGTAAGTGGATGGATGTGATTGGTAGGGTGCTTAAAGAGAGAGAGTTTCCAAGTGTGAAGAGAAGAAAAGCATGTATGAATGCCGAGGCGAAATAAGTCTGCTTAGATAGGAATGTGTGGCGAAGGATGATTGTTTCCTAACTATTATTGTGATCCGGATGCGGTATTTCGCTACCGAAAATCGGTCACTTTAATATGTTTAAGAGTAAGGATTTGTTGTATGATGTTGATGGTGTTCTTATTGTTATCGGGTTTGTGCGAACCCACTAAGTGGGACACGCGTGATTTTATGTATGTATGTATCTTTTACAAGAAAATTTGTGTGGAATTTGTGCATAATACACAGGATTGACGGAAGGTAATGTGCTGGCCACATCCGAGTTTTTAATGTGAAAATTTAGTGTCATAGACAATTTAAACTACTGGAATTAGTGATATTTCATGCATTAAACCACAAAATTTGTTCTACTTTTAAAGAAAATTTCAGCTATTAAATATTTCGTTCGGTGTGCGGTTCTGCGGTAATGAATTTAGTGTGAACTGAACTTCTTTGCTCTACATAGGTGGTAAATCTTTACACGTGCGTATCGGACGGTACTACGTGCAGACTCGCTGACCACCAAACCATCAACTTCTTCAACATCTTGCCTTCCGCAGGTTTATGCACTCAGAAGTTTGTGTTCTCCTCCTTCGAGAGCCAAATCTGTAAGTAGAGCGCACCAGATGTAAGTTTGTCACTGAAGGCCGAAGCACAGAGCATGTCACCTCAAGTGAAAGGTAGCACAGCACCTGTCTTACATCTGCGCTTAACTCAATCACCAGAAACCAGGTCGCAATAGTTCAAACTGCGTCCGAGAGGTCGACGACAATCGCATATTGTATGTGTATGTACATGACAACCTATCGAAATAAATATATCATCACGGCATATTACCCAGTGCTGGATGTGTCATTCTGCTTCGTATGCAGATATCGGTAATGATCAAATATTTGTGCCGTGCGGGCGCTTACCATGCGTCACCCCACGGGCACTCAATGCTGGCGTGAAAAGAAGTAATTTTTGGCGTCGGTTGGGTCCCCAAATTCGCGACCAGACACTCAGGCACAAATTTAAAAAATCTGATGTGGCAGGCACATTACCTTCCGTCTATCCTGTGTATTATGTACAAATTTCATACATAAATTGCAAAAGATCCTATATTTCCAGTAAAATTATTTCATAAACAAACTATACAAATTGCACTTACATACATACATACATACATACATACATACATACATACATAAAATCACGCGTGTCCCATGTAGTGGGTTCGCACAAACCCGATAACAATAAGAATAACATCAACATCATACAACAAATCCTTACTCTTAAACATATTAAAGTGACCGATTTTCGGTAGCGACATACCGCATCCGGATCACAATAATAGTTAGGAAACAATCACCCTTCGCCACACATTCCTATCTATGCAGACTTCTTTCGCCTCGGCCACACTCATAATCGCATTCATACATGCTCTTCTTCTCTTCACACTTGGAAACTCTCTCTCTTTAAGCACCCTACCAATCACATCCATCCACTTACAAACTGGTCGGCCACGCAATCGAAAACCCTCAACTTCACCAAGATATATACACTTAACAAGCCGTTCATTCGCCATTCTCTCCACATGCCCAAACCATCTCAACTGACTCACACCAACTCTCTTAATCACATTGTTCCTATCAATACATCAAATTATTCCTCACGCGATCCCGTCTGACATACCCACATACACCATGTAAATACCTCATTTCCACGGCAGTCACTCTCTTTTTATGCTTCCCAGTCCATGCCCAGCATTCGCTTCCATACATCAAAGCAGGCACTAGCAATCCATTATATACACTCAACCGAGCATCCCTTGATACGTTAACATTTCGTGCAAACGTACCCAGAGCACCCATTACCTTACATCCCGCACTCACTCTCCTTTCTATCTCTCGATCAATTCGACCATCTCTTGACATCATGCTACCCAAATATACAAATTGCACTTGACACTGACATTTTTTTCTTTAGCTTTTCTCATTCGTTAGGGGTCGCTGTTTTTTATTTTCTTCTTCCACCCATTTCTGAATGGCGTGTCGTCCTCTTGCTATTCCTTTTCTCTCAAGTCTTCCGCAATACAATCCGTCCATCTTTGATCTTCCTCTGTTTCTTCTACTTTCTATTACTAAGCTGTTCAAACCAATGTAATCGTTTCTCTTGAATCTAGAAACTTTTATCACTCGATCCATTTATCTTTCCGTGTCTTCCCCATTATCTATATCAACATCCTTCATTCATTTTTTTTGACACTGACATCTGTCGGGGACTTTAGCTGCGTGTCCGAGGGCACCACAAAATATGAAACTTGCATCTCTCGTATAATTTGTATAAAATCTTGGTTGATAAATATATTTATTTTATCTCCGTCTCGTAAAAATCCCAACGACCACTTAAGAAAGCATTATTCCGGTATCTTGTGTATTACCATACAGCAGTCAGTCTTCTTTGCGCGATGCTCTGATACGGGTAAAGCACACGACACTACAACTCTTATCAACGATCTACAACTGCACGGTTAAATATATCATCACACAAGGATACTACATAGTATACAACACTGACTAATAGATGTTGTAATTGCCTACAACAACAAAATTGCCATCTATTAATGATACAATTAATACGGAGATAATTATTCTAAAATTAAAATATGTTTGGTGGTAATGTGATGACGCCTACTTGATAGGATGAATAGAAATTTTATTATCAAAATTCTTGTTTATAAGCAGAAATTAATTAGTTTTAACTGTATCAAAGTCGTTAAATTTAATCATAAATATTTTCCCAGTAGCCTTGAACGAACATATTACTAGTAAAGGTAGTAAACAAGTCAAATTTAATACGTATATCTTACGTGTAAAATGTATACTACGTCCAAAATTTATTAACGTATGTAACTAACATACTGAGAGAGAAAAAACCTCTAATATTTAACATATGCGAGATTTGGTTATAGTTTTTTACCTCCTGCTATCCTTGGTAAGGGGGGTATAGGAATCGCGCTAAAAATCGCATATCATGATTTTTGTAAATGACCACGTTTTAAGGTCCCTACAATCCAACATTTTCACGATGATGTCTGGGTGTATAGGTATAGTATAGGTGTGTATGTATGTGTGTGTAAATGCGTATATATATATATATATATATATATATATATATATATATATATATATATATATATATATATATATAATTTCTAGCATTAGTAAATATGCAGGTAGTATTTAAATAAAGAAATAAATAAATATATTATCACAGCATATTATCCGTTGCTGGGTTTGTTAATCTGATGTACACACATTTCGGTAATGACGATGACACATTTGTATTGTGCGGGCGTTTACCACAAGGGTTAATGTTATGCCATTTAAAATTCGAATTATTTGGCGTTAATCGGGATCAAATCGGATTCCCCAGATTCCCGACCAGACATCAGGCACGCGGCTTCGAGACCCCATATATAAATGGCGGGAGGTATTGTCTTGGTCACAGTTTTTTTTACAATCTGATTACGTGAGACGCAATTTATAGGCCACCTGTATAGCTATTATTTATATATCGTTCATACATCGTAATATCTATACGGAAACTATTGAACAAGTTTATATTTTTCTGATAGTATCTAAGCTGCAGCTGCAAAACTATCATTTCAATTATAGTTACGATTAGTTGCAATAATATTCCGTTATAGTTTGATATATTCATTATTACTTTGAAAAACACAATACAGGTACTGCCATTACAAAAATAATAATGTATATTACAAGTTTTTAGCTATACAAAACATATAATACGAACGTATTATAGATTCCAGTAGAATACGATTTCTTCTTATAGATATTTCTCTAGATAAACCTCTGGTTTAGATTTTTCTCTACACACAATAGAGTCACGTTCCTAGATAGATTTGTTAAGCATTTTAATCTTAAGACAGATATTATAAATGTTACGGAAGAGAGTAACTGTACCACTGAACATTCATTAATAAATAATACAACTGTTTCATGCTCTGAATCAATCAATTATTAGTCAGGCTTGAGTGTTACTAGTTTGTAATAAGATTGGTGGCCACCACAAAAAAATTAAATTATAATTTATTCTGTTACAACGAATTACAAGATTTAATTAAGAGGGACTCATAATTTATACGGTTACAAGTTGTTAGCACGCGACGAAGAATTTTTTATAATTTTGCGTACGAAATAAATCACAGAAGAGCACGAGAAATTCTTTTACTGGGTGGGGCCTAGAAACTTCCTTTTTACCTTCCGACGCCTATAGGTAAGGAAGGTATTGTCTAGTGTTGAAGCGGATATCCGTAAATTTAATTCGGATATGGATCCGGATCTGGACATGGATCTGGATTCGATGTTTTGTTTACGGATCGGGATCCAAATTTTTATTAAACCCCTATAATTTGTTGCGAGGTTGAACGTACAGTCGTTGACACAAAAAAATACATGTGCGTCACTTCGGTGCAATCTACTACTATTGGTTGGAGCGGTTCATGTAAATCATTGTGCCGCTTTACAGAAATCCTGCACGAATTTAACATTCTTTAGACCGTTTTTATCTCGTGTCACTGACTGTACATTTTCTTCATTCATTTTTACCTATCGCTAAGAGAGGTATTGGATTCATGCTAAAATTGCATATCCGCATTTTATTGAATAAGCACGTTGATGTGTGTGTGTGTGTGTGTGTGTGTGTGTGTGTGTGTGTGTGTGTGTGTGTGTGTGTGTGTGTGTGTGTGTGGATGTGTGTGTATAAGTGTGTGTTAGGATGTTGGAGGTACGATTTCTTAAATTCTATACAACTAAAGATCTGTTTACCTACGTATTCCTCAATCTAACATTAATGGGAAGAGTTGAATAGGTTTTGGCAACAATTGGACAACCGGAAGTGGTAGTTTCTTAAAAAAATTCTTCTAAATATTAATTTTGAAAATTTATTCTAATACAATAATAAAAATCTTTAAATTCTCAATCTGATATAAATTTGTATATCTTCTATAGATTTAAAGATATATTATATAATAATATAGAATAATCTGTTGTAATAAATCTCATAAATAGAAACCAGTTGAGATATTTAAATGTTTATAATTAACAGATACCTAATGTCGTGTCAAGAATCAACAGTTTTATTAACATTACAGAAAGCTTTTTCTGGGAAGTAAGTACATTTAAAATTTCTTATTGTATTATTGATTAAATATTTAAAATTATAAGTATATTATATATAGAGTAGGGGAAAATTCCTCATAGAACGAAAGAAAACACATAGATACAATTTGAATTATTTGTATGTACAAGAAATGTTAAATTCGTTTTTCCACTACAGCAGTGAGTGCCCGTGATGTAACGCCTGGTAAGCGCCCACACGGTAAAAATATTTCATCATTTACCGATATCTGCGTACAAAGCAGATTGGCACACCCAGCAATGGGTAATATGCCGTGATGATATATTTATTTATGTAACATAAAATGGAAATGGCGAGAAACCGGCCGTTTTTACATGGATTAAATAAATAATTTAAATTCGTCAGACCATACTTTGTCAATAAATATTTTTATCTGTTAAAATATAATAGACCTGAATATTAAAAATGACAACAAAACATGATTAAATATCACTTAATTCTGTCGATTTTGTTTCATAATAATTGCCGGGCTGGCGGGTAATATTTTTTTGTGAACTAGGTTTGCATTTTGACCAATCAAAGGACAGAATTTATATCCCTATCTAGACCAACGCTATTTTCTGATGTGAAATGGAGTATAGATAAAAAGATAATATTACTATTGACGAATAAATTATTAATTTTGAAAGAAGTATACAAGATTCCTTCTCCATAAAGCAGTTAATTTTATCATTACTGTTAAGTGTTTTTGAGTGGTTAACTTTTAAAAAATTCAAGTAATTAATTGTAGATGAAAGTCAGTCTGATTGCTCTACTTAACCGTGAATAAATTATTAATCTTAGTCGAATCAGAATCGACCTTTCCATCGACCTTGTATTGTTGCTCAATTGAAGATCTCTTCATTTAGTTCAACTTCAAATGCCATCAAATGTCACACGACACCAAATCATACAAATTAAAATAAATTCCACATCTTTTCACTAACTTTTAATTTTTATTTGTCGTTAGTTCATCGCTATATACATTATGCTAATTCACTAACCACCCACTTATATTAAACCTACCCTCTGGGGTATATTCAAATTTCAAATCCCCTTTTTACAAAAATAAAAAACTTTTCTGAATTAAGTCGGACGAAACGATCAGGATTTTTGTTATCTCGTACACCTGCTGCGCAGGTTCGTCTTAGCCCAATGGCCCCCGGGTTTAAAACTGTGTAATTACAGGACCGGCCCTAGGGCGACACAATTACCTAATTATAGGGCACGAAATGCAGACAGAAATTTTCGAACAAATTATGCAGAAGATGGTTAGTTGTTGCAAATGTTGCAATTTTATTTTTCAAACTAAATTGAAAGCTGTGTGTAGTTCTAGCATTTTTATCTCTCGCTAAGAGAGATATTGGATTCATGCTAAAAATCGCATATCCAGATTTTATTGAATAAGTACGTTTTAAGGTCCCTACAATCCGATTTTAACATTTTTACGATGATGTCTGTGTGTTTGTGTGTGTATGTATGTATGTGTGTATGTGGGATGTTGGAAGGGCGATTACTCAAAAACTATAAGACTTTATATTTGTTTAACTACGTATTTCCCAATCGGACATTCATGGGAAAATCTGAAAAGGTTTTGGTAACAATTGGACAACCGGGAGTAGAAGATTCTTGAAAAAAAAAATTTGTAAATTTTTCTTGGTAAAGAAAATTAAATTCTTTATCTGATACATTTAAATATTTTATTATATATTCTATAGATTTAGAGATAAAAGAAATATAATATATAAAATAATCTGTTGTAATAAATTTTACAGCCGAAAGAATGCCATGGAAAATAGTTGAAAATTTAAATTGTTTGTAACTGACAGATAAATGTCAGTGTCAGAAATCCGAAGACATTGCTGAAGACTTTTTCTGGGAAGTACATATATTATATTATTTCTTATTGTATTAATAGTTAAATATTTAACATTATAGGTAAGTATATTACATATACCCTTCAGAAATACTGTTACTCCCGACAATGAATTGGAAACATCTCGAAAAATTAGAAGAGTAGGACAAAATTTCTTCATAGAATGAATTTAAAATTAGAAAATCTAAATATAAAGAACAGATGTAAGTAGAATTTTTGGTGTGGAGTGTAGGTATACAAGAAATGTTAAATACATTAGGGCGCGAGCAGTCATGTGACTTTGTTGGCCTTGACAAGCTGATATGGGGGCCCATGTCAGAATGATAGCTAGTAATTATGTATATAGATGTCAAATATCATAATTTCTCATTCTAAATTTATTTTCCGCGACAAGTAAGTATGTACATAATTACTAATTATCATTCTGAAACGGGCCCCCACATCTACTTGTCAAGGCCAACAATGTAATATGACTGTTCGCGCCCTATACTTATATAAAATATATATTATAAAAAAAGGAAGTGGCGAGAGGTATTGTGCTGGTCACAACAGATTTTTAAACTTTAATAGTCCCTATCAAACAGTTTTAAGGTCTAATATTAATATATCTTTTAAGTCAATTTAACAAATGAAATTAAAAAATTCTTTTATCACTTTAAAGGAAAGAACATTTTCCTAATTATGGTAGAAAGTTCACCATCTTTCTTCCGATGTATTGCGTGCTTGTATCGTGTGTTTAGCACGCGTATGTGGAATTAAACTCACACAGACACATATACACATACATACAATAAGATTGTATGTTTCGGTCAGTGAATTTTACGGGCTGGTTTAAGAAATGTTATAGAATGAATGGTCATGTATAAATGCCTCTAAAGAATAGAACAGAAATATACAAGATTACGAACGAGATTATGTTATACTTGAAGAATTTTATACAATTTTGAAAAATTTATTAGTCTCTTAAGCTAATGAATTTGTATCAAGAATTTTACTTCCTTACAGTACCTCCTAATAAATAAAAAAAATATATATTCTTCACTTACCGATGCGTATTCTGCACATATGTCTATACTGGACACAAAATCAACAACATCATCAACTGTCCAGCTAGCCATATCTTCATCCTTCTTCTGCTTCTTCCCCGGCTGGGGCGCGGACAAATCCAGCGGCGTAGCACCCGTCGTTGTTCCAGGAGGCATGACACCTTGGGGCTGCACTAAATCCTGCTGTCTTCTTGGACCATTGCTAGATGTCACTCCAGTAGCTCTTAAGGCGTTGACTTCTGCTTCTCGAGCAGTTCGGGCTAAGGATAATAGGGCTTGTGTGGAGGACATGTCTATTAAGGGGGGGAAGGGACCAGGGGCGAAAGGATTTAAAAGGGCAAGGGTTGATAAATCGGGTTTGGGTTTACTATTGGGGGATAAGGGTTTGAAAGGGTAGCCGTTTCTGCCCCCAAAGTAACTGGAAAGAAGTGACGAATATTGAAACTTAATCCTGATCTTTTCAGAAAATTTTGACAAACTTAAATATTCAAAATTTTCCTCATTGTATATTCAAATAACCACTTGGAGAACTTCAATACTTCATGACATCCAAATTATTTTCTCAATATCTTCAAAAATACTTGAGATACACCCACAAATCTTTCAAAAATAAATTCTTCATACCTTGAAGTATACTTATATTTATTTTCAACACAAAAATCCACCAAACTTCAGAGTTACACTAACTTTTATACAACACCAACTTGGAGACTTCAATTCTCAATCAGAACACAACACCATAAATATTTTCACCACTCAAAATCTGTTACAAATAAGGCATAAATTTTTACGCCATTCAATTCTACATAGTTTAAAACATATATGTACATATTTTTACCTCAAAATTCGACCAAGTTTCAAAGTTATAAAAGAAAATGTGAGAGACTACAACGGTAGATCTAGACACAAACTTTTCACCGAATACAAATAAATGTTTTTGAATTGTGTTGGGTTTATGAGATATATAACAAGTTTGATTATTTTATGACCTTTAAAATGTCTGGAAGAGTGTGTGGGTGTATGATGAATTAATAAACATCACACATACATACACAAAATATTATACACAATAACATATTTATTAACTACTACCATACAAAATCCCAATATTTTTTTTCTGTTTGTAATCTGGTATTTGAATGTATTTCGAACAACTTGTTGTGATGGTAGTTAATACATGTTTTATTTATTTTTATAGGCGTCTGGGTGTTTGTCTGTACTCGTATAACAATGGGTTGGACATATGTATGAAGTAATTCTATGCTAATACGTATTCTTTTCATGTGATTATTTGTTGAAGTGATGTGATATGGATTTTAACGAAGACAAATTCAAGCAGGAATTTTTAAGTGCACGAAGAAAATATATTACAACCAAGTTTAAATTTTAAATTATTATCAGAAGATTTCTATCATATATTTGATTTTATTAACATTAAAAATCCATATTTTTAAAAGAAAAAAAATGTACTCACTCATTTGGATTGGTGTGGTTGTACTTGGCCGCTAAACTCCTCATAAAATCACTATAATTTCGCCCCAGATTGGGCTGGTCTTGCGGGGGAGTTCCAGGGTAGCTGGCCGAACTGGGGGTGACACTCCTCGACCGGGAAAGGGTGTCCGGCGTTCCCGGACTGAGTCTTTCGGATTTCACACCCGGACTTTGTCGAGAACCGGAGTGTGTGTTAATGGAAGGGGTGTTGTTGTTTGGCTCGATGGTGGAACCGTTCAGGCGACGTTTTCTGGGTTTCAGCTCGCCTTCCAGCCCGGCTGTGTCGCCTGAAAAGAAGAAGAATAATCAAGAAAAAGGAACAAATATATAGAAAAGTAGAAACAGAAAAATCCTTTTTATTAGATTACACTCACTGATAATAACTAATATAGGGCATTTTTTACCTCTCGCTAAGTATTGGATTCTTGCTAAAAATTACGTATCCGAATTTTATTGAATAAGCACCTAGAATACGATTTTAACATTTTTACGATGATGTCTGTGTGTGTGTATGTGTGTGTGCGTGTTAGAATGTTGGAGGTACGATTTCTCAAATTCTATACAACTAAAAACCCGTTTAACTACGGATTCCTCAATCTAACATTATTGGGAAGAGTTGAATAGGTTTTGGTAACAATTGGACAACCGGAAGTTTTTTGAAAATTTATGTTAATACAATAATAAAGATTTTTATTATATATTCTATATATAATATTCTATAGATTTAATATATAATAATCTGTTGTAATAAATCTCTCTGTCCAAATAACTCCATGGAAACCATTTGAGATATTTAAATGTTTATAATTGACAAATAAATGCAAAATGTCAGTGTTAAGAATCAACAGTTTTATTCTGGGAAGTAAGTACATTTAAAATTTCTTATTGTATTATTAATTAAATATTTAAAATTATAGGTATATTAATACATAAAATACCGTCAGTGATACAGAGTTTTAAATATATTAGAAGAGTAGGAGAAAAGTCCTCATAGGACGAAAGAATAAATACAATTTGTATGTACAAGAAATGTTAAATTCGTTAATAATGATCCGGGTTCGATTCCGACCGACGCCAAAAATTACTTCAAATTTTAATGCCACAAAATTGACCCCTGTTGTGCACTTTCTACGACAGCAATGGGTGCCCGTGAGGTGATGCCTGGTAAGCGCCCACACAGTACAAATATTTCATCATTACCGATATTTGCGTACAAGGCAGATTGGCACACTCAGCTATGGATAATATGCCGTGATGATATATTTATGTAACAAAATGGAAATTACCCGTAAATGCTGCTACATGTATATTTTACCTAAATTCCTTCCTATATTAGGTGGCGCTGAAAATCCGTTATACAAATGGGAAAGAAGTTTTTCCTTGCGCGTTGCTTTCAAAATTATTTTAGAATAAAATACTTCAAATAAGTTGAAAATTATAAAATTCTGCATTTGAATCAATAAACAAAATTCATTTTACATGCTTTGAAACGGCAGAAATTAGGTACGAAATGGCATAGGTAGGAACCTAAATCTTACAAACATTACACAATTTTTGGTAAGCGCGTTAAGAGATTTCTTTCTAGTTTTATAGTATTGGTGCGCGTTATCGATTTATACCGATCTTTTGAGTTTATATATACATATGTAGTTTAGAATATTTGAAAAAATATATTTTGGGGAAGGGGGCGACGAGCCCAATAAGCTGGAGAATCACTGTCTTAAAGCATTGTAGTTGTATGAATGTTTTCGCTGAAGTTATAGATCGTAAGATCTGGTTTCGTCCTTTTCTGACCTTCCCGTAACTGATTAAACTGTAAGCAGGTCAAATGATGAGTACTGTACTTTCACTGCATACATTACACACTTCAGTACTTGATTTATATCTTCGTGTTCTTCCAATTAAAACAATATCACGTCTACGCTAAATTTCATTATATTACATTACAGAGATGCTCAGGCATTGTCCTACTTCCAATGTGTTGTGTATACGGGACTTTAACATCCAAATATTTATTACAAACCCTGCGTTCACACCATCCAGCGTTATCTGTACATGTACACTGATGAGTAGATTGTAAATCTGTAATGGCTACTTGTAGATGTTGTACAGTCATTGTAAGTTATTAAACAGACAATGACCAGTAATGAGGAGGATGATTCTCACTATTCGATGTATTGAGCCCCTGTTTCTACGCCACTGGAAGCTACCGATCAGCACTATCATTATTAAACAATATACCTGCATTGTACTACTACAAACAATGAATGCAACTTTTAAAAAAGTTATTCATAGGGAAAAAAGAATGAAATGTAAAGTATGTTCTAAAGATGTCGGTGTGTATGTATGTATGTATGTATGTATGTACGTGTGTGTGTGTGTGTGTGTGTGTGTGTGTGTGTGTGTGTGTGTGTGTGAGAGAGAGAGAAAGAGAGAGAGGATGTTGGAAGAACTATTTCTCAAAAACTACAATACTTAATATCTGTTTAACTACGTATTTCTCAATCAGCCTGGGAAGAGCTGAAAAGGTTTTGGTAATAATTGAACAACCGGAAGTAGCAGATTTTTAAAAACATTCTTCTAAATATTATTAAAAAAAAAAGTTCTTGTTGTAAATTTTCTATCTGATACATATAAATATTTTATTATATCTTTCATAGATTTAGAGATAAAGAAATATACGGTATATAATAATCTGTTGTAATAAATCTCACAGCCCAAATAGTGTCATAATGATCCATAGATATTACTGAAGATTTTTTCTGAGAAGTACATAGGTACATTATATTATTTCTTATTGAATTAATAGTTAAATATATGGCAATCCCGACAAAGAATTGGAAAACTTTAGAAAAATTAGAAGAGTAGGACAAAATTTCTTCATAGAATGAATTTAAAATTTAAAAATCAAAATATAAAGAATAGATAAAAGCAGAATTTTTGGTGTAGAATGTAGATATACAAAAAATGTTAAATACAATAGGGTGCGAACAATCATGTGACTTTGTTGAAATTTTTAATGAAAAATTCTGACATTTGATATGTATGACTAATTGTCATTCTGAAACGGGCCCCCATATCTGCTTGTCAAGGCCAACAATGGTACATGACTGCTCGCGCCCTATACTTATGTAACCAAAAACGGAAGTGGCGAGAGGTATTATGCTGACCACAATAGATTTTTTTAATATAACATGCATTTACTTAAAGTATTGTTGTACTAACTAAGCAACTCCAAATTAAGGGAAATGATCGTTTTTATACTGACAATATTTCAGAGGTCCCTAATAATGTCAGATATAAACCAAAGGGCAAATTCGCAGATAAGTTGTTAGTATGGTGCGTTATATCCAGAAGGATGTATCCAGGTCTTATGTGGACCGAGTGAGGTGAAGCCCTGGATAGTCAAAGGTACATCTAACAAAATTGAAGAAGAACACGCTGGGGATGATTTTATCTTCTGGCCAGACCTTGCGTCCTCTCACTATGCAACACAAACTCAAAATAGACTAAATGGCCAAAATGTATCATTAGTTCCACAAAACGACAATCTCATAATCTTCTTCAGGCTTGTCCCATAGGTTTGGGCAGCTCAAAATGAGGACGAACTTCAACGCAGAATATACAGGATTATCCAAGAAATCGATGTATCTATGTCGCCCAAAGCCCAATGCAAGGATCCGTAGAAAGTAGCACCTTGTGCAAGAACACGTCCATCTTTATTTCAAACTTCAAAAAGAATGAAGATAGATTCTTCCTTTTTCTTTATTGTTTCCTACCTTCGAGTGTAATAAACTTTTATCCACTTTACAACCCTAATCCATGTCACCTGTTTCAAGGGACGGTTACGTCCCTTCTTATCTGTATTTCTGGGAAAGTAACTGTGTTTGTACCACCCGCGTCTGTGGACATTCTGGCGACCCTTAGACAGGTAGAAGAACTTACAGAAGGTCGGGGAGACAGACAGACAGGTCAACAAGGATAATAGCTTCATTGCTTCAAGCAGGGAACTTTAAACCTGAAGATTGTTTGCCGAGCTAAAAGGGAGAGGTACAGTCACAACAAAAGACTTGCAAAATTCCACGGAACTCTATAGAACACTATACTAATAATTTTTCTGTTACTGCATTTCGTCCAGGTCTGCTTCTGGTGGCTACAACTCTAGTGGAGTGTGCTTGTTCGTTGTCATGATAGAAAACGATTTTTTTCTAGATAGTTGATAAAGATTATTAAACGCAAATAGTGAGCAATTTGTTTCTTTGTCACATTTACGATATTTCTAGTTTTATTGCTAAACCCTGGTCATTTTTTACTTCCTTGTACGTAAGTAAAGGAAATATTGTAATCGCGAAAAAATTCGGTTTTCAGATTTCAGCGGTAATATCCATTTTTATCATCCCTGAATCCGTAAAAAGTTGAAATTTTGTATTTAGGATTTCTATAACATCTAGTTGTGGACCTCCCTTTCTGGTTATTACACAACTTCCAGAAGTGGCACTTTACATGGAGCCTATAATAGATTTTAATAAAAAACTGTTTTAAAATATAATTCAAAACTTTTCAAATTTGGTATATAAGACTTTTATGTCAATCGAAATAACATAATAGATTTTGGTTAAAATAGGCTAACCGGAAGTGGTACATTACTTAAAGTTGTTAACAGTCTTTCTTGAATAAAATGATTTTATTTTGATTTTAGAAATAAATGCTTCAAATAAAAGTTTTAGAGAATTAATTTTTGCGTCTAGCACATCAAGTATTATTAAATTAGCCCTTTGTATAAGCGAGATATGTAAATTTAAAAATTATATACATTTTGTTTTTGTAATAAAGCTTGCAATGGATTAGGAAAAAAAAATTCATGTCAAATTATGTTAAATACGTGCTATTTTATGATTCGTACAATAACAAATATTATATTTTAATTGTGAAATTACTCATATTCATTGTTGTAATCAAATATTTTTTTGTTGTAATCAAAACTCTCTTTAAAAAGAACCGGGTTAGATTAATGTTAATTTAAGAATGAATTATTTTTTGTTCTATATCAAAATATTTCTCGGGCTTGGCTTAAGCCTGTCAATATTTTGTAATTTAATTATTTAAAAAATATGTATAGTTTAATAATCGTACAAGGAAGTCGTGTGGTGTCCACATGAGATTTTTTTGGGTATAGCAACCTATTGTTCTCCCTAAAGTCCGGAGGATTCCGCTGAAAGGCTAGCAAAATACCCTTATTTCGCAATAAAGATGTCACGACGCATTTCAAATATATATTAAGTTCAGTACAAAATTCTTGTTAATTAATGGCTTATGCATAAATAGCGGTGTATTCTTGTATCTGGAGTGTTCTAATGTGATTATAGGAGCACGTGTCTAAAATATTTCTTCGTTGTGTACACGCAAGCCTGCCTAATTACCTCTCAACGGTAATTACAATCATTCCTATGTAAATCGGCCAATTATATACACCAGACAACGACCATTACACTACCACGCTACCAAAACAGACCATTAAGACTTAAACACACGGTTAAGTATATCTGTACCTGTTGCTAGCAACGAAGAAAAGAACTGTCATCAAGATGCCACGATAGATTGTTGGTTGGCATAAAAATCATTCAAATTTTAAATGATAATTTTGCGGTACTTGATATATGTAACAAAAACTTTTACCCTCCAAATTTTATTGCTAATAAGATTGGACATAATATATACATAATAGTTGATTTATAATATGCGAAGGTTGCCTTTTATATTTCGGGATTGGGACACACTAATGCTGCCGTCGTCAACATTTTCGAGCGATTATTTTTACAACTTTCGACATGGATTAACTCAACAACAGTGCATCGAAGAACTTAATTCGATTTTTGGCGATGAAGCCCCATCAAGGATCAGTGTTTATCGATGGTTTACTGAATTCAGTCGCTCAAGGACGAATTTCGAGAAGGTCGTCCAAAATCGGTTGTTGCGGTGCGTAAACTGATACTACAAAATCGTCATGTGACTTATCGTGAGATTGAGGTATCCTTGCACATTAGTGGGACCAGCATACATTCAATATTGCATGAACATTTAGCCGTTGGATCCCACATAATTTGACAATCGCTCAAAAAATTCGATCGCGGTGCTTCAAAACATGTGTATGACATCATGAGCCCGATAGTAAACAGCAGTCGACTCTATAGGTCTCCAAAGGCGAACCAAACCCAACAAAAATAGTTCGAAGCATAAGGTCGCCATTTTTCGAAAAAACTGGACATGTCTCAACCGTACCATTTGTTTGCCATAAGTCTTCGGAGAAATAAGGAAAACCATTCGCCGAAGACGGATCATTCTTCACCACGACAATGCGAGCACTCACACATCGGTTCGAACAAGTGACTTTTTGAGCACCCAGAGTCATCCGCAGTATAATCCTAATGACTTATTTTTATTCCCGAACATCAAAAACAAATTGCGAGGTCAACGTTTTTCGACACCTGAAGAAGCGGTTGATGCGTTCAAAATGTACGTTTTGGTGATACCTCAATAGGAGTGGAAAAAATACTTTGAAAATTGGTTCACACCCTAGAATTGTATTCTAGGGTCCCTAAAACGTGCTTATTCATTGAAAACTCACCACCGATTTTTTACCAAAGATAATACCTTTTTTACCTAAAGGTGACGGAAGGTAAAAACTGTGTCGCATTGATAATAATCCTTTATCCTTAAGTCTTAAGTTTTGGGAAGTAGTTTATTTGAATTTTAATTACAAATTATCAGATCGTGAACATGTGAACTACATATAATTAATTATTGAAGTTAAAACTATCACTTTATAGCTGTACTATTAAGTATAGTTGTATATTATTTGAGAAACCGTATACACCAACATATAAAGACGTTAATAGAAACACTTTCTTAGTATATCTTTTATTCGGAGACATAATATACGTAATAAAACACATAAAACCTTATCTACAAATCTTACAAGAAGTATAGTGTCTTTAATGTCAAATAAGATGTTTTTATAACACCATTTTATATTCTAAGAACTAAGAATAGACATTTCAGAAACATCATACACCATAACGGCAGCACACATGGATACATCACAGTTACAAATAATTAAAAAATCTTTTACATCTGCGACAGAATTTTCAGAAAACCTCCTCCCTTCTGTTGGAATTTTAATCTCCTACCTTTCCAACTCCCTACGTCTTTTGTACAGGTTATAAATTTGGAAACATCTTTTTCTCGGACAGGTGCAGAGGTTACCTGCATGTTGAAATGAGACAGAAGACAGCAGGGTATAGATTCAGATAAAGAAAGATAAAGACAGCAATTGTTGACCTGCCGGTTAGCCGATAGGGTATAATAGCTTCTCAGGGTCAGAGCTTCACACTGTCGAAGAAATTTCTATTGTTGAAGAAGTGTAATAATGCGAAGTAAAGTGTTTGAGTTTTGGAATGAACCTGAAAGTGGGTGTGGGATATGGCTTAAAGTTTTGTAATACTTTCATACGCAACGAAATTATGAATGATTATTTTTATACTGACAATTATTGCAGATGTCAAATATAAACAAAAAGTCACAAGAAGTGTATCCAAGTCTTATAAGTGTTGAGTGAGTTGAAGCCCAGGTTAGTCAAAGGTACATGTAACAAAATTAGTTAATTTTATTGAAGAAGAACACCCTGGGGATGATTGTATCTTCTGGCCAGAACTTGCGTCCTGTCACTATGCAAAACAAACTCAAAATTGGCTGACAGACCAAAACGTATCATTTGCTACGCAAAACGACTATCCTCCTAACCTACTCCAGGCTCATCCCATAGAAGGTTTTTGATTTATTTCATCTGGAAAAGTGTACGATGGAAGTTGGGAAGCTCAAAATGAGGACGAACTTCAACGCAAAATATACAGGAATTCAGGAATGACCAAAAATCGATATTAATGTCATCTGAAACCTAATACCTGGAAGAAGACGCCCATTTTATTTAAAATTCATTATTTTGTTGTTTATGACACAGTTAATTATTAAGTAGTACAAAATACATAATTGGTCAACCGGAAGTAGGCTCATTTGAAGAATTTAACAGTTAAATATGATTTATTGACATTTAACGTTATAATAACTTGAAGAATATATTATTCTCTATACGATTTGATTGTATTTTACACTTCATATCCAATAGATATAGAGTTAAAGGATTATATCGATATTTTAAATTCAGCCAGCTATGCTAACCATGGAAACTGCTAATATATTCAGATAATTCAAATTGTCAGATGTCAGTATCAATGAAAAGTAAATGAATGTGGCAGAGATGAGGATTTTGGGGAAATGGAAATATACGGTAAGGAAATAACTCTAGTGTTACAAGTTTCTGGAAAGATACATGAGAGACGATTACATTAGTTTGAATATGACATGAGGAGAGATAAAGAATATATTGGAAGAAGAATGAATAGCTTAGTAATAGAAGGTTGAAGAAACAAAGGAAGATCAAAGATAAGATGGAAGCACTGTATTGCGGAAGACTTGAGAGAAAAGGAACTGAATGAGAACGCCACGCAAAACAGAAAATAAAAAATAGCGACCCCTAACGAATGGGAAAACCTAAATCTCTTGCAAGTAAATCTATGTATGGAATTGGTACATAATAGACGGAAGATAATGTGCTGGCCACATCAGATTTTTTTAACACCAGATAGTGTTTTCTCGAGCAGAACACAGAATTTGATATTTGCACGCTGTTTTAAAGACGACATTTCAAAATTCGACGTACGAAAAAAACAACCAGCAGCTTTCGCAGATAGTAACCAAAAGGGGTGCCAACCCATGAAATTAAAATTTCCCTTCAGCGTTCACTTGCTTGGATCTAATTACATCACAAACTACGCTTCCAATATAAATGTGACCTATTATTTATAAAAAAAGATACTTTCAAACTGTTTTTGTTCTTATAATGAACATGTTCTAAATCTTCCTGCGTGATGAGTTCGTGTCAAAGCGTAAAGGTCAAATTTTTAACTTTTGACCATCTACTTTCTAACATATGTGTAGATAATTACTAAAAATGTTTCAAGTTTAAAAAAAATCAGTTTCAAAGTTCAGGTCATCTATAAACAAGTTTCCTTGGAGATGCGGAAAAAATGACATCGTATTTTCTGTCAAATTACTAAAACTTGTTTGTTTGAATAGATAAGAAGTATTTTGATAATATTTAAAACCTGTTCGTCTGCATTAGAATAAATTAGATGAACATTCTCACGTTCTTAGAGATGATAAAATTCAGATCAGTGTATAAATTTTCGAATGCGGAAAAATTTATTAGTTTGGAAGATTTTTAATTAATACGAGATTCTAGCTTAACACATACCTATTATAAAATATACTGTATATTAGTGTATAATACCGTTGAAGTATTTCAATAAAATATTAATTGTTTAATGTATCAATTAATTGTTTAACTGTGTCTTCATAAATAATATAATAAAACATGTATTCTTCTATTAAACAATATATGTCTGTATGTTACTAATTAATACGTGTTGACCGCGATACCGCAATATAGGATTTTAACATGAAAAATCATACTTTGTAAGTTTCTGCTTCCCTAATTATTTTAGGTAAAAAAGCTTCAAATAAATCCTGTAGAGCTTAAAATCTGCATTATGAAAAATTAACCTAAAAAACCTATAAACAATGCTAATGAAAGAGACGTATTGTTTGCTTCACTTCCTTATGTCAAAAATGTCACGGACAAGATTGGTAGAATTCTTCGTAAGAAGAACATGAAGATTTTGTTTTCTCCATATATTAAAATTCGACATATGTTGAGACAAGTTAAAGACGTCATCCCTCTTCAGTCATCAGGGATTTACCAGATTCCATGTGCCTGCGGGAAAGTTTACATTGGTCAGACTGGTAGAACCATTTCTATAAGATTGAATGAACACCAGCGTTCGATCAGGTTGAACCAGCCAGAAAAATCTTCAGTTGCAGAGCACCATATATAATTTGAAGATACAAAAATACACCTAAACAACAGGTTAATTAGAGATGCCATTGAGATTTACAAAACCAAGAGTAAATATCAATCATTGTGACGGTCTAGATCTTAGTCGTGCATGGCTTCCTATTTTAAATATGTTGTAATTGTCACCTTGGTTACCTGTTGCTATGTTTTGTTATTATTTATTTATTTGTATTTGTTGTTCATTCCTGAAGAAGGCAATAGTTTATATTGCCGAAACGTCGTAATTTAAATAAATATACAGAATTTAAACTAAAAATGGTTGTATTATTCTTAATGTAGCATTTTCGATACCGGCAGAAATTTATTTATTTATCATTAATCACTCAGCAGGAACAAAAGTTCCCAATTACAGAGGTACAAGACAAAATGAAAAGTGACAATATTAAGAAAAACTTAATGCAAGTGCGAAAGATCGGATAAGAAATAGTTCATAATTTTCTCTCCAAACCTGGACTGAGCATCATTGAAAATGTCAAAATTGTTATTGTACATGGACAGAGTATTGAATGCAGCACACAACTGTCCAATTGGAGATCGAAGTTCGTAGTTAGTTCTAGGGGTGCTGTATGTGAAACTTGCGCCGAGAGTTTAAGCGAGGTATATATACGCTAAAATTTAAGCGAGCTACCGAATGAGCATCATCAATTAGATTATTTACAAATTTATATAGATATAGTTAATTTTTTTTACTCTGTCGGGTACAGTAATAAAACTATAAATTTCGCAATTATGATAAAGCGGCATATCCTTCACTTTCTGTAGTATAATACTGTTTGACATCGGCCCATATTTTTGAGCCGCTCTATTCATTTATGTTAAAGGACTGTAAGGCTATTTTCCTATACATACCTGGTAGACGTTTGATTCAATGCATGAATAGAGCGGCTCAAAAATATGGGCCGATGCCAAACAGTATTATACTGCGGAAAGTAAAGGATACGCCGCTTTATCATAATTGCGATATTTATAGTTTTATTACTGTACCCGACAGAGTCAAAAAATTTGACTATACGCTAAAATTTAAGCTAGCGAATGAGCATCATGAATTAGATTATTTACAAGTTTATATAGATATAAACATGATTGAATTTTTCTACGGCAGTCCAAAGAAATAACATTGCACTCAATTAGACAATTGGAGTAACTACAAATCGTATCAATGCGGCGATGGTCAAATTTAGCACAACAATATCTTACAATTTTTTTCTGTATACTCTCCATGTTTCATATATACAGCATTCCAAATTTGTAATCCATATTCCAGCTTGCTACGCACAAATGAATAATACAAAGATTTGAGGGTCCGTAAATTATGATATGATTGTGTATTACGAATTATGCAGCCAAGATTTCTGTTATAAGAAATAATAATGGGCTACTTGCATACAAGAGGATTTTGAAAACTATTATATTTTTCAAGTTTAGTTTACTCAACTACATTATTTACATTATAAATTTTTCAAATACATTGTGTTATTATTTAATAAATTTAACATAAATGTATCCCTCCTATCTTGATGACAACACAATCACTAGCATTTGATTCGTTAATGTGAGTGGGAGAGGTGAAGGGAAGATCGAGGATCAAACAACGTTCCACTATCTCCGTCTCCCAAACTACAGAACTAGGACGTATGTCATCCGTGTTTGTGACGTCATAAAAATAAAATATTTATTTTTAGCCGTAAGTGACAAAATTTTGAAAAAAGAAAAAATAGGGGGTCTTTTATTTTATATATATATATATATATATATATATATATATATATATATATATATATATATATTTATTCCAAAAAATTTTTTTCTTAATATCATGCAAGTAACCCAATGGACATGTCAGAAATTACTCTTTCGAACATATAGACTGTTAACTCTATATTAATTTCAAAAACTGGACCGATAGGGCTAAGAGTAATTTTTGACATGTCCACAATGATGTTTAAATGTAGTGGTAATCCAACCCTACATCATACAACGTAACATAAAACTGTATTCTCCAAAGGAGATATACATTAGCGGTTAAAGTAGAAGATAATGTCAGCCATTGGATAGATCGACCATAGCTCAGTTGGTAGAGCGTTACTCCAGCAAAGTAATGGTTCATGGTTCAAATCCAGGAGGCACACTTTCATAATTTATTTCGAATATTAAACTAACTTGACAGATAAAACGTCAAACATTTGTTAATTTATCTATTTCAATTCCATGATTATCGACATTTTCATACCTAATTTGTGCCGTTACAAAGTATGTAAAATTAATTTTGCTTATTGATTCAGATGCAGAATTTTAAGCTACAATTTTAATTTGAAGCATTTTTACCTAAAGCTATTAGGAAAGCAGAAAATTATACATATATAGTTCACATGTTCCTAGCCAAATAATTTGTTATTATATGCAAGTAAAACGCTAAATGGGCGCATTCTTCGTATCTTATAAAACAAAATATTTCAATATTTCTGAACAAACATCCATAAAAATTTATCTATGGGTGTGAATTTCGTCAAGTAATAAAATTAAAAAATTCTTGTACGTTCTGTGAACTCCATAGTTCATCGGCGTTTACTACAGTTAAACAAACACACATGTCGTTTCATTTGCATCGCATACACGTATAAGTACACGTACTTTGAAGCCAAGGCTTTAGCCATCGACATATATGACCAGAAGAAATATTTAACACTGAAGAACAAAATTTAAACTTATATCTTTTGCGAAGATAAAGGCTGTAAAAGCTTTTCTACGTCGTGCAAGACAATTATCCCGATATAGAGGATAGGGCTTCTTGAAAATATTCGTGACAGAATTGCAAAGATATTTTTTAAGGGTCAGGAGTGGTCAGGACTTCTTGTTAAGTTTGTAATTAATCTTCTGGTATAAATAAATCTTTAGCTTTATATTAATACTCCTGTAACACGCAATGTGAACAACTGTTGCACAAAACAAGACCAAATTTATATACTCTGATTCATCTGAAGACATACACGCGAATAGAAGATTTATTACACGTTTCAGAAGTTAAACATACAGGCTGATATAGTCTGAAAATATAAATAAATACTATACATTTCCTATTGGTACTAAAATCATGAAAATGAACTGTACGACTCGGAATAATATATAACATATATTTTAAAATAACGTATGTCTCACGTTTGGCACAAATTTTAACATTTTCTTACCTTCTGTCACCTTTAGGTAAGGAAGGTATTGTCTATTTTTACGATGATCACATAACTTCAATACCACCATTCCAAAAATTATAATTTTCTCATATTTTAACAGTTTTCTTGAAAAAACGTAGTCGAATATAATTTATTGTTATTTAATGTTATTATAACTTTATATATTATTCTCTATACGATTTGACTGCATTTTATACTTCATATTCAATAGATATAGTGTTAAAGAATTATAAAGATATTTCAAATTGACAGATTTCACTATCAATGAAAAGTAAATAAAAATGGCAGAAATGAGGATGTTGAGATAGATGTTGTGGAAAACACGGAAAGATACGGTAAAGAATGAAAATATCTCTAGTGTTACAAGTTTCTAAAAAGATACAAGAGAGACGATTATATTGGTTTGAACATGTCATGAGGAGGGATGAAGAATAAATTGGAAGAAGATTGAATAACTTAGTAATAGAAGGTTGAAGAAATAGAGGAAGACCAAAGATGGAAGGACTGTATTGCGAAAGACTTGAGAAAAGGAACTGAATAAGAACGACATGCAAAACATAAGTGGAAGAAAAAATTAAAAAATAGCGACCCTTAACAAATGGGAAAACTAAATAAGGAAAAGATGTCAGTGTCAAGTGCAATTTGCATAGTTTATAAGTTAATTTTACTGGAAATTTAGAATCTTTTGCAACAAAATTTATATATGGAATTTTTGCATAATACACAGGTTGACGGAAAATTTGATATTTGATGTATGCACAGCTGACATTCACATACAATATGTTCCGAATTTTTTTCGTCCTCTTCGCAGAGTCGACAGATATTGTTTTCAGCTATACCAATCTTAAATAGATGGTATTTCAGAGGGCAATGCCCAGTAAAGATACCTGTCATAGTTCTAAGGTCCTTCTTGCTGAGAGCTAATAGCTCTTTGGTGGTTGTCAACCAATATATATTTTCAATAAAAACCAATGTATAGATGGTAGGGCCTTAATACTACAGACTGTCTAAATCACGAAATTAGTGGCATTTATAATAAGTCAAATATTTTCGATATTATTATCTCTGAAAGTTGCTTTCCAAATTTAAGAAATTGAAACGTCTTTCATTAATCACAATAAACTTGTTAATCTATTTGAAAACATAATATTGTTGTTTTCAGTATCGCCGAACAAAATACCTGTGATTTATACTTATACATCTTAATGACAGTGTTATGAGGAATTTTAATGCGCCATATAAATACCAACAAGCATTCTGTTTTAAAAATTATACTTTAAACTAGTCTAATTCTATTTAATTGCGCAATTATTACAATTAGCTACCTAGAAAATTTCCTATATGTAAATATGCGTGTTTTGGAGAGACAAGTGTTCTGAATCGAATTAATTTACAAGTTGAAATGAGAGATTGTTGGGGATTGGTGGATTGAAGTGTGTGGTGATTAATGATTGGGTAGATTGGTTTTTTCTGCACGCGGACTACTTATTAATGCCCTTTATTGTTGTGGTTTAATTAGAATGGTATGTTGCAATCGAGTAATATTGCTAAGCAATTATTAATATTTATGAGACTAGTATGACGACAAGAGTAGTTGTTATACGAGGTAGCGAAATTAGACAATAACATTTTTATATTATTTTAAAGTACAACAGTTCAAAACACACTTGGAAACCATGTTCTAACTCGTCGAATTTTCAATCACCTCTACTGGTTTAATAAAAAGTCCCTTCAATTTATTTTTTCAGTCTAGGGAACAAGTAAAATTAGTGGTGGGATCCGTTTAGTTTTGGATCCAAAAATATTAATTGGTGTATTAAATAGATAGGCTGACTTTAAATGAATATGAATCCGCAAAAAAACAACTATTTTTTTTTCGAAATTATCGATTTAAATACATGGTAGGAATTATTTTAATTTCAGAGATAAATTTCCTTACATTTTATGAAAGCTGCAGCAGGAATTTACAGCTTATAGTGGTCTCTAAACCCCTCTTAAAATATGCAGCAAGATATGATTGAAAATCTTATGTAAGTAAGCCGCAATTTTGTTCTTGTATCCGTCGTATTAGTGCTTGTATTGTTTCCATGGCTACCGCAATAATTCGTCAAATTAAATGACAATTCCCGGAATGATTCAATGTCAACCAATATTAACATTTGTTGTTCAAAGTTCAAGTAAATTATGACACCATTGTTAAGTTAAATTTAGCAAAAAATGCAAGAAAACAGTCATGAAAGTTTATCACTTTTATTTACATCAGTACAAATAATTATAAAGTTGCTTTGTACATTTGTACACAGATATCGCAACAACGACATGATTTATCGAAAAATCCCGCAGGATTTTATCCCAAAATTCCTACCTGCGTAGCACCAGGCCGGCCAAACTACAGGAGATTCAGTATCCATCTCTCTCATATTAGCACATCACTGTCACTAAATTAGTGTTACACTAATTGTTCCGACGCACTAAGTCCAAGACTATCTGTAAATTAACTACTAAGTTTGGTGCGCACTTTACCACGGCTTCAGACTGACTGAAGTACCGAGTGATCTGGTTCGCGGAGCGAAAAGCATCGAGACCTGTCATTGGTCGGACACTGTCAACACGAGGATTAGAGAGAGATGGGAATAGAAGATGAAGGATGATGGATTAAGGATTAAGAATTGAAGCACTGAAATGATTATTTATTTTGGTACTTTTTGGGTGATTTTTATGAAAATAAGATTTTTGAAATTTTTCTATTTTTCAAATAAAATATTTTGGAAGTGTGTCTTTACCTCTCGCTGAGAGAGGTATTGGATTCATGCTAAAAATCTCATATCCAGATTTTAATGATTAAGCACGTTTTAAGGTCCCTACAATCCGATTTTAATATTTTTTAAAATAATGTCCGTGTGTGTATGTATGTGTGTGTATGGATGTTGCAAGGACGATTTGTCAAATACCATAAGACTTAAGACATGTTTAACTACAGATACCTTAATCTAACATTAATTGGAACAGCTGATTAGGTTTTGGTAACAATTAGACAGCCGGATGTGGTAGTTTCTTAAAAAAAATGTTCACCAACATCAAATAAATCTCTAAATAGCTTATTCATTTCAATTTTTTATTATATTTAAAGATATAATGTACAGTGTGTTAAAAAAAACCTAACTCGGAGTAGGCTATGAACAGAGACAGGTATGTCTAAATCATTATTCAATTCAAAAGCCAAATTGTCAAAATTGATCTTGAAATGTAATTTTAAGGAGAAAAGATAATAAAGAAGGATACATTATATTCCCATTTGCCATTTTCTAATTTATTTCCATTTCTAAAATAAGATTCAAGAAGAAAAGCTTTGATTTCTTTTGATAACATTTTTGACAATATTTCGTGTCAATTTGACATTTAATTAAATACTTTTAATTAACATATACGTTTCCTTGTTCATAGCCTACTCCGAGTTAGGATTTTTTTGAACACACTGTATTATATAAATTTCGCTGCACAAACAACTCCATGGAAACCAGTTGAGATATTTAAATATTTGTAATTGACAGATAAATGCAAACTGTCAGTATATAAATCAATAGTTTTACTGACATTACTGTAAGATTTTTCTGGGAAGTATACCTATTATATCTATAATATTAATTAAATATGTATTTAAAATTATAGGTACCTCCATATATTAATATTACATATATCCTTAAGAAATACCGCTAATGCCGTCAATGAATTTGAAGAATCTTAAACATATTAGAAGAGTAGGACAAAATTCCTCATAGAATAAAAGAATAGATACAATTTGAATTATTTGTGTGTACAAGAAATGTTAAATTCGTTACTTACATAACATAAAATGGAACTGGCGAGAGGTATTGTGCTGGCCACAACAGATTTTATTTTTATTTTCGTACAACACATTTTATCGATTAACTTGTAATATTTAAAATGTATAGTCTCATTTCATAATTTATGTTATGTGCACTTCTCAACAAGCGTTAACAGTGTAACAGACTTGCACAAACCAAATTTCTATCTTTTACATTGTTACTTGTTAACTTGTTGTTTGAAAATGAAATATAAAGATCTAGTTGTTTTAGCGTAGAAAATATAATTAATTAATATGTACAAAAATTACTGCGCGAAGCAGCGAGATTTTGCACTATTATCTATTTTTACATACTTGCACAAACCAAAGTTCTATACTTTTAGAATGTTGATTGTTGTTTCAAATCGAAGTAAATTTGTTTCATTTCGCCTGAAAAATATTTTTAAATAATTTATAAGAGAGGAAACGAAATTTATCGGGATTTTCAAACAATTTTTACCTTCCATCACCTTTAGGTAAGGAAGGTATTGTCTTTGGTCAAAAAAATCAATGATGAGTTTTTACTGAATAAGCATGTTTTAGAGTCCCTATAATATGATTTTACCATTTTACGATGATGTCTGTATGTATATATATATATATATATATATATATATATATATATATATATATATATATATATATATATATATATATATATATATATGTGTGTGTGTGTGTGTGTATCTGTGTGTGTGTGACAAATTCCATAACTTCAATACCACGATTCCAAACATAATTTTTTCATATTCCTCAAGTTTACATCCAGAAGAACAAGTGATTAGATTTTGGTTATAATTGGTGAACCGGAAGTAGCCTCATTTGAAGATTTAACAGTTAAGAGTTTAAATTTAAAGAATATATTATTCTCTATACGATTTGATTACATTTTATAATTTATATTCAATAGATACAGAGTTAAAGAATTTTATAATTCATCCAGCTATGCTAAACATGGAAACTACTAATATATTCATATAATTCAAATTGACAGATGTCAGTATCAATAAAAAGTAAATTAATGTGGCACAGATGAGGATGTTGAAGTAGATGTTGGGGAAAACACGGAAAGATACGGTAAGAAAATAACTCTAGTGTTACAAGTTTCTAGAAAGATACAAGAAAGACGATTACATTGGTTTGAACATGTCATGAGGAGAAATGAAGAATTATATTGGAACAAGAATGAATTGTTTAGAATAGGAGGTTGAAGGAACAGAGGAAGACCAAAGATAAAATGGAAGGACTGTACTGCGGAAGACTTGAGAGAAAAGGAACTGAATGAGAACTACACGCAAAAATAGGGACCCCTAACGAATGGGAAAAACTAAAGAGGAAGAAGATGTCATTGTCAAGTGCAATTTGGATAGTTTGTTTATGAAATAATTTTACTGGAAATGTAGAATCTTTTGCAAGAAAAATTATATATGGAATTTATACATTATATACAGGATTGACGGAAGGTATTGTGCTGGCCACATCAGATTTTTTGTGTTTCGTTTGGGCGGCCACCCATCCCAAAAGTGTCCACAATAATTGCATCTGGAGTGAGATAGCTGAGACGGAGTTGACAAGACCTTGGCGTCTTGGCTCCCTGTCCATCTACGACCTTCCTTCTCCATCTCTCTTCAACACCTGTTGCCTCTATACACCTGTCTTTGTCTTCCTCACGGCTACCGCTCATCTGCTATGCTGACCGCATAGTGTCCATAGCCGTAGAAGGGGGGATATTTCCTCGGGGGGCAACAATCACATAGGGAGATTATAATCATAAAAATAACTCTGTAGGGTCCAGCAATAAAACTATAAATATCGTAATTGTGACAATGGATTCCCTGCCTATTTTGTACAGTATAATAATAGTCGAAATATTATCATCTCGTGGAAATTTCGTCCCGTTGCGCCTATGGCAGGCCATATACAAACACCGGCACTTAGACCGCGTACTACCTGTTGATTATTTGTAACGTCTGTCTCTGTCTGGCCACTTGTTGTCCACATTCCTGCTGCGCGGTCTCTCTCTTACTCATGGAGTGTCTGACCGCTGTGGTACACAACTTGGTGGGGTGGGGGGAAGTTTATACTTACAATGAATGAATGCAGAAACAATTCTTGTGATCAGGAGGGAAGGCAATGATATTTGGATGGAGTTTTTTGGAGTGATGATAATGATAATAACATAATATGTTATATAAGTTTTCGGAAAGTATATTACTACAAAAATAGCTTAAGGTTTAATATGGAGCTAATGGACCGTTTTCTTCCAGAAGATAAAGTTTAGTTTGACTTGCCCCATGAGTCTTTGGCGAGTTTTAAAATTTATTTTGTTTACCTGTTGAAAAATCCCTCTCTTTAAATATTTTCATTTTGGGGCTCCTACAGATTGTTGTATCTCTGTCTTGTACATAACGCTCAAAAAGCAAGGTTTTCAAATAATATAATGTTGGATGTGTAGAAGCCCCAAAATAAAAATATTTAAAGAGCAGAATTTTTCTAAAAGTACCTCTTTTTACCTTCAAAAAATTAAGTGGTGTTTTCAACGAATAAGCACGTTTGAGGGTCCGTACAATACGATTTTACTATTTTTACGATGATATCTGTATGTGTGTGTGTCTTTGGTTATAATTAGTCAACCGGAAGTGCCCTCATTTGAAGATTTTAACAGTTAGAAAAACGCTGTTAAGTATTATTTTTTACATTTAATGTTATTATAAATATTAAAGAATATTCTTATCTATACAAATTGATTGCATTTTGTATTTCATATTCAATGGATATAGAGTAAAAAATTATAAAGAAATTAAATTTTATAAATCAGCCAGTTATGCGATAACCATGGAAACAGCTACTATATTAAGAAAATTCTGACAGAAGAAGAATGAATAGCTTAATAACATAAAGTAGACGAAACAGAGGAAGACCAAAGATAAGATGGAAGGACTGTATTGCGAAAGACTTGAGAGAAAAGGAACTCAATGAGGACGACATCCAAAACAGTAATGATTGGAAGAAGAAAATAAAACATAGCGACTCCTAACGAATGGGAAAAACTAGAGAAGATGTCAGTGTCAAGTGCAATTTGCATAGTTTGTTTATGAAATAATTTTACTGGAAATTTACAAACTGTATTCTTTTCGGAATATATTTGCTTTAAAGTAATTATTATTTTTATAATTAATTTGTATATTACAGTTGAAATTGTGGAACACCTGTACAAATATCTATCATTACACCATTTGATATTTCTTGTAGATTGTAGCATATATGCGGGCTTAATAATTACATAATATGCTCGTATATCTACCGTCTAAAAACTAGTAGTTTGACATTTTATAATCCCTAAATATATATCACATTATAAAAAACGAAATGACGTGATATTTCGAAAGATCATTCGTGAACTTTTCGCACTTTTTGCACTGAGTGTGCTCCAATTGGCCGGAGGTGCAAGCAGAGCAGAGTTGGAGCTGGAGGTCACATGGGCACACCTTGCACCTGTCCGGCCCGGTGTACGGTCACCTTGCTACACTTGATGCCATGAAGCCTTGACTTTTATACACCCAACGCGACTAGGAAGTTTGCAATCGCAATCGCTTCCAACTAAACGACATTAAGAATACGAATTCAAATAATATATTAATATATTACCAATGAAAAGAACATTTTTTTGCTCCTTAATATATGTATGCATATAATAAAAGATTTTCACATATTCTTGTCGTCTATTCACATTTTTTTTCTGCTTTTTAAATTTTTATAAATCATGTCCATGCCCATGACAGTTTTTTCTGTAAATTTCTTCAGATCAAAAAGCAGAACCGTAACACTCTATTTTGCAGTGACAACTTAAAAATTAGGTGCGAAGGTTAACATACTTTCAACGATATAATGTATCACATTAGTCTATAATTTACGACTTTATGCATCGTACATTATAAGATAATAAATTTCTTATACGTCTTTTGCCATTCATAAACACAATAACATTGTATTAGTATAGTTTATATATTCAGGTTTGTAGTCTATAAAAGCATTGATATCTCCAGAGTTCGTCGCTTCATCCCCCGTTGAAATCTCCATAAAATATCTATAAAGAGGTCCTCTATCTTTGTTATAGCATTTTTATAATAATAATAATAATATATTTTTTAATATTTTATGACAAAAAAATTTAACTCATTTTTTTCGCTTATTGTAATTTGAGTTATATGTATATTAATAAAAATTTATAAATATACCTACTTAAAATAACTTTCGTGGTTAATCATTGAAAATATGCACGAATACTAAGTAAGTTAATATTAAAAAATCCGTTCCGGCCAGCACAATACCTCTCGCCACTTCCGTTTTTGGTTATATAAATTTATTAGTAATTATGTTCATAGATTCACGTAGTTAATTCGTTAACAGGAGTGTGGATTTTACTTGTCGAAGAAAATAAACCACATGGAATTGGAAAATCACTACATTTAGAATGAAAAATTATGATATTTGATATCTATGTACATAATTACTAGCTATTATTTTTACACGAACCCCCATGTCTGCTTGTCAAAGCCAACAAAGTCACATGACTGCTCGCGCCCTATTGTGTTTAACATTTCTTGCATACCTACACTGTACACCAAAAATTCTACTCATATCTATTTTTTATATTTTCGAAATGTTTCCAATTCATTGTCGGGATTGACAGTATTTTTGAAGGGTATATGTAATATACCTATAATTTTAAATATTAAACTATTAATGCAATAAATAATATAATGTATGTACTTCCCAGAAAAAAACCTTCAGTAATGTCTCTGGATTTTTGACATAATATACATACAATAAAATATTTATAAGTATCAAATAGAGAATTTACTCTTCTTTAATACTAGCAAGAACAATTTTTTTTCAAAAAATAATTTAGATTTTTTTTAAGAATCGGCTACTTCTGGTTGTCCAATTATTACCAAAACCTTTTCAGCTCTTTCCAGTAATGTCCGATTGAGAAATACGTAGTTAAACAGATATTAAGTATTATAGTTTTTGTAAAATCGTCCTTCCAACCTCCCCACATACACACACACACACACATACACATCATCTTAAAAATATTAAAATCGGATTGTAGAGACTTTAAAACGTGCTTAAACATTAAAATATGGATATGCGATTTTTAGCATGAATCCAATACCTCTCTTAGCGAGAGGTAAAAATATATCATCACGGCATGCCAATTGCTGAGTGTGCCAATCTACTTTATACGCAGATATGGGCAACCTAACGCAAAACAGAAATAAGTGGAAGAAGAAAATAAAAAATAGCGACCCCTAACGAATATGAAAAGCTAAAGAAGTTCATACATTTTTAAGGGTTAGTTATAAAATATAAATAACTTATGTTTCAATTTATTTTTATATTATAAACCTCGTTAGGTAGGTACACCTTTTCTTTGGGTGTTCTTATTCTAATTAAAGCGTATTTCTTTCCCACGACTTGAGCGCTAAAAGGCTTCTTGTGTTCAGTTAGTAAGTGGACACAGCCTGAAATATTGACTCGGACTGTTTGTTCTTCGTCTGTGACCTTTGAAACGATTTTTACAACAACAAGAAACACACACAGTAGTTTATCAACATATTTCTATAAAATCTATAAGCATCCAATGTGTATCATTCCTTTATCAGATCTTGTCCGTGTTCCGTGAGGCGTGAAGTCACACCCAGAACTGGGTCCAGCAGCAACGCCGGCAGTGGTAACGGGAGCCGATCAGCTCTAATCACACGGCTGCCTAGCAACCTGTTATTGACCGCGATACGCAACATCAAGAAGCAGGTTTTTTATTCGTAACATCGTTTCCGGTATGGGCAAATTATAGGATGCAATAATACAGGAAAGGTGAATAAAAATATGGAATGCACAAGAAGAAATTCATTGTATAGCAATGAATTTTGAACGATAGCTTATTTATTTTCTGTCATCGCTGGTGTGTGTTCGGTAGACAAATCTGTATAGTTTGTCGGATGACGTGGTGATCCATCAGAGAAGAGGACGGCTGCAGTACGGTACAGTACCGCCTGCTATGTAATTACCTACTCGGTAGTAGAGGAAGGCTTAAACGCATCTAATCGCCCGCTTCCGAAATGCTACCACCGCAACAATATTCAATAATTTCATTTCAAAGGAAATCTTTGCAAGAAAATCAATGTTGTAGTCTGCCCAGAACTCTCTAAGGTTATGTATGGCCATTATTAGATTCTCGCAGCAGAGCGTAACTTTTTACCTTCCGTCACCTTCAGGTAAGGAAGGTATTGTCTGATCAAAAAAAATCTATAGTGAGTTTCTAATGAATAAGTACTTTTGGAGTCACTATGGAATACAAATTTGCTATTTTTACGATGATGTCCGTATGTGTGTACGTGCGTGTGTGTATGTGAGGATATTTCGTATTCCTCGACTTCAGATCCATATGCAGACATGATTAGATTATGGTTGTAATTGGTCAACCGGAAGTATCCTATATGCAACTTTTAACAATAAGATTATTTTACCACACACAGAAGGTGGTAGAGAAACCATCAATTCATGTTTTCTTTTCAATAGAGCGGCGCAAATAATAGCCCGTTGGCATCCAATGTTATAAAACAAATTGTGAGCGATATGCCACTATATCATAATTATGATATTTATAGTTTTATTGTTGGACCCGATAGTCAATTTTTCTGACTATAAGAAGAGCTAGTGAGTCATGGCTGTGGCTTGAAATAAAACAATTGTAATGACAAAAAAATAGTTACAATTATTCAGTTCATTGTATAAAAAAGTGCCCGCCATTTTACTTTTTTTATAATGTAACATATGGATTAATTTACATGATTGTAAAGCAAATTTAATGTACTTTTCAAATTTATGAAAAATATAGTGTTCCATTTGAAATTTCAAAGTTGATATTAATTACTAATAAACCGGAAGTGGTATCATATATGAAAGAAATTACTAAGTTAATAAATAAGCGAGATATTTGCTGGGTCCACTAAAATAAACACCCTGTATGTATTTTAATTATAAGTATGTTAATATATCCGCTAATACTGTCAATGATTTGAAGAATTTTGAACATATTAGAAGAGTAGGACAAAATTCCTCATAGAACGAAAGAAGAGATACAATTTCAACCTTCTTCAGTATACTTTGGAGATCCTTATAGTTTCTAGATAAAAAAATTAATCTCTATAATCTAGTACTGCTACTAACAATTCCCCATTCTAGATGCTATCTTAGTATAACTCTAGTCTGTAGTATGCTCGCTGGTGGCTAGTGTATGATATATTTATTCTGGTGGGTGATTAGCTAGCCTGGTAATGGCTGGTTTCCGGTGGCCAGCAGCCGGAGGTCACTACTAGTTCTTACACAGACGATGGTTGACCGCGTATAACACCTCAAGAAAGAAATACAAGTGTAATACATCATCAACGGCAACCTATCAGCTTTGCCATGCTTTAATTGGTCGAAGGAATGCGGATTGTTGATTCATTTGTTAATAATTAAATGCAGCAGGCCTGCAAATAAAACCTGGTGATGGACGAGAGTCATTTTATAAATAATGTACAAGTTGGCAACACTGCGAATTGGATGATGTACATTTACGTCAGTTGTAGTAGAAGGCTTGAGGAAGAAACGTGTGTTTTACCAACTAAAAATAGAGCCTGCGCATGGCTTGGGTATTGTGAATGTTGAAGATCACAGGTCGTACATACATATCACACAGTCCAAGAAATAGAGATGTTCAAATTCTCCACGGAAAAAAAATTGGAGAGCTTAATCAAAAGCAGCGATAGGATAACGTCAACGTTATGTTATAACGTTATAAAAAAAATTGATGTAGCCGGCACAATACCTTCCGTCAATCCTTTGTATTATGTGTAAATTCCATACATAAATTTTCTTGCAAAAGATTCTAAATTTCCAGTAAAATTATTTCATATGCAAACTATGCAAATTGCATTTGACACTGACTTCATTAGCTTTTCCCGTTCTTTGGGGGTCGCTATTTTTTATTTCTTTCTTCCACTCATTTCTGTTTTGCGTGTCGCTCTTATTCAGTTCCTTTTCTCTCAAGTCTTCTGCAATACAGCCTTTCCATATTATCTTTGGTCTTCCTCTGTTTCTTCTATCTTTTACTACTAAGTTGGTCATTCTTCTTCCAATATATTCTTCATTTCTCCTCACGACATGTTCAAATGTAATCGTCTCTCTTGTATCTTTATACAAATTTCTAATACTAAAGTTATTTCCTTTAAATTATTAAAAAATCTTTCAGAACTCATATTTTATTAAGAATAATACAACCTTTTTTAGTTTAGATTCTGTTTTATTTATTAAATTAACGACATTTCGGCAATATACACTATTGCCTTCTTCAGGAATGAACATGAATAACAAATCAACAAATACAAATAAATAAATAACAAAACATTAGCAACAGGTAACTAAGGTGACAATTACAACATATTTAAAATATGAAGCCATGCACGACTAAGATCTAGACCGTCACAATGATTGAGATTAATACTCTTCGTTTTGTAAATCTCAATGGCTTCTCTAATTAACCTGTTGTTTATTCATTCATCCTTCCCGTATCTTTCCATGTCTTCCCCAACATCCTCATCTCTGCCACATTCATTTACTTTTCATTGATACTGATATCTGTTAATTTGAGTTATCTGAATATATTAGTTAGCATAGATGGCTGATTTATGAAATTTAATATCTTTGTAATTATAAGAGCTTCATGCTGCCGTTACTAAGGCAACAGAATAATAAACCTTCCCTGACGAAAAAATAAACAATTTGTGGTGTACAAATATATTTCCATCACCGAAACCAGCTTACATCTTAAAATATTTAATCTATCTTCGTGGTCATTGGAGTTCACGGTGCTTCTGAACTCTTCGGCGGATGTTCTTATGCCTGGTATCCGCTCCAGATGTGTTGACCTTAGAGTGACCAGTTAGCCACTTGTCATCAGTTGTGGTAGCTATGGTAGCCGCAGACGCGGTTCCCGTGAGACAACAACCAACTCAAGCGAAGGAATGTGATTGGTTATAGACTTTTTTTATTCTTCTAACTACTTTTGTTTTTATCCAGATGGGAATTTGTTTTTATCAATAAGAATAGGAAAGTATAATTTAATTTGTTAGAGTTTTTTTCAGTAGCTTTTAAGTAATTAACAGCCGATTTTTCAAGAGAATTCTAAGTCAATTCTACTCTTCTTTTTGCATTATTCTTCTTGTGATTTCTTATTTACTTGAAACAAAACTACTTGTTTGTAACCACAGTGACCGGTTAGAGATAAAGACAGGCTATAGTATGCAACCTATATGTAAGAAAGAGATACATATAATGCGGTCAACTCAACACTAATGTACGTATAGATATCAGTATGTAGCAACGTATAAAATGTTGGTTATTACTCTGTAATGTTTATAATTTAATTCATGTTTATTTGAAATGCATTCTGCAAATTGATGGAGCATTATTTATAAGTTGGTGTTATCTTGTTTATAGACAAGGTTGTAAGCAATAGATATACACAATATTTATATCAAAATACAAGTTATATAGTATTATTGTACTACTATAATTTGTACACACATATATGAGCATAGGAGAAATTAGATCATATATTATTTAAGAAAATATTGACAAAAATGTATCAAAAGATTCTATACAGGGTGTTATATTTGTTACGGTTTTATTTTTAGTTTAATTGATAGATACAGAATACTACATTGTGGGCGCAATCGAGTGATTGATGGGGATTCCACAGATGTCGCTAACAATCTTAACTTTAGTCAGTTTTAAATTTTACTGGGAATTGTGGGATTTAATTAAAATATTCTTAACTTGCAAAGAACACTTTGTGTCAAGTTTTTGAAGAGTGTAGAGCGAAATACGCCACTTTGTGATACTATTGCACATGGAGATTGTTGCAAAGAGATTAGTGATTTTCGTGGCACGTTTTTAGTAAACGGATTATTTTTCACTCTATTGAAGAAAAGAATACAGTTGGTATTTAGCGTCGTTCTGACGGATTATCTCCTTCAAAATTGTCACTTAGATATTCAATATCTTTATAAAGGAAAAAAGGGCAGTTATTTAATGCGTAAGTGTGGAATTCTTTCGTTGGTCATTCGATTGCTAATATAGTGTAATATTTCTGTGTAGCCTTTTTTTTATACCTATATATATATATTGGGCTCGTGTGGTGAGGCTGTCCGTAACGCACGAGACATTCGCTGCATAATCGCGCAGAGAGAAAGGAGAGACATTGAACACAGGACCGGCTTGAGAGAATTTTGGGAAACGAGGCGGCGGTAAGCGGCCGAGTACGCTGTACAAGGATTCAACACATATCCTGGTGAGCCCGTTTCATTTTGTAACTCGTCCTGTCGATGATTCGTGTACGATCCTGCATTTCGGACGAACGTTTTGACACCCGTCTGAACTTATTCTTTAATCGTCGATGCGCGATGAACATTGCTTATTTTGATGTTGATTATTGATTATTTGAGATCGAGAGATTTATTTTTTTATATGATATTTATATTTTTTTGTGAAGCCATACAGCGTTGTGCTTTAAGATATTTATTTGGGGTCGCGAGTTTAAGGATGCATCCATTAAAATCGTAGATAGGTTGTTGACCCAAGTGAGTCAGTTTTTGGTTCAGCGAGACTCTGTTGCGTGGCTAATTTTCATAATATATATATATATATATATATATATATATATATATATATATATATATATATATATATTGGTTTGTAGTTTTCTCAAATTCCTCATTTTATATTAATAATTTAAACAATTAATAAATCTGGTATTTAGTTAAATTTATGTACGATTTTGATTTCATTCAACCTTTGTCCTGTTTATTATTATGTTTTTTTTTGATTTAGTAAAAATCCCTTTGCTATTCAGGATTTCATATACCTGTAAGATTGCTTTTATTTTCCAAATTTGAATAGCATGGCGCCCTTATAAAAAAAAATGAAATCTAACATTTTTCTTTTATCACTTATTTATAAACTTTTTTGAACCACCCCTTACTCGAGACTGAGGTTAGCGGCACGAGTTATAAATTTTTATTACAATTTAGTTCATTGTCACGTTGGCTAACTTTTAATTGTAACATATTTCAATGGACCCAGCAAATATCTCGCTTATTTATTAAGTTAGTAATTTCTTTCATATAACATGATTTAAACAGCAACATGTAAGCTACTTGATGACGGATGTACATTCATGATACCACTTCCGGTGTATTAGTAATTAATATCAACTTTGAAATTTCAAATGGAACATACTATTTTACAAATTTGAAAAGTACATCAAATTTGCTTTACAATCATGGAAAATAATCCATATGTTACATTATTAAAAAGTAAAACGGCGGTTACTTTTTTATACACCTAGTCGAAAAGTAAATACTGAGCCATGTTGTTATTAAAAAATTATTTCGTTTAATAATAATAGTTACAATTGTTTTAGTTCATTGTTTTATTTCAAGCCACAGTTATGGCTCACTATTACATCCAGAAGAACAAGTAATTAGATTTTGGTTAAAAATAAGAATAAATAAACTTCTGGATCCTATGATTATTACTCCAATTCAACAAATTTTGATATGGTGTATTAATAGTGTATAGAACTTGAATACATTGCTTATAAAAAATTTCTTAGATTTAATAATAATTTATTTGCAAATAATCCATTGTCTGCATGTGACAAATGTTTTCGTCTTTAATAATTCGCAAATTTATTAAAGTAATAAAATTTAAGATGGCATATATTGTCAGTTACCTTTACCCTCAGTTTTATAGATAATACTAACAAATATTGTATTATTTACTGTTGGGACAAAAAAATTTGGGACTTGTCTTTTGTCATATATTTGCCTGTAAATTATTGTTTAAATAAGAAATTTAGTTAATAACATTGTATTTAAATCCAGTACACTTTATTAATTCATAAAAAAATTCATTGCTGCTAATATATTTATTTCAGAGGGTACGAATACATTTGGGGTTGGGCTCGTATAGTTCATCCCAAGAGCAAGAAACAATTTTTATATTTTAAGTTCATTTCTACATATTTAAAAATGAATAAATGTAATAAATAAAAAATCATTTAACTATATTGAATAGGTATAAATTTTGCCGTTTATTAAACATTAATCAAACATCCAACATTAAAACATCTTAGGGAGGAACTATTATGACATCCTAATGGTGCCTATAAGTAAAAAGTTGGTAATATAAACTGAGCAATGAATGAAGATATTAAATAACAGTTTGTAGTTGATGGAGCAGACCATCAACAAGACTATAACTCCAATGAACGCGCGACTAGCTTCAGAACTATAAATCATCAAGAAGTTTATAACTCCTAACAGAATTCCTGCCTACACTCACTAACATAACACTCACTAACATAACTAGGAAATAATAATATGAGCCTAGGCTTGTAATAGTTCGGCCGGTTTACATTTTCAACAAACAAATAATAAAACCAACGCATATGATGAGAAATAGGATCTTGGAAATAATAATACAAATCCAGATTTTAGTGAATAAGCACGTTTTAAGGTCCCTACAATCCGATTATAACATTTTTACGATAATGTCTGTGTTTGTGGATATGTGTGTGTGTTGTGTGTGTATGTGTCTATAAGACTAAAAGCCTGTGTAAGTACGGATTCCTCAATCTAACAGTAATGGGAAGAGTTTAATAGATTCTGGTAACAATTGGAATTTCTAAATATTATTTTTTGGAAATTTGTTCCTACAAATAAGATAATTAAATTCTCAATCTGACACATTTAATTTTTTTATTATATCTCCTATAGGTTTGGACGTATAGTGTATAGTATAGAATAATTTGTTTTAATAAATCTCGTTGCCCAAAAAACTACATGGAAACCAGTTGAGATATTTAAATGTTTGTAATTGACAGATAAATGCAAAATGCATTTTTTTTCTGGGAGGTACGAGTACATTTAATGTATCTTATTGTATTATTAATTAAGTATGTATTTAAAATTATAGGTATGTTAATATTACATATATCCTTAAGAAATACTGCTAACACCATCAATGAATTTGAAGAATTCTGAACATCATAGACAGAAAGAAGAGAACAGAGATACAATTTTAATTATTTGTGTGTACAAGAAATGTTAAATTCGTTACTCAAAGGGCGCGAGCAGTCATGTGATTTTGTTGGCCTTGGCAAGCAAATATAAGGATCCGTATTAAAATGACAGCTAGTAGTTATTTACATAGATGTCACAATTGTTATATGTCATAATTGTTCATTCAAACATTCAAAATATTCTGATGTTTATTTGTCATCAATGGAATACACATGTCGAAGAAAATAATCCACATGAATTTAGAAAATCATGATGTTTTGAATGAAAAATTATGATACTTGACATCTATGTACATTATTATTGTCATTTTGACTTGGGCCCCCCATATCTGCTTGCCAAGGCCAACAAAGTCACATGACTGTTCGCGCCCTATGCAACCTTTACATTTGCACAAACTAACTGGCTATTTTGACGAGGTTTTCCTTCACATTCAAAATGAAGAATCGGATCCTGAATTAAAATTTGGATCCGTATCCGTAAACAAAACATCGAATCTGGATCCAAATCCGAATTAGATTTACGGATATCCGCCTCAATATCCGAACATCGGATATTTTGAAATCCAAGTACTCGGATTCAAGTTTTGTCGGATCCTCATAGCACTACAAGAAGATAACCCTTTGAACTCGGTCATCAGTTATTGTAATAGTCGTCGAAAGAATTTTGTAGAAATTTCTCATCATTTGTGTAAATTTTATAATTTGTTGAAAATATAAGCGGACCGAATTATTATGAATCTGAGGTCGTATAAGTATATTTTACTCGGAACCGCTCAGTGACAGTATAAAATATAATTATTTCTTTTCAAAATAATTCCTTTCCCTATCCAGTGTCTCTGTGTGAATGATATATTTTGCTTTTGCTTCCACAATCCAAATGCATGATATTGTTGTGTTGGTGTATGAAGCGTGAGTGTGACCTGCGACCCGGAGGCGTGACCTTTGACCCGACCCGACCCACGGCCCGGCCAGTGACGTCATAATACCCACCAACACACCACACAATACACAACAACACAATTTTATTGCTTTACAGGTACCACGAACGAAGAAAAAATTTTATAGAGATAAATAATTTAAAAATAAACTCACCGGTGTAGAAGTGGGACGGTTCGGGGCCCATGTTGATGTCTGGAAAGAGAAAGAAGAGAAATATTAAATAGTGTCTAAGAATTAATAATATATACGCATACAATTGAAGAATTTTAAACCTTATTTCATATTTTTTCCTTACTTTTATAGATTTTTACAAATAAATTTAAATCAGGATCATGTTTAAATACTAGAAAATTATTTACTGGATATTAAGAAATAGAAAAATAGAAATTGATAAGCAATTATATAATAGACATTTTTATAACTTGTAATTAAAATACTTTTTAACCCAAAGTGTTTGGCATCTTTGAAAGTACATATCGTTGTATACAGGGTGTTTCCGTGCGCATTGCTCCCCTAATTATTTTAAACAAAAAGTTTCAAATGGATATTGTAAAGCAAAAATTTCTACATGCGGAACAATAAAAAAATTCATTTTGGCTACTTCATAACTGCAGAAATAAAATTTGAAAATTCACGGAATTACAGTTTAATAGTATTAGCCATGGAATTAGAACCCCTACATAAACATTTCCAACCCGTGGGGTGGAAGTGAAATCTGTTGTTTCCCACCCAAGAGATTGTCATTGCAGTTAGGAACCTCTAAAAGGTTAGGAATCGAGGTGTTACTACAGTCCATACGATGTAACTTGGCGAGTTGGGGCAATTCACATTATCACTGCGGTAATGGGAAAGTTATAAAATCCATAGGCGAAGAAAAATGAAGTTCAATAAAATTACGAATATTACAGAAAAAAAGAAATTATTTATACAAAAAAATATATTACAAATATTGGAATGAATTATTTATTATATAAATCATATTATAATTAATTATTTTTTAAATTAATAAAGTTAAGAAAATAAAATTTCTATTGCTATTGAGAAAAAAATGCACCAACGCTTACGTATGAATATAACTTCTTGGGTTGAAAAGTACCTGACACCCCGAGTTTGAGTGTATTAGGATGAAATTTGCTTTGTGTAAGGCAATAAAACATTGTAAAATCACTATTTCACTTCTGAAGCTGTGCGGCATCGAAGTAAAAGTAAATATTTGACAAAACGCAACTTAGGAATAGTGAACTGAATTACATTCTTTTGGGTCGCCAAGTTAAATCGTATGGACTGTATACTGATTGCCAATAAAATAAATTTTGCTTATTGATTCAGATGCAGAATTTTAAGTTGAAGTATTTTTAACTAAATAATTAGGGAAGCAGGAAATTACAAAAATACGATTTTACATGTTGAAGTCCTATATGTTCTGGTGTCGCGGGCAACACTCTGTATACAGAGTGGTGACCGGCACAGCCTTTGCTATTATAAAGATATAGGAGTCGCCGGTCCATTTTGTATATCGGGTGGTGACCGGCACAGCCCAACATAATATAAGTCTTTCCTAATTTCCTGCTTCCCTAATTATTTTAGGTAAAAAAACTTCAAATAAAAATTATAGAGCATAAAATTCTGCATCTGAATCAATAAGCAACATTAATCTTGTGTGCCTTGTAAAGGCAGAAATTAGGTATGAAAATATCGAAAATCGTCTCAAAAACAGCAATAGCCATGGAATTGAGGCAAAATAACAAAAGTCTAACGGTTTATCTGTCATGTTAGTGTAATTTATTTTTATTAGTATTATTTCTAATTTTTCTTCCAATTATTTGTTAATTTAAATTGATATTTGTTCATTTGAACATAAATTACAAATAATAATCAAAATAAATTAACCTAGCTTGACAGATAAATCGTTAACATTTGTTAATTTTTTGTTTCAATTTCATGGGTATAGCTATTTTTGGGGTCCGACATTTTTATACCTAATTTCAGCCGTTACAGGGCACACAATGTTAATTTTGTTTATGCCCTATAACTCTTTTACCTAAAATAATTAGGGAAGCAGGAAATTACGAAAGTATGATTTTACATGTTAAAGTCCTATGTTCAGCTGTGCCGATCACCACCCTGTATAAATATACATACACAAATAATCAGTATTGGTAGTACAAGAAACATTTGTTGAATTATTAGCCTGCACAGAACACATTTGTAACATTTTTTGCGTGAAACTAAATCAGCACATATGTATTATACTCGGAAACACTTTTACTTTTAATTAAATACTTAAACACACACACACACACGGTATATAGTATATATTTATTTATTTACACTATCATAGATATATAATATTTTAAATGTCACTGTCACCCTGTATCACAATATATTTATTGTCTAGCGTCCATTTTCCATCAAACACTATTCTTCTTCTTGTCAAGGTCGCTGCCCGGTGACACCGTCGTCTAGGTCTCTCGGTGTGCGTCTGGCAGACTGCTTGCGCTGTGTATAACAAAGGCGGTTGTGGTGCGGAGGTTGCGAGGTCAGAGGTCACGGGTCGTGGGTCATGGTCGCGGCACTAGCCTGACCTTTCACCTCAAACGCACACACACAGAGGAATACAGACACAAGGGGCATGGACTGAGAAAGGTAACAGCAGAAATGGAATACCAGATTAGGGGATAGTGTGATGGTGGAAAGAATCTTAAACCCATTTTTGGGTGGGAGATACAGTTCTTTCATAATTAATATTATTATTGCTATATCTTATGCCAGTGTTGTTTCCAATTTGTAAAACAGTTAAACAAATTTGCTTTTATTTTTTGTATGATCTCAAAATGTTGTCCTTAATGTCCTCCTCATCTTCGAGCAAAGTTCAGGAGTTGTTTATACCCACAATTCTTTTGGCATCTCTTCATCAAATAGAAATAATTTTTACCTTCCGTCACCTTTTGGTAAGGAAGGTATTGTCTTTGGTTAAAAAGTTCAATGATGAGTTTCTAATGAATAAACATGTTTTGGGGTCCCTTGCATACGAATTTACTATTTTTACGATGATGTCTGTATGTATGTGTGTGTGTGTATATAACTCAAATACCACGATTCCAAAAATTATAATTATATAAAATTATACCATATTAAATTACAAAATCATATTACGATAAATCTATACCGTTTTGGGTGTTTATCCCAGTCACTATTAATTAATGCTTAGTTCTTCTATCGGTGTAAATTTTTCCAGTCCAAGGATGAGTCACGTTGCTGAAGTGTAGGATATATAAGATGACACAACGTAAGACAATGACTTGAGAGACGATCATGTATATGATACACCTACACACGGTGAGTCTGGGCACCCACTCGTAAACTCTTTGCCCCCCTTGCACGCCAATGCAAAGGAAATGAAGAATTAGGCCAAAAAGACTTTACTTCAAAACAGGAAGGACTAAATAAAGTAATTAGAAGAAATGTACTTAACACTGTTGTGGCCAGCACAATAACTTCCGTCAATTCTGTGTATTATGTACAAATTCCATACATAAATTTTTATTATTCTTTTGGATGTAAACTTGAGGAATACGAAAAACTTATAACTTTTGGAATCGTGGTATTGAAATTATACGGTCCGAAACTTTCGTCACACAGTCACACATACATACATACAGACATCATCGTAAAAATAATAAAATCGTATTATATGGACCCTAAAACGTGTTTATTCACTAAAAACTCATCATTGAATTTTTTGACCAAAGACAATATCTTCCTTACCTAAAGGTGACGGAAGGTAAAAAATTCTGCAAGGCCTTACTGAAGAGGAAGTCCTGTTGAAGAAAATGTGCAAAACAAAAGCATTGATTCACGAATGTTGGGCACGAACAGTTGAAGATTCATTGTGTTATGTCACAAGTTACGTAACTTGTCGTCATGACTACCATAGCACGTGCTTTTGTCTTACGTTATGTAGATTTCAAGATAAGCCAGACTTTTATATTATAAGACAGTTTACTCAACAATACAAATATGGAATGTTATATTTTTAAAACAAATACATTTATTAACATATAAATTATATATTTTGCAAGAGCTATGTTTAAATTATATACCCAATAATTCATTAATAACATGTCAATCTATCTTTCTGTTTATGTGGGTGTCGCACAAAATATTCTAAATTCCTCAAACATGATTAATAGTTACACATATTATGAATAATAATTAACATATTCTATAATAATGACATGTATAACATAAACAATAGTTTGAGAAGGACAACCAAGAATATAATGAAGTTAATATGTTGCATATGTGTGTGTATGTTAATTAGTGATGTGATCTGACCTTTGAAGATGCACAACAATGATTCCATGGCCTCCTTGACCTCACGAACACAAAGAATTATATTCCATTTTTATATAAACATGCAGAAATGGTCCAGTGATTACTAACTTAGTTCCTGGACTTGTATTCAACCAGTAGAACCTTTCACATTAAACAGACGATTGCGAAATACAATTTATTTATTTGAGTAGTGTAGATGTTAGTAAAGTAAAATCTCAGAAAAAGGGCCTTCATGTATGTGTGTGTGACGAAAGTTTATTATTGTGACATAAATGTTAAATACACATACGAATACAAATTACAATTTAAAAACTTAAATATATCATCACAGAGTTGTAAGAAATATAAAATCTTCTTATCGTACTTTCATCTAAGTTCTGAGTTTAAAGAGTGTTCTTTCTACAGTCCAGCATCCAGCTACTAAAGAAGTCTTTGCAGATCATCTGAGGAGGAATCTGTCGACTCACTGAAGATAATGAGACTTCATGGTCAAAGTAAAACTTGTAGTGTACAAAGACACCGCACTACGGTACGTAGTAATCAGGGGCTATAGGAAGTATCAGCTGTATTTGTTATGCTTCAATAGCTGCAGAATTAGTACGGTCACCCAGCGCAAAACATACCGCCAGATAAGCGCTTTACCTTCACCAATGTAGTATGTATCGGATCGAGAATATTTTTTCCTCTCGCTAAGAGAGGTATTGGATTCATGCTAAAAATCGCATATCCAGATTTTAATGATTTTTAAGGTTCCTACAATCCGATTTTAATATTTTTATGATGATGTCTGTGTGTGTGTGTGTATGTATGTGTGTGTGTATGTGTGTGTGACGTTGGAAGGACAATTACTTAAAAACTATAAGACTTTATATTTGTTTAACTATGTATTTTCCAATGGAACATTAATGGGAAGAGCTGAAGAGGTTTTGGTAACAATTGGACAACCGGAAGTAAAAGTTTCTTGAAAAATATTAAAGAAAATAAAATTCTCTATTTGATACATAATTTTTTTATTATATCTTGTATAGGTTTTGAGATATAGTATATAATAATACCTATAGAATAATCTGTTGTAATAAATAAATATCATTGCCCAAAAAACAGTTGAGATATATAAATGTGTCGAAAATCAGATTTTTCTGGGAGGTACGAGTACATTTAATATATATTATTGTATTATTAATGAAATATGTATTCAAAATTATAAATATGTTAATATTATTTGAAGAATTTTGAACATATTAGAAGAGTACAACAAAATTACTCATAGAACGAAAGAAGATATATAATTTGAATATTTGTGAGTACAAGAAATGTTAAATTCGTTACTTATAGGGCGCGAGCAGACACGTGACTTTGTTGGCCTTGACAAGCAAATTTGTGGGTCCGTGTCAGAATGACAGCTAGTAGTTATTTCCACAGATATCACAAATGTCATAATTTTTCATTCAAAATATTCTGATGTTTATTTGTCATCAATAGTATGGAATATACTTGTCGAGGGAATAATCCACATGGATTTGGAAAATCATAATGTTTTGACTGAAAACTTACGATAGTTGACACCTATGTACATTTTGACACGGGCTGCTTGCCAAGACCAACAAAGTCACATAACTACTCGCGCCCTACACAACAGATTTTTTTGTGCAAGTAAAAATATAATGAGAGTGAATTGTCTTTATAGATACGGCTCGTGCTTTGGAGTTCTGTTAGTATATAATGAACAAGTTCCTTCACCTTGTGCTCGTGCCGTGGTTAATTGTCGTCATTACCGTTCACCGGCTACTCTATATTGCACTTCCGCTATACAAATATGCTTGCTTCTGCTGAAATGCTAGCCACTAACTACAGCGCACTTCCTTTTGCAACACACTCCTTTTCCTTATAACCAAACACTCACAAGATGTTTAGTTATTATTCATAGTTACAAACTTAAGTTATTTTAGCCACGTGATATCCTCTATTATTGATGGTAAAGGGCAGTCGATTGTATTTATACTGACTTTGCTTAGGCGTTTGATAGAAATAGAATATATCGTGGTGTCTTGATTAGTAAGCTTGAATCCTATTCACTTTAAATGTGCTTACGTTCCCTTTTTCATCATACCTACATCAACGACAATATAAGTTCATTACATAGGTTGTAACTTTCCCTCTTTTGTTGCAACCTCGGGTACACTTCAAGGCTCAAATTTAGGTCCTCTACTGTTTTTAATGTTTATTAATGATGTCACAGATGTTATTCAGTGCGATAATCTTCTCCAAGAAGACTTAGCAAGACTTTATATTAAATATTACAGATTGTTACAACTCATGTACACAAAATACATTCGTACAAAACATTCACTTAATTTATTAAACATCGTACAAACAAAGAGCGTATACTCATCCATTTGCTCCAAAAAACGACAACCGAATAATACGGAAAATAGCCGGAAATATACTGTGTAAGGATTTTGGTGACATATTTGATACGGACTCCTATTGGTCGTCTGTACACCAATAATAATGTAGCAAGTTGTAGGAATTTAAATAAAATGTAAAGATTGAAACTCAGTTTGGCCTGAAATTTGCCTTTTCCTTTTTTTTTCAATACACCAAAATACACGCTGTTAAGTCCTTGAATATCAGTTATTGCAATCATCCCTAATATGTAACATTTCAAGAAATGTTTGGAGTAATTCTTCTTCCAGAAAGGCAAATTTCAGGCCAAACTGAGTTTCAATCTTTACATTTTATTTAAATTCCTACAACTTGCTACATCATTATTGGTGTACAGACGACCAATAAGAGTCCGTATTAATGATGTCACCATTTTCCGTATTATTCGGTTGTCGCTTTTTAGAGCGAATGTGTATATACTCTTTGAATTTTTTGGTATGATGGTTAATAAATTAACTGAATGTTTTGTACGAATGTATTTTGTGTACATGCATTGTAACAATTTGTAAGATCTTACAACCCTGAAGAAGGTGGAAGGGTGCACCGAAACGTTGCTTTAGTGAGAATAAAATGCTGTTTGACTGAACTTTCGAGTAATTGTTAACACCTAATTATTATTTTTATAAATTAGTTGAGGGTTTTAAGCGTTGGCCACTTTTGTCAGTGTGACCTGTAAATGGCCTTACCATAGTTTTCTGGAAACAGTCTTCAGGTTCTCATAAAGTAATTTGCAGTGAGGTACCTTTTCTGGTTTCAGCTTCACCCTTTATTAATCTTTATTTTCTCATACATCATCGTCTGTGTGTACTATATTCTCCTTCGTTGATTCTTCTTCAGTTATGAATGAAAGTACGAGGATTGCGTGATGTATATGCGTGAGTGCGTGTGCTCATAGACTGTGACGTCATATCGCTCCAATTAAGGCACAGGATATCCATATGATGGCAAAATTAGTGACTTATGGGATGTGAATTGTAACGAAGAAAAACATACGTTTATGTATTTTAACTTAGATGACATATTATACAAGAGAAATACATAATTAGATGTATTATTATACTGATTAAATTCTTGGAAGACTCATAAATTGTCGTTACTGACATCTGTTGGTAATTTTAGAACTAATATTGCATTTTATTTCAAATAAATAAATTGTAATTCCCGAAAAATCTTGCAACTTTGTACAGAAATATTTAAAAATATATTTTTCAAGCGAAATAAAACAAATACACTTCGAATTCAACAATGTAAAACAATTCTAAATATAGACATTTGGTTTGGACAAGTTCTAAACATTTATACTGACGAAACTGGTCGTCAAATTTAAACAAAAAATTCTCATAAAATTGGCTAGTCTGTTCTTTATAAAGTACATACTTAAAAAATTTGTTGTGGACAGCACAATACCTCTCACCGTTTTTTGTTACATAAGTATATATATACATAGATGTCAAATATCAGAACTTTTCATTAAAAAATTCTTAAATTCACGTAGTTAATTTGTCACCAGGAGTGTGGAATTTACTTGTCGAGGAAAATAAACCACATGGAATTGGAAAATCATTAAATTTAGAATAAAAAATTAAGATATTTGATATCTATGTACATAATTACTAGCTATTATTCTGACACGGGCCCCCATATCTACTTTCAAAGGCAGCAAGTCACATGACTGCTCGCGCCCTATTGTATTCAACATTTCTTGTATACTTACACTCTACACCAAAAATTCTACTTAAATCTATTCTTTGTATATAGATTTTTAAATTTTAAATTCATTGACAGTATTTCTGAAGGGTATATGTAATATACAGTTATCTGTCAGTTACAAACATTTTAATTTTACAATTGGTTTCCATGACATTATTTGGGCTGTGAGATTTATTACAACAGATTATTATATACCTCATATTTCTTTATCTCTAAATGTATAAAAGATATAATAAAATATTTATATGTATCAGATAGAAAATTTACTCTTCTTTAATACTAGCAAGAAATAATATTTAGAAGAATTTTTTTAGAATCTGTTACTTCCGGTTGTCCAATTAGTACCAAAACCTTTTCAGCTCTTCCCAGTAATGTCCGATTGAGAAATACGTAGTTAAACAGATATTAAGTATTATAGTGTTTGAGAACCCGAACCTAAAAACATAAAGGTCCTCCTTGGTTTCCATATAGGTATTATTGCAAAATTCCTGGACTCGTAGTCCACCGGAATTTGAACCCATGAGCTAAACATATCTTGCATTCAAATCCCGGTTTAAAAAATCCTTTATAAAAATAATATTTTCTTTCGCATATTAAGTGCGCCAGTGACTGGATAAAGGTGAAGACCGCAGGTTGCTGGACATAATTCACATATCCGGTGTGCACTTCCGGTGTTCGCGTGCGAGGCAACCACTCTACAGTAATGACACAGTGCGGTTCGCTTCACACAAGGTTAAGACTTCCATGAATGGACACTGCCACGAGACCATTGTCTTTTAGCTAGCCATAAGATGGACATAGAATTATAATTTGTAGAAAGGACGGAAGAGGATGGTTTCTATAATTTTATACAGAAGTTAAAGACTGAATCTTGAAGTTAAGAAATGATTTATTATGATTTCAAAAGGTTTGTTGTGATTCAGTTTTTGATAAGTTATTTGGCTACAATCTTAATTCATTTTTATGAATTGATATATCAAATATATATATATATATATATATATATATATATATATATATATATATATATATACAGTGGAGTCCGGATATAATGAACCCGCTTTTAGTGAACTTCCGGCTAAAGTGAACGCTACTTTAGGTATCCTAATTTTTTCCCATAAGACTAATACAAATTTTATCCGCTTATAATGAACCCGCTTATAATGAACTTCCGGATAAAGTGAACCGAATTTTAATAACTTAAGGTATAAAATTTCCGTTTATAGTAAACTTTTATAATGACAACAAACACACAACAGATGGAAACACAAGAGATCGAAAGAATCGACGTACGAGAGGTAGTAAAACCAGAACGATAGACTAGAGAGTATGTCGAATCTCATAGGCGTCGCTTGCGCAGTACGCTTCCCTGAAATTTTCCCCATAATCCCCATGCGTCCATCCCCATAAAATTACCGTAACTCACATTTTTTTTACAATCACGCGAAGTTCCAGCTCAAGTTTGGGATGGTTTTGTGCCCTTGAAAACTATATAAATAACATTCGTTTTTCTAGCATTCATGTACAAACTAAAAATTCCGACTATCTTAAGTAGTTTATAATACATATAAATATGTTTTTTTTAATAATACATACACATGATGTAACCGTATAAAATAAATAAATACATACATATGTTAAACGTACAATTAACACGAGAAATTTTATTTTCCTTTTTAGTGAACCTCGGATATAGTGAACCAGTCTTAATGCATTTTCAAGTTCACTATATCCGGACTCCACTGTATATATATATATATATATATATATATATATATATATATATATATATATATATATATATATATATATATAGACTTTCCTAATTTCCTGCTTCCCTAATTATTTTAGGTAAAAAAGCTTCAAATAAAAGTTGTAGAGCATAAAATTCTGCATCTGAATCAATAAGCAAAAATTAATTTTGTTTGCCTTGTAACGGCAGAAATATGAAAATGTCGTAAATCACCTCAAAAATAGCAATAGCCATGGAATTGAAACAAAATACATAACAAAAGTCTAACGGTTTATCTGTTATTCTTATTTCTCTTCACAGTTAACAATTATCTGCTAATTTAAATTGATATTTGTTCACATGGATGTAAAGAACAGGATTATGAAAGAATCATCCCCTGATAATGTAAAAAAACTTAGTTAAATATTTATTGACATTTAACTTTATTATAACTTAAAGAATATATTATTCTCTATACGATTTGATTGCATTTTATATATCATATTCAATAGATATAGAGTTACAGAATTATAACGATATTAAATTTCTTAAATCAGCCAGCTATGCTAACCATGGAAACTGCTAATATATTCAGATAATTCAAATTAACTGGTGTCAGTATCAATGAAAAGTAAATGTATACGGCAGAGATGAGGATGTTGAGATAGATGTTGGAGAAGACACGGAAATATATGGAACGGAATGAGGAATAAGGGAAATAACTCTAGTGTTAGAAGTTTGTAGAAAATACAAGAATGAATAGCTTATTAGTAATAGAAGGTTGAAGAAACAGAGGAAGACCAAAAATAAGATGAAAGGACTGTATTGCGTAAGACTTGAGAGAAAAGAAATGAGAACGACACGTAAAACAACGAATGGGAAGAGCTAAAGAAGAAGATGTCAGTGTCAAGTGCAATTTTCATAGTTTTTTTTATGAAATTACTGCATATTTAGAATCTTTTGCAAGAAAATTTATGTATGGAATTGATACATAATACACAGGATTGACGGAAGGTATTGTGCTGGCCACATCAGATTTTTTACGACGTATTTACACGCCAACAGAATCATGTACGGATTCATAATGATAAACGCTGTGCCTTCTTTTAATAAGATAATAAAATATAAAAAATCTTTTTCTTATTTGGCTACTACACTTTATAATTTGTTACCATATAACCTTAGAGAATGTTCTTACGATCCCTTTAAAAATAACGTGAAAGAGGTGCTCCGTACCTTAAAATAATTACTCTTATTTTTTTCCTACATTTAAATTATTATTTTTATATTGTTCAATACTTTTCAATTTTTAAATTTGCTTAATTTTATGGTTTGATCTTGTACAGCTTTTGTATATTTATGTACATTTTTGCTTAAATTAATAATTAGTTCAGTATATATTGTTTTAGTTTATTCTTTGTAATACTACAATACTAAAATTATTGTAAGAATTTTTTAACCTTTATTTTGTAACTGTTTTTGTAATATTTTTCTGTGTAATCTTTTGGTTAGGTGGTAGAATAGCCTTGGCTGAACCTCGCCTTTGCCGTTTGTCAATAAAGTTATTTATTATTATTATTATTATTATTATTATTATTATTATTATGAACAATCACCAATAATAACCAAGAAGCAACGAGCTAAGCAAAAGTAACAAAATTACTCACCAAGTATTTTTTCAACCGTATGCATTTCTAATCACTTTCTTTAAACTCCTAGAGCGTTTGGTTTGATATTTCTAGTTAAAAATACTTTTTGTCTACCTTGTGTATTCCCGGTGTACCTTGTACGTTATACGCATGCTAATTCTATATAGTCTAGACGGCGTTATCAAACAGATACTGCACCACTAATACTAGATAAATAAAATACATTCGTAGATAACAACTATATAGATCAATTTAGAAAGATATTACGTAAGCCGCATTTTCCAAACTTATCGAAACGGAAAGAACATTTTTTTGAAGTTGTATATCAAAATAAAGATCTTGAAATAAACTGATGAAACGTCAGAAATATTTCAGTCAAAAATTAAGGTGTGGGAGCCCAACCCAGAAAAAAGAATTTGAAATATTTACTCATAAGACATGGTTCTATTCTCAAACATATCTTCATGTTGAAGATGATACATTTAAAAAAAACTCACCGGTTCGTCGATTCCTGGTGAGATTATTGATGATGTTGGTAAGCCTGTATCCTGCAGGCATTTCTGCTGAAGCGTCGTCGTCTTCTTCGTCGGCGACGCGCATCCCTGTCGCCGACGTACCATACAACAACTCCGAGACCGTTTTGACACTCTGAAACAACCACAAACACACATAGATACTAACGGAGAGAAATCACCACAAAATCAGGGTATAAATAAGAAAGAGACTCTCCTACATTACTAAATTAATAAATAGCATTTATGTGGACTTCAAAAATGGAGCAATTTTCATCACCGCAATGGGACTGTTGTGGAGATGATCAAACAATCATCCATTTATGAATGCCGTCTAAGAGCGCCTTCCGTTTTGGTTACACACAGATGTCAAATGTCAGAATTTTTCATTAAAAAGATTTTCTAAATTCAAGTAGTTAATTTGTCACCAGCAGTATGGAATTTACTTGTCGAGGAAAATAAACCACATGGAATTGGAAAATCACTACATTTAGAATGAAAAATTATGATATTTGACATCTATGTACATAATTACTAGCTATCATTCTGACACGGACTCCCATATCTGCTTGTCAAGGCCAACAAAGTCACATGACTGCTCGCGTCCTATTGTATTTAATATTTCTTGTATACCTACACTCTACACCAAAAATTCTACTTATATTTAATTTTAAATTCATTCTACGAAGAAATTTTCGAAATATTTCCAATTCATTGTCGGGATTGACAGTATCTTTGAAGGGTATACGAAATATACTTATAATTTTAAATTGTGGGTAATTTCTCGACTGTGATGTGGATTAGGTGTTAACAAGTTCAGTCAAACAACATTTATTCTTACTATACCAACGTTTCGGCATACATACATCCATTTGCTGATGTGTGTATGCTCTTTGAGTGTTTTGTACAATGTTTAATAAATTAACTGAATGTTTTGTACGAATGTATTTTGTGTACATGAATTTATAAGATAAGAAGGAGCAAGGTGTACCGAAACGTTGGTATAGTAAGAATAAATGCTGTCTGACTGAACTTTCGAGTAATTGTTAACATATAATTTCAAATATTTAACAATTAATGCAATAAGAAATATTATAATGATTTTTTTTAAGAATCTGCTACTTCCGATTGTCCAATTATTACCCTAAACCTTTTCAGCTCTTCCCAGTAATGTCCGATTGGGAAATACATAGTTAAACCGATATTAAGTATTTTAGTTTTTGAGAAATCGTCCTTCCAACATCCACACACACACATACACACATACATCCACACACAAACAGACATCATCGTAAAAATATTAAAATAGCATTGTAGGGACCTTAAAACATGCTTATTCATTAAAACCTGGATTACCATATTTATAGTTTTATTACTGGATCCGACATAGTCAATATTTCTAACTTCATCAGCCATTATTCATTCATTATGTTTCACATTAAAATTATAATTACTAGTAGATATATATTTATCAAATGCACATATTCCTAAAAAATTTGGCACCTTAGATCATCTATTTTTACACCACCTATATTTCCTTCATTATTTTTAGCTTTTGAGAGGTCGAGTCAGGTCAAAGTGTCTGCCCTCCAACAAACAAGCCCGCACTAGCCCAGGGGAAATTGTAGACAATACGTCTACACATTAAATTATATCATTTTGCATCTTTGATCTTAAATTCGTCATGATCCGTCATGGTGTAAATGTAGACTTATCTAGATAAGATAGCTATATTTACCTGACGTATATTATACACGGTACACGGCGTTTGTATGATAAAGTCCCTCAGACACACTTGAAAATCAGACAGTTTTTAGACAGTGATAAGACACTGGACAAGTGGAAGATAAAAATAATTTTCAGTTATTTGTAGGTTATTTTATAAATATTGCTATTGGTTTCACAAATAATAATTTGTTATTTTCTTAAATTAAATAAAAATCTGTTGTGGCCAGCACAATACCTTCCGTCAATCCTGTGTATTATGTATAAATTCCATACATAAATTTTCTTGCAAAAGATTCTAAATTTCCAGTAATTTCATAAACAAACTATGCAAATTGCACTTGACACATCTTCTTCGTCTTTAGCTTTCCCTATTCGCTAGGGGTCACTATTTTATTACATTTTATACTTCATATTCAATAGATATAGAGATAAAGAATTTGAAAGAAATTAAATTTTATAAATCAGCCAGCTATACTAAACATGGAAACTACTAATATATTCAAATAGTTCAAATTGACAGATGTCAGTATAAATAAAAAGTAAATTAATGTGGCAGAGATGATGATGTAATAGTAGATGTTGAGGAAGACACGGAAAGATACGGTAAGTTAATAACTCTAGTGTTACAAGTTTCTAAAAAGATACAAGCGAGATGATTACATTGGTTTGAAAATGTCATGAGGAGAAATGAAGAATATATATTGGATGAAGAATGAATAGCTTAGTAATAGAAGGTTGAAGAAACAGAGGAAGACCAAAGATAAGATGGAAGGACTGTATTGCGGAAGACTTGAGAGAAAAGGAACTGAATGAGAACATGCAGAATTTGTACTTAGAAGACATAAAAATTCTTGCAACACTCCTATTATACTTTTAATATTTTCTAGGCACGTATGTATTTATCTCGGTTTTTTTTTTATCGCGAGAGAGAAAGGGATATACGTGCAGACAAAGACAGAAATTTCTGTGTCAACCAGGCTGGTCAAAGTTCATCAGGTGATATGAACTACGTAGTTATACTAATGTGCAATTATCAAAAAATGTAATGCTTTGTAACACGAAAATGATTACTCATACAATTTTCCTGTAATATATTACATATAGTCGTATGTCCTTTATTATAATATAAATAAAAATATGTGGATAAATTTTGCGATTGTGGCGTAGATTAGATGTTAACAAATACTTGACATCTAAGTCATACAGCATTTATTCTTGCAAAACCGACGTTTCGGCATACACTTATATACATTTTTCAGGGTAAGATCTTACAGATAGGTTTATAAATTTATCCATAAAATATATAGAAAAAGTATTAATGCAAACCTGCAGAAAATTTAATAATCTTTAATTTTTATAAGAAAAACTATTTTGAGCTTCCAGTAAAGTGCCATTTCTGGTTATCTGATTTACATCAAAATCTAATGATTTCTTTCCATATTAGAATAAAGTGTACAAGGTTTCAAAATTTCCTGAACGTAAAGAGCATCCACACCCACACACATACACACACATACATACATACACATACACACTATAGACTGTCGCGTAATTTATTACTGTAGATGAGAAAAATATTGTCGAAATACATACAGTAAAATTTTTGAAGATGTGCGATCAAGGTCGTCTACGAATTGTATGAATTCAGATTTTTGTTCCGCCCATTCTGACAAATTCAGTAGTGTTGTTTGCTTAGTTTTTATAAGGGTACATAAGATACTACTGTTTTTTATTATTATAAAAATATATGTTACAATAACAGCATTCAAAATTCAAAAATAAATCAATTGGTAAGTTTATTAGCAAATGTAAAACCAAATATGTGAAAAATAAGATACTGACACAATGTCAGTGTCAGTGACTCTGACACAAAATAACGTTATTTGTACGGCTATGAATTAAGGTAATGTATCTGAATTAATAAATAAACTTACGTTACAACGAAAGTATTATCAACAACGAGCATCGTTTTAAAATGGAATGTCCTAACTTAGTCGTAACAATATGAATTTTTGAAAGACAGGCGTGTTACATCCATCCTTATCGCACATGCTTATAGCCTTTGCAAAGAGATAAATGTATGCCAATTTGTTTCAATTTCTTTCAAAAATTTTACTATATATAGTTTTTATTTTCATTAAATTTCAAGACAGGATATAAATCAATAATACAGAAATATTATTACTGAAATTTGTGTATAAATGTTGATTGGCATTGGCGCACCCAGAAATGGGTAACAAACTATGATAATATTTATGTTTTTTATATTTATATGTATATCCACATATCTTTTAATTTTTATTTGACCGAAAATATGTATATCATTTTGGTGGTATCTGTGGTTCACCTTGTTTAATAATAACTTCTATGCGCGCGAGAGTGTGTGTGTATGTGTGTGTGTGTGTTCATGAGTGAATCACGCACACATATACACATTATCTATGTATAACACACACGCACATACTTTTTATGTGTGACAAGGTTTATTACATATTTGTAGGTACTAAACAGGTGATTTTGGATTCTGACCTTTTGACTATAATTTACAAAATTATCTATCATTTTTGAATTGTATGATTACGATTCAGAATTCCCAAAAGTTTTAAAAAAATGAGATTATTTCTAATAGTTTTGTGGTGAGTTTTTTACTTGTATTTTAATGGTACAACCGTTGCCACGCCTAAATAAACAAAACAAAACAAGTTATTATTGTTGTTGATTGTTAAACAATTACTAGGTAACAATCAAAATAAATAATGCGTATTTTAAAAACACTATTGTTGTTACACTTGTATATGTGTATGTATGTTATATACACGGTAAATATATTAAAACAGGGTCGAAATAACTGATAACGTATCTGCTCATAAACAGGTCATGAAGCTATGTATGAAGGTAACTTTGATAAGTATATTTGACTTTAGTATTGTTGTAATCACGTTGAATTTGTATAATATTCAATGATAGTTTAGTTATTTACAGATTTACTCTGTAATATGTAGTTTAATATACAATAAACAACATTTTTTATAGGTTATATTTATAAACATTTAAATAAATACTTTAAAAATGATATATATTTAACAATATATCATGCATATGTTATACCTTAAAATAAACATAAAATATATTAATATTTTAATGTATTAGTACCCAATAAACAATTATTTCAACAATAAACAAAACAAAAATAACAATTTCAACAGTCTTTTTGTCATTTTATCAACAACAAACCGCGTCATCTGTTTCCAAAGTTCCCTATACAAAATATCCAAAAAAAAAACAATTTTTACCTTTTTTGACTCTCGTTAACAAATGAATTGTTGACACTTTGCACTAACACTTGTCACCACGTCAAATTAATCTATTAACTGTCAAAAATCTTGCGCTGAAATCGCGGAACCTGTAACACGCAGCGCCGACAAACGACTAACGAATTGGTGGGGGGCTTTTGTTTTAGATCTGGCATAGCATACTATTTCGCGCGCAATGCAGGATATTTTATTATAATTTAAATATGTATTAAATATTATATATTAATGTATGAATTTATTGAAATAATAATTGTTAATATGTTGCACATCTTTTGCAGGAATTAATACACTATTATTTTGGGTGAAACTTTTTAAAAACTTTGATTTCATTGCAGGTGCGTCTCATCGTTTTATGCCTTTGAGATTATGTATTGTCAAAATTGATTATGAAATGTAATTTTCTTGAAATTCATTGTGATAAGCAGTAAAAGAATATTGCCATTCGCCGTATTCCATTATTAAAATAAAATTCAAGAAAAGCTTAGATTCCTTTAGATAACATTTTAGATAACATCTCGTGTCAAATTGACATTTAATTAAATACTTTGAAATTAAAACATACCGTTCTCTGTTCATAGCCAACTCCGAGCAAGTTTTTTTTTGAACACACTATATACAGAGTGGTGACCGGCACAGCCGAACATAATATCTAAAAACAGATTTTCCTAATTTCCTGCTTCCCTAATTATTTTAGGTAAAAAAGCTTCAAATAAAAGTTGTAGGGCATAAAATTTAATTCTCTACAACATTTATTTGAAGTATTTTTCTCTAAAATAATTTGGGAACTTTTGCGCAAGGAAAAACTGATTTCCCATGTTAAACGCCTATAGCTAGGTTTTTAATTAACACACTGTATATTTAGAAAGGGAACTTTAGTCAATAATTATTGACGTCTCAGTGGAATATATTTGAACCGTATTTTAATAGTAAAATATTAAATTAATATAACATATTTTTGTCATAAAATAATCAATTTCAACTATTTATTTTCTGATAATGCTATCTACTAATAAATCTACTTTATACGTAAAAATAATCTATACATTACGGATAGAATGTGCGTACTTAGTAACTATTATAATTCAATAATTAATATATTAAAAATAATCATATACGCATGCTCATATTTCCAACAATCCATCCAAACATTCTCCCTTATTTCATACTTTGTATTATCCTTATTATTTCTCTGGCCTGCTGTAGTCCTCCCTGCAAAATCGATCCTATATCCAGTCTGATTCCAGTCGTGATATAAACAACAGAATAAAGATATGTGAACATCGCGAAACAATGGATAAACAACAACCGATAGTGCTAGGAATCATTTGTTTTCTCGTGGTTACTACATTGGTTTATAAGTTAAAACCAAGTAGCGAAACAAGCATTGTTGAAGATGTTGTCAACAATGAAGTGGTGCAACAGTATATACCTATTGTTGTTCTGGCGGAAGAAATAAAAAAACCGAAGATTTTTAAACCGAAATATCCACATTGCAACAGGAATGATTCTGGATATTTTAATATTATTATTGATGATTTAATTTTTGATGTTACTACTTGTGATGATTCTGAAAAATCTGTTTGTCAAGATGTTGAACAACATTCATCAGTTGTAATTTATACAGCGGTGTCATTGTTGTTAATTTCTTTGATTTTCGCTGCCATCGAAGTGTATCGAGCTAGGTGAGTGCCTAATGCGTAAAATTTGAGACTACAGTAAAATTTTTGAAAGATGTCCGATCAAGGTTGTCTACGAATTGTATGAATTCAGATTTTTGCTCCGCCCATCATCACAAATTCAGTAGTGTCGTTTGCTTGGTTTTTATGAGGGTACGTAAGATACTACTGTTATTTTATTTTATAAAAATATATATTACAGAAAAAGCATTCAAAATTAAGTCAACTAGTAAGTTTATAAGCAAATGTAAAACCAAATATGTTAAAAATAAGATACTGACACAATGTCAGTGTTAGTGACTCTGACAGAATATAACGTTATACGTACGGCTATGAATCCAGGTAATGTATCTGAATTAATAAATAAACTTACGTTACAGCGAAAGTATTATCAACAACGAGCATCGTTTATAAATGGAATGTTCTAACTTAGTCGAAACAATATGATTTTTTTAAAGACAAGCGTGTTATATCCATCCTTATCACACACTCTTACAGCCTTTGCAAAAGAAAGAATAAATGTATGCCTATTTGTTAATTCGTTCGTGATACAGGTGCCCTTGATCGGACATCTTTCAAAAATTTTACTGTAGGTATTCTTTAAGACCAAATGTTATTTTTCATCATTCATGTTTCGAATTGTCCAAGTTGTTTGTATCAGAATTGTAACATCATTAATGATGAACGATTAATTCATCGTATGTACGAGTTCGGGTGAATTACATATTTCAAAATTTGTGGCAATCATTTTTTATTAGAAAATGTTCCAAAAGCTATTATATATCGCTATATTAAACGTTGAGAAACCAAGAAGAAATTCGAAAAGATATTCTTGTATGATTGGCAATAACACCTTTAGGGATCTCCCAACCATTTTTTGTTCTTCAGTACTGGAAATCAACCATTATACATTTTTAAATAAGTGCATTAAGCAAAGGCTTATCCCTTTGATTAAATCATGTTAGCAACAATTATTTATATTTGGCAGAGTTAAATTCATCACAGCCAAATCAGTCAAACAGCATTTATTCTTACTATACCAATGATTCGGTGCACCCTTGCATCTTCTTCAGGGTCTACAACAATTATACAACAAAAATACATACAAAATAACATGGACATTATCACACTTACAGTAAGACAAAACATGCAGTTAATGTATTAAACATTGTACAATATCCTGTGTAAGGATTCTGGTGACATCATTGATACAGACTCCTATTGGCCGTCTGTACACCAATAATAATGTAGCAAGTTGTGGGAATTTAAATAAAATGTAAGGAATTTAATACACCAAAATATATGCTGTTAAGTCCTTGAATATCAGTTCTTGCATTGATGTTATTGCAATCATTCCTGATATGTAACATTTCAAGAAACGTTTAGAGTAATTCTTCTTCCAGAAAGACAAATTTCAGCCCCAACTGAGTTACATTTTATTTAAATACCTACCACTTACTACATTATTATTGGTGTACAGACGACCAATAGGAGTCCGTATCAATGATGTCACCAGAATCCTTACACAGGATATTTCCGGCTATTTTACGTTTTATTTGGTCCTTTTGTAGAGCAAATGGATATGTGTATGCCCTTTGAATTTTTTGGTACGATGTTTAATAAATTAAATGAATGTTTTGTACGAATTTGTGTACATGAATTGAAACAATTTGTAAGATCTTACTGTAAGTGTGATAATGTCCATGTTATTTTGTATGTATTTTTGTTGTATAATTGTTGTAAACCCTGAAGAAGGTGCAAGGGTGCACCCAAATCGTTGGTATAGTAACAATAAATGCTGTTTAACTGAACTTTAAAGTAATTGTTAACACCTAATCCACATCACAGTCTCAAATTTTAAACATCAGCCCTTATAGTAAAATAATCTTACTGCCCCTTTAACATAAATGCTGTTTTTTAGTTTCTTTCTGATAAGTAATGGTTTAAACAAAATTTTCGTTCGTCCTAGCTTGCGATTTTAATGTAGTAATTGTTCTGGTTTAAATTTCATTCTGAATATTATTGCCTCAGGTCACGCTTAGGTCCTCCAGGCACGGCTACGTCACCAAGGGAGCCTCCTCAGCTGGCACGCAGATGTTCCCTGGCTGATCTGACAGTTCTGAGACACAACCGAAGGGAGTCCATGTTGAGGAGAGATTCGGTGATGCATATGTCGATGGATTCGGGCATGGGCAGTCAGAGGGTGCCCCTCAAAGTGCTGGGTACGACCATTTCAAGGCCACGATTGCGTGTAGACTGAAGGTAGAGGTGTGCTCTTGTCATTTTACACGCATTGACCCCAAGATAAAGACCTTTCTGCTGGTTAGATTGTAGTTTACAAATTACAATAATAAAAATGCAGCGACAATGTTTCCAACAATTATATAATTGTTGTTGGTCTTCTTGTTATGGATTCGGAAATTTTTAAAGTTTTATAAATTCAAAAATATCTAAGTGGCATTTTTAATATTTTTGTTTTAAAGTATTTGTACCACTTCTAAAACAATGGACTTAGCTTATAAAACGTTTTCATTTAAAAATCAAAAAAATTGGACATCATAACATTTAAATATTATACTTGAAAGATTTTGCACGATAAATTATGGACTTATATCGAAACTTATATCAATTGTTTAATAAAAAAATTCTGATGTGGCCAGCACAATACCTTCCGTCAATCCTATGTATTATGTATAAATTACATACATAATTTTCTAGCAAAATATTTTAAATTTCCAGTAAAATTATTTCATAAACAAACTATGCAAATTGCACTTGACACTGACATCTCTAGTTTTTCCCATTCATTAGGGATCGCTATTGTTTATTGTCTTCTTCCACTCATTTCTGTTTTGCGTGTCGTTCTCATTCAGTTCCTTTCCTCTCAATATATTCATCTCTCCGCATGATATGTTCAAACCAATATAATCGTCTCTCTTGTATCTTTCTAGGAACTTTATCACTCGAACCATTTCCCTTATTCTTTAATTACTTACCGTATCTTTACGTATCTTCCCAAATATCTATCTCAACATCCTCATCTCTGCCACATTCATTTACTTTTCATTGATACTGACATCTGTCAATTTGAATTATCTGAATATATTAGCAGTTTCCATGGTTAGCATTTATAAAATTTAATATCTTTATAATTCTTTAACTCTATATCTATTGAATATGAAGTATAAAATGCAATTCAATCGTATAAAGAACAATATATTCTTTAAAATTTCTATTAAATGTCAATATGATATTAACTGTTTTTTTTTCAAGAAAAACTGTTAAAAGTTGTAAATAAGGAATACGAAAAAATTATAATTTTTCGAATCATTACATACAGACACACACACACACACCTATAAGTAAAACATTGTTGAAATTTGTATCAAAACCTATGGGACATACATTATGAGCGCGAGGCTTGAATAATAATAGTATTCTTAGTGATATTAAAATGAAAGCTGCATTTTTATTTATAAATAAATATTTAATGTTAGAATTTTGTTTCGATATGTGGTTACTTTGTTTCTCAAAGCATGTTTAGCACACCTACATAAATTCACAATATATTTTCTAAATTCTGGATAATATTGACTTGCATTTTAACATAAATGTTGCCTTTACCTCCAACCTACAGCTTTAAATGTCACCTAAACCACGCAAACACAAATATTTTTATAGTTTTTAATCATTTAGCACAAAATTATTAATAAATATTAACCACATATCAATAAATAATTAATAAATGTGTTATAGAATAGTTTGTTAGATATTTATACACCAAGTGAGTTAAGATAATGTTTATTCATGAAAAATATTATATTTTAACTTAAATATTAGTTCATCCATTTTAGGATCGAGTAAAAGTCAAGACGACGGTGGTCGTCGCTCCAGCATCGCTCTGGCGAAAGCTAATAAATGGCAACGCAGCGTTTCTGCCGACAAAGCTGACGAAAACATACCTGATGTGCACCACCACCGAATTCACATGATACGCCATCACTAAACACCTGGGGGACTTCTCCATGAGATGATATCTTCACCCTACCCTAATAGTCTATAGTCCCGTTCCTAATTTTAAAGTGTTCTTAACCTAACGAATTTTGGGGAGAAATAAATACAGGGTGTTTCATTTTAAATGGGAAGACAGTTTTTTGCAAATATTATCTGTCCCGTAAAAAAATATATGTATTACACTGGCTTGCAAAAAAATCGCGTACACCTTAAAAATCAAGTAACCGAGTTTTTACCTTTTTTGAGCTATGTAAATACGATTTTTTAAAAATAGGTTAATATATCAACTCAATGGAGTTGTCACCGTTGTCACTGTCATGTCATTATTTTAGGTATCGTGGAGCAAGTTCTTCATTGTGCTAAGTTACTACTAAATTACAAATATATTCTATAAAAATTAAAGAACAACCAAGTATTTATTTTAAATGGATTATAAATAAGTAAAAATTATGACTGAAACAAATTATGGACGAAGTATCATTAGTAATTTACCATCGCTCCATCAGTGTCCAGTACTTTATTTAATGTTTGGGGCATGGAGGAAATAAGATTTCTAAAATAATTTTCATCCTGACTCAAGGTTTCCCAGGTGTTGACCATGACCTTGGAAAATTTGTTGCAAAGGCATCGTCTCTTGCTGTTTCAAAAGGATGTTCCTATAAATTAATTAAAAATGCTTCATCTTGATCATTGGTGTAAATTTTGGGACGTCCGGAACCTTCTTTCCTTTTTATAGTTCCTTCATTTTCCCACCTACTCCTCACCCTCATAACATAACAGTACTTTTATTAATATTAAAATGTTCTGCTATTGATCTGATTGACCACCCCTCTTCTAACTTAGAAAGTATTACAACTTTCTCGTTTTCTGATAATTTTGACATCTTAATTGACGTTAATGACATTGACAAGTTAACAATCGAGACCGACTCAATACAGCAAAAAACAGGTGTACGCGATTTTTTTGCAAGAAGATTATTAAAATTTGAATTTAACGCCTTTATTGGTGGGGGCGTCAAAGAATTTCGAAATGGGGGATTAATTCTACTAATCCTAATGACATAATTTTAAAAATATATATATTTGTTAGTTCCTGTTTCCAATGCTTCAGCAGAACGATTTTCCTATGTCCTTGGAAGAATCAAAAATTATATAAGAAATTTATTTGGATACATTATGTACTAATTTGGCATTATTTAAGTACAGATTGTATCATTTTCAGTTTTTATTTTGACGATGGTAAGAGCATGCTTCAACTAAAGTCATTTAATAAAATGAAGCAAATTACGAATTTCTCCGTGAAACAAACATAATAAATATTACAAAGTTTCGTCGATGGTTTCATTGAAACTGACTCAGAATTTCTGGAAAATCATGTTTCCTTTGATGCAACAAACATTGACAAATTTGTACGCTCGAAAATCTATTATCGTCAGCCATTTTTAAATGTGTTCTGAAATGAATCCGGGTGATCACTCAAAAGGGATGATTCAGAAGGGACAGGTGAGAAAGTGTACGAAACGACATACTTCTTAATCATGATCACTTTGATAATTTAGATTGCGAAACACCGAAGGAACACGGAGTAGCACTAACTCTCACATCAGAATGTGAAAGTATTTGCTGCATTTTATGGGACAGATATTTGAAAAAAAACTGTTAAAGATTATTTATAACACCCGATATCTCCCTAAAAATAAAATATCTTCATATATATAAATGTAATTGTTTATATAAATGTTTATACATTTTCTATCTTGTGATATATAGTTTATTTAACATATCTATCAATGTTGTATCTTGATGAATAAACATTTTATTTCATATTTCGAATTTACATTTTGTATAAAATATTAAAAAATGGAATGATGTATTTTAAAAACATTTAAAATTAATCTTCAGGTACTCTCCAGGTTAACATTTTCCCTGTTTCGTACAACTCCGTCAATGCTTGACTGAGTTTATTTTCTTTTTCCAATTCTTTGTACCTTTTGAAGAGTTGTAAGGCAGCCCTGGCATCTTCTACGGAGTCGTGGGTTTCGGACTGGATTTTTAAACCTTCAAAAATCTTCTAATAAGTTTCTATCTTCTAAAAATTATTCTACTACAAACCTAAGAAATGCCAAGCGAGAAAACGAAGTGACACCATCCTATGATGAGGTAAATGAAATAATAGAACTGTGTCTACTACTTGTTCCGGGGGAACGACCAAGTTTATCACACTGAAATCATCCCAAAATATGAATAAACGTTTTGGAAGCGCTTGAATACGGCTTGAATCACATTGTTTTGAAATTAAGGCAGTTTTAGCAAAAACAACTTTTATAATTTCTGATTTCTATAATTTAATTTACCTGATGATCATGTATAAATGTTGAGAAATTATTCACTGGATGATTGGATGTTAATAAATAAAAATCTGTTGTGGCCAGCACAATACCTCTCGCCACTTTTTGGTTACATAATTATAGGCCGCGACCAGTCATGTGACATTGTTGGCCTTGACAAGCAGATATGGGGGCCCGTGCCAGACTGACAATTAGTAATTATGTACATAGATGTCAAATGTCAAATTTCAAGATTTTCTAAATTCACATAATTTATCTATTAATACAATAATAATGTACTTCCCAGAAAAACTCTTCCGCAATGTCTCTGGGTTTTTGACATTCACATTATATTATATTTCTTTATCTTTAAATATATAAAAGATATAATAAAATATTTATATGTATCAGATAGAGAATTTACTATTCTTTAATACAAGCAAGAACAAAAATTTATAAAAAATAATATTTAGAAGATTTTTTTTAAGTATCTGCTACTTCCGGTTGTCCAATTATTACCAAAACCTTTTCAGCTCTTCCCAGTAATGTCCGATTGAGAAATACGTAGTTAAACAGATATTAAGTATTATAGTTCTTGAGGAATCGTCCTTCCAACCGACCCACATACACACACAGACATCATCGTAAAAATATTGTAGGGACCTTAAAACGTGCTTATTCAATAAAATCTGGATATGCAATTTTTAGCATGCATCCAATACCTCTCTTAGCGAGAGGTAAAAATAAAAAAATAGGCATTGGTAAGCAATTACAATAATAATTAGACATTTTATAAGACGTTTTTGCAGAAACGTTCACACTTTAAAATGTAATAACTTGAACTATAATACATTTTACGAGAAATAGTTTTAACAAAATGTTTACCATTCTTGAAAGTACAATATTTGGACTATGGTTATTTTTGCTAAAAGCTCTTCAAGCTCTCAAAGCTCTTTAAGGAATATGTGACACTTAAAACTATAAATCTTGGATGGTTGACACTAATATAAGTGCCCTTAATTTTACGAATATTATGTAACTTTTAATTCTGAATAACTTTCTTCAAATAAACTTTTTTTAAAAATGAGAAATAAAGGCGTAAATCAATAATATATTAATCAATAATTCCTATATAATATTGGTATAGCCATCTATTGACAATAGTTATAAACAATCAATGATATTTGTTGAATATTTTACATAGATTGTCAAAAATTGTTGTCTCAAAAATGAGACGTTAAATCGAAAAAAGTTTCAAATAAAATTTGCTCAAAACAATCTATTTTAATTATTCATATATTAATATTATCCATAAAGTTTATATTTTTTGAGATTTAAATACAAAGTTGAACAAATCATTTTTTCAGGAACTATAAGTAAATAAAATAAATTAACGGTTAAAACGGTTAAATCATATTTAAAATTAATAATAATAGTAACTTATTGCAAAAAATGTTTTGTATAAAATTTTCTGTGCGAAAAATAAATAGATCTTAGTTTTATTCAATATCTCTGAAATTAAAGCGAAAATAAAAAAATAATTCAACAAGACTACCTCTCATTTTTAATAACAAATCTATTTTCTCATGACAAACAGTCGAAATATTTTTAGTTTAGCCAAAAAATGGATTTTCTCGAATTTGCAATCCCAATTCAATATTGCTAGTGCAATCTATCGTGAAATTCGCGAACTATTATTTAATGTTGTGTTGTGCATAAGTACGTTAATGTATCGTGTAAATGGGAGAAAATCAATACTTACAATCGATCAATTAACCAATCAGAATCAAGGAAATTTATTTGGGATCTACGCGGCACGAAAAATGATTTAAACAAACGTCATTTGAATATCGATTAAATAATAGATGAACAAAAGTGAAATTTGTGTATTTAGGTTATTAATTCACGTCAACAATGAGTGCCCGTGACACGACGCCCAAAGGTTACGAATATATTTTATAATAAATAACAATACGAAATAAAACTTTAAAATGTTGTTACAATTTGTAGGTTTCCAAATCATTCAAACACTAAATATATTTTATATTATAAGTCCCTTGTAGCAATAATTAATTCCAAAATGAATACAACAATACAGAAGCAACATACGATTGTTACCATTTGATTACAACAATAAAAACAATGTCACTCACCGGAAATCATTCTTCAATCCGTGTCCCACAAAAACAGCGCCGCTATCTTGCAAAAACCTCAATTTTTGATACGTGCTTTTAAGTGTAGTGAGATGTTTTGAACTGAAATTTGCATCCAAGTCGCCCGGTTTAATTCCGGAAAACTTAGTCAAATAATCAACCACTTGTTCTTGCGTAGAAATGTAATCGTCGATGAATGGTGTTCCCTCCATCGGACCTTGACTTTGGGGGGAGAATATTTTGGTAAAAACACAGCACTGGATTGTTAGCAATTGGTGTAACATAATCACACGCGCGGGATTGATAGTTTTTGTTAGTTTCGAGTGTTATTAGTGTTCGTTTGGTTAAAATGTACGACAGAGATTGTTATTAACACATTATAACAATTATAAATAATATATTTAACACTTAAATATAATAATCTTCGAAAGAGTTACGCGAAATTTACATAAAATGGCGAAAAGCAACAAACAACTGACTAAAAACAATATCAGTGCTGCCACCTGTGTGAAACATAGTGAACGAACCAACAATTTTGCTGTGCGTTAAACGTTACAATAATTTGTGTTTTTAAGGCTTTTTTGGGCATTTTTTAACACTTTTAAACAGTAAAATCTTTATTTCCAATCCTTAAAACATATTTAGAATATATTTCAGGCCTTAAATCGCCTAAAAATAGTTCAAAACTTGTTTCAATTTTATAGGTTTTGTGCAAGTTTTAAATCAAGTTGCCACAAAAACTCCGTGATAATCAGTGCTGTTAATTGTGATTTTAAAACATTTTACGGCCTTATTAACAATTTAAAGACTCAAAATCGTTATTTTCATCCCTTAAAACATATTTTGAACATATTTCAAACTTTAAATCGTTTAAGAATTGTGCAAAATTTGTTTGAAATTTATAGGTTCGGTTATTGTTTTGTGCGAGATTCGAACAAAGTTTTTCGTTAAAATTTAGTGATAATCAGTGCCCTTAACCACCAGCCAAGGATAAATAAAGAAAATGCAGATCTTCTACATGGACTCGACATCAAAAACAGTGAGTGGCTTTTATTTATTTGGAAAATAATCTATCATGATTTGGGGATGAATTTTGGGTGAAATATGGACCAAGTTTGTGCGTTAAATTTGGACTATAATTAAAACTTTTAAGCATTTATATGCATAAAATAATAATGTATAAATCTTTTATATAGATTTGATGCATAAATCGGAGGATTTTTTAAATTTGTTTAAGAATCGGAACAATTTTCCTATTTTGATATTTTTAGGTTAGGTTAGGTTCCGAAACAAGTTTGTGTCTAAAATTTGATCAAAATTATTACTTTAAACCACTCGGACACATAGTATATGAATAATATAGATATTTAGAAATAATATTAGTTACAAATAAAATATTTATTGTTTATATTAATGAATGCAAAGATGATTTTTTTCAAATTGAAATTTTGTTAATGTGTAATTGGTTAGTAAACAAATATAATTTAAATTACTTCGAATTTTAATGGCACAAAATTGACCCCTGTGGTGCACTCTCCACGCCAGCAATGAATGCCCGTTATTGCCCGATATTTGCGTACTAAGCAGATTGGCACACAAGTTAACAAATAAGAGTTAATAACCAATCATTTCAAAAGATTTTACACCAATTTCCACCAAAACATTGTCAAAATTAGTCGCAAACAAACATTCTTCCTCACCCTCTTATGCACGTAATTCTCGCTACGGACATATGACTCGGTTTAACAGTCGACATCTTTCCATCGGATCGTAATTCAGCCTCTTCTTGATTTAAAGTAACAAATTCTGCATCCATCGCGACTAATTCGCCCGGATGGGGCATCTCTTGTTGGGCTAAAGGAGTGAAAGTTATACCGCTTGTGCCCCCTGACCGAGCCAGACATTTGTCTTCACCAAAAACGTCGGACGTCACCGCTGGGAAGATTGGTGTTTGGGATGAAAATAATGGTGTACTGGTGTAATATAATACGCAGGGAATCTGAATAAATTAAAATTTGTTTAGCCTTCTTTATTATAGGGAGCTATGACCCCTACATAAACATTTCCACCCCAGAAGATTGCCTCTGCAGTTGGAAATGATGCATATTTTGAAACAAATTCCGCCAAAAAATCCTTTCAATTTCTTTGGGATCTTTTGCGCATGTCCATTTTTATTGATTTTTCACTCGATCCATGATCCATGCGCGTCGGTACAGATTTTTGCCATGTGTTAACTAAATAGGTAATTGGGGGCATGTTGAAAGCAGGCCCCTTAAAGAAGGCGTCTGCACTGGAATTGCACAAAGAATGTTGAGAATTGTGTGGGAGGTTTATTGATACGTGCTGACAACTGTGTTGAAAAATTTAAACTAATAAATCCATTTGAGATCGAAAAAATCAATAATAACGATTATGAGCAAAAGATACATACATAAAATCACGCGTGTCCCACTTAGTGGGAACATCATACAACAAATCCTTACTCTTAAACATATTAAAGTGACCGATTTTCGGTAGCGAAATACCACATCCGGATCACAATAATAGTTAGGAATCATCCTTCGCCACATATTCCTATCTAAGCAGACTTCTTTCGCCTCGGCCACACTCATAATCGCATTCATACATGCTCTTCTTCTCTTCCCACTTGGAAACTCTCTCTCTTTAATCACCCTACCAACGATATCCATCCATTTACACACTGGTCGGCCACGCAATCGAAAACCCTCAACTTCATCAAGATATATACGCTTAACAAGCCGTTCACTCGCCATTCTTTCCGCATGCCCAAACCATCTCAACTGATTTGTAACTAAAATTAATTTCGAACATTTGGGAATAATTTAAAACATTTTTCAAATAAATTTTAAACATTTTGATACCATTTAAAACATTTTCAGACGGTTTTAAATAAATTACAGGCTTTTGGGAATAATTTAAAACATTTTTAGGCAATTTTAGACAATTAGAAATAATATAAAATAGTTTTAAATAACTAAATAGGAAATTAACGTAGAATTAACGGTCTATATGTTCGAAATAAATTATGAAAGTGTGCCACCCGGATTTGAACCATGGACCATTACTTTTCTGGAGTAACGCTCTACCAACTGATCTCGTTCGGCGAACTAGTCTCAAATTTTAAGCATCACCCCTTAGAATATTTAAAAAATGGATAATTCCTACCTTCCAATCGAGGGAGAACCATACAGCTTCTTGTGCCGATACGGCACTAATACTTATATCATTAAACAAATACCAGGAGGGTTCAAAACCGTTCCTATTCGGTTCATAACTTCCCGGAACCCTAATCAAAGATACAATATTTCTTTTTTCGCTGGCTTGTTGATCATTTATATAACAAACAACCGCCGATAAAGAATATCTTTGGTGTTTCGAACTATAACCATCATTAATCAATTCCTACAACACGCTTAAATCAATAAAAAAATCTTCAAATAATATTCCAATATTACTTTATCTTCTCCATCGATTTTCTCAACTGTTAATCGTTTGTCTTCATCGATATTCATAATAATATCATGCGGCAACCAACTATTGTTGTAGTACGGATTGTTGGTGATTGTTGGGGGTTGTAGGGCTGGTTGTTGGGGCCCTGAAGGCGTAGCGCTGGCGTGGCGAAAGCGGCAACCTGGACGCGCGCAACTAGCGCCATAGCGGCAAGGTTTGCAGGTTAAATGGACGGTAGGTTGAGGGATAGGAGTTACGGGTGGGGTTGATGTAGGGCTACATTGCGCTTTAGCGACTGTTTGGTCCATTTGGGCTTGCCAAAATCTATTGAAAATAAAAGTTTTCCCCATTGATTTCTCTATCCTATATGTTTACAATGGCAGGGTCTGTATCTATGGTGGGATCGCTATCTCTTTCTAACAGTGACAATTACGGAAGGGGGGAAACGAATGCAGCGTTGGATAGCTGCAAGTGTCTATTATTCCGGTACGAAAACACGTTTTTGTCGCTGTAGTAGTATTTTTTCTATAGAGGTTAGAAACGAACGTGTTTTTTTCTCGTGCCGATAACAATGTGTGACGAAAAACACGAGCAACGGATCAATGTGAAATTTCTCGTTAAATTAAAAAAAAAACTCCGACTGAGTGCTATAAGTTGTTGAAAGAGGCCTATGGTGAGAATTCTCTATCTCGTGTGTATGTTTTCCAATGGTATAAACGGTTTTCTGAAGGCCAAGAGAGCACCTGTCTCTGTTTCAACTCCGCAAACAGTGACCAAAATCAATGAAATTGTATGCGGAGATAAGATAAAGAAACTGTCAGAAAAAATTTACATGACGAATTGAACATGAAGAAAGTCTGTGCGAAGTTGGACCCAAAAAATTTGACCCCTGATCAAAAGCTCGTCCGATGTTGAATCTAAGCGACAATCGATGCACTAGAAAACTCCTGCATCGCCAAGAATGAAAAAATCAAAGATGTCGAAATCAAGATTTAAAACCATGCTAATCGTTTTTTTCGACATCAACGGCATCGTGATAACTGAATGGGTTCCCGAGGGTCAAACTGTAAACCAAACTTACTATTTGAAAGTTTTGGCAACACTGCGAGAACGAGATCGTAAGAAACGGCCGGAGTTGTGGAAAAACAAGTCGTGGATTTTGCACCTGCCCATAACGCGCTGTCTGTGAAGTGTTATTTAGCCGCTAGAGGCACTCCAGTGCTCGAACACGTGCCTTATCGCCTGATTTAGCTCCCTATGACTTTTTTTTGTTTCCGAAGATCAAGTCTGCCTTAAAAGCAACCCGGTTCGAGTCGATGGCATAGGTGAAGCGAAAATCGGCGGAGCTCCTAAACGCTCTTACAAAAGAAGACTGCCAACATTGCTTTGACCAATGGAAAAAACGAATGGAACGGTGTGTGGCGAGGGGAGGGGAGTACATGGAAATAATTTTTAAAATAATACTCTTTTTCATATGCAGTCTCGTTATTTTATAGCCAGACCTCGTACACAAATATTAGAGAGAGAGATCCCACCAGTCAGACGGGTTGCATTTTTGGTGGATACGCGCAAGTTATTTAAGACGCCGGTTATTTTGTAGTAATATGTGTCACTTTTTTGAAATTACCTTCTGTACTGTTGGTTGTGGAGTCCCGTGTTGACCACCAAAACCTGTGGTAACTCCACCGGCATTTTTTCTTGGGAAGTGGGGGAAAATTTATCGCAGGCATCGCACCATGCAGGGGTAGTTTGTCTGGGGCATAGCGCTGCCGCAAGAAGCTCACAGAACGTTACGGCTTCTTGTAAATCGCCAGCGGGGTATACCAAATTACAAGCTAATTGAATGGATTCTTTACGGACTTCGTGGCCACATTTTAAACAACAATTTTGCTGGAGTTGTGTTAAACCGAAGAGGGAGGAGATTTCGGTGGAGAGATCCAAGGGCTTGGGGTCTTCGTCAACTAAGGAGAAAGAATTAAACAACAAAAGAATTATTGTTTATGTTGAGACTAGCTGAAGCCGTGACCTTGAAAATATGAAAATGTCTTACTTGTATCGTGTGATTGAGGATTATTCTTCCTTAACCTGCAACTAACATCACTCCCTAAAATACTAGGAAAATCAGTCTCTTTATAAACAAAAGGCTTCGATTCTTTTTTAGCTTGTTTTTCCTCCAATTTTCTCTTTTTCGTTTCCATTAATTCGCAATGCATTTGATGCAAAATAAACCTATTCCAACTCTGTAACAACACATCCAAACATTCTAATAATACAAACAAATATTTAAAACATCTTTTTATAATATATTTCATTGTTTTTCTCACTTGTATTAACGCCCCCAGGTCTGTTTTCATTTTGGCTTCAGGGTGAAGGTCGCTGAGTATTAAACCGAGTGCTGAAGCTTCAGGAACGGTTCTAAAAGCTCGTAAAAAATTCCCTGGTTGACAAGGGGACCCCCGGCTTGTTGTTAGCATATGGAATAAAAATCCTAGCTCGCAAGACAAGCAAAATTCTTTCGGACATAGATGAGACAATAAAGATGCTTTTAGTGGCTCGATGTAGAATAAAACCTATATTTTTCCACATTAAAATTAAAATAAAACGTTTAAATAATTACTGACTTGTATCATGGCGTTACAATAAGCGTTTGGCAAAGTCGCTTCCAATCCTGGAAGTCCAGTTTTGTTATACTGATCAAATGGAAAGTCTTCGCTTCCTAATTTGCTGTATTTTACGTCCACTCTGCGATATCTTTTAGGGATTGCTACAAAACCAACTTCATCAGTTGATTTTGAAAGTTTGTCGGAACCGAAAAGTTTCACTTGGACTTTAGAACCGTTTGATTCTAAAATATATGCCACCTAAAAAATGAAATAGTAAAAATGCAATTGAAGTGCTCTTAGCAAAAACAACCTTAGTCCATTTTTATCTCTCGCTAAGAGAGGTATTGGATTCATGCTAAAAATCACATATCCAGATTTTAATGATTAAGCAAGTTTTAAGGTCCCTACAATCCGATTTTAATATTTTTACGATGATGTGTGTGTGTGTGTGTGTGTGTGTGTGTGTGTGTGTGTGGGGGGAGGTTGGAAGGACGATTTCTCAAAAACTATAATAATTAATATATGTTTAACTTAGTATTTTTCAATCGGACATTACTGGGAAGAGCTGAAAAGGTTTTGGTAATAATTGGACAACCAGAAGTAGCAGATTCTTAAAACAAATCTACTAAATATTAGTATTAAAGAAGAGTAAATTCTCTATCTAATACATATAAATATTTTATTATATCTTTTATAGAGTTAGAGATAAAGAAACATAAGGTATATAATAATCTGTTGTAATAAATCTCACAACGCAAATAATGTCAGTACCAATATTTAAAATTACATGTATGTTACATATACTCTTCAAACATATTTTCAATCCCGACAATGAATTGGAAATATAAAGAATAGATATAAGTAGAATTTTTGGTGTAGAGTGTAGGTATACAAGAAATGTTAAACACAATAGGGCGCGAGCAGTCATGTAACTTTGTTGGCCTTGACAAGCAGATATGGGGGCCCTGTCTGAATGATAGCTAGTAATTATGTATATAGATGTCAAATATCATAATTTTTCATTCTAAATTTAGTGATTTCCAATTCCATGTGGTTTATTTTCCTCGACAAGTAAATTCCATACTCCTGGTAACAAATTAACTACGTGAATTTAGAAAACCTTGAAATTATTAATGAAAAATTCTGACATTTGACATCTATGTACATATTTGATAATTGGCATTCTGACACGGACCTCCATATTTGCTTGTCAAGGCCAACAATGTCACATGACTGCTCGCGCCTTATGTAACCAAAAACGGATGTGGCGAGAGGTATTGCGCTGGGCACTACAGATTTTTATTTTATTTGAGATAAAGAAACAACTTTCTAACATCTTTACTTTTATAGATTTCTTCAACTTAAGGGTTTGTTAAAATTTATAATTTAACTTAGAATTTAAAAAAAAATTGTCTCATATAAATTACAGTTAAATAACATAATCTGCTCAAAAATCCACCATTAATCTCATTTTTTTAAAAGAAGTCTAACTAAAAAAATATTCCAAGGCTTCAGATGCAGTTGACTTTGTGCAAATACCCTTAATTTACTTCAGGATCATGTTTACTGGATGTTAAGAAATACAAAAATAAACAATAATTATTGTAGAAATGCTCAAATTTTGTAATAACTTCTAACTAAGATACTTTTTGCCAAACGGTTAGCATGTAAATTATGTAACTCATATTTGGACTATGGTCGTTTTTGCCAAGAACTCCTCAATTATATTCGCAAAATAATTAATAAATATGTTTACTGTTTTCCAAAAAGAAAATTACGAAGTCTTTTTGGGGATATTTGTATGGTATTTTATAAAAAATCCATCCAAAAACCAACAATTTATTCGAATTTTTTTATACAAAATAGCAGTCTATAAACAACGGAAACAATCCATATATATTAATACGAAATTCTAACAATAGAAGGCAGAGGAAAACTGAATAGATCTCACTTGATTGCGCCGCGTTGATTTCGGATTCGGGGCATAACCAATAGGGCCTTGTATCTTCATCGTTCGTAAAATATCAGGGTCAATTGTTGGAGTCCTCCTATACAAAGACAATAAAAATTAGGTGCATGCGCACAGTCAAGACTTGGGAAATTGAGATAGACTTATGCAGCAATGATAGTCTTATTTTTCAGTCAAGACTTCCGCAAATTACGTTGGCACCGCTGTGAATCTTTTATGTTGGTTTGTCTAATGTAAACGAAGCTTAATATGAGTGTAAATGTATTTTTAAACCTTACAAGATCCAAGTTATCAGTTCAAGTAGGGAGGACCTTTTATTGACATTTTCGTTCAGTTTTAAATTAAAGTTATTTAATATTAGTTTAATTTAATGTGTAGTGTAGTGTGAGTCAAACATTTTACCGACTTTAATGGGTATGTTTTCATGCTGTTCATAGTAAAATTAACCTTAAAATTAAGTGATAATTAAAACTAACTACGTATTTTGGGAACAATGTTTCTCCAACGCTATTTTGTACACATTCCACAACTAAAAATTATGTTGGAATTATTATTATTCCAACAAACCGTGTGGAATAATTCCGTACGCCGGTTGGAATAATTCCGCACGGCTTTCGACGAATCACAATCTACTTAGCCGCATATTACCGCGGTATATCAAATATCTTGGTTCGGTTGCTATGGTCATGACTCTTTGTTTTATATTTATTTATTTCTGACTGGCGTCAAAAAAATAATTTAATGGTATATGATAATATATTGTTATTATCAATCAGCATTTTATGTATAATTTCTAAAATCTTATTAGAGAAAATATAGTCTACAACACGTTTGGAATGGCATAATCCACACTCGCAAACCGTAGTCCTCGCCTTTGGCTCGGGCCACAAACTTTTTGCTCGTGTGGAATAGTAATCTTCTCTTCAGGGTGATGTGTGTGTGTGTCAGTGTAATTGTTTGTTCAGTGTAATGATGGTTGAGAATTAGACAGGATCTTGTATTCTCGGTTATTGACGCCTTCAAGTTTTCATTTAGTGAACAGAGATGGCTCTCTGCTCGAGTGGTGAAGTAGCGTTCTTTAACAACTAACCGTGTTGGAAGTATGTGTACCTACCAACAGAGGGAAACCGGAGTACCCGGAGAAAAACGCTCCTACCGAGTGGTATTCATAGCATATAAAGTCTGGAACGATGGGGAATCGATCCGACGACCTTAGTGACCACCACGTCGGCTATATTGGCCATTTCATTACTTCATTTCTAACCGACACAGTTTCCCGTACAAATTAAATTATCTCCTTACCTGTAAATATTTTGCGTGAATTGTTGGGGCCAATCACTGGCCAACCCCCCATCATGGCTCATCGGCAAAGGAATCGCTGAATACGGCGTATCCAAATCATCAATTCCAAAACTAGGAAACGCATCTACCGGATCCGCATGTTCAGTCATTCTCGAAAACGAATTAAACATCGGTTCCTCCGCGCTAACAAACAAATGTATAGACCCCGTGGAATCCCCAAACGCCAACGCTTGACTACTACTCGAAATATCAAAAGTCGTGCACATAGCTCCCGGACTATCCATTTGATAAAGACATAATCTCGGTTCCGACAGGGCAACTGTATCAACTAACTGTATTTGACCCAAAGTTGAAACGACAGCTAAACGCGAACTAACCGATGGAAGGAATCGCAAGAAAAGTGGATCCAGAACTACTTGGATTGGAGTTACAGCGCGCATCATCCGAAGATCGTAAACCATCAAAAATCTATCGACGGATAAGTTTCCCTGGCGATTGGAAAATCCGCAAGTGACTAATAAATTTCCTTGGACATCAAAATCACTCAGACTACCACTATGGGTGTCCAAAGTATGTTCTATTGCGAGGGAATTTGGATCGCGTAGATTTATTCGACCAATAGGATCGCCGCAACAAACTAGACGACTATGGGCGCGAATCATCACGCAGCCTGTATCGCCTACGTTTACCTGAAAGAAAAAAATCACTGCAAAGAGGAAGTTTTATTGAGAATGTCTTCAAAAGTGATATTCTATATTGTATTTCACTCAAAGATGCCTAGATGAAATTTTCTAAAATAATGACGTCACAGAAGTTCACGGACAACGTGCGCGCTGGGTTCACATGGCAACAGGAAGTTTTAAAAATGGCATCCGCTTGTTTGGCGTTTATAAGCAGTGCAGTTCTGTGTTATGATTATTATAGTTTTGTTGTACTTCTTGTGAAAACGACTGGTTGTATTTATTTCATTTAGTGTGTTATTGTATTCAATATTAAAAATTAAGTATCGTATAATAGTTGTGAAAACAAATACAATTCCAATACGAACTAAAAATCCTAATCTCACTCCGCGAAAACGTAAACTAACCCACGTGAACTAGCCAGAAATGTGTAGTGTAATGCCTCAACATACGTTCAAAAAGTAAGGTCCCGCCATCTTTCTAGGCATGCGCATAAGTCACTTGTGACGTCACAAAAGTTCGATGATAAATAATTATAAATAAGCGGGAACACAATTTTAACTTATAATTATTCATGGGGTCTCGTGGCCGTGTGCCTGAGTATCTGGTCGCGAATCTGGGGACCAGGGTCCGATCCCGACCAACGCTAAAAAAATTACTTCGAATTTTACTGGCACAAAATTGACCCCTGTATTGCACTCTCTACGCCAGCTATGAGTGCCCGTGAGGTGACGCCTGGTAAGCGCCCGCACGGTACAAATATTTCATCATTACCGATATCTGTGCACAAAGCAGATTGGCATACCCAGCAATGGGCAATATGCCGTGATGATATATTATTATTATTATTCATATATTTACGATTAAAAAATATTTCACATGTAATTTCAATCACGCTAAACTTCCCCATTGCCTCTAGAATCGCGACAATCCATAATTTTTTGACTAAAAACTAGGTGGATAAAGGTCCCCGGAAAAAAATAATTAAAAAAACATGCATGCCCATCTGGTTTCAAAGATATAACAAATCTGAATCGAAAGGGTCTTTACTCTTTTGATTTCCCTGTTCTGAATTTTTTAGCAAGATATTGGCACGCCACTGCACAATTTGTCGGAGGCGTGGTTATGACGTAACCGACTTGATAACATTTACGATCCCTACCCCTACTACTTCAGTGTAACGAGCGTGCAACCGCAAGCGAGTACGTGACCTGCGTCGCTAATGAGACCTTTCTAGAACGGAGCGTAATTATAGCGTGCAGCTGTGTAAGCAAACAGCAGAGATAAGCCCAATTACACGTTTTTCCGTCTATTATTCTGTAATGTTGTTTGACATTCTTATCTACAGTATTCTAGAATAATGGGGAGGTATACAAGGCATTAAATATAAATAGATAAATAATTGAGTACAGTATAGAATTCAGTACAGTCAGTGGAGTAAAGTGTTGCACGATTTTTTTTCGGTTTGATTTATTCGAAAGACAATATTTTAACCGTATTTTCTCTCTCCACACCAGCTATGAGTGCCCGTGCGGTGACGAAAACCATTTACAAAATCAAAGTTTCATTCCGTGAAAACATTATGCTGTAAGCATAAATATTTTTATAATTAAATAAGAACTATTTTTATCTTTTCGGTTCTGTCATTGGCTAATGTTTCTTGGACGTCACAAGCAGTGTAATTTGGCGCCAATTCAAACAGTATACTTTTAAATTGCTACTGTGTTTAATATATACAGATGTTTGATGATGTTTTTTGCCAACACCTCGTTGAATATAGTGATATAAATATCGTGTAGACAGTCTACAATAGTCTGCAACCGACCGGTAGTCCAAGGTTGGAACGCATAATGAAATAAACAGTTGGTGAAATAAATATGGAGTAAATAAATAGTCTAATGTTATTATTTAAATAATGTTAATGTTTAAATATTTAATAAATATTCTTATTTATCATTTAATAAACAATTATTTTAATTATTAATTCTGCAATTTTTACACTTCACCCAAACAAATAAACGTTACAGTATCTAAGAGTATAAAAATATATAATACAAAAATAGATTTATGAGTATCAGCAATTTATTTTATGGAAGGGGCACGCCCCCGACAATAATTTATTAGCGTATCCAGAAACGGGTTACGCCGTGATCAGTGGCGACTCGTGATTTGAAGAGTTACCTGCCGTGGTCATTGACCGTGTGTAAGCGAATAGGGTGTTGGTTATCTTTACCACAAAGTTACAATTTATTTGTCTCGTATATGCATAATGTGGTCACAAGTTTGATGTGACCCAAGCAGTATTTTTTGTTGTTTTGCTTTCACCAATATTAAATTCATTTTTTTTGTTAATTTGGGTTAACCTAAAGGAAGAACCGCCACTGGCCGTGACGATTTTTTTATTTATAAACTGTGATTTTCAATTTTTCAACACTTTAAAGAAGAAATGAACATATTAATATATTTATTTAAAAGTGAACATAATATATTAAATAAAAGTTGGACAGTTTTGAAACGTCTGAAATCTTCAAAACAGAACGAAACGACCATCAAATGGTTTGTATTAAATATTGTACTCACCAAAGTAGATTCTTTACAGTGGGTTAAATTAAAATCAATCATTTTATCTTGATGTCCAGCCATTATAATTCTATCTGGGGCAAGTTGTAGCATACATTGCATATCTGACATATTTCCTGACCTTAAATAATACAAATATCTTCAAAATATCTTGTTTAAATCGCTCAAAACTCACGTGTAAGTGAAAAGAGGAATCCCTCGTCTCATTTGACATCTTAAATTTGTAGCTGTTAACGCTAAAATCCCTTCATCAATAGTAGTTAATTGTCTTATATCTTGTGAGGCATGCACTTGAAAAGAGGTGTATTTCTGCACATGCCCTCCATAATAGGAGGTAACATGCCCCTAAAATATGTAGCTCAAATAGTTAAGAGTTAGTTTTAAGTGTGGAAAATACAAACGCCTTCATTCCCCATCCATAGGAGCTCTTCATGCTGATCAAAAGCAATCGCTGCGATACCAAATCTTTCGGCTCCGTCAGCCAAGACGCATTGTGTCTGTACGTATTCTGCTTCCATTGCAGAAGGTTTTAAATATATTTCATCTTGAAATATGTGACATTTCTGACAACAACATTTAGATTAGTTTGAAAGTAGCAACGATATTATGCCAAAAACACAACCAGAAATATTACAACTTTTGGGTTCACTGAACGGGCACTCTTCCAGTGGCGGCATGTGCTTTAGGGCACAGGGGAACAGCCTTACTAAATAATTAATGAAAATAAATTCAGCGCGTGTTTGTAGAGAATAAATTCTGCATCCAAATTAGTAATAAGATTTTATTTTTGAATTTCATAACCGAGAAAATCAATTTCAAAGATTTTTGAAGATTGCTGATTTATAGCGACAGCCATGGAACTCAAACAAAATTCCTAAGAGAATAATACCATTTTATAATCTGTTCTTCATGAGAAAACTGTTCCAAGAAATATGTTATTGAACGAAAATCACAAAACACAATTTTTTTTTGACAGTTAAGATACACAATTGTTCGTAATTTTGTTTGAATTCCGTGCCTATCGCTATAAATCAGCAATCTTCAAGAAAATCTTATTACTTACTCGGGTGCAGAATTTAATTCTCTACAACATTTATTTGAAGTATTTTTGTCTAAAATAATTTGGGAACTTTTGCGCAAGGAAAAACTGATTTCCCATCTTATACGCCTATGGACAGGTTTTTAATTAACACACTGTATATATATCCTAATTACGCAAGACTAAATAGTAATTACGCGCAATGATAAAGAAAATAATGAAATTTGGAACATTTCGAAAAAATAATATAATACGTAGCAATGACATACAAAAATGACAGATAATTATCTTTTGTTTTAATAGTTGAATGTTTGCTTAGCCTACTTAAAAAAAAATTAAATACTAACTTTGAATTGATTTTTATCAAATTTTTCGCAATGTAAGGGTATGATGTTATTATATTGTTGAATTCAGAAGAAAATTCGCTATTTAATGAATTAATAAAAAATATATGATGCCATTTAAAAAAATATAACATTGATACATAAGTAGAATACCAGTGGCTCTAAAATAATAATAGTTATGCCAAAATGTGTCCCCATTTATGCTTTACAAAATATCTTAATCACTTTTCTATGTAACTTTTCATATTCACGAATAAATGGCACAGCCGAACATAGGACTTTAACATATAAAATCGGACTTTCATAATTATCTACGTTCATAATGATTTTAGGTAAAAAAGCTTCAAATAAAAGTTGTAGAGCATAAAATTCTGCATCTGAATCAATAAGCAAAATTAATTTTGTATGCCTTGTAACTGCAAAATTTAGGTATGAAAATATCGAAAATCATTTCAAAAATAGCAATAGCCATGGGATTTAAACAAAATAAACAACAAATGTTTAACGGTTATCTGTCATGTTAGAATAATTTATAAACGGCATTTATTCTTATTGTACTAACGTTTCTGTGCACCCTTCCACTTTCTTCAAGGTAGTAAGATCTTACAAATTGTTACAATTCATGTACACAAAATACATTTGTACAAAACATTCAGTTAATTTATTAAACATCGTACAAAAAATTCAAAGAGCACCGCCGTTTTTTCGAGCGGATGTGTGTATTTAGGTTATCTTTAAATGTCACTTTGGCGTAACCTAGTGTAAAAATCAAAATGGCCGTTGATGCATACGTCACTTGGCGAGGAATAAGGTGGGGGAATCAGCTGCGTTTTGAACAATATCATTTTTAATTGCAATATTTCATTATTAAAGATCTATTTGAGGAAAAATATAAAATACGGGTCTATTATTTTTCATTACTTTCTACTATTAAAATTATATTTACCATATTTTTTAATTTGTGTGCCCTACCACACAAAGATATCATTAACCGCCACTGTTGTACAGTTCTCATGAAATTAAATGCATAATTTAAAATTTTAATATCTTTGAAATATACTTTATTCTGCTTGAAGAGTGTTTGTTTTATCGTTGATACCAGTAGCAATTAATTTAAAAATTTGCACAAACACATTTAGCAGAACTGTTCAGTGTGACCGCTAATATACGGAATGCGCCCCGTGCCCGATGTATTTGACAAAGGACAAACTTTCGGATGACCTGTCACTGTCAAAGATTAAATTATTAGAAATTATATGTGAAATAGTTGTAAAATGCATCTCTGTAGTAACTGCGAGTGTGGAATTTTCAGTATGGACTCAAAAACTCCATTGAAAGTCCATCTTTCTGGCTATTACAAAAGGTTAAAATTAACCTTCTTTTGTCTTTTCCTACTATTTTTCTTCATTTTTGCAGAAGTTTCGCGTTTTATACAATCAAAGAACGTATGCCAGTTATTTTAACTAAAGTTATAGATTATATGGTTAGAGACAAAGACGCAATTATTGAGAAATACGGAGACGAAGCACGCGAAGAACTTAAAGCTGTTATTGGAGCGATATCCAAACTGAAATACGAAATACAAACTAACAAACCAATATCTTTTTTCGATTCTGATGAAGAAGACGCAAAAATATACAATCGCTATCTCGAGGAACAGTCTGAAAATGATGGCGGTGCAAGATTTTTCACAACAATTTGGTTGCATGCTGAATGTTTTATGTATAGACGCCTTAAATATTTTTTTGAGTGCACGTATGTATTAATAATTTTGTATGTGTACTTGTATTTATTTGTTATCCAGTACTTGTTTAAAGAAATTTGACTACTTTCAAAAGCAAAAACAAGATGCGTTTCATCAGTCAATTATTGCTATTTCTTGTCTCGGGGAATATTGTTTGAAAATGTTCAAAAAATACGAGGAACATGATGCGGAATACGAGTTGGAAAAGTTGTTGAAGGTAGGGATGAAATTTTATTATTACTCATTTGTGCGTGTGATTATCTACTATATTTATAATCATTAAATAATTTATGTGGCCTGGACGATTTAATTTTTTTAGGTGTAATATTTCCGTTTAAACTATTTACATTTAAATGTAATCTGGGATGTTTCTAGTTAGATTCTTATACGTTTCAATACAGACAATTAGGTGTTAACTATTCCTCGAAAGTTGAGTCAAACTCTTGCACCTTTTTCGTCTACAACAATTATACAACAAAAATACATACAAAATAACATGGACATTATCACACTTACAGTAAGATCTTACAAGTTGTTACAATTCATGTACACAAAATACATTCAGTTAATTTATTAAAACATCGTACAAAAAATTCAAAGAACATACACACATCCATTTGCTCTAAAAAAGGACAACCGAATAATACGGAAAATAGCCGGATCCTGTGTAAGGATTCTGGTGACATCATTGGTTACGTTCAATGAGGCCAGCAAAAGACAGCAAACCGGAAACAGTTCATGTTGAACGCTTTGCTGAATTTGCTGAGCAGCAAAACCAGCAAGAAAAATTACGCTGCTTTTGCTAACGTGAAAAGTGCGGTAGAATACGCAAAATTGTAAATATGAATAAAGTACTACTTTTAGTATTTTTTGATATTTATGAACATTACACTTTGTTGAAATGTATAAACGAGTTAAACAATTCTAATCTGTCACTAATAACAAATTTAATAAAATATTATGAACAGGGACTAAAAACGAAAAATATTTCGTTCAGTTCTTATCCGAACGTAACCGAAAAAATTCTTTTCCGTTCTTAATGTTCCCACCTAAATATTTTCGTTTTCGTTCACAGTAGTTAAATACCGGTTAATACCGGTTATAACTATTAATGAGTAACAATTGATGAAAATATAGAAATATAATAAGTTTTTTTTTTATTAAACATGAAAATAAAACATACATATAAAGGAAAGATAATACATATATAAAAATAAGAAAAGCTTATGCTATGGCCTGATTTTTTTACGATAAAGAATAAAACATTAATTACATTTTATTTCACCTAACTAATAGTATGTTTTCAAGCAAATCTTCCTTTATGTTAGTTCTCTTATATAAGTACTTAACATAACTAATAAAACGTATACCGACAGTGTGTGCAAATGAAAATTATCACAGTCAGTGTTCAATAGATGAAACTACGAGTATACCGTTTAACCTAACACGTAACAGGGTTAGCTACTGGAGAGCTACTTTGAAAATCTGCTTGTTTGCAAATCAAATATCTGAAAATTCAATAATATTTGCCTGTAAAATATTTGCTGTAAATAAAATGAAATATTAAATAAAATAACGGTTAAAACCGGTAACCGATATAAATTATTTCGTTTTCAATCATGAACGAAAAAAAATTATTGCGTTTTCGTTTCCGTTTTCGTTCTTATAAAAATTTCGGTTTATTTCGTTATTTCGTTTTCGTTTTCGTTTCGTTCTTAGTCCCTGATTATGAAGAAGATGCTTACATAGCAATGAATCTGAACCTTTATTGCACATAGTTTACGATAGTGAAGTAAACAAGAAAATTTAGTTAGATTTTTGATCGGTGGTTTCCCACCATACCATACCTCTCCTGCTGGTTTTCTTTTGCTACTTTTGCTGGTCTCATTGAACGTACCCATTGATACGGACTCCTATTGGTCGTCTGTATACCAATAATAATTAGAAAGTCGTAGGAATTTAAATAAAATGTAAGGAATGAAACTCAGTTTGGCCTAAAATTTGCCTTTTCCTTTTTGAACTTTGCCAATCCAGCAAAATACACGCTGTTAAGTCCTTGAATATCAGTTCTTGCATTTATATTATTGTAATCATCCCTGATATGTAACATTTCAAGAAACATACGTTTGGAGTATGCTCTTCTTCCAAAATCTTGAAATTATCCAGATCAAAAGTGTGTTGGAATGTTTAGCCACAGCACATTTGTTTGCCGTGTTGTTCTGGCTGAACATTCCAACACACTTTTGATCTGGATAATTTCAAGATTTTGGAGGAAGAGCATACTCCAAACGTATGTTTCTTGAAATATTACATATTAGGGATGATTGCAATAACATCAATGCAAGAACTGATATTCAAGGACTTAGCAGCGTATATTTTGGTGTATTGGAGGCAAATTTCAGGCCAAACTGAGTTCCATACCTTACATTTTATTTAAATTCCTACAACTTGCTACATTATTATTGGTGTACAGACGACCAATAGGAGTCCATATCAATGATGTCACCAAAATACTTACACAGGATATTTCCGGCTATTTTCCGTATTATTCGGTTGTCGTGTTTTAGAGCAAATGGATGTGTGTATGCTCTTTGAATTTTTTGTACGATGTTTAATAAATTAACTGAATGTTTTGTACGAGTGTATTTTGTGTACATGAATTGTAACAATCTGTAAGATCTTACTGTAAGTGTTATTTTTATTACATTTTTGTTGTATAATTGTTGTAGACCCTGAAGAAGATGCAAGGGTGCACCGAAATATTGGTATAGTAAGAATAAATGCTGTTTGACTGAACTTTCGAGTAATTTCTACCTTATTCTATCATATGACTGCCCTTCGACGCCATATTGAATTCCCTTTCATCTCGTTTGCTGTTTGTAACAATAAAGTGTTAAAAAATGAGTAATTGTAAAAATTTGTAGTTAAATTTATGGGGTAACCGTTGCGACTTATCTATATCACTCGGGGAAGAAAATTCTCAGGCATCTAATCCATTTACTTTGTTGGACCAATATGAAGAATTTATACTTTCAAATCATGTCAAACAAATATGGAATGTCGTTAGGAAAGAAAAATTCAACGCAGCTCACGTCCGTACAATCGGTAAATCATTCAATTATTTTACAGTTTTGTAATTCTAAACAATGTTTTTTTTCTGTAGAATTCATTAACGACAATGCCGGTTACGAAATGTTTACCGATTTCTGCTTAGCTGATTTCCTAATAACGTTTAAATTTTGCGAAAAAATCAACTTTAACCTCAAATGTATGCCTTGGTTTATTTCCGATACAACCCCAGAAGACTTCCGGTGGATTTTACGGATGTTAATCAACAGTACGAATCCTCATTTGAAAAAATTAGGCATTCGATGGAATAAATATGTACGAGAAAAGGTTTGGACTTATAAATTTGATTCATTTTGGACCTTACCTTTCGATTATACTAAAATGGAATCGACTGACCCTGAATTATACAAAAGATTATCAGAAGCAAAGTTGATTATATTTAAAGGCGATTTGAATTATAGAAAATTGTTGGGGGAATTAAATTGGGAACCAACTACAAATATTTCTGAAGCGGTGCAAAATTTTCGTCCTGGAAAAATGTGCGTTTTGAGGACCGTGAAAGCAGATATTATTTGTAATTTGGAGAAAGGCATCCAGGAAGAATTGGACAAAAAAGATCCAGAATGGATGAGGAATGGAAATTATGGAGTCATACAATATATAGGATAATTTATTTAAAAATGTGTACATATTTTATTCCTTAAATAACTTTCTTCCTATCTCACTTTATATATTTCAAATTGTGAACGTGCATAAATATATAAATAAATAACAATTTTGACTAGAATTTATTCTATTTTCTTTTAAAATTATTTATTTTTTTGTGCTGTTTTAACAATATATACAGGATGGCACTGAAAAACAGACCATTCAAAATAACTTTTTTATTCATAATTATTTATTAATTTTCTTGATATATTTGTAAACTAGGCTTAAGGGCTTACAAGTGGCATTATTGTAGCAATTCCAGTTTAACCGGAAATGACATCAATTTTAATATTTCAAATGGGACATTCTACGTAAAATTACAAATTCAACGATACATAACCATATAACTTGTAGAAATTATTAGTTGTGATTTATTTTTTTAAAAAAGAATAAAAATATACTAGTATTAAAGAAACGTATATATTAATGAATTTACAATTATTTCTAAGTCAATCCTTATTTCTTTTACGAAATATAAAACTATTTGGCACAACATGGTCATTCTCATTATTACCAATGTATGGTACGAAAATAAACTACAATTATTTCAAATAATTTTATATTCTTTTTACTTAATACTAGTACTTTTTTTCTTCTTCTTTTAAAAATAAATAACACCCAATAATTTCTACAAATTATATTTCATTTTATAAGGCTTTTCAGGTTAATGCCGTGAGTCTTCTGCCTAATCATTTTCACTATATACTTCATTTCACGTAATAGCGTTGGATTAGATAGGAATATATATTCTGCCCTTTGATTGGTCAGAATGCAAACAATTCATAATTTTCTCTTACGTTTTTGTAATTTAATTCTTCAATAAAAATTTACTTTAAATATATTCTTGAATTCGTAGTTTTACATGGATTTCAAATATGTAAAAATATATAGGGTGTTCCATATGAAATATGAAAGTTAATGTCACTTCCGGTTAAACCGGAAGCGCTACCATCATACCAAATACCATGATTTGTGAGCCCCTAAGCTTAATTTAAAAATATATCAAAAAAAATAAAAAATAATTGTAATTATATTATTTTTCAGTATCACCCTCTGTATATGTTGTTCTTCTCTTAATTATTGTTAAGTTTGACGGATTTGTTGTCCATTTTTATACTGCAGATGATCTGAAGCAACATATTGTTGATCTGTTAATCCTTGTTGATTTGTTTATGTTGTATTTATTTGTTGTCGATTTGGGGATTTATAAATAAATAACAATTTCGACTAAAATTTAGCTATATTTTTATTAAAATTATTTATTTTCAGGGGATTTGGATGTTTTAACAACATTCTGCTGTTCTCCTGATTGTTGTTGATCTTCACTTAATTGTTGATTTTCACTTGCAAACTGTTGTTGATCTTGACTTTCAAACTGTTGTTGATCTGGTGTATATTCTTGTTGTTGTTGATCTTGTGAAGCTGTGTATTGTTGTTGATCTGCGGGTGGTATATATGGTTGTTGATCTGCGGGAGTTGTATATGGTTGTTGATCTGCAGGCGTAGTGTATGGTTGTTGATCCTCTTGCGCATATTGTTGATCCGGATATTCAGCCGGATAATCTTGTTCCATGGGATATTCTTGTTGGTATTGTTGATCAACATATTGTTGATTCTCATCATAATATTGTTGATCTGTATATTGTTGATCCTCTACATACTGTTGATCCATTGGATAATCCGGCTGTTTCTGTTCATACTGTTGATCATATTCTGGTTGCTGTTCATACTGTTGATCATTTTGTGCGTATGGTTCTTCTTGTTGAGAATATGGTTGTTCTGGTTCTGTGTATGGTTGTTCAGGGTAATATTCTGGTACATCTGGTTGTGTTTGTGGTTCTGAGGGTGGTTTTGTGGTTGGGGATGGTTGTGTTTGGCTGATGGGTGGTTCTGGAGTGGTGTGCGATGGTACTGGAGATGTCATAGGTGTTCCAGATGACTCAGGTTCGCGACCTGGTCGGGGCTGAGCTCTGGATGGTGTGTCGGGTGCTCGGTGCTGTTCATCTACAGATATATGGATAAAAAATACACTAAAAATATTTGGGTATATTAAGTACAGTAAGGGGCACGAATAAAGAGCTACGGAAAGAATGTTAGCACGAATATATGCGCTGTTTAAATCCAGATTAAATATAGTTAATTTTCGTTACGTTTAATAAATTTTAAAGATATGCAGCCTTTTTGATATTGACAATTGATTTGAAATATTACAAAAAAAGTATTTCTTTTCCTTGCCCTTTAGCTAAAGATTCGTGGCCCGCCCTGTACATAGTTATATTTTTTGTGTGCAAGAACTATATTTTATATAAAATATAAAACTTAAATATTTATACTGAATCTACCTACATCTATTGCAGCAGTTTTTGCAACAAAACAAAACTATTTATATGTGATTTATTTACAATACAATCAATTAGGAATATTCTCTAGGGTCCGGCAGAAAAAATGCATGAATTCCAAATAGCTGCTGTTCCTATAAGGGTGGGGATAGAAAAGTGTGGTGGGGGTTTGAAGGTACGCTTTACGCCAACTTAAAAAAAGGTTTCAGTATGCCATTATGCCTTGGAAGGTGAGCGTACGTTAGTTGGAACTTATCTGGGAGGTTTTATACGCGTATTCACATAATAGAAACAACTGAATAATTTAAATGAACTAATTTTATTTTTCTACTTTCTACATAATTTCCTATTAATTCAATACATTTTGTATACGAGGGCTGTCTTTTAAGTTTTGCATACAGGGACATAGTAGGCGCTGCTAAAACTTAACTTTCAAAGACAATTATCTCAACAAAAATGCCTCGCCGAGTTGGTTTCTGTTTTCGGCAATGAAGCACTACATCAGTCGACAATTTCTCGTTGGTATGGAGAATTCAAACGTGGACAGATTAATCTTAATGAAGATCTAAGGGCAGGTGCAACAAAAACGGCAGATTAAGGCATCATTGAGGATTTCAAAGACCTTAGTTAAAAAAAATGCATGAAGAATTGGCCGTAAAAAGATTAGTGTCACGTTGGATACCGCATCTGTTGACCGAAGAACAGAAAGAAGCTAGGGTCAATTGGTGTCAAAAAACTCTAGAAACTAAAAACGTGTACAGCATCCTCAGTGGTGATGAATCATATGAACCCGAAAATAAACGCCAGTCGTCTGTTTGGGTGTTCCAAGGTGAAGAAAAACCAACTAAACTCATCCGTTCTTGGTGTCCAAAAAGATGATCGCGACATTTGTCTCAAAAGCAGCTCATGTAGCAACAATTCCTCCGCAAAATCAAAGAACTATTACTGCCGATTGGTATACAACCATTTGTTTGCCGGAAGTCATCAAAACCAACTCCGAACGATGAATCATCCTCCACCAAGACAATGCAAGTTCGCACACTGCTCGCAAGACAATTGAATTTTTAACACAACAAAACGTCGAATTGTTAGACCATCCTCCGTACAGTCCCGATCTAAGTCCTAACGATTGCGTGGTCAAAGGTTTCAGTCGCCAGAAGAAGCAGTCGACGTCTTCAAAAACGTCATTTTGACTGTACCAACAAACGAGTGGAATAAATGCTTCCAGAATTGATTCGAGCGCAAGCAAAAGGGCATTGATCTTCGTGGAGAATATTTCGAAAAACAATAAAGTGTTTAAAAGCTATATACTGTTTTATTTCAGCCTTATATGCAAAACTTAAGCTTAACTCCCACCACACTTTTCTATCCCCACCCAAATAGGAGCAGCAGATGCATTGTTTCTGTCGAACTGTGTATTATAAATATTATAAAGCAGCGTATACAATACAATACAAGGTAGTGTTTATATGAGTCTACCTGCATTAGACGATTGTACGATATTAGTTTGCTGCTTAAATTTGTCAGACAAATACCCTAAGCTAGTTTGTAGTTCCCGTATTTCTTCCCTACGACAGACATAGAACAATAATCGTCATTAATACCTTTAGTTCAGATCCCAGGGCTTGTATCGGGTGTAAATGTTTACAGATCGTCCACACTTGACCGAGTTTCTCCATCAGTTGAGAATTCTCCTCCTTGAGATTTTGTCTGTCAAGTCTGAAGAAGATCTTTAGAGGGATTTATCGTGCATTGCAAATTGGTTTTTCGTAGTTTTGAGTGTGGTTAGAGTGAGCTATGATTTGGTTTTAGATTTTCGACTGACCTGTTTGGGTTTGGGCACAACAGTAATGTTAATATCAAGTTTAATGGGCTCCTTGCGTTGAGACTGAGAAGCGGACTCGTTTTTTCCGCTTGCCGCATGAGAGCCTAATAACAACAACTTAATATCATCGACAGCTCACTCTAATCCCCAACAAGAAATCTCAACACAACACACAATACTTTTAACATATTATGTCACATAATTTACGGAAAATTTTTGAATGGACAACACTGTAAAAAGTATATTAAATATTTTAACAGTTTTTGAAAAATCCTGTGCCTTAATTGTTTCTTATTTTGGGGCTCCTACATATTGTCGTAAACCTTTCTTGTAACGTTTAAAAAGTAATTTTATGTATAAACCTCTTAACACATCCACGCCTGCTTCCAAAATTGCTGCACACATTATTTTATCTAAAAACTTTGTACTTTAAATTCTATATTGAAACTTTTTGGGTGTTACAAGAAAAATATACAGTAACCTATAGGAACCCCAAAATGAAGATATTTAAGGATTTAAAACTTGTTAAAAACTTCGTCTTCTATTAAATCTATAACTAAGTACCGTCCGTTGAATTTTTTTCCGAAAAGTTATGTTACATATGTATTAGTCATGTGCGTTTGAGATTTCTTAAAGAAATCATGAAACAAGCAAACAAAATGAACATAAATTTAATTTTTTTTTGTAAATGACTTAAATAATTGTCTAATTTATTATTGTATATGGTTCAAAAATATAGTAAATCTTGAAATATTTTAGGAATAAAAATAGTCGCCTGGTGATCGCATGACGTAAAAATGACGTCCTCTAACATTCGTTACCGTGTAGACAACAGGGATGTTCAACATTTTGTTTTACGCGAGTTACATTAACCTCTATATAGAAAATGGACCGGCCCTGCCATTGTAAAGATAAAAGAAAACTGTACAATTTGCGACACTTGGTGAAGTTGTTCTAAATATTTAAATATTTGTGAACACTTGGCACACTTCACATGATTTCAGTCTCTGAATCAACCCCTCGGTTATTTATCCGAGACTGGCCCACTCAACCAGAACCACAGACACGTTTCGCTGTTATTGCAGCTCATCAGTGTGGTGTACTGACGCCTCTTGCGAGGCACTGAGAAGTGTGCCAAGTGTTCACAAATATTTAAATATTTAGAACAACTTCACCAAGTGTCGCAAATTGTACATTATACAGTATTCTTTATTATTTTGCTAGCCAAGCTCGCGGTTTTCCTGGTAGATGGCTCTGTATGTGGTTAGTTACTTCTGCAGGCTTAATACCTTTGTGGGATGTTTATCATCCGCCCGCTCAACCGGTCTCAGTGCCTCGCAAGAGGCGTCAGTACACCACACTGATGAGCTGCAATAACAGCGAAACGCGTCTGTGGTTCTGGGGTTCTGGTTGAGTGGGCCAGTCTCTGATAAATGACCGAGAGGTTGATTCAGAGACTGAAATCATGTGAAGTGTACCAAGTGTTCACAAATATTTAAACATTGTAAAGATATAGGAGTCGTCGGTCCATTTTGTATATAGAGATCAATGTTGAATACTCCTGGTAGTAGGAAGTGAGGATCCGACAAAACTTGGATCCGAGTATCCGGATTTCAAAATATCCGGTTCCTCGGATATCTGATGTTAGGATATTGAAGCGGATATTTAATTTAATTTGGATCCGGATTTGATGTTTTGTTTACGGATCCGGATCCAAATTTTAATTTTGGATTCGATTCGTCAGAGAGTTCTATTTAGTAAATGATGAATATAAAAATAAAAATTTGTATTACTACATGTATAAAGTATCATATTAATATGACATACTCATATTCGAATCTAAGATGCGATACTAAAATCCGATTTCAAGATTCGATATTCGAATCCGGATTCAAAATCTAAAACTCAGATTCGGATCCAAAATCCGATATTGAGATTTTGATCCGAGATCCGGATATTTTAACATTTAATTATTCAGATATCCGGATATTTTTGGATCCGAAACCGAAACCATCCGGATCCGGATTCCGCCACTAGTAGGAAGTTACCGCAATGTTTGAGTTTCGCCATTTTTACGTCTTGAGATCACCAAGCGATACGGCAGAGCCCTAGCAATGAATATATTATTGTTAACCGGTTGTAAAAAAATCCATAATAATAAACAATGTTTCGCGTTATTTATTGATATATTTTTTGATCTAATAATTAAAAGAATATTTTATTTTATATAATAATAGTAATAAAATAGTATAAAAGATGAAAGTGTTGTGTCTTACTTGTGTCGGTTGGAAGCATCTTCTAGTTTCTGCGTAAGTAGGTGACACTCACTCGTGAGTTTTTCCATGAGTTGATTTTGCGACTGAATCATCCCCTCTAACTCCGCCACCGTGGCGACTGCAACAGTCAGACAATCAAAACCAACTCATGGAACAAACCAAATCCACATACAGTCACATTCACTCACAAGGCAAGCGTACCATCCATCCACAACTATAATATTTACCATGCTTCGCTTCCATATCCTGAATCATGGAGCCCAATTCTTTTTCGCGCTCTTTAGGCGGTGGTAACGGCAAAGCTTTCGATGGATCAGCAGAGGCTGAAGATGACGGACGGTGTTTGTCTTCCGACAACAAAGCGTTCATGTTTATCTACAACATTTTTTGTTAGGTCTTGCACTAAACTGGAATTATTATTACTTCTTTTTCAAGGGCCGCGACTTGTTCCGTGAGCCGTAAATTCTCTCTTCTACTGTGTAATAAATCTGAATCAGCTCTGTCTAATCGTTGGCGCAAACTTTGCACTTCTGCTTGAAGTCTGCCGGTTTCTGCTTTTCCTTGGCGTTCTGCCCTTTCGACGGCGAGGTGTAGGGCTGCTACTTGTTGTTCTAGGGCCCCGCGCTCTGCCCCAGCTGCTGCTAGTTCGGACTGCAGCCCAGCTGCAAAAACACCCGCTGGGACAATGTAATTTAAGGGTTGGGAAATGATTTTAAAATGTTTCACACGCTTCTAAATAAATTTTACACAATTAGGAAGTATTTTAAATAGGGTCGAAGATTCCAAATAAAATTCAGAGTGTTCAGAGTATTGCATTAATTCGTCGAAGATAACAACGTCCATTTGAGCAAGAGGATGATATTGAAAGGGGCCGAATCTTGGGTATACAGTACATGGATGAACTTATCGATGGTTTACTGAATTCAATCGTGGTCTTAGTTCGCTCAAGGACGAATTTCGTCAAGGTTGTTGTTCCGAAAAACATTATCGTGAGATTGAGGCATCCTTAGACATTACTGGGACCAGCATACATTCAATATTGCATGAAAATTTGGCCGTAAAAAAGATTTGTTCGCGTTGAACCCCACATAATTTGTCAATCGCTCAAAAACAAGATCGTGTCAATTGGTCGCAAGAAATGCTCAAAAAATTCGATCGCGATGCTTCAAAACATTTGTAAGACATCGTAAGAGGTGATGAATCATGGATCTACACGTATGAGCCCGAAAATAAACAACAGTCGACTGCATGGGTCTTCCAAGCAGTGTTGCCAACAGTTCTCAACTGTTTCCCACAAGTTTGGGCCTTAAAAATAGGGCGCGAGCAGTCACGTGACGTTGCTGATCTTGCAAGCAGATATGGGGGCCCGTGTCAAAATGACAGCTATTAATTATGTCCATAACTGACAAATACCATATTTCTTTATTCAAAATTTCATGAATTTTTGCTATTATATGATTTATTTTCCTCGGCAACTGAATACCACATTCCTAATAACAAATAAACCACATGAAATAAGAAAATCATGAAATTTTTAATGAAAAATTATGACATTTTAAATTATGGTCATAATTAATAGCGGGCCCCCCATATTTGCTTGCTAAGGTCAGCAAAGTCACGTGACTGGCTGAAGTGAAGTGCCAGTAAAATTTAAATGCTCAAAAGATAACAGACGGCGCTAGTATCAACGCGAAACAGTAAATATATGAAAACTTTAAACGTAAACTACCCTAAATAACAAAATTGAAGACATAAAACCGCTAGAAAATCCGCTAAACCGCCAAAAGCAAAAAGATCCCGCTAACGATATATGAAAACCGCTAAATTTAGCGGAAAATTTGCTAAATTGCTTCCAAGGCGAGTCAAACCCAACAAAAGTCGTTCGTACCATTGGTGCAACGTAGAAAGGTCAATTCTGAATGGTACACAACCATTTGTTTGCCACAAGTCTTCGGAGAAATAAGGAAAACCATTCTCCGAAGACGGATCATTTTCCACCACGACAATACGAGCTCTCACATATCGGCTCGAACAGACTTTTTGATCACTTAGAGTCATCCGCCGTATGATCCCAATGACTTCTTTTTATTCCCGAACATCAATAACAAATTGTGAGGTCAACGTTTTTCGACACTTGAAGAAGCGGTTGATGCATTCAAAATGCATGTTTTGTGCAAAAGGTGCATCGAAAATTGGTTCACCCGCATGCAAAATGTATTGACCTTCATGAAGACTATTTTGAAAAACAATCCCGAAATATAAAAGGCAAGCCTCATATAAAATGTAGAACTATGGACTGTAGTACTGTAGTCGAAAGGGCATGGTGTAAAAATTAAACATTCAAAATCAAAACAATTTTTTTGGGATGTTTTGTATTTCTCTTACCCGTTTTGCTCATCATTTCTTTGCGCAGCTCTTCGATATGAGCTTGTTTTGAAGCAAGATCTCTTTTAACATCTGAATCTTCCCTTCTTTGTTTATCCAATTCTAATTGTAGTTTGCTGGCTGCTTCCCACTGTACGCCCAATTCTGCGCTAAGTTGCTCAACCTGTTGAGTGTACCTTCTTTCGATTGAGGCTCGTTCATCCGCTATTCTTCTGGTCTGAAAAATAAAACACAATTTTATTTGTATTTTGTAATAGATTTATTGAAATATATACTTGTTCGTGAATAGTTTCTCTTAATTTGTCGTGCTGTCTGTCTAGTTCATCTTTCAACCTTCTGATTTCAGCTTCCAACTGGGTTTTTTCAAATTGAGCTTGCTCAACTACATCCAAACTTCGTTTAATTTTATGTGTAGTGTCGTTATTTCGTTCTTTCAAAGCTGCTAATTCATATTGCAATTTAGTAACTTGTTCTTGAAGTTGATTCTTTTCCCTGTCAAATAATCTTTTAGAATTTAAAATGATTAATATTTTAAGCTACCTTTGTAAATTGTCGATTTGCGTTTTATAGGAGTCGAAATTCGATAAATCTCCGATTGTACCATCAGCGATTTTTCGTTTGTAATTATCATTTTCTTCTTGGCACTTTCTTAACTCAATTTTCGTTTGAGTTAACTGTGCTTCGAGTTCGGATATTCGGGATTCGAAAACGATGCTTGGACCTTCAAGGCGCTTGGACTTTCGTGGGCTTTTTCTCGGGGACTTTGAAAGCTAAAAAGTTGTTTTAAAGACATTATTGAATAGTCGAACATGACATCTACATATTGTAACGTGCGCCACTGACTAAATAGTCGGCGACGGAATAACCCATACGCGTTGAGACAGTTAATTACACCGGTAACCTAAATCTATTGTATTCAATATCATTGTGGCGTCACAAAGTTCCAGAAGGACACTGGGCTGTATAAATAACGAGCAATAACTTAATAAATAAAGTGTTAAATGTTTTTTATTTTGTAATTTTACTTTATAGATCAGTTATTCATAATTTAACAAAAAAATAACAAATAAACCCATATTTTGTTTGTTTCAAAACGCTAAAAACTTTTTTTTAAGTGTACGGTTTTTTTGGCCACGAATGTTATTCTATAATATATCAATTGTTTTTTGGAAGACCTAACATAGAACCTTGGGGGACTCCATACTCTTTGTATAAACTTACTTCTAATTCTGCTTCGGTTTCTGTCTCTGTTTCCAAATGGTCAAAAACAGATTTAATTAAATTGGATTTCTGTTTTTCATGTAAATTTTCATTTTCTGATATAACTTCTTTTACTTTTCCTAAAAGTCCAGCAAGTTCATCCCTACAAAATTGTGCTTCTCGTTCCAATTGTTCAATATAATCTTCTTGTCTTTGGATGAAAGTCATCATTTCGGGAGCGGGCTGTTTTTCCTCCCATTTTTCAGGGGGAATATCTTTCCTGATAATACTAACAATATAATTTGTTATTTAAAAACATTATAACATATATACCGGTCTATTTCGGGAGCTGTTTTGTAATCAGTGTGCGTATGACTCTTTTCAAACTTATTCGGCAAATTGTTTGAATAATACGGATATCTTCTGCTTATAAATGGACTACTTCTGTGATAATGATGATGAGAATGACGGCTTCTACTGCTCATAAGACTCTGGTTGTCTGTGTCATCACCGCTATCTGGTTGAAATCTTTTACCGATTGGAACTGTGTAACTTTCAGCCAGAAGAACTTTCAATCGGCCGACTGCTTCGCGATAAGCTGTGTCTACAGGATCTGGGCGTTTTTTGTAGGAATCCTTTATGGATGGGGCGGTGGATTTCCTAAAAGAATGAATGGAAAATATTCTTCTTCAGGGTCATTTCATAGATAATGTACAGGTTGGCAATGAAATGGTACTTTATTTCTTGAAGTGACGCGTGGAACGTGAAATGGTATTAGCTCAAGACTACATGGGTCATCAATACAATTATTAATTAATTTGTATAAGTAGAGAGATAATTGTAAATTTCTTCTGTTATTTAATGGCACCAACTTCAGGCAATAAAACAGAATAATCATGGGTAAAATTAGAATATTGTCCATGTATTTTAAAATAATTTTGATGAATTTATGCTGGACAGCCTCAATCGTAGATATATATTTATAATATATTGAATTCCAGACTTAAATAAATAAATAAATATATCATCACGGCATATTACCCATTTCTGGGTGTGCCAATCTATGCTTTGTACACAGATATCGGTAATGATGAAATATTTGTACCGTGCGGGCGCTTACCAGACATCACTCACGGGCACTCAATGCTAGCGTGGAGAGTGCACCACAGGGGTCAATTTTTTGTGCCATTAATAGTCGAAGTACTTTTTGGCGTCGGTCGGGATCGAACCCGGGTCCCCAGATTCGCGACCAGACACTCAGGCACACGGCCATGAGACCCCAGACTTGTAGACAATATTCTAGCTTAGAGCGGACAAATGCACAATACAAGCTTTTTAGTGTAGTTGTTTTACAGAAAGACCGACAATTTAAGTTATTTATGAAACGAACCTCGTACATAAATAAACACAGAAGTTCATATTGTTGACATCTTCTTGTCCACAAACAAGTTTATTTACTCCGGTATCTTAGTAACTGATTCCATCATTGATAAACAATCAAACAAACATAACTTACCACATTTTTGAACGATTTTCTCCATCTAATCATATAAATATTGCACAAATTTATTATTTAAACTATTAAATACACATTTTAGATCAATATATTGCAGCCTACATATGTGAATCATCATTGTAGGTTCAGTTTTAGATATGTATAGCATTTGTTGTGATTGTAAAATACCTTAGCAACCAACTTGTATAAGGGTGGTACCTATAGGTAGCTATTTCCATGCGAAATTCCAACTGTGCGCGTAGATAAGATTTTGATGTATTTTGATTAAATTGGGGCATTAATATGTTATTGATTAGTAATAAAATGGTAGATTAATGATATAAGTTTGCAAAGGAAATTCAACAATGGAGAAAAGAGTGATTTTATTACATGGAAGAATAATTATTGTATTGTAAAATATAACAATATTGTATTTTAATAATGATGGTATTATGTGCAAAATATAATTTTAAATATTTGTATTGTTGAAGAAAATAAATAATTTATAAATATATATAAGGCGTCAATTATTATGTTTTATAAATAAAAAATCTGTTGTGGCCAGGACAATACCTCTCGCCACTTTTTAAATGTCAAATGTCAGAATTTTTCATTAAAAATTACAAAAATTTATAAATTCACGTAGTTAATTTGTCACCAGGAGTATGGAATTTGCTCGTCGAGGAAAATAAACCACATGGAATTGGAAAATCACTAGGTATATTTAAAATGGAAAATTATGATATACACCAAAAATTCTACTTATATCTATTCCTTATATTTATATTTTTAAATTTCTAATTTTTCGAAATGTTTCTAATTCATTGTCGGGACTGACAGTATTTTTCAAGGGTATACGTAATATACCTACAATTTTAAATATTTAACTATTAATACAATAAGAAATAATATATTGTATGTACTTCCCAGGAAAAATCTTCAGTAATGTCTCTGGATTTTTGACACTAACATTTGTCTGTCAGTTACAAACATTTTAAATTTTAAATTGGTTTCCATGACATTATTTGGGGTGTGAGATTTATTAAACTGATTATTATATAACATATTTATTTATCTCTAAATCTATAAAAGATATAATAAAATATTTACATGTATCAGATACAGAATTTACTCTTCTTTAATACTAGTAAGAACATAAATTTTCAAGAAATAATATTAAGTAGATTGTTTTTAAGAATCTGCTATTTTCGGTTGTCCAATTATTACCAAAACCTTTTCAGCTCTTCCCAGTAATGTCCGATTGATAAATACGTAGTTAAACAGGTATTAAGTATTATAGTTTTTGAAAAATCGTCCTTTCAACATCCCCACACACGCATACACACACACATATATCATCGTAAAAATATTAAAATCGGTCCGATTAGAGAAGAAAATATTTTTTTAAACCAGTGGTTCTCAAATTACAACACAAAGTTATATCGTTTTAAATGAGATGGCATATGTTTTTTAGATTCATTCGATAGAGTATTTTTTTCTGAATTGTAGATCCTGAAGAAGGTGCAAGGGTGCACCGAAACGTTGGTGTAGTAAGAATAAATGCTGTTTGACTGAACTTTCAAGTAATTGTTAACACCTAACCCACATCACAGTCCAGAAATTACCCACAATTATCAATCATTTTTTCACTTTAATTTTTGAGCTGTCACACCCAAATATAGGTGCAAGAAACATACACCAAATTCTAAAACATCCACACTATTCCTTACCTGTATTTCATCTTCCTCGTGGTATTTCCCAACCTGGTGGACAGCGGTCTCGAGGAGTAGATCCCCCGCACGGCTCCCAATTTGGGACGGGCCAGGTAGCTTGAATACCCTGTCCCAGTTCCTGATGTGTGTACGTGTTTCCTGCTGCCCAACATCCCTGCACAGTGAGCTAAGCAGGAGAAAATACAAGCAAGGACTACCCCTGGAAGGATAACAGGAAATAGTGGTGGGGATAGCTAAAGCTAGCAGACGATTGGTGGAAGGGTAGTAAAAATGGAAAATATTAATTTATTGAATTATGAATTATTGTTTATGGGTGTTCACTGTGACATCGGAACATAGGACTTTAACATGTAAAATTATATATTCGCAATTTCCTGCTACCCTAAATACACACATGGCAAAAAAAAGTTATGATTAAATTTTTTAAAATTATTAGTTTTTTTTCTTAATAAATAAAGTGTTTGCTACATTTGTTTTATTTTCTAATCTTACTTTACAGACCAGTAGTTCATATTTTAACATAAAAAAAACCAAATCAACCTATGCCACGAGTATATTGCATTAGTTTTCAGATTTCGTGCTTTTCCTATTTGTTGTCCCTGTTCCTGTGTCCGTCTCTTTGTGTGTGTGGTTTTCGGCAGTCTCGTACCAATCTGTGCTAAGCGTGTTAAATATACACTACCCTAAAACACGAACATCTTCGTATAGGACTTCAGTAATGCACGCGAATCTATATATTTATAGTCTACAGACGCTAAATTATACTATTGTTCATTTATTCAGCATTGGAAACATGCAAGAGAATTAATTAGACAATCTATATGATGATTAACTTAAATAATCACAGACAGACAAAAAGTACAGAGAAGAATTAAACATTATTATGTGAGCAATAGACGGGACGCGATATCTTGAAAATTTAGTTTGTAAATCGGCTCATTTTGCATATTTTTATGCACTACTCCAAAACGGTTAAAGATACGATAACGGGCGATGAAAATTTGAATTCAGCATAAAATTTTGTTTCTATTCATTTATCGCACGATTTTATCCGATGAACAGGTCTCAAGTTACGGACCCTTAAAATCACATGAAATATCTTTGAAAATAATTAATTTGAAAATCAGCTCTTACCTCATATTTTAATGTACCACCCCAATACAGTTAAAGATATGATACCGGGCGATCAAAATTTGAATTTAGCATAAAATTCCATTTCATTTCATGTATCGCACGATTTTATCCGATGAACACGTATCAAGTTACGGACGCTTGAAATCACATGAAATATTTTTAAAATTTAATTAATTTGAAAATCGGCTCATACTTCATATTTTCATATACAACACCAATACTGTTAAAGATATGATAACGGGCGAAAAAAAATTGAATTCAGCATAAAATTCTATTTCATTTCATGTATCGCACGATTTTATCCGTTGAACAGGTCTCGAGTTAAGGACGCTTAAAATCACATGAAATTTCTTTGAAATTTAATTAATTTGAAAATCGGGTCATACCTCATATTTTCATATACCACACCAATACAGTTAAAGACATGATAACGGGCGATGAAAATTTGAATTCAGCATGAAATTCTCTTTCAATTCATGTATCGCACGATTTTGTCCGATGAACGGGTCTCGAGTTAGGGACGTTTGAAATTTAGTCAATTTTCAAATCAAACATTAATTTATTTCTCCGATTAAAATTGTCTAATTTTTACTGAAATCTTTAACAAATACTAATTTATTTCTCATACTTTAGTTTTCTGGAAATATATCTTTATTTCTTTCCTACATCAGTCTACTATTCTGCACGCAATCTTCGGTACCAGCCACAGTCTTCACATTTTTAACGATTTGGGAACCACAAATTCTAACGCGCAATAAAATAAAAAGTCCTGTGGTACTGTTTGACACGGAAATAAGCTCAGCTTGAGCTTTCGTGCCTGCCGAAATTGTAAGCTTTAAACTGGAATCTAACAGTTTAATTTGGGAATCTTTTTTATAATATTTTTTCATCATGTGTTATTTATTGCGTATATTTTTATTTATTACTTGCAAACGGTAAAAGACAACGACATGTATCTGTTTAAGTACGTATTTCTCAATCGGACATTAATGGGAAGAGTTGAAAAGGTTTTGGTAGCAATTGGATAACCGGAAGTATCAGATTCTTAAAAAAATCATGATGTTTTAAATGAAAAATTGTGAAACTTGACACCTATGTACATTATTAATAGATGTCATTCTAACACGGGCCTCCATATCTGCTTGTCAAGGCCAACAAAGTCACATGACTGCTCGCGCCCTATGCAACATAAAATGAAAATGGCGAGAGGTATTGTGCTGGCTACAACAGATTTTTGGAAATATATCTCGTCACCTTAATTTCCAAATTTTAAAATTTTATGTTAACACAAATTTTGGTATAATTAATAAATATTGACATAGTATAATGGAACATATAATTCTGAATAATTTTCTTCAAATAAACTTTTTTTAAAAATTAATAATAAAGCCAAAAATTATTGTTTTATTTATCAATAAATCCAATAGAATATCAGTATGGCCATCTATTGCATAAAATTATAAACAATTACTGACATTTGTTAATATTTATATATGTATTTTCAGAAATTAATATCTTAAAACTAGGGCATTAAATCGGAATATGTTTCAAATAAAATTAGCTCAAAATAATATATTTTAGTTATTAATATATTAATTATATTTATTTAGTTTTTAACTATAGAGATTTAAATGCATACATAAATAAATCATTTTCTCAAAAACAAAATATGAATAAAATCAATTATTAGCTAAAACATATTTAAAATTAAAAAATAATAGAAGTTTATTAAGAAAATTTCTTTGTATAAATTTTTCTCTATATATAATAAACAAATTTTAGTTCTACTCATTATCTCTGAAATTAAAGCGAAAATAAAAAAAAGCTTCAACAAAACTCCCCTTTATTTTTAATTATAAATGATTTATATTTAACAAATTTTGTGGAAAAGTTGCTAGTTTAGCCCGAAAATTGATTTTCTCGAATTTGTTATTCCAAAACGAGACTACTACTGTAATCTATGATGATAATTATAAACTATTTATTAATGTTTTGTTGTAACAAAGTACGTTGCTGTATCGTGTAAATCGGCGAAAATCAATAATAATGATTTTTTCAAATTGACCAATCATATTTCTAGATTTTTTTTGGTATTATTTGTTTAAATAAATTTCCAGTGCAGACGCCTTCTTTTAGGGGCCTGTTTATACGATGCCCCTAAATGCTCATATAAACAATACATGGCAAAAAAATTGTATCGACAGGCATGGAATGGATCATTTGTGACGTCACGAGATCCAAAAATCAATAAAAGTTGTCATGCGCAGTACACTAAATTTAAATTTTGTGCGGTATTTGAACATTGCAATAATAAATACGAAAAAATGTGTGTGTGTGCGTGTGTGTGTGTGTGTGTGTGTGTGTGTGTGCAACTTTCAATATAATATATTTTAGTTATTAATATATTAATTCTATTTGTTTAGTTTTTATCTGTAGAGATTGAAATGCATACATAAATAAATCATTTTCTCAAAAACAAAATATGAATAAAATAAATTATTAGCTAAAACATATGTAAAATTAAAAAATAATAGAAGTTTATTTAGAAAATTTCTTTGTATAAACTTTTCCCTACATATAATAAACAAATTTTAGTTCTACTTATAATCTCTGAAACAAAAGCGAAAATAAAAAAAAATTCAACATAACTTCCCTTTATTTTTAATTATAACATTAAAAAATAGTTCATAATTATCATGATAGATTACAGTAGTAGTCTTGTTTTGGATTAACAAATTCGAGAAAACTTATTTTCTGGCTAAACTAGCAACTTTTCGACAATATTTGTTAAATATAAATCATTTATAATTAAAAATAAAGGGGAGTTTGGTTGAAGCTTTTTTTTTATTTTCGCTTTTGTTTCAGAGATAATGAGTAGAACTAAAATTTGTTTATTTTATGTAGGGAAAATTTTATACAAAGAAATTTTCTAAATAAACTTCTATTATTTTTTAATTTTAAATATGTTTTAGCTAATAATTTATTTTATTTATATTTTGTTGTTGAGAAAATGATTTATTTATGTATGCATTTATATCTCTATAGTTAAAAACCAAATTAATATAATTAATATTTTAATAACTAATATATATTATTTTGAGCAAATTTTATTTGAAACATTTTTCGATTTAATGCCCTTGTTTGAAGATATTAATTTCTGAAAATATATGTTGAAATATTAACAAATGTCAGTGATTGTTTATAATTTTATGCAATAGATGGCCGTACTGATATTGTATTGGATTTATTGATAAATAAAACATTAATTCTTGGCTTTATTATTAATTTTTAAAAAAAGTTTATTTGAAGAAAATTATTCAAAATTAAATGTTTCATTATACTACATCAATATTTATTAATTATACCAAAATTTCTGTTAACATAAAATTTTAAAATTTGGAAATTAAGGTGCTGGTTAAACTATGCTTCGAAAAAGATAAAAAGAAAAACATTGCTATTAGCAGCGATGACTCATAAACATAACTTTTATGAGTTTTATAAAGCAAAATGATCAAAGAATATATTTTAAAACCTTCACCTTTGCTAGAAAAATACATAACTCGACAACAACAATGATAATGGTTTTTTTAAACTCGGTTTGTTATAAAGTCGTTAAAAAAATGAAAATGAAATATATCATCACTGTTTAGAACATTGCAAATGTGAAATACTCAACGTTTAATTATAATAATTTTAACGAAACAGAAGTGAAAAACAAATTTGTGTATTTCACATAAAAAAAAAACCATGTTTGTTAACGTTTTGTTACAAAACCATATAACAATCAATATTTCAATAATTTATTAACTCAAAATAAATAAATTTAACACTTTTTACACTTAACAGCTGATTAACAATCAAGTGATGATTGTTTAAACAATGTTTTATCCCGCGTCTTCATTTGCATGCTTTTTTGAATCTGATTGGTCAATCGGTTTGTCGATTTTATTGATTTTCTCCTACTTACACGATACAACAACGTACTTTGTTACAACAAAACATTAAAAAATAGTTCATAATTATCATCATAGATTACAGTACTAGTCTCGTTTTGGATTAACAAATTCTAGAAAACTTATTTTCTGGCTAAACTAGCGACTTTTCGATAAAAATTGTTATATAGAAATTGTTTTTTAATTTAATAAAGGGGAGTTTTGTTGAAGCTTTTTTTTATTTTCGCTTTTGTTTCAGAGATGAGTAGAACTAAAATTTGTTTATTATATGTAGGAAAAAGTTTATACAAATAAATTTTCTAAATAAACTTATATTATTTTTTAATTTTAAATATGTTTTAGCTAATAATTTATTTTATTTATATTTTGTTGTTGAGAAAATGATTTATTTATGTATGCATTTATATCTCTACAGATAAAAACTAAATAAATATAATTAATATATTAATAAGTAAAATATATTATTTTGAGTAAGTTTTATTTGAAACTTTTTTCAATTTAATGCCGTAATTTTGTGATATTAGTTTCTGTTAAAGTTGCACACACACACACACACACACACACACTCACATACACACACACACACATTTTTTCGTATTTATTATTGCTATGTTCAAATACCGCACAAAATTTAAATTTAGTGTACTGCGCATGACCACTTTTATTGATTTTTGGATCTCGTGACGTCACAAATGATCCATTCCATGCCTGTCGATACAATTTTTTTGCCATGTATTGTTTATATGAGCATTTAGGGGCATCGTATAAACAGGCCCCTAAAAGAAGGCGTCTGCACTGGAAATTTATTTAAACAAATAATACCAAAAAAAATCTAGAAATATGATTGGTCAATTTGAAAAAATCATTATTATTGATTTTCGCCGATTTACACGATACAGCAACGTACTTTGTTACAACAAAACATTAATAAATAGTTTATAATTATCATCATAGATTGCAGCAGTAGTCTCGTTTTGGATAAACAAATTCGAGAAAATTCATTTTCTGGCTAAACTAGCAACTTTTCGACAAAATATGTTGAATAAAAGTTATTTATAATTAAAAATAAAGGGGAGTTTTGTTGAAGCTTTTTTTTATTTTCGTTTTTGTTTCAGAGATAATAAGTAGAAATAAAATTTGTTTATTATATGTAGAGAAAAGATTATACAAAGAAATTTTCTAAATAAACTTGTATTATTTTTTAATTTTACATATATTTTAGCTACTAATTTATTTTATTCATATTTTGTTTTTGAGAAAATGATTTATTTATGTATGCATTTAAATCTCTACAGATAAAAACTAAATAAATATAATTAATATATTAATAAGTAAAATATATTATTTTGAGTAAGTTTTATTTGAAACTTTTTTCAATTTAATGCCTTAGTTTTGTGATATTAGTTTCTGAAAATACATATATAAATATTAACAAATGTCAGTGATTGTTTATAATTTTATGCAGTAGATGGCCATACTGATATTGTATTCGATTTATAAGATAAATAAAATATTAATTCTTGGCTTTATTATTAATTTTAAAAAAAAAAATATTTGAAGACAATTATTCAGAATTAAATGTTCAATTATATTACGTCAATATTTATTAATTACAATAAAATTTCTGTAATTTCTGTAAATTTCTGGCTATACTATATTTCAAAAAAGATAAAAAAATATTGCTATTAGCAGCGATGACTAATAAACATTACTTTTATAAGTCTTATAAAGGAAAATGATTAAAGAATATATTTTGAAACCTTCACCTTTGCTAGAAATTAATATTATAAACTACCAAGGGACTAAAGTGTTGTGATATGTACAGCAATTCCACAACAAAAGCAAAATGTTAATATAAATTCAGCTTTTAGGAAGGGAAACGTAGTGTGGTTCCTGAAGATTGGAAAAAAGCTGTTATTTTCCCATTATTCAAAGGCAAAGGCAGTTCGAGTGAATGTACGAATTTTCGCGCGATAAGTTTGTTGAGTGTAGTAGGGAAACTTTTTGGTAAGGTTTTAATTCATAAGGTGCGAACCTTAACTATTACAAAAATTAATGACGTTCAGGGTGGTTTTTTGCCTGAGAGGGGATGTGTCGATCAATTTTTTGCTCTTCGTATGATTGTTGAGAAGTCACTTGACAAGAACAAGAAGGTGTTCAGTGGCTTTCTCGATTTAAAGAAGGCGTATGATAGCGTTCTTCGAGATACTTTGTGGGATGTACTCAGAGAGTACGGTGTGAATGGAAACTGGTTGGGAGCGATTCGAGCGTTGTATGAGGGTAGTGAGGCTGCTGTGAGAATAGATGGTAGGTTGAGTGATTGGTTTCGTATAAATGTTGTGGTATGTCTCCGTGGTTGTTCAACTTGTATATGGATGTGTTATTGCGGAGAGCTTTGAATGAAATGGACGGTGTACATATTGGTGAAAGTGTAGTGCCTGCGTTAGCGTATGCTGATGATGTAGTTGTTTTAGGAGAAAATGAAGAGCAACTCAGGAGAATAATAGAGAGAATACATGAAGTTGGAAGAAGTATGAATCCGATGTTGAAAGTTGATAAATCCAAAGTGTTAGTATTTGAAAGAAGTAAATTGGTGACTGAGTGCAATGTGTTGGTAGATGGAGTGAAACTGGAGCAGGTAAATGAGTTTGTATATTTGGGTAGCATGATGTCGAGAGATGGCCGAATTGATCGAGAGATAGAAAGGAGAGTGAATGCGGGATGTAAGGTAATGGGTGCTCTGGGTACGTTTGCACGAAATGTTAACGTATCAAGGGATGCTCGGTTGAGTGTATATAATGGAGTGCTAGTGCCTGCCTTGATGTATGGAAGTGAATGCTGGGCATGGACGGGGAAGCATAAAAAGAGAGTGACTGCCGTGGAAATGAGGTATTTACGTGGTGTATGTGGGTATGTCAGACGGGATCGCGTAAGGATTAATTTGGTGTATGAAGAATGTATGGTTAGGAATAATGTGATTAAAAGAGTTGGTGTGAGTCAGTTGAGATGGTTTGGACATGTGGAGAGAATGGCAAGTGAACGGCTTGTTAAGCGTATATATCTTGGTGAAGTTGAGGGTTTTCGATTGCGTGGTCGACCAGTGTGTAAGTGGATGGATGTGATTGGTAGGGTGCTTAAAGAGAGAGAGTTTCCAAGTGTGAAGAGAAGAAGAGCATGTATGAATGCGATCATGAGTGTGGCCGAGGCGAAAGAAGTCTGCTTAGATAGGAATGTGTGGCGAAGGATGATTGTTTCCTAACTATTATTGTGATCCGGATGCGGTATTTCGCTACCGAAAATGGGTCACTTTAATATGTTTAAGAGTAAGGATTTGTTGTATGATGTTGATGTTGATGTTGTTCTTATTGTTATCGGGTTTGTGCGAACCCACTAAGTGGGACACGCGTGATTTTATGTATGTATGTATGTAAATAAAAATCTATTTGTAAAATAAAAAATTATATTAAATTTACATAATCTACAACATATGGTATATACACAATAACAATCACACTTCATACAATATTATTGACTATACATGAATGCTATAACTTAATTGTAATACAAACAAATATGACAGTAGATTTTTATTGTTGTAATCTTAACATTCTTCAGAGTTCATAATTGTTCATATTACTTCTCCTACAAAATAGTAGGCGGTATTTTGGTAAAATTTCGATGTTTCGCGATTTAAATCGTACGGAATATAATAAGAATGAAAAATACTTAATTGTTGATGATTTTTTTGTACATGACCAAAATATATCATCATTTTTTTATAGTCCAGAAATTAATGATATATTTACGTATCATAACTTTTCTTCATATATTTTGGATATTGTTTAAAATATAAGTTATATAAATATTTAACAACAAAATGATTTTTTCATACTTATTATTTAATACAACTATTTTATGAGGAGTAAACACACCAAAAAGATGTCACACACGTGTTGTACCTATACTTTTTTTACGACTCATCTATATTTTAATTCGCGAGCACCCCTCAATATTTTAATTTATTTATTTAACGTACAGCAACTCCATTGATCGTAATAACATTCTTTCTCACTGGTTCCGGTTCATATGTGCTGCTCGCCCTTCCGGTTTCCTCGTACGGCGCATCATACATATTATCTTCATGCATGTTTTCATAAATATTTGGGTTCAAACCCGAGTGTATGTAACCATTTCGATCGCTAAGGGTCGCGTAACTCATGACAGCTGCGTTTCGATCTTCTTTTCGTTCAGCGCCTTCTACGTTTTCTGTGTTCTTCACGGGGGTTGCTTTACGACTGAAATAAAGAATAATTAGTAATAAGGATCAAGGGAGGCTGAGGTTGAAGGGGGGGAAGGGGTGCGCCTGAAAAAATTAGGGGTTGTTATAAATTTAGTTAGTTTGCAAAGCTGAAGGTGAAACTCATTTTTAATATGACTGAAAATATTTTGGTAATTAATCTGAAAAAAATCTGCTAAATATTATTTTTTGTTAAGTTTTGTTCTTGCTAGTATTAAAGATGAGGAAATTGTCTATCTGATACATATAAATATTTTATTATATCTTTTATAGATTTAGAGATAAAGAAATATAAGGTATATAATAATCTGTTGACGTTACTGAAGATTTTTTTTGGGAAGTACATACATTATATTATTTCGTATTGTATTAATAGTTAAATATTTAAAATTATAGGTATATTACATATACCCTTCAAAAATACTGTCAATCCCGACAATGAATTGGAAACATTTCGAAAAATTTAAAATTAAAAAATCTAAATATAAAGAATAGATATAAGTAGAATTTTTGATGTAGAGTGTAGGTATACAAGAAATGTTAAATACAATAGGGCGCGAGCAGTCATGTGACTTTGTTGGCCTTGACAAGCAAACAAGGGGGCCCGTGTCAGAATGATAGCTAGTATGTAATTATATACATAGATGTCAAATATCATAATTTTTCACTCTAAATATAGTGATTTTCTATTCCATGTGATTTATTTTCCTCGACGAGTAAATTCCATACTCCTGGTGACAAATTAACTACGTGATTTAGAAAATCTTGAAATTTTTAATGAAAAAATCTGACATTTGACATCTATGTTCATAATTACCAATTGTAATTCTGACACGAGCCTCCATATCTGCTTGTCAAGGCTAATAAAGTTACATGACTGCTCGCGCCCTATACTTATTCTTTTTCAAAGAAGTAGAAGAATACCTTTGTCTTCGATCTTTGCAATTTAATTATAAATATATATATATTTTTTTGGACCTTTATTTACATTTGTTCCGATGTATTATAAAAATCTTAAAAGGATGATATTTGGTAATAGAGTATTTTTCTGACTACATGAATTTTACTAAGAATAATATTTTATTTATTCTGTTGGTGCTTGGACTAATATTGTGCACGCCACTGGACAATTTGTTAGAGGCGTGATCTGCAGAACTCAATCATGACGTAACCGGCTTGATCTTAACGTGTACGGAGTCTATTTTTAGTTTTTATCAAGGTCACTATGGCATCATACTATTGCTATCTTTCTCGCGCAGCCTACTATAGAAACTAAATACAATTATGATTTTTTAATACTATTATTTAAATTATAAAATAATAATAATGGGGGACCCTATTAAGACAGCAAGAATATAAAAATAACAACAATTACTTTTGAAGATAACTTCATTCCATACGTCATGAATTTGAATCAGCTGTTATTAATTGCTACCTTCACGCTGTGAGTTCCAGTATTTTCATAAAATATAGCATCGATATTATACCATAAGTTATAAAAATTACATGTATCAATTTTTTAATGTGACATTTTACGTTTTAATTTACAATTAACAAATAGTTTAACCAAAAATGAAAATACCAAGTCTTAGTTATATTTTATCAACGAAATTAAGAAAATAAAATAAATAAATCGCGAATATTTCCTCGCAGTAAGCTGTGCTTTCTTGTTACATCTAGTCACCCGGTGTATTAATTCAGTTGTTTTTGTCGCGTACGCGTGGAAAGACAATCCGTATCGTTGTGTGTTTATTCAAAGTTTTTCGTGGTGTAATGATTGGGATTAATAATGATCTATATATCAATCGATTCCTTGATCTTTCGCGGACATTTTGGTGTATAAGTTATGTAGTGAATAAAAATTTTTCAAGTGTTTTCAAGAGAGGGAAATAAGACGGGATGACCAGTGCGGCGGACGAGGTAAGAAAATTTTGACTGATGTTTTTGTTGTTATAAATAAATAAGTATATAGTATAAATAAAATATTGTTGTTGGTTGGTATACAGTATAAAATTTTGGATGGCATCCCAATCTGAACTGTTTGAATGTAAGCTTCAATATTATTAGTAACGCGATTAAAAATGAGTTTCATATTAATGCATTATTTATAAAGCTACGAAAAAATATAAAAACCGACTCACAGTTTCAAATATATGAGTCCCAATAAAATAAGTAAGAATAATACCACTGCAGCACTTATTCCTATACTTAATCCAAGCGTGGATGAATCTTGGGGTTCTCCACTTGTCACTACAACAATAAAACAATCCAAAAAAATTGACTATCGACCAATAAAAAATTCGTAACTTACTTTCACATCGGGGCTCTTCTCCAGACCAGTCACCATTGTCCATACATTTTCGTAAATAAGGCCCTATTCGCTCAAATTGTGGCACGCAATAATATTCAACAACACTGTTATAAGTTGTACCATTTTTGTTGATAACTGTACCATTTTTTATTTCGCCAGGGTGCTTACAGTCCACAGCTAAAAAAAAGGTGTTTATAATATCATAAAGCCCTTTAAGATTTTACTGACGTGTATACACTGGTTATTATCGAGACTGTGGTCTCTTTGTCGAGAGAGTTTTGTGTACCATAATTTGGGACAGATAGAGTCCAACCCCAAATGTATTCGTACTCTCCGAAATAAATATATTAACAGCAATAAAAAATATTTTTTTATGTTACAATAGTTAAGACTATATTTGGGCATTTTTTATTTTATATATTATTAAAGTGTACTGGATTTAAATACAAAGTTATTAACTAAATTTCTTATTTGAACAATAATCTACCGGCAAATATATGACAAAAGACAAGTCCCAGAATTTTTTTTTCCAACAGTAAATAATACAATACTTATGTTAGTATTCTTTATAAAACTGAGGGTAAAGGTAACTGACAATATACTCAATTAATTGTCATCTTAAAGTTTTATTACTTTAATAAAAATTATTTGTGAATTATTAAAGACGAAAGAAATTTTATTATAAATAATGTATTCAAGTTCTATACACTCCATTAATACACCATATCAAAATTTGTTGAATTGTAGTAATAATCATCCAGAAGTTTATTTATTCTTTTTCTAAATATAATTGTAGCTAGTACTTTAATAAATAAATATCACTTTGAAAATAATTTTACTAAAAAAATAACATTTAATATAGTAATTAATTGAATATATAGTCAGTTTTATAAATAATACTAACATAAATATTGTATTATTTACTGTTGGAACTAAAAAAAATTAGCACGTGTCTGTTGTCATATATTTGCCAGTAGATTATTGTTAAAGTGATAAATTTAGGTAATAACATATTTAAATCCAGTACACTTTATGAATACATACAATAAAAAATTGCCCAAATATAGTCTTAACTATTGTAATCTAAAAAATTATTTCGTCTTGCTTTGAATATATTTTTTTCAGAGGGTACGAATACATTTAAAATTCAAAATATTTGGTGTCGGTCGGGATACTCTGGCACGCGGCCCCACAAACCCCATTAACAATTTGAAAGTTTATATTTAAAATTTATGAATATTTCTACTCACATATACAAGTGGGGGCCATTCCACTCCAACTGCCCTTTTTCTGGCATATTCTCGTACCATTTCCAACCATAGTATGCCCCCTTGGGCAGGTATAATGTGCTACACCACCCACTGAATGTGTACTAACTTTGTATGTAACTCCATTTATTGCATCAGGGTCCTTGCATTGTATTTCTGCAAAAAAAGTGTTAAGTACGTTTTAAAGTTTGAAATATGATTTAATTCTTACCTCTACATTGGGGTGTATCGGAGCTCCAAGTACCATTTTCTTGGCACAAACGTCTGGAGACGCCATCCAGCTCAAAATTCGCATCGCAGGCATAGAGGGCAATAGCCCCGTAATATGTGGCGTTAGACGCCAAAGTGATTTGACCATGGTCCAATTTTTCGGGGGTGGCGCAGTCCACATCTACACATACATTCATATTGAACCATAAAAAATGTTTTATATATTTTTTACCTCCCGCTAAGCTTGGTAAGGGAGGTATAGGGATTCCCCAGATTCGCAACCAGACATCAGGCACGCGACAAAATTAAATGGCGAGAGGGATCAGATTTTTTTACTTACAAACACATAGGGGGACGTCTCCACTCCACTGTCCATTATCTTCACAGGTGCTGAGTGGTTCCCCGACCACTTTATACCCCCTTTCACACCTATATTTCACTAAAGCCCCTATCTTATAACTGGTAGCACCAACATTAGCCGATTCAGCTGTTCGAATCAATGTCCGCCCGTACATTCTATCATTTCCAGTAACCGAAAGAATGCTATGATCTGCCAAAATTGGTTCAGGACAACGAATTTCTAAAAAAGGGAAAATTAGAATTTTTGATGCTCCTAAAATATGGTACAAATACCTTCGCATTTTGGAGAGGCGTCTGACCATTGTTTGTTATCTAGACAATAGCGTTTTGGTACTCCAGATAATCGGTAATTGTGTACACAACTATATGTAATTTCGCTGCCCAAATAAGTGGTACCATTTGTATATTCGGCGCTTCCGTATAGCATGGTGGGGACGCGACCACAATCAATATCTACGAAAAATTAAATTAATATAAGCAAAAAAAACATTGTAATATTTTTTTTACATTCACAAGTGGGTGTGTCTCCACTCCAGTCCCCATCACTGGTACATGTATGTATCGCTTCTCCCTTTAATACATGCCCCACTTCACAGTGATACTCAATAGTCGAATGAATGTTAAAATCATACCCGACCACAAAACTACCAGTTGGAACTTCCGGTTCTTCACAAGTAATCACTAAAAAACAATTTTTATACCATTTGTACCATTTATCGGGAGATATTATTACATTCACAAGATGGAGTATCAGCGGACCATTTTCCTTCTCTGGTACATTGTTGCAATCTGGTACCATCCAACCAATAATCTTTCGAGCAGGAATATTCAACCATACTACCATAAGTTGTTGTACCATTTTGTAAAATATATCGACCATTATCTGTGTTGGGCGGTGCTCCACAATCAACGTATTTACAAGTGGGGGCTTTGCCAGACCAGTCACCACCTAAACCACACGAAAGGACCTACAAAAAAATGCATAAAATATGGTATATTTAGTACCATGGTAATTCTTACGGATTGGCCGAATAAAATGTAACCATTTTTGCATGTATATACAGCTGTTGAACCGGCCCTTCGTCCACTGATTGTTACTAGTGCTCCGTTGGTTTGAGGAGGTTCTGGGCACCAATCGTATTGACAAGTGGGGGCGTCGCCACTCCAAATTGCTTCCCCGGAACATTCGCGTCTTTCAGATCCAGCTAATGTGTAATTTTCGTGGCAGTTATATATGGCGACTGCACCAAAAGTGGTGCGATTGGAGACGAGGGAAATGGTGCCGTGGTCGAGTGGAGAAAGTGGGCCACAATCCACAACTATTAATAAAAAAATTAATATGGTACTTAAAAATGGTGTAAAATATTTTACATTTGCAATTTGGTGCTTGTCCAGACCAAAATCCTTCTTTGCCACATTTTCTATCTTCGCTTCCTTCTAGTTTGTGTCCTTCTGGACAATTGTATTTTATGCTTCGTCCTATACTGTAATCTGATCCTTCGATAGTTGTATTTAAAAGTTTGTCTGGACTTCCACACGATGAGGGAGCTAAAATATTCATACAGTCAGTAAAATTGACTTTATCGGATCCAGCAATAAAACTATAAATATCGTAATTATGACAATTTTTGGTTGCTCCTATATTGAATGCCAACGTTTTATTATTTGTGCCGCTCTGTTGAAATGAAAACATGTTTTGAACGGATTCCATGCCTGATATGATTAGACTTTCCTAATTTCCTGCTTCCCTAATTATTTTAAGTAAAAAAGCTTCAAATAAAAGTTGTAGGGCATAAAATTCTGCATCTGAATCAATAAATAAAATTAATTTAGTGTGCCTTGTAATAGCACAAATTAGGTATGAAAATGGCGAAACCTCAAAAATAGCTATAGCCATGGAATTGAAACAAAAAATTAACAAATGTTAACGATTTAAAATTTCAAGATTTTGGAGAAACAGCTTACTCCAAACGTATGTTTCTTGAAATGGATGAGGATGTATGTATGCTCTTAATAAATTAACTGGATGTTTTGTAAGAATGTATTTTGTGTACATGAATTATAACAATTTGTAAGATCTTACTGTAAGTGTGATAATTGTTGTAGACCTTGAAGAAGGTGCAAGGGTGCACCAAAATGTTGGTATAGTAAGAATAAATGCTGTTTGACTGAACTTTCGACTAATTGTTAACACCTAATCCACATCACACTCGAGAAATTACCCACAATGTATAAATAATAATCTATTTGATTTTCATCATAAATAATTTAAATTGACAATAACAGATTTTAAATGAATAAAATAAATCAATTTCATTTAAATTTCAAATGAATTTTTCTAAATATTTTTGTTATGTAAGGATATAAAATAATTCCATATACCCATTTTAAAAAAATATTTTCTTCTTTAATCAGATATCCCCCTCGGTCTTATATAAGATTGTCTTCTAGTATTTTATTGTATTTTTAATAATATATAATACATACCATGTTGACAAATCCAATGTAAATAGTCCAAATTGCATCCAACATCATTCCATAGCCAACTTCTGCCACCGTCTAAAACGACGCAATTTTGTTCTCCATTGTAATTGTTTGGTTGATCCTTGCCCCACTCAGGACGCGTAATTTCTTCCCCTGAACAAAAATAAAATAAATATAAATGTTTTGCAACGAAAATAATTAATTCTAATTAACAATTAATATGCGAGGAGCATATATGAACAAACTATAGTGAAATTCTTTAATGATTATTATTCAAGGTATAGTCTCATTTTCCTTTTAAACATAGGTTTGTTCGTATAAGTTCACAGCAAAATAAAAATTATAAGCGTAACCCACTTTCCCTACTTTGACATTTGATCCCAATATCAATTCAAGCCGTAGGCGATTCGTAATCACTGATCATTGACTTTCCATAAAACATAATACCCTTATAAAGCGAGGCAATAATAATAATAGCATAATAGAATACAAAATATGTCATATTATTGTAATAATCGGGAACGACTCCAAAATTATTTCAAATATTAATTGGCACAAAAGGGACCCCTGTGGTGAAATCTCCAATAAGTGCGCGGGGGGTAAACGCCTTTACGGTACAAATATGTCATCATCATTACTGAAATCTGTGTACAAAGCAGATTGGCACACCCAACAATAGGTAACGCCTTGACGATATATTATTGTATATAATAATTCAATTCAATAAAATTGTGCTATATTTTTACCTTACGTCACCTCTAAGTAAGGAAGATATTGCCTTTGGTGAGTTTTCAATGAATAAGCACGTTTTAGGGTCCCTACAATACGATTTTAATATTTTTACGATATCTGTATGTGTGTGTGTGTGTGTGTGTGTGTGTGTGTGTGTGTGTGTGTGTGTGTGTTTCGGCCGCGATATCTCCAATCCTAGAATTCCAAAAATTACAATTTTTACGTATTCCTCTCCCTTACGCCCATTTGCAGACTTGATTAGATTTTGGTTATAATTGATCAACTGTTATTATAAATATTAAAGAATTTTCTATTATCTATACGAATTGATTGCATTTTATATATCATATTCATTGGATATAGAGTTAAAGAATTATAAAGAAATTAAATTTTATAAATCAGCCATGGAAACAGCTACTATATTAAGACAATTTTAACTGACAGATGTCATTGACACAATGAAAAGTAAATGAATGTGGCAGAGATGAGGATATTGAGATAGATATTGGGGAAGACACGGAAAGATATTATAAGGAATGAAAGAATACGGGAAATGGCTCGAGTGATAGAAGTTTCTAGATAGATACAAAAGAGATGATTACATTGGTTTGAACATGTCATGAGGAGAGATGCATATATTGGAAGAATGTATAAGCTTAGTAATAGAAGATTGAAGAAATAGAGGAAGACCAAAGATAAGATGGCAGGACTGTATTGCGACATGCGAAACAGAAATGAGTGGAAGAAGAAAATAAAACATAGCGACCTCTAACGAATGCGGGAAAGCTAAAAAATAAGATGTCAGTGTTAAGTGCAATTTGCATAATTTGTTTATGAAATAATTTACTGGATATATAGAATAGAATTGACGGAAGGTATTGTGCTGGCCACATCAAATTTTTTATTTATATAATCGAATGTTTATATTTAAATATGTATATTAAGTCAAGGATATGATATGACATTTATAACTGCTTATATAAATTTGTACCTCATTAAATTATTTATAACAATAACAAAAACTAACATATCTTTATATGTAAGTGACGTTAATTTTTAAACGACTTTTAAGTTCTCACGGATACATTTCAATAATTTCATTAATTAGAATTTCGAATATATAATTATTTATTTAGTTTTTACAAAATTGTAATTAATTCAAAACCAAGTTTCTTTTTATGTATTGTACTTCCCTATGCCTCAATTTAACAACTTTCAAAAATGCTGTAAAATAAAAGTCTAATGAACGTGAAATTAGATAAAAATATAGGAAAAAATAAGGAAAAAGTGACAAAAGAAAAATTCTCACAAAATAAGAGTTCGCATTAACACTTCCCATTTCGCAATTTCAAAAAAGTGAAAATTGTTGAAACAATTGTTTTTGTTTATTATTTAACAAGGAAGATATAATAGTGTAATATATAATAATTTTATTTACACAATTTATGTGTATGAATTCATGTTATCTTTGACAAGCTATACAAATATATTTTATACCTTCCGCCCAGAAAATAGTATGCAAAAAAAATCTGTGCGGAATTTATACAATATACGTAGAATTGACGAAAAGTATTGTGCTGGCTACATCAGATTTTTTTATTTTTCAGGAGTGCGCGTGAGGTGTTTGGTGTTTCATAAGGCCTCCGCAGGACTTCAGAAAAATGTAAGTTTTATTATTATTAATAACAAATACTAAATATTTTGTCTCTTACGTCAAACATTCAACAATAATTTTCTTTTTTCATTCGACACTTAATAAATTATACTATATAAGAATCAACCAATCAACACCAGTATCTACTTTCTATTATTGTAAACCCGAAGCCCAAATCACACCAGGCCATTAACAAACAGGGTCAATTTGGTTCTCAGACTTTTCACGTTTTCACACAATCTTGTGTGGTCTTAGTCGACAAAAGAAAATCGGTGTGATTTTATTGGAGATGGGAATCTTTTCTCTATTATAATATAGGTTTTTATTTTAATTAAAATAAAAGAAATTTACCCCGTATTCAGTTGTTTTTGGTTATTGTGAATTCTGTAATAAATAATGATAATGAGAATAATAATGATTTCTCTTTTGGCATAGATTATGGCAAGAAATATTGGAGATATTAATTATTGTAACGTATGTTATACGTATATTGCTAGAGGCATGAACTTAAAGTTATTTTAGTTTAAGTGTTGTTTGTTATTTAGGATAACAACGGCTGAGGTAATAAAATATGCCGTTAGACTTGTTTATTTCTTGAAACAATTATAGTAAAACAAGTGCATAACATTCAAAACAATATATAGTTTATCAACGAACACCCATCATACTCCTCTCAATCGTACAAACTTTATTAAAAATTAAACACATAACAAAAAATTTTGATACTATAAAATCTTTTTTCTACAGTATACATAGAAAGTAGCCATTTGCGCTCTCTTTTGTCAACGCAAAATGTCACTTTGCCGCTCTAGCGCGACAAAGTAAAAAAACGCTCGCTGTCCAAATTTCTAACTATACAATGTTGACAAATGTCACTTGTCTACATTCTTAATGGAAACGTAGTCAGGAACTAATGGCACTGTAGTGACACATTTACCACCTTTACAAATCAATCTGACACATAACTGCTCTGTCGGTATATTACATAACCAATAAAAATGCCGCACTATTGTGAAAATAAAATAGGGCATTCATTTACAAAAACGAAAGTATAAAATGTTTAGATTAGATTGAAGCAATAGGTCAAGAAGAATGGGAAATAACGATAAATTAAAATTAAATATAAAAGACGTTTTTTCTTTATATTAATCCATATTAATTGAGTAGTAGTGTAAGTACAAAGTGTACATTTTATTATTGTTTGTGATGGTGGAGGGCCCCACTGTGGCGACTGTAGAAAAAATCTTGTGTGTGTTTCGAGCGCAAATCGACAATGTCCTATTTTGCGCTCTTAATACACAAACAGCTATTATATCTAGTTCTTGGAAATATATAAAAATATCCCTTACCATTCACCCATCGCCAAATGTTGCTTTCCCCGGGTTCCCTGACAGCTCCAATCCACACCAATTGCGTCTTAAGGCTAGGTTTTCTTCTCTGGAGTTCCGCTCTTACATAATGTGCTGCGGCACTATTAGGCAAATGCAGAAGATCTCCTCCATGGGCCCTGCAAGCCGCCCTAGCTTCGGTGAAGCTTCCACCACGCCCTACACCCCATTCGTAACATATCCTCGAGAAAGATGATAGCTCGAGGGATGTTGGGCTTGATGGCGGGTAGCAGCGGTCGACAGAAAACTCTAGAAAGAATAAATAAAATAAATTATTGTATATGATTTGGAAGATATCTGAAAATGTTGGCAGTTATTGTTTAATTTCTGCCAACAACCGCCGACTGGATGAGCAAGTTAACAACAAATCTGGAATCACAACGAGAATGCTGGCTAAAATATTTAACTCATATTGTCACTAAGACATAAGTACAGCATTAGATAAGCAAAGAAGATTACCATTTTCGAGAGAATTGACGATAAAAAACGAAGAGTTTACATTGAGACTATTCCTGATGAAGTTTAAGTAAAAACCAAGAAGAAATTCGAAAAGATATTCTTGTATGGTTGGCAATAACACCTTTAGGAATCTCCCAAACATTTTTATCCTTGAGTACTGGAAATCAACCATAGTATGCATTAGGCTTATCCCTTTTATTAAGTCATGTTTACAACAATTATTTAAATTTGGATAGAGTTAAGCCAAATCTGGGGTATTTTTAACCAAAAATAATACAATTACCCCTTACAATTATAAAATAAGCTATATACGTATTTCGAGAACTAAGTTCTCATCATCAGTAGTACAAATTTAAGCGGAGTAGCTAAAATTACTCAACATGTAAACCATGCCAGTGGTCCATGACAACTCTTGAAAAACAGAACTGCGATTATATAGGGATGGGAGTCACAGGTGAATGAATACCTTTATAAACTAAGATTTAGCGTTCAATGATATTTAACATTTAAACGTCCTATAAAGTTTATATTAAGTCGGCTCCGGTGGCTCAATGGTTAGAGCAACGCTCCTTAGTCATGAGCGCGCTCGGGGTTCTGGGTTCGAATCCCACTAAGGCATGGATGTTTGTGATGTGAACCCACTCTGTAATTGGGATTTAATCCTGTTGAGGGGTTTAAAAAAAAAGAATAGACGCTAAATCTTAGTTTATAAATAAAAATATTTATACATATTTTGCAACAAATATCTTAAGTTTTATATGTAAATAACTACATATATTAATTACAATCACCATGTTTGTATTTCGTAATTACCGTTCCAAAATCAGCTATCTACAGACAATGAGATATTTATCTAGTATCTGTAGATATTTATTAACTATTGTTGAAATCTTTAAATACACGGTTCACGAACTTCATTTCGTAATAACACTTTCCTTACTTTTAACTTTTAACGAATTTAAAAATAAAACTGGGTCAAATTCGAAAGGGTAGCGTCTCCTAAGGGTTTTAAATTTCGCGTTTACTACACCGGAAGTAGATATCTCTCATCTGACCTCCGGATTTCCGGTGGTATTGAGAAAGAACATTTAATTTTTTATTTTTGGTGTTGATTTTTTTGATTAGACGTACCTTCGGTTGTAAATACTTCTACTTCGCATAAAGATAAAGACCCTTCCACACCGACGAGTTGCAGGAATACGTGTTGGCCAATCAGAGGACGGGCGCATGTAAATGTTTTCGTTACGCCCTCATCTGAAACAAAATAGAAAAAAAAATGTATCATATTAATGATTACATCCTATTGATATGACACTTAACATGAATGTCATATATCATTTAATGATGTCATTAATTAATTAATAACCTCCCATTAATAATATCATAATCAAATTGACATTATTCCATATGCATGTATATACGCGAATGTATTACACATTACATCAATTAATATTCTTCGCATTACATCATAAGCGTATTACGTTACATACATATTTTCTCAAATATCATAACTCCATCTAGTAGGCTAGAAAACCATAACAAGTTGCTTGGTTACAGCACTTTGCAAAACAGTGTGAAAGCTAGATTCTTTTCACTTTTGTTTATGATTAGACTGCGATATTCATTTGTCTAGTGACTCTAGTGTGAAGAAATGTTCTGAGACATTGAATTGAAATAGTTGATAACTGGATTCGATTGTCAGATGTTTGTAAATTATGATGAAATTGGAGCATAGGAAAACAAGAAAATCATGGGAAAACGATGTAATCATGAAAATAAAAATATTTCTAAAAGAAGAATAGATAGCGACTTAAATCTTACAAGATGGATACAGAATTTGTTTGTGTATATGTACACATTGTTTCAAAACTTTTGATGTGCTGAAACAATTTTCAGAAAGGCATATTTCAAACAGCTACTAAGATAATAGTACATTCATTATATTATTTGTTATTGTATTAATAGTTAAATATATAAAATTATAGGTATATTACGTATACCCTTCAAAAATACTGCCAATCCCGACAATGAATTGAAAACATTTCGAAAAATTAGAAGAGTAGGACAAAATTTCGTCATAGAATGAATATAAAGAATATAGATATAAGTAGAATGTAGGTATACAAGAAATGTTAAATACAATAGGGCGCGAGCAGTCATGCGACTTTGTTGGCCTTGACAAGCAGGTATGGGGGCCCGTGTCAGAAAGATAGCTAGTAGTTATGTACATAATTGTCAAATATCATAATTTTTCATTCTAAATTTAGTGATTTTCCAATTCCACACTCCTGGTGCCAAATTAACTACATGAATTTAGAAAATCTTGAAATTTTTAGTGTAAAATTCTGCTCGCGCCCTATACTTACGTAACCAAAATCGGAAATGGCGAGAGGTATTGTATTAAAAGTAATTTCTCGAAAACTAAATGATACAACGACTTGTACTCCTCAAATATTCATTTTATATAGATATACAATGACTATCAAAAATTTTGAATCGCTGTAATAATGTTATAAAATTAACTTTAAACTATTGTAATTTCATTGTACATCTTGTAAGAATTTCTACTGTAATTAATTCTTTTAATGATTGTTTTTGTCTTTAAAATAGATAAATACACTAATTAACTCTTCTGTATCTGGTAATTAATTTTCATTGTTACCAAAAATACCACGACTCAAATTAAAACCTAAAAGCATTTTGATACGTCCATGATCCATTTTTTCTTTCTCATAAACCTTACACTAATGGAATACTGCCCACACCCACAGATCTACAACCGTGGATCACGCAAGGAAGCAGAAGTCAATTGTCAATTAACAAAGAAGCGACGACAATACATCTTCATTTGTCAGAGGCATTTCACTTTGAGATAATGACAGTGTATTGTTAAAGAAAGATATACATTTCACAAATTTAATTTGTGAAAATTTATGGTCTTAGTCACGTTTTAAATTGTGCTGTTTATTTTTGTAACGTTCCGGTCGAAAGAGTTGCTATATCACGATTTTGAAATGGTTAGCAAATATATGTAAATACAAATGTTACGAAAATTTGGTTGTTTAAACGAAATTAAACTGAAATAAAGAAAAAACATAGCCAAAAAAGTATAACAGAAAATACTTTATTTTGAAGTCTTGAAAAGCTATATAATAGACCCTGAGGCTAGTGCTACGTAAAATATCTGTTGTGGCCATCACAATACCTCTCGCGCCCTTTCCATTGTGGTGTATATAAGTATTGTATTTAACATTTCTTGTACACACAAAAAAATCTAATTACACCTTTATATTTACGTATTTTCTATAATTTTAAATTCATTCTATGAGCAAGTTTTCTCCATTTCTTCTAAATGTTCGAGGTTTTTCCAATTCATTAACGGGATTGGCGGTATTTCTGAAGGGTTCATGTAATATACCTATAATTTTAAATATATAATTAATAATACAATAAGATATATGTATTAAATATCGTTCCCAGAAAAAGCCTTCAGTACTATCTCTGAATTTTTGACACTGACATTCGTGACATTTATCTGTAAGTTACAGACGTTTTAATTTCTCAAGTAGTTACCATGGAAATGTTTGGGCTGTGAGCAGGCTGTGAGATTTACTACAACAGATTATTTTATAGATTATATATCTTTAAATCTATAGAAGGTATAATACAGTTTTTAAATGTGTCGGATAGAGAATTTTGTATTAACATAAATATTCAAAAACTAATATTTAGAAGATTTTTGTTAAAATACTACTACTTTCGGTTGTCCAATTGTTACCAGAATCTATTCAACTCTTCCCATTACTGTTAGATTGAGGAATCCGTAGTTACACAGGTCTTTAGTCTTATAGAATTTGAGAAATCGTACATACAACAACCTCTCATACACACACACATCCACACACACACAACCATCATCGTAAAAATATTAAAATCGGATTGTAGGGACCTTAAAACCTACTTAATCATGCGATTTTTAGCATGATTCCAATACCTCTCTTAGCGAGAGGTAAAAATTGATATTTTATAATCTAGGTATTCTTTATGGGAGCACCAAGTGTCACTATGATACATTTTTACCTCTCGCTAAGAGAGGTATTGGATTCATGCTAAAAATCGCATATCCAGATTTTATTGAATAAGCACGTTTTAAGGTCCCTACAATCCGATTTTAACATTTTTACGATGATGTCTGTGTGTGTGTGTGTGTGTGTGTGTGTGTGTGGATGTGTGTGTGTGGGATGTAGGAAGGACGGTTACTCAAAAACTATAAGACTTAAAATTTGTTTAACAACGTATTTCCCAATCGGACATTCATGGGAAGATCTGAAAAGGTTTTGGTAACAATTGGACAACCGGAAGTAGAAGATTCTTGAAAAAAAATCTTCTAAATAATATTTTTTGAAAAATTTTCTTGATAATATTAAAGAAAAATAAATTCTCTTTCTGATACATTTAAATATTTTTATACATATTTTATAGATTTAGAGATAAAAGGAATATAAAATAATGTAATTAATTTTACAACCGAAAGGATGCCATGAAAAATAGTTGCAAATTTAAATTATTTGTAACTGACAGATAAATGTCAGTGTCAGAAATAATGAGTAATGAAAGAAAAATGTATTTGGAGAATCCCTTAATTCTTGATCTGTGACTATTATGGAGATGACAAGTCTAGGTTGAAGGACTTAAATTTGTTTCAAACATTATGGGACAATGTACACCAGTACTGTAGACTAGAGTAACTTTGAATTGCGAAAAAGCTATCAAATTCTTCTCAAGTAAGTTGTAAATATTGACAAAATTACACATCGATATAAGAATAATCGGAGTGCAATCTATCCGTCACTTTATTAAAGGGAATTAAGGTTATTTAGATATAACAAGTATGAAAAAATAAAATGTAAAAGAAGATATGTAAGAATAGATGCACAATCCATATATACATTTTAGACCGCCCAAAATTAATGTTTTTACTAGAAGAATATGAAGAGAAAGTAAACAACGTTGTTCGAATTGAAAATTGCAGTTACCAGCCTAATATTTATATATGGTAAACTCTACTTTGTAATTTATTGTAACATAATTTATGGTAAAATATCTTCATGTTGAGACATGCTATTATTGAATAATAAAGAAGTTTATACGTCATAGATTTATATGAATATATTATTTGTATTTATAAAAATATTCTTTGCTTTATGAATACAGCCAGGTAAAATATACGGCGAGAGGTTATGTGCTGGCCACATCAGATTTTTTCACGTAGCACTAGCCCCCGGTCTATAAGTAAAGAAGAAAAATCAAGCGAAGAAGTCCGAACGTTCATAACCTAATGCGTAAACCCCGCGATGAAATCGATCAAAAAATAATTCTTCTCCTACCTATTGTCCCCGGAAACCACGCACAAAGTGGATTCCTCTGCAACTCGCTACTATTCCCCACCCTAATCTCCAAATCCTGCAGGGGTTGATGCCCACAGCACCCCCTCGTGGTCACCCTGACCACCTTAACCGCATAAGGCTTCAGCAAGTCCACCTGCCACCAAGGGGACGCTTCTTGTTGCGTTTCACTACATCGACGCCCGTCGTGTTCAGTGGCAGCGTCGCCGTCGTTCGCGTTTCCTGCACCACCCCCTCGAACCGAGGTGGACTGGTTGGCAGGGCGTCGGTAGGCGATGTTCACGCCGCAGAAGGGGAGGTCGCCTAGCCAGCGGCCCGAAGGGGAGCAGGTTAGGATGGCGTCCCCGAAAAGCTCATACCTGAAAAGAATAAAAAAATTAACGAATTATAAAACATACACAAATGGTAAAAAGAATGTGGGCCGAACGACGTGTGATTATAGTTCTACCAGCATTTAATCTAGACCAGATTTATTTTCTACCGCGACTCTGATGTGGCCAACACATGACCTTCGGCTACCACAGCGGAAATTGTGGATAAAGTCCATGATATGATTCTGGAAGATCGCCGAATGAAAGTGCATGAGCATGAGAAAATTGTGCGCCAGGTGGATGCCACATTTGCTTAGTTCGGAGCAAAAGCGCATTCGGGCACGAACATCAGCCGAAAATTTGAAGTTGTTTAAGAAAAATCCGGTCGATTTTAAAAGACGTTTCATAACCATGGATGAAACTTGGACACACCACTACACTCCATAAACGAAAATTCAGTCGAAAGCGTGGATTGGACATGAAAGAAAGCGAAGTCAGTTCAATTGGTAGGAAAGGTGATGGCGTCAGTCTTTTGGGACACCAAAGGCATTCTGCTAATTGATTATCTTGATAAAGGAAAAACTGTAACTGGACAATACTACGCCACACTTTTAGACAAGCTGAAAGCAGCAATTCAAGAAAAACGCCCGAGAATGACAAAGAAAATTGTTTCACCACAACAATGCACCAGCTCATTCAAGAACTGAGGTTTGAAATCGTCCCCATCCATCTTTTTCCAAAACTCAAAACGGTCCTCGCTGGAACGAAATTTCGATCCAACGAAGAAGCCATCGAAGCAGTAAATGCTTATTTTGAGGACATCAAAGAATACCATTTTACCCTCGTACATATAGACATCATCGTAAAAATAATTACACCATATTCTAGAGACTCTAAAATGTGCTTATTCATTCAAAATTGACCAAAGACAATACCTTCCTTACCTAAAATGATGACGGAAGATAAAAACGTCAAAATTCTTTGCAAGACATAACAAAAGAACATGCAGGGCTTTAGATACAATGCCTATTAATATAATTAAAGCTGTTATTACTAATAACCAATATTAAATGGCGGAATATATTCAGTTTGTATCGATAGAAATTTGTAGAAATTTCCGATCATTTGTTAATAATTTTATAATTCGTTTGATGAAAATATAAACCAAGCAGAGGCTTGTATTTTAACAATATATCAATCGATTAATAAATTTTAATTAATAATAAAAAAAACGTACCCTTCGTCACACCGATATGATGCTGTTGTTCCTATATCTATAACAAGAGAGCTCAGAGTGACTCGTGCATTTGGGGGCACTGCTGGATGACCACATTTTGTATCTGAAACAGAAAAAATATATTTTAAAAAACAAATTATTATTTAGAAGGAATGATAATTAAAATTAATATTTCAGAGAACTATAAAACATTGGTATAGTGAAATTAGTATTTCATAGATAAAGATAAATTGTAGTAATGATTGTATAAGTACTGTAAGAAACGCATAAACATTCTAATCGTGTTTAAAATGATTGTAAGACATTTAATACCGCTAGATAGAACTCAACGTACGAGTACACCATGTTTATAGTTAAGTACTGCTACCTATATATACGTGATCAGAATTTCTTTCTTACAACATTTCAAAAACAACTCATTGTTATTATTTTCTTTCTTATTTTGTGTAAATTTTAGCCATTGCAGTTCACAGTACCGTAACTTTTACTGAACATCAATTAGCGAAAAGTTGCTAATAAAAAACAATCAACAAACAAAAAACATAGCATGTTGTCATAGTGTCTTCAAAGATAAAATACTGCATATATGTCATGGTTAGCAGAAAGATCATTGGCCTACTTGATTAAGAATAATTAATAAATAGAGCGGTTTCTTTAATCGTAATTAGAAAGATGCTAGACAGACGAGAATTAAACGAGATTATACTTTTAGTTCGGAATCAATATAGTTAATTCTAAATTTGCTACAATTATTATTAAACTAGCAGTAATCAGTAATAAAAATTACTTATCTTCTGAATTTATGGACTACAATAAATACAAAATTACAATCTATTTTAAATAAAATTAAAAACTAACTTAACATTTCTTGTACATACAAAAAATTCTAATTACACCTTTATATTTACGTATTTTCTATAATTTTAAATTCATTCTTTGAGCAAGTTTTCTCCATTTCTTCTAAATGTTCGAGGTTTTTCCAATTCATTATCGGGATTGGCGGTATTTCTGAAGGGTTAATGTAATATACTTATAATTTTAAATAAATAATTAATAATACAATAAGAAATATTAAATATCGTTCCCAGAAATCTGTCAATTACAGACATTTTAATTTCTCAAATAGTTACCATGTAAATGTTTGGGCTGTGAGCATAGGCTGTGAGATTTAATACAACAGATTATTTTATAAATCTATATCTTTAAATCTATAGAAGGTATAATAAAAAATTTAAATGTGTCCGATAGAGAATTTTGTTTTTTAATATTTGTAATAACATAAATATGCCAAAAATTATATTTAGAAGATTTTTGTTAAAATACTACTACTTCCAGTTGTCCAATTGTTACCAGAATCTATTTAACTCTTCCCATAACTGCTAAGATTGAGGAATCCGTAGTTACACAGGTTTTTAGTCTTATAGAATTTGAGAAATCGTACATCCAACAACCTCACATACACACACACACATCCACATACATCGTAAAAATGTTATTATCGGATTGTAAGAACCTTAAAACATGCTTATTCACTAGAATCTGGATATGCGATTTTTAGCATGATTCCAATGCCTCTCTTAGCGAGAAGTAAAAATAGAACTTTGGTTTGTGCAACTCTGCTACACCCTAATTTTAATATTAGTAATAATAAATTATAATGCGTGACCATGCAAATATCCAGCGAGAAATAATATATACAATTTATGTTTAAATATTTGTACAATTTGTATAACATTTTGATACATCAAAATGATTTCTCTATATAATATAATTAATATTGCCACGTTTTCTAATGAATTACGAGTATATCATTATTGTAACAGTATTTATAATGACCAAACTGACCTACACTATGTATTGCAATCGTCCATCATTACGAACAGAACTCTGCACTTAGAATAAATTAAATAATTCTAGAGGGAATCTAGATCAGCTGAACACACATTTTTTTCAAGAAACTTTGAGTAATTTGCTGTAATTCTACAAGTATGCAAGTCTTGGAAGAATAGTTGTAGTACGCTCTAATTCAAGAGGTAGTCATGTATGGTAATTTCTATGGTTCAGAAAATAGGAAATAGCGTTGAAAATTATACAGTCGAGGTTTGTGGATGAAATTGATATATACATTATATTATTTATTATTGTAAATATACCGTTCAAAATTAGTATCAATCCCGACAATGAATTGGAAACATTTCAAAAAATTAGATGAGTAGGACAGAATTTCTTCATAGAATGAATTTAAAATTTAAAAAAAGATAGATATAAGTAGAATTTTTGGTGTAGAGTACAATAGGGCGCGAGCAGTCATGTGACTTCGTTGGCCTTGACAAGCAGATATGGAGGCCCATGTCAGATTGATAGTAATTATATACATAGCATGTAACATCGCCATTTTAAGCGAGTAATACATTTAATTATAAATATATTTCAAAGTATATTTAATTATAAAAATAACAGTTATACCTCTGGGCTATATAAATTTCCTATGAAAACCGCAACTCTTTTTTAGATTCAAGGTAATCTCTATTCATTTTGTCGCCTTGAAAAATTTATTCATAAAATTATAGATATACATAAACATTTTTATTACCGATAATAATTACACATCTGTACCTATTTATATTAATGAAATATCTTAATGCGTGTCTCGTATTAATATTTTCTCTTAAAGTAAACAACAAACAACATTTTAATTATTTCCGTTATGCGTTAAGAAAGTCTGACTTTTAACGCGGAAAATAACTTTCTTCACCTAAGTTAAGAATACTACACAGTTGCAAAAATTAATTGCAGATATTACACAATAAAACAAAATGCCAAATTGTGTGTACACAATCATTGGTTTTAACATTTAACGATCTTAATGGGTAAACTTTGGTTTAAAAATAAAAGTAGGTCGAAATAATTTACATCGAACTAAACATTCACCCTACAACCTATGAGTTGAAATTTGTATACAGAGAGTTTATCAGTAAACAGAGTAGTTTCATTACCATGGTTACAAAATGACAGCAATGTAGTAAAGCGTTTATTTTATGAGTAAACATAGGGAATAGTTGTCAGACTCGTCAAACTGTTACATTTAAAATCATTTTTTATAAAATTGTAGATTAAGATAAATTTTAGATGTATCTGCTGCTGCATTTAATAATCGACCCAGACCCTGCCCAGCACTAATTCGAAAATAATAATTATAGCTTGCACCAAATGATTTTTTTCTTTGACACTTAAAAAATGTGAACAATAGTGAGAGAATGAACATTAAACAATTAAAAAACAGACTAGTGAAGCTTCACAAAATATTACTCCCCAGCAAATAACGAATGGTATTAATTCTTTTTATAATTGTTTAGGATATTGTTTGGAAGTTAGTGGTGCCAATTTTGAGTATTTGATAAATAAAATAAAAATTATGACTGGGTTCGATCCCGACCGATGCCAAAAATTACTTCGAATTGTAATCATGCACTGAATTTTGATGTGTTTGCATTCTAGCTTGCGAAATTAGAATGTCAAATATTAAACAATTGAAAGTAAAAGTTCCGCATATTAACAGCTGACTGGCGACATATGGACAACATTTGTTTTACAATCATTTTTTATTTATAATTAATCTGATATGCCATTTAATGTCTTGGCATGTACAAATTTAAATTCTATAGATCATTATCATTACGGACTTATTATTACCCAATTCTGGGTGTGCTAATATCAAATGATTAGATATTTAATTAGCACAAACACATACTTTATCTTTACTTGCATTTTATTGCTGCAAGTAATGACTTTAAAATGAGTATCTGCTGGTAATCATTAGATTTGAAATTAGTTCATTCTTCGTTAAATATCATTAAAGCGAACTTCAGTTACTTTAACGGTCCGAGTTTTTTGTAGGGATTCTGACCCACTTTCCGCCGGGTACAGTGGGTTAACGCGATGCCTGAATAGCTGTATTTGGTTCCATGGACTGCATTTTGTATTTAGATAACCGAATGAACATTATTCTAAAAAAATTGTGAATATAAATTACTCTAAATCCTTATTGTGTCTATTAAATTGCCCAAGAAAATTGCTCCGCATAATAACGGCAATTATTTGCTAGAAATTAAAATCCACTTTTGAAGCGGACGCAAAATTATTTCATATCTGCATGTATACGTGTATGTCTAATCCTGAATCCAAGATTCCAAGGTTACCAAGGTTACAAGGATCTACTGACAGTGGCAATTCTATTGTTCACGAAACAAGTGAATCGTTTGAGAAATTTGAATTAATTCTATTACTTTATTACTCGTGAAATTTTAATAAGAATAAGAGAAATCTTGAGAAGACATTAATGTGTGAATATTTTAAAATTAATGTGTGTTTACTGGGAAATTTATTGTTTAAATTATAATAGTAATTACAGATAAATATACTACGAATAGAATAATATAAAAACAGTATATAGTTATTCATCTGTGGCTTAATGCAAAAATAGTTTAGTTCTCTATTTCTTGATCTTATCGATCTAAAACTCAAGATCACTACCTCTATATTTATACATCCACGTACTGATTACACACATGTTCGTGTATCGTGTTGGTTTCTTTTCTATGCAGCGATTTACCGTTTTATAGTGACTGGTAGTATAGTACGGTTTGTTAATCAAAGACTTAAACTTCAAACTCATATGCACGTGTTTATATACATACGAATGATTTATAACCGAAGCAGAAATAGAAACAGGAAAGGAGGAAGTAAATAAGAGGATGAAATTGATACCAGATTTTATTGAGAAAAGATAGCTACGAGCCCAGAATCATATTAGTTCGGCAGAAAACTTTAATCTCTTATAACTGTTTAGTTCTATGCTGTTGAATATGAAGGAAAAAGTAAAATCAAACCGTATAGAGAATAACAAATTCTTTTATATTTATAATAAATCGGGCGAGCACCGTGGATAGGGGACGATTTTAAACCTCAATTCGGTCAATTTTTGTCAAGAAATACGACTTGAATGAGCTGGCTGTCGTGGTGATACCTTTTTCTTTGCCATTCCCGGGCATTTTTCTTGAATTGCTGCTTTCAGCTTGTCTAAAAGTGTGACGTAGTATTGTCCAGTTATAGTATTTCCTATACCAAGATAATCAATTAGCAGAATGCCTTGGCGTCCCAAAAGACTGACGCCATCACCTTTCCTGCCGATTGAACTGACTTCGCTTTCTTCAGGGCCGACACACCATGTCTAATCCTCGCTTTTGACTGAATTTTCGTCTCTAGCGTGTAGTGGTGTATCCAAGTTTCATTCATGGTTATGAAACGTCTTTTAAAATCGATCGGATTTTTCTTAAACAATTCCAAATGCGGCACACACCTGGCGCACATTTTTCTCATGCCCAGCTTTTCACGATTAGACTGATAGACAGATTGTTCTGAAATTTCTTGACAGTTCATATGAGTTAAACAAAACAACGACATAAGATTGAAAAAAAGAAGGCCTTTTCATTGATTCCAGAAAATTTTCAATCTACCCTCGTAGACTTCCTTGAAGAAAGGTAGATGAAGGTAGCTGAGTTGTTGGGAACATCTTGTAAGAACGACAAAAATCTGCGATCCTACGAAGCATATTTGAACCAATGAAATAAGATAGAAAAAGTGGATAAAAAATTAGTAGAGACGAACAGTATTCTTCTTTCTGTAAGGGTTGTTTCAATGCCGTACTATCTTCATCACCTATGATGCATGTAGTATTTTGAGAATGTTTAGAATCTTGGTAATGTTGCAAGGCGTGAAGTGTTAAAGGTCTTGGAGAGGTCAGACGTCGTAAGATGGATTTGAACAAGTGAAAGTGCACTGGCTCTATAGAGTGCGGTCCGCCATTTTGCTGGCTTCACAGCCTTCTAAACTGTGGGCGAAATGTCAAACATTCGATCTGGTTTACGTAGATTGTACACGTTTATCCGTTACCTTATTAGACCAGCTACTAGAATTACCTACCACACAAGGCGAAAGATATCGCGATAAATAACTATAAGAACTTGAAGCACTGAAAAAGTGTCTATTTCCCATTTAAAAAGTTTCTTATTAATTAACAAACAAGTAACAGTTGTGTTCAACTATCTATCAATCTAAAAAACAATTAAAAAACAAACATTTTTTCCCCTGCTTTGTTTTATTTCTTGTTACGAAACCTACTCCAGTTTTTCTAAGACAAAAGCCTGTCAAGTATCCCGAGAGTGTTGTGCACATTTCTAAACAAAACAACAACTATATGTACAAGTTGTAGAAGTCAGTTGTCTATGCCGGGCATCATATTTCACAAAGCCAAAGCATTAGGAGTCTTGTAGGCTGTGTTGCAATACAGACATAACATTTGAAAGACGTAGCTTAGTGATGAGAATAGATGGATTTGGCCCAGTTTCCACGGGATGCAATACGGCCTGATGGAGTTAATTTGTCTGAGATAATTTCGATTAATTGTAATGGACAATATCGAAAATCCGGATGAAGGCGATTATTTATTGCAAGAGTTTCAGTTATTTGATTGTTATAAAGATTGAAAAACTATGAAAATATGTATATATATATAAACTCTTACAACGGTAATAATAAATAATTTCCTATTTCCAGATTAGGTATTCCGAGAATGTCTCTTAACCCTGTGTTAAAATGACGTTTATGGAGAGTTTATTCTAGAGCTAAGTCTTATTCCATGTTTATTATTAGGTATACATTTGTGGTTTGAACTCATGATAAATTAGAAATAGCTATCCCTGTGTTAAAATGAAGCTATTCTGAATTTAAACCTTATTTATTATTACCGCAGTTAAAGTCAAATATGAAAAGTATACAACGTTATCTCTTTTTAGATAAAGGCCGGATTTTATAAAGAAATTTAACTGTCAAATAAATTTAATGAAATGAACAAATTCGAATCAATTTCTATGTTCTTATGACATTTAAATCATTGCTGTTAAAAAATCTGTTGTAACCAACACAATACCTCTTGCCTCTTGGCTTTTGCAAGCAGATATGGGGGCCCGTATCAGAATGCCAGCTACTAATAATATATATATATATATATATATATATATATATATATATATATATATATATATATATATATATATATATAGGTGCCAAGTATTTAAAACATTATGATTTTCCAAATCCATGTGGATTATTTTCCTCGACAAGTATATTCCATACTATTGATGACAAATAAACATCAGAATATTTTGAAAGTTTAAACGAAAAATTATGATATATGACAATTGTGACATCTATGTAAATAACTACTAGCCTTCATTCTGACACGGATCATCATATCTGCTTGCCAAGGCCAACAAATTCACATGACTGCTCGCGCCCTATAAGTAACGAATTTAAAATTTCTTGTACACACAAGTAATTGAATGTATAATAAAAAAATTAAATGTATCAGATTAAAAATTTAATACTTATTGTTTGTAGTAATTTTTTTTTTAGAAACTACCACTTCCGGCTGTTTAATTGTTATCAGAACCTGTTCAACTCTTCTCATTACTGTTAGATTGGGGAATCCGTAGTTACATAGGCCTTTAGTCTTATAAAATTTAAGAAATCGTACCTACAATATCCTTACATACACACATCCACACACACACAGACATCATCGTTAAAACGTGCTTATTCACTAAAATCTGGATATGACATTTTTAGCATGACTCCAATACCTAAGTGAGAGGTAAAAAGTCCTGCTGCATCCAAATTTGCAAAGTACAAGTCGCTATCTCTTTCAGTTTCCTAGATATGATTTTTTTAAGTTGTCCAAATATTTGGAATATTTTTTTCGTAAAAAAATTGCGAAACTCGTTCTCCTTCCGGAGTATACACATCGCAGGTGGCGCTACCGTCTACGATTTTCATTTGTTATTCTCCGGGCGTGTCCAAGGCCAGCCAAGACTAAGGTGATCGCATTGTCCAGATGTCTTAATACATACATAAGTACCATACATTATATTTCAACGTTGGAGACATATTATTAAATGTATTATTATTTGTTCTTTCTTCCGATGTATGAATAAGATTACATACATTTTTATAAAGAAATGGTGACAATGTATAGCCTTAAGAATGATAAATATATTCATGACGGAATTCTCAATAATTAAACTGGCAAAAAGAGTAACAATTATGTTGACTTCCTGCCTAATATTTCAAGGATATATATTCAAAATTACATCACATAGTAATCAAAAAATATTTAGATCATCTCTCGTATCATTTACACTTGTAATGATGACTTAAATTTGTTGTAATTAATATTCTACATACATGCGCAACATTGTTCAATAACATTTCCTTATATAGATCACAAAATTTTATTAACATTTAATCATCGGTAAAAATAAATTGATTGATTAAAATTCAAAGGAATCAAATGAAATCAAGACGTGGAATTTATCGTTATTGTTACGCCTTCTGTCTGTCTTTTGGGTGTATGACTAGGCCCAGAATATGCTGTAGTTTACAATTATAAAATATATAAATCAAATTTTATTTTCAAGACACTAAGGGGACAATGACACAAAAATGGGCGTTGAACGGCCTTCTTAAAGTTGTGGGTATAAATTCAAATATTTTTCATTGTAAATATTATTTTTATCTCTTATAAATTTCACCATTTTCAATGTTTAATGATTTTTAAAACAATTATTAGTGGTTGGAATACCCGGACACATATTTATTTATTTTTAATTTGGAAAATTATATGGTTACACAAGCATTTGTAATAAAATTACAAAGAAAACAATGATCTACATATATGATACATAAAGTTTGAGACCAGTTTTTCAAGTTCTTGAATTTGTATACCACTTTTAAAGTCGTGGGTTGTGCAAAAAAAATTACCGGTATTTCTAGAATTCATTTGTGTCCGTGAGTCAATATTAAATCATATTGTAAGTAATGTTGATCCAAATCTATAATATACATAGTCCTGCCATAAATCACTATCACATGGTTTATAGGCTGCAAAAATTTGTAAAAATAATAATACATTTTGTATTGCAAGTAATTTATTGACAGTAGTAATGTGGCCTGCACAATATCTTCCGTCAATCCTGTGTATTATGTATAAATTCCATACATAAATTTTCTTGCAAAAGATTCTAAATTTCCAGTAAAATTATTTCATAAACAAACTATGCAAATTTCACGTGACACTGACATCTTTTATTTTTTTATTTTCTTCTTCCGAAATACGGACCGTATTGAAAGGACCTTTCATCTTATCTTTGTTCTTCCTCTGTTTCTTCAACTTTCTATTATTAAGCTATTAATTCTTCTTCCAATATATTCTTCATCTCTCCTCATGACAAGTTCAAACCAATGTAATCGTCTCTATTGTATCTTTCTGGAAACTTTTAATACTAGAGTTATTTTACTTTTCTTTCATCCCTCACCGTATCTTTCCGTGTCTTCCCCAACATTTATCTCAACATCCTCATCTCTGCCACATTCATTTACTTCTTATTGATACTGACATCTGTCAATTTGAATTATCTGAATAGATTAGGAATTTCCATATAAGTTTCTTCATAATTCTTTAACTCTATATCTATTGCATATGAAGTATAAAATACAATCAAACCGTATAGAGAATAATATATTCTTTAAGTTATAATAACGTTAAATGTCAATAAATCAAATTTAACTGTTAAATCTTCAAATGAGGCTACTTCCGGTTCACCAATTATAACCAAAATCTAATCAACTCTTCTTGATGTAAACTTGAGGAATACGAAAAAAGTATAATTTTTGGAATCGTGGTATTGAAGTTATGCGATCCGAACACGTATCTATAACACGTATTCATCAAAATATGTAGTTATTTGTATCTTAACTTATAGTTAATAAACTAATTAATTTGTAAGATACATATCTAATAATAAGTTTAACTGGAGCAGATATAAACACAAAAATTATCATAATTTCTTATAAGAAGATTTCTACACTTTCTAGAAACAGAAAAATATATCAGTAGAAAGCAGATATTAGAAAATGATTGAACATTTTTCCGTTTTTATTGTTCATTTTACGGAATAACACCGGGAAATTATAATTAAACAAATATAATAAACAATTTGTACATTCTAAACATAAGAAAATATAATTACATAAAGAAAACTAATGAATAATACTGTATAACAGGCGTCACCTCTCAAGCACTCACAGCTGACTTGGAGAAATCACCACAGGAATTATATTAAAAACATATTATGCCATGTATATAAAATTATATTTAAACATTCTACAAATATTTGTTTTTATTTATACATAGTTAATTATAAATATATTGTGTATATTATTGTATAAGAAGGTTTATCAGGCGTCACCTCAAAGGTACTCACAACTATAGTGGAGAAAACACCACAATAATTGCTTTAAAACATATATAACAAACCATTTATACAAAATTGTATGTTAAATTTAAACATTCTATGAACCTAGTAGTACAATTTTATGTTGCTTGGTGGCAGCACCAACGTGTCTCAATTCGCAATTTTTATAAATAAATTCAAAAAAATAAAATATTAAAAAAATCGTGAATGTATGCTTTCCACCGCGCGGTAACATAAAAGTGTAACAGACTTGCACAAACCAAAGTTCTATTTTTATATTGTTACTTGTTCACTTGTGTTTCAAACAGAAATGTATGGATCTACTTTTTTAGGCTTAGAAAATATATTTAATTAATATGTACCAAAATTACTACGCGAACTAACGAGATTTTGCACTATTTTCTAACAATTTTTATGAATGAAATATGTATAAATTAATTCAGAAATGAACACAAGATGGTACTAGAAGTTTCAATTTTATTTTATATAGAAATGAATTGAAATATTAATTCAAATAATTACTAAATGGGGACATTGGTTGTTTTTACATTAAACCGCATTAATTTAAAATTATTTTGTGATAATAATATTAATTTTATTTCATTTTAAATTTAAACATATTATTAATTAATACTGTTACAAATTAAATAAATAAAATGCAAATTTTGGATCGCAGCAATCCATGCTCTCCTGTCATCTAGCGCACATTAATTCACTTGTTTTTCTCGCGTATGCGATAAGACAGCCCTTACCGTCGCGTATTTATACAAAGTTTTTCGGGGTATAATGATCGATATAAATAATGATCTATACGTCAATCAATTCCTTGATCTTTCGCGTTCATTTTGGTATATAAATCATGTAGTGAGTCAAAAAAATTCGAGTGTTTTCAAGATAGGAAAAATATGTCGCTGCTCAGTATGGCGGACAAGGTAAGAATTTTTTTGGTGTTAAATAAATAAATAATGAATAATGATTTATTATATGAATAAAATAATGATTGTTGATTAATATACTACACAGTTGAGTGGTTGAACATGAAATAAATATCAGTTCGTGTGCACCAGATTACCTTGACTTATACTTAATAAGAAAGCCGTTCACTTCTTAAATAAAAACAAGATTATTTATATAATACTGCAACTTTACGCTACAAAAATTGTATTTTTATTTGTTAAACTTTTTAAATAATCCTTGCACAACTAAATTTCGTATTAAAATTGTTAAATGTCAATAAAACAACAGGTTTTTAGGATATAATCGCATAGAATGTTCAAATTTTTCTTTATAAAATTGGAAATTTGTATACAAACATTATCAAAAATGGTACACTTTTGGAATAATATTCGGTAGAATCGAGTGGCAATATAGCCAAGTCCATATTTATACCCATTTTGAGTTATCGAGCCTTAAAGTCATATATAAGAAATTACTCGTTTTCTCCAAAATCTTCAAAATTTTCAAAAATTCAATGGGGCGAGGGGGAGCTCTACTATTGTAATATTTACTTGACATTTGAAAAATTTAAATATCACAATAAATATATATAATAAACATCCTGTATATTATAAAGCATTATTATTTCAAAATAATAGAAACTAGTTCATATTATGGTCTTATGCATATGATTTGTCAGATGCCTATGTGTTAACAAAAAAAAATACATGTAACTAATTTAATAATAATTTATGTAACAAAATATTTACACGGAGAGTTCTCCACAGTTCAGAAAGCGTTGAAATATCATAATTTTTGTTCCACTTTATTTTAATAAAATTGTTTCCTTTCAATTTATATAAAAGTACTTGTGGTTTCATTTTTTTCAAGAATGACAAGTAAATAATTTAAATTGTTAAGATGACTTTAATACATTAAGTACAGTAGATAAAGACTCTATTAAATGCTTAATAATAAAAGAGAAAATGATTTATTTAATGATATTATTTTGTGTCATATGTTTCATCCACTACTACATAACGAAATAAATATAGTTAAAAAAGAAAACACTTGAATTCAAGTGTGTATAGTTTTCAATATACCAAATTAGTATTTCTTTCCCATATGTTAAGGCCATTGCTTGCAAATTACAAGTGTTCCTTGAGTTCTAAAAATACTATCCTTCTAAGAATTATAAATTAACTTGGTGACAGCAACAGAAAACAGTAGCTGGTCGTAGGGTGCTTTGGAATTGGAACCCCGTCGATAGGCGGATGTTTCGAACGTGACCTACTGTGATTTGACGAATAACAGATGCGGAAAGAAATATTTGACAAATTGTTAGAAAAAAATCTGTGACGACATGATGGCAAATGGTGCAAGATACAAGCATCATGTGTGCTTCATTCTAATGTATTTAATAATTATTCTAACGCAAGACTAATTAGTAACACTATGATTAACATATGAGCATTTTATTTTAATTCTCAAGTTTATTAAGCAAAATTCTAGAATCCTTGATGAACCGTTATTTTTTAATTAAACATTGTACAAGGTCACTACGCATGTAATTGTGAAAAGTTTAGAAAATATTGCACGATTTTTTATCTGTTCTTTGATCGAAAGAATAAGAAAAGAAATATCCCTATATTTTTACCTTCCGTCACCTTTAGGTAATGAAGGTATTGTCTTTGGGCAAAACATTCGAGAATACGATTATACTAAGGGTCATTCAATAAGTAAAGAGACAAATTCTATAATTTTAAAACTATTCAATGAATGCGTGTACAATCTTTTCAGGGGTGTTAGTTGGTAACCTTGGGATATGCTCTGATCAGCTGTTTCATCATTTTATGTCAACATAACCTCAAAATTTTCAGTTCACCATGGCAAGTCCACTAGAAGATTGCACCTTAGAAGAGCAGCGCTCAGTCATTAGATTTTTAGTCGCAGAAGATGTAAAACCAAGTGAAAAATTTTCTAGAATGTTAATACAGTACGGTAAAAGTTGTATGAACCGTACGAATTTTTACAAGTGGGTTGATCGGTTTAAAAGTGGCCGAACAAGTGTAGGTGATGAACCCCGATGTGGACGTCCAGTCTTTTGGGACTCACAGGGTCCAGTCTATTGCGATTTCCTTGAAGATCAGCGAACTATCAATAGCCAATACTACTCTGAGATGCTAGAACACAAAGTTAGACCAGCTATCAGGAACAAACGCCGTGGACTCTTGTTAAAAGGAGTCATTCTTCAGCACAATAACGCCCGCCCTCACACAGCCCAGCTGACCCGTGATAAGCTTCAAGAATTGGGTTGGGAGGTCTTACCTCATCCTGCCTACAGTCCCGATCTCGCCCCATCTGATTTTTACCTATTTGGACCACTGAAAGACGCCCTACGTGGAAAAAGATTTGCTAACAATGAGGAAGTTAAGGAAGCGGTGCAAAAGTGGCTTCGGGGTAAATCGAAAGAATTCTTCGCCAAGGGAATTAGGAAGCTGCAAGAAAGATGCGACAAGTGCATAACTGTGGGGGGTGATTATGTTGAAAAATAGGCTTAATTTTGAAAGATTGAAATAAACCGTTTTTGAGCTATAGCCATTTGTCTCGTATTATGTATACATAGAACTGACGGAGGATAATGTGCTGGCCACATCAGATTTTTTTTCTTTCATATTACGAGTATTAAATTATAGAACCGGGATGGTAAGACTTGCAACTATAACGGTGTTTAATGTTAATTTTTTTAATGTTAATTAACTGGTGTATCATTATTATATTAATGTTACTCCTAATTATGTTACGAGTACTTATGCCAGTGACATTTCAAAATGTCATTTTTATTGACATTTAAATGAGTGGGTCATCATTTTCATATTTAATACTTTCTTTGCCTTAATATAAATACATACATACACTAATTGAAGTATGTTTGCAATCTGTTATGTATTAGAAAGTTATGTTTTTATGCTCATCTCAAGTATTTTTAGTAATTATAGAAGTATGTACCGTTTGCTCTTTGCAATAGTTATAATAACTTTATAATATAAAATAATTTAGATAAAATATAATATGCTATTTCCTTGATTATATAATAATTAATTTTCCTATTCATATGTACTTTCAAATTGAAGAGCCTTTGGCAAAAACAATCATAGTTCAAATATTGTAAATATAATTTACAATTTGGTAAAACTTTCTCGCATAAAGTGTCTTAGTCACAAGTTATTACATTTTAAAGTCTGAGCGTTTCTATAAAAACGGCCCATAAAAATGTCTAGTTATGTTTTAAATTTCCTAAAATCCAATTATAACATTTTTGGGATGATGTCTGTGTGTGTCTGTGTGTGTGTGTGTGTGTGTGTGTGTGTGTGTGTGTGAGTGTGTGTTTGTGAGGACGTTGGAGGTACGATTTCTCAAATTCTATAAGACTAAAGACCTAACACTAATGGAAAAAGTTGAATAGGTTTTGGTAACAATTGGACAACCGGAAGTGGTAATTTCTAAAAAAAAAATCTAAATAATATTTTTCTAAAATTTGTTATTACAATCTGATACATTTAACTTTTTTATTATATCTCTGGGAGGTACGAGTACATTTAATATATATTATTGTATTCTTAATTAAATATTTAAAATTATAGGTATATTAATATTACATACGAGGTGTGTTCAAAAACTATCGCGAATTTTGAATTTTCGCGGGTTACGTATATTCGAATTTCGATCTTTTTGTGGCTTTATGTTGGTACTCTTGTCTCTCACTTATGTCGACAAGCTCGGCCATTTTGAATGTTCACTTACTTGTTGACAGCTGCTTTGCTTGCACGTGTTTTGGATCGTCTTCGATTTTTACCTATTGTGCTTATTCGTTAAAAACTGACTATGAATTTTTTGACCAAGACAATATCTTTCTTATCTAAAGGCGACGGAACGTAGAAAAAAATAATTCATTTAAAATTTGTCATTGTCATAAAATGTTTTTATCAAAGAAGTTATTTCATTTCTACGAGTAGAAATGAAATAACTTCATTTTTATGAATGAAATGAATTATTTTTTTCTACGTTCCGTCGCCTTTAGATAAGAAAGATATTGTCTTGGTCAAAAAATTCATAGTCAGTTTTTAACGAATAAGCACATTAGGTAAAAATCGAAGACGATCCAAAACACGTGCAAGCAAAGCAGCTGTCAACAAGTAAGTGAACATTCAAAATGGCCGAGCTTGTCGACATAAGTGAGAGACAAGAGTACCAACATAAAGCCACAAAAAGATCGAAATTCGAATATACGTAACCCGCGAAAATTCAAAATTCGCGATAGTTTTTGAACACACCTCGTATATCCTTAAGAAATACCGCTAATACCGCCATGAGTTTAAAGAATTTTTAACATATTAGAAGCGTAGGACAAAATTCCTCACAGAACGAAAGAAGAAATATAATTTCAATTATTTGTGCGTACAAGAAATGTTAAATTCGTTACTTATAAGGCGCGAGCAGTCATGTGACTTTGTTATTCATTCAAATTTTCAAAATATTCTGATGTTTATTTGTCATCAATAGTATGGAATATACTTGTCGAGGAAAATAATCCACATGGATTTGGAAAATCATAATGTTTTGAATATTTCCGCATTCTTCTCTAAGATAGTTAAAACATAAAATCGTAATGTAAAGACCCTAAAACGTGCTTATTCAATGAAAACTCACCACCGAATTTTTTGACCAAAGACAATACCTTCCTTACCTATAAGTGACGGAAGGTAAAATCAGGTATGAATTTATACATTTGTATGCATCATATTATCTTCTATGAAGAACATGTGTAGGTGTCATGTTATACATACAAATAATCTCTCTACAACAATAATGTACACCTATTCAAAAATATCTGATTCATTTAGGTCTGGTAACAGTATTATTTTCTATACGAGGGTGTATGTATGTGTATATATGTATTAGTGTGACCTCTATAAGTCTATAGTACAGACTAAAGAATTGTACAAGTGACATTGTTAAGATCATTATACTGAGTCGAATTCAAGGTGATATACTTTTTAAGAAACAAAAAAGGATCCTGGTATGTTTACCTTCTAACTATTATAGATATGATCTACCATTTATAATTTAATAATTTATATAATTAAACGATAATTCATATTTATTAATATTAATATTTAGTCTTTTTATAAAACAACCGACAGCTTTCTTAGCTTGTATATTTCTGTAAATATAAATTATGTATAAATTTTCTTGCAAAATATTCTAAATTTCCAGTAAAATTATTTCATAAATTATGCAAATTACACTTGATACTGACATCTTCTTCTTTAGCTTTTCCCATTCGTTAGGAGTCGCTATTTTTTATTTTCTTCTTGCGTGTCGTTCTCATTCAGTTCCTTTTCTCTCAAGTCTTCTACAATACAGTCCTTCCATCTTATCTTTGGTCTTCCTATGTTTCTTTAAACTACTATTACTAAGCTATTTTTCTGCCAATGTATTCTTTATCTCTCCTCATGACATGTTCAAACCAATGTAATCGTCTCTCTTGTATCTTTCTGGAAACTTCTAACACTAGAGTTATTTTCCTTATTCTTTCATTCCTTATTCAGTGTCCCTAACATCTACTTCAACATCCTCATCTCTGCCATATTCATTTACTTTTTATTGACACTGACATCTGTCAATTTGAATTATCTGAATATATTAGCAGTTTCCATGGTTAGCATAGCTCAACTCTATATCTATTGAATATATTGTATAAAATGCAATCACATCGTATAGAGAATAACATATTCTATAAAATTCATAAAACATTAAATTTCAATAATTGTTATTTAACTGCGTTTTTCAAGAAAAGTTGCAAATGAAGTACTTCCGGTGGATTTTGTTAAAGGTGACGGGAAGTATAAAAAAGTTATTTTTTGAGTGGCCCGTTTTTCAGTGTCACCTGTATACTATGTTTTAAAATGCAAGAACATACTAAATATTTTTTCTTCTTCATTATAAATTGGTAAAACAAACGCAAACCTTGGTTTTATCTAGGATCAAGCATCAAGCAAGCGTTGCTCGTATGCCATCCATGACCTACTGCATATAGATGCAAAAGATAACCCCGAACCTAATATAAATACCTTTTCGTACAGCATTACAGCAATGATATTGTCAGAAAAATTGACTCTGACGAGTCGCTCAATAAAAATATAAATATCGTAATTATGACAATTTTTGCTTGCTTTATTTATATTACATATTGTTCTCGTTGAAATGTATTGTTGGTAAAAGTATTTCTTGTTCAAACAGTAAGTCACGAATCCTTCTTATCAGAAGAAGAAAGTGAATTTCTACTTTCTCTAATCATGACAATAATGACAATTTTCTCAATGGTCATTCACAGTCCAAAAACGCTTACTAATAGTCATTATGCGTTTTAAGTAGTAGAAAGAAACCATACTTTCCAACCAGTGACCATACAATCACTTTGCAAAAATACTATAAATATAAAATAAAATTTTTGAGGGTATCATCTCCGTTGTATCTACTGGTTTTCTCTTTCCGGTTCCGGTCCGCCAGCTGTACCGGAAGTGACATTTGGTTGAACTTCTCCAAAGTTAAAATAAGTCAACCGTTTCTGAATTTCTATTCTACTACACTGTGTTGTTACCTTTTGTCATAAAGAATGTGTTTTTTGATTGTAAGTAGGACGTCTACGTCTACTTGATATGACTTAAGTAGAATCAAAGCAGATATCTCTCGATTGTCTCTTGTCTATTGGTAGTCAATTGTTCGCGTAGGAGAAATTATCTAGAAAGTTTGGGAAGTGATTTTTTTATTGAGAATGTTTGTGAGAATGATTTCGTTTTTAAATTAATTGTTTATTGATATAGGAAATAGTTATTTAAAATTGTTGGCAAAGTATATAATTTGATTGTATATACATAAAAATGTCTGGAAATTTGATTGAAAGTATGAATACAATTTAATGGACAGGAAACACCTTTACTTTTTAATTATCGAAAGTATTGGTCTATTTCTTATAGATTCAATTAATAAGTGTAACATTTTTTATATAGTTATGTATCTGCATAAATTTATTCGTACTCTCTGAAATAAATATATTAACAGCAATAAAAAATAATTTTTAGGTTACAATAGTGTAGACCATATTTGGGCATTTTTTTATTGTATGTATTAATAAAGGGTACAGTGTTATTAACTAAATTTCTCATTTAAACAATAATCTACGGGCAAATATATGACAAAAGACAAGTCCCAAATTTTTTCGTTCCAACTGTAAATAATACAATATTTATGTTAGTATTATCTATAAAACTAAGGGTAAAGGTAACTGATAATATACTCAATTAATTGTCATCTTAAATTTTATTACTTTAATAAATTTGCGAATTATTAAAGACGAAAACATTTGTCACATGCAGACAATGGTTTATTTGCATTTAAATTATTATTAAACCTAAGAAATTTTATTATAAGCAATGTATACATTCTATTAATACACCATATCAAAATTTGTTGAATTGGAGTAATAATCATCCAGAAGTTTATTTATTCTTGCTTTTAATATAATTGTAGGTGGTACTTTAATAAATAAATATCACTTTGCAAATAATTTTACTTAAAAAAATAACATTTAATATAGTAATTAATTCAATATATAGTCAGTTTTATAAATAATACTAACATAAATATTGTATTATTTATTGTTGGAACTAAAAAAATTAGCACGTGTCTGTTGTCATATATTTGCCCTTAAATTATTGTTAAAATGATACATTTAAGTAATAACATTATATATAAATCTAGTTGTATTAATACATAAAATAAAAAATTGCCCAAATATAGTCTTAACTATTGTAACCTAAAAATGTATTGTTGCTGTTAATATTTTTTTTTCAGAGGGTACGAATACATTTGGGGTTGGTTTGTAATATAAATGTTTGGATTTTTAACTTCCGTCACCTTTATGTAAGGAAGGTTAAACCGGAAGCACTACCATTATGCCAAATACCATGATTTGTGAGTCCCTAAGCCAAGTTTACATATATATCAATTAAAATAATTATAAATAAAAAAGATATTTTGAGTGGCCCGTTTTTCAGTATCACCCTGTATAGCTTAGGAATATGTATACAGGTCTTTGTTCTTATTTAACCATTAAAATACAATTAAAAATTATGCCCGTAACGAAAGAAATATGTGTGGATTTTAAAATAGAATTGTTTAATATGTGAAACAATTTAAAATTCTAATGCATTTCCGTTTAAAATATGTAAACATATAGTGGGTTCGTAATTCATCGCGTGGTAACAAAATGGTAGCTTCTTCATAATTTAATTCTAATGATTGCTGGCTACCCACTTGTCTTTAATTTAATGGTGTTTTTACTCTGGTTATTCTAAGGTCATTGCCAAATTTAAAATTCTTCATATCTGCCTAAAATTTATAGATTTTAATTAAAAGTTAAGGTGTATTATTTATTATTAGCAATGACTATGAGTAACATATTTTTTTGAACATTTCACTTTTGGTATTTACTTAGAAGTTTTAACATTTCAAATAGAAAACCGCAATACTTAACAATCTATTTGATTTTTTTTTGGAGATATCAACGTGACGTCAAGCTACAAACTTTTATATTTAAATTATTTTATTTAGACAATGGGTATCCTTCATGGTTCACTGTTTAACAAACAAAAATTAGAAGAATTTTCAGTGATTTCAATGCAAAATTAAACGGGGAACTTCATAAATATAATAATTTTATTTAAAAAAAATGTATTATAAATAGATATAGTGTTTGTTTGGTTTCTTAAGACTGATAATTAATAAGCATACTATTGTACGGTTCCTGTATTGCAGATATATAAATATTTATATGTATTAGTTTCAATATAACATCGTTTCTTCATATCCTTTTAGTTTTTTGAATAGATATTTCATGTAACATATCCTTATCCGGTTTAACTTTTACCGTATTACCAACATCAGAAAACTAAAATATATCGTCTACAAAATATATGGTTTGGTGCGAGAACAACCAATCTCGTTATCTATATTCTCTAATGAGGTGTCGCAAAAAGAGACAGTTATTGGATTCATGCTAAAAATAGCAGAATTTAATGATTAAGCACGTTTTAAGGTCCATATAATCCAATTTTAATATTTTTGCGATGATGTCTGTGTGGGTGTGGATGTATGTGTGTATGTATGTGTGTTGGAAGGACGATTTCTCAAAAACTATAAGACTTAATATCTGTTTAACTACGTTTTCTTTCAATCGGACATTATTGGAAAGAGCTGAAAAGGTTTTGGTAATAATTGGCAACCGGCAGTAGCAGATTCTTAAAAAAATTCTTCTAAATATTATTTTTTGATAATTTTAATACATATATTATATTATTTCTTATTATATTAATTGTTAAATATATAAAATTATAAGTATATTACATATACCCTTCAAAAATACTGTCAATCCCGACAATGAATTAGAAACATTTCAAAAATTAGAAGAGTAGGACAAAATTTCTTCATAGGATGAATTTAGAATTAAAAAATCTAAATATAAAGAATAAATATAAGTAGAATTTTTGGTGTAGAGTGTAGGTATACAAGAAATGTTAAATACAATAGGGCGCGAGCAGTCATGTAACTTTATTGGCCTTGACAAGCAGATATGGGGGCCCGTGTCAGAATGATAACTAGTAATTATGTACATAGATGTCAAATGTAATAATTTTTCATTCTTAATGTAGTGGTTTTCCAATTCCATGTGGTTTATTTTCCTCGACAAGTAAATTCCACACTCCTGGTGAAAAATTTTGACATTTGATATCTATGTACATAATTACTAATTGTCTTCAGTTGACAGAGAAGGCAATAATTTAAATATTGTATTTTTAGAGACAATTTTCTTGTGAATAAAGAGTAATATGAAAGAAAAAAATCGATTAAAGCAAAGAAAAAAAAATCGTGCAACATCTTACAGTAACTAAACATACTAATAATATTTTTCTTTCTTTTCAGCGTCGTTTCAAGTTGGCTGCCCTGATTCTCCGGTCATCGGTAAGTGGTAAGTGATTAAATTTCTAATACATCCTATATATTCTCTATATTAATTGCTATATATCTCGATATCTAAATAAACATTGCGGAGAAGTATTTTTTAATTAACTTCTTCAACGTTGGAAGCATTTTTACTGGGAAAGCACATACGTTTAACACACATCCAAGTGTCTGTCTTCCTTCTTTGTGCTGTAGGCAACGAAAGGAAAGTTGAAAATCAAGTAGAAACAAAAATAAGTCGAAAAGTTTCTCGACGGAATATTTTGAGAACTAGAAATCGGGAGATTTATTTTGATAAATTGCCTATTATATTTTTGTATTATGAATACTTTTATTGTATTTGGAAATAATATGTAGTTATCTGGTGCACTTTCTACATCAGATATGAGTGACTGTATATAATATTTTTACTTGTAAACGTTCAATATTTTAGAAATGGTACAATTGGCACAAAATTTCTGATATGTTTGCAATATTTTGACTCATATTCTGAACCTCAGGGTCTTAAATGTTTAATTTAATAAGTATTTAAACAAAACACATATTAACAAAAAATAAGTTGCAACTATCGCTATGGTTTCGTGCAAAAGATTTATAGGTGAAATATAGTGAAAATGATTAGGCGGAAGACTGAAAAAACTTTATATAATGAAATATAACTTGTAGAAATTATTGGGTGTCCAATCGTTATTCCTAATTATTTGAAATAATTGTACTTTATTTTCGTACCACACGTTGGCACTACTGAGAATGATCATGTTGTGTCAAATAATTTTATATTCCGTAAAAAAAATTAATATATACGTTTCTTTAATACTAGTATATTTTAAAAATTAATAACAACTAATAATTACTACAAGTAATATTTCTTTTTATAAGGTATTTTCAGGTTGATGACGTGAGTCTTCTGTCTAATCATTTTCACCATATTAGCTTCACACATTTTACGATTAAGGCCCATAATAGCTTATATTTTTTGACGCGGATAATTTTTTTAATAGAATGCGGCATTCGTTTTTTGACATTTGTTTGACAACGCAAACAAATTATGAATAATTTTGTTGAATCAATCGTAAAAAAGTATAGTGTGCAACACATGAGTGAAGTATTTTTACACGAGCTGCAGGCGAGTGGTACACCATACGAACTTAATAGTTATTAATACACAATATACTATTGTTAAATAACTTTAATTCGTAAAAATTCACACCCAATAATAGGTATAAGGTATATAAGATATGCAGACATAATTATTTTAAATTGGTAATTAATCTTGCATTTTTATGATAATTATTTATGATACACTTGACACATATAAATACAATATAATTAATAGTTTAAAAAATCTATAAATATTTTTTTATTTATTGAACAGCTAGTATAATAAATAAATTTAATAGGCAATTAACAATTAATTAATACTATTTTATTGTTACTTATTGTTTATCGTGAGAGCCCGTGAGGTGACTCCTGCTATGCGCCCTTAACGATACAACAGAATATCATCACCTACAAAATAAGTAATAATAATGAACCGTCATGATATATTTATTTATTTATTCAATTTTGAACAAATAATTTTCAGTATACAATTTATTTTAAATAGAACCAAAACAAATTTAAAGAAAAGATTTTTTTTTGACCAGTGGTTCTCAAAATACGGAACTTATCTTTTTATTTTAATTGGCAACACATATTTTTTATTTTCTCATTCGTTAAGAATATAATTTTGAATTAAAAATTAAAATAAAATTTTGAAACATTTTCGCAATTTTGAGCTCAGCGTACCACAAACAAAAAATTACTTAACTATTACTCCAATACTCTAGAAAATCTAAATCTTATCCTTCAACTTTAACTTTCTATTGTTACCTTGTGAATTTGTAAAATCCAAAACCGCCACCAAAATCACAAAAATCCACATGTTACACATATTGTCACACCATATCACATCACCATTGCACCGTCAACTGTCATACACACCCACACACACTTCAGCAGACGATCGACTCTGGATGACCGCAGCGAAAGAACTGCTGGCTTTACTTAAGACAAATGAATGTCGCGCCATGGGAGCCGCGATCGCGAGTTGGGTCACGTGGTCACTGTGTTATGACGTCACGGAATAAGTGGGTGAAGTAACGGAATGGGATGAGTAAGAATTGATATTGATTTTACAAGAAAAATGTTTATTGTGGTGTTGTACCCATTTCTGGGTGGTAAACCTTTTTATAAGTTGAAAATATAACATTAATTTTATCAAAAATAGATTCCTTGGATCAAAATTCATATGGGTATTTTTTTTATTAAAATATACCGTAGGATACATTTTTTATTAAAATTTGAAATTTTGATTTCAGTTGTATTTATGCTTTGAGGGTTCCCACCAGGGGCGACTCGTTATTGAGGCCCCATGGCCGCGCACCCCCTATTATAAAACCTTAATAGCTATTTGTGTATTAAGAGCGCAAAATAGGACATTGTCGAAATCGACAATGTCCATTTGCGCTCGAAACACTTAAAGAAAAAAACGTCTTTTATATTTAATTTTAATTTATCATTATTTCCCATTCTTCTTGACCTATTGCTTCAATCTAATCTAAACATTTTATACTTTCGTTTTTGTAAATGAATGCCCTATTTTATTTTCACAATAGTGCGGCATTTTTTTTGGCTATGTAATATACCGACAGAGCAGTTATATGTCAGATTTATTTGTTCAGGTTGTAAATGTGTCACTACAGTGCCATTAGTTCCTGACTAAACGTTTCCATTAAGAATGTAGACAAGTGACATTTGTCAACATTGTATAGTTAGAAATTTGGACAGCGAGCGTTTTTTCTACTTTGTCGCGCTAGAGCGAGAGAAAAATAATTTCTCATTTCATATAATTCAACTGTAACGTTAGTAGTTATTAGTGAAATATATAAAAAATAAAATGGACGCGAGGTCTGTCGCTGCGCTGAACCCTGGGCCGCTCAGGGTATAGCGGCCCGCGTTACTATAACAACGTGATGTTTGTATGACTAGTGTGGACTAGCTATTAACTGAAAAAATATATTTGAAAATCATGTTTCTTTTTAAATAATGCCTTTCTCATAAATTTATATTCTTTGCGTATGTTTTTATAAAATACAAAAACATATACTGTAAATAAACCATATGGAATCATAATTTGATTTAAATGTCAACATCACTGGGCAAACATTAACACAGAGGGCAGTATAGTAGATAATTATATATCTGTAACTCTATGACATACGTCATTATTATTTGTATAGACAAACGTTAAATAATTTTTCTCTTTTTAACATAAAATGTTATAAGCTACTGTATTTTTTCTTCGAACAAGTGACCTTGAATAGTCATCTTTCGTTAATAAAACTAGCATCTGTATACATACCAAATGCAGTGAAGTTATTTGCAAGTAATATATCAAACGGCTTATAAATAACATATATGATACTAGAGAAAAGAATAAAATACCCGTATTTTTTTAAATTGATTAATTTTTTGCAGTTTACAAGAAATAAATGATTAAAATTTTGGAGAAGGGGTATAGTGACGTCAACGTTGTTTATTATTCTTTACGCCGAATATTCTGCAACCATTACATATGTGACGTAACAATGTATATTACATATACAACCGTCAATACATATATGTAAACAATGTTTCTCTTGTCCAAATTATCAATAAATAAATATTTTTTACCGTAATTTTGTCCTTTTAGATGCATATATTATTATGGTAATATCCTTATATTTTTAAACAATTTTAAAATATAATTACATATTTTTTTTCGACAAAATAGTACACTGACACATAACCTTGTTTCCTAATGTCAAAATCAAAGTTTAAGCAAGATGTATACCCATATAATAGCAAATTTACACAAAATTCCCTTGAGAACTTTATTAAGTAATAGCGTAAAAAATTATATAACGCCGGTAAATCATAATATCGCGTCTACAAAATTGTTTTCTAATTTTAATCTTGTAAATAACCTTAAATGTAATACAAAAATTAATAAAAATGTAAGTTCTTATAGTATATAATTTAAATTAACGTATAATTCGTTAAATTTACCGTATTTTAGGCCCTGAACCGATTGCATAACGAATATATAGGAGTGTGCAGACTTCTCCACCGATCTGGTTTGAAAGATTTTAGCAAGATTTGTACAAATTTCGACAAAAAAAGTTTGCACACTAGTGCAAGCAATAATCAGCAACAAAATCCGGATAATAAGAATAATAAAAACAAGAAAGATGATGACGAAGATAATAAAATATCTTCATTATTAGCTAAAGCATTTTTGTGGATGTTAACAGCTTATATGGTCATAGCTATTATTTCTTTAATATTTCCGAGCAGTAATCAACCAGAAGTCATCAGATATGTATCTTGGAACGAATTCGTTCACCATATGCTCGCTAAAGGCGAGGTTGAAGAAATTATCGTGCGACCTGACGTAGATATAGTTACAATTATTCTTCATGAAGGCGCAATTGTCAAAGGGAAAAAAGTAATACAAATATTTTATTTATTAAGATGTGCTTCCATTGTTGTGGTTTGTAGGTCGAACATAGAACCTTCCATATGAATGTAGTAGACGTGCAAAGATTTGAGGATAAATTACGGCAGGCGGAGAGACGGTTAAAAGTGAAGGAAGGTGTACCGGTTACTTATGAAAGAGGCGGAGATACAGCTGGGAAGTTGTTAATATCGTTACTAATTGTTGGTATTTTAATGTCGCTTTTAAGCAGAAGTAAAGGCCTGAGATCTCCTATAGGCATGGACACTTTTGTAAGTTTATTTTACATATTATGCTCGACGGATTTAAATTTCCCGCGTCCCAAATATTGATTATTGTCGTTTACTTTTCACACTCAGATGGGGCTAATATTTTGATGTCCATCCGGCGGTTTATTTTTAATATTTATAGATGTCGTTAATTGTATTTCGCATTTTGTCTATAATCTATTCGGGTTAAGAATGGACTGCGTGGCGCTTCAGAGCTAGTCCGTTGTACACAAAACATTAGTTATAGAGAAAGTGATTAGGCGGAAGACTCATGTCATCAAAAAGAAAATGAAAAAAAGCATTACTATTAATATTTACAATTATTTCTAAATCAATCGTTATTCTTTTTACGGAATATAAAATTATTTGAAATAATTTTAATTTATTTTCGTATCATACGTTGACACTATTGATAACGACCATATTGTTTTAAATAATTTTATATTCCGTAAAAGGAATAAGGATTGACTTAGAAATAATTGTAAATTAATTAATATATACGTTTCTTTAATACTAGTATATTTTTTCTTCTTTTTTAAACAATAAATAACAACTAATAATTTCTACAAGTTATATAAAACTTCGTATAGTATGTAACCCCTCTTTGTAGACGCAAATGGGCAGGGCCAAATTCACCCTGGTCGACCCTTTAACCGGCCCTGGAAAAGGGGTCCATTTTTCTGACGTAGCCGGTCTTCGCGAAGCCAAAATAGAAGTCATGGAATTTGTAGACTATCTCAAACGCCCTGAACACTACAAAAATTTGGGCGCTAAGGTTCCAAAAGGAGCCTTATTGTTAGGGCCTCCAGGGTGTGGTAAAACCATGCTTGCAAAAGCGGTCGCAACTGAATCTAACGTGCCTTTTTTGTCAATGAACGGGTCGGAGTTTATTGAAATGATAGGTGGGCTTGGAGCTGCCAGAGTTAGGTAGACACTCTCCATTTTAGATGGGAGTACCTATAATAATACAATCGTTTTGTAGAGATTTGTTTAAAGAGGCGAAAAAGAGGGCACCTTGTATTATATACATAGACGAAATTGATGCGGTAGGGCGTAAACGCAGTTCACAAATCGGCAGTTCTGGGGTTAGTGGTGAAAGTGAACAAACTTTAAATCAGTTATTGGTTGAAATGGATGGTATGGCATCCAAAGAAGGTATTATTATGTTGGCTTCAACAAACCGTGCAGACATTTTGGATAAAGTAAGTTTTAAAATTATTTCGGATATGACACATTTAAAATAATAAATTATACATAAGGGGTGATGCTTAAAATTTGAGACCATTTTAACTGAATTTTTAAACCTATATAGCTGTGGTACATTATGAGAAATAAACAATTATATATTATAGAAGCAGGTATTTTTAAATTTAAATTTTCCATATTTTTTTATTTTACACAATTTTTGTTTTAAAATGAGAAAAAAATTACTGAAAATACCGGACATATGTATTCCCGCCACTGTGCCTATTTGAATTGGGTGCCCTGATTGGATGGTCGCTCCGTGGAGGGTGGGGGTAGGCACATTCTTGAGGGTGGGGCGTGAAGTTGGTTTAGTCAGCATTATGGAGTGGAAGGTGGTGGAGTGCGCATTTGCTGTCGAGACATCGTAGTCATGTTGCGATCTCCTCAGCGCTATACTAGCAAACATGCAGGTATAGCGCTATGCAATATTTCTATCGCTTAATATAGTTATATCATGGAACCATTTTACGCAGAATTAATTGAAATTTTAAGTACATCTCAACTGAAGTATAATCTACCTGCTCTCCAAGTTTTAAAACAATTGACTACACGGTACCTGAGATATTTGCAATTAAATTTGGCCTTTTTAACTCGTGAAGAATAGGAAATGGCAAACACAACATTTTAATCAAACTTTTATGTCCATACCGACATTTAATAAAAAAACTAGTATGTTATAGAAAACTAATTAACGGATGTAAAAATTTGAAAGTTATTTACCACCCAGATTTAATTTTATTGCCTCTAGAAAATTATAATCTGAAGATACGATAAATAGGTAGAATTATACTTGACAACCATGTACAAGCGTTCCAGATGGAGTATCAGTTAAATTAACAATGCCCGCTTGGTATTAGCGAATAAGAGATGATCTTTGGTAAAAGGAATTTCAGACGTACATTCGAAGGAAATATTTTTTAAATTAGTATTTACGTGAAAAATACTACATTTGTAATTTTAAGAAAGAAATATATTAATTTGTTTTGCAGTTTCCATTTGTAGTTTAGAATTAGTATTATATCTCAAAATATTACTTTTATATCTGAATGTACCAATAAATGTCTAGGTGCGACGTTGCCACAGTTATTCTTCAACATTAATACTTTAGTATGAATATATTGAAATACGACACTTGTGCATGTGTTAGTGCGATTGGTACAGTTCAAAAAAATAAAGAAAATTCATTTGTTACGGTGTTTGACATTAGCTTTTAACTATTTTTATACAATTTGTGTATATAATGTTAAAAAATATAAGTTATTGCAAATATAACCTGCATTAGCTTAATTTTTATTTTGAACATAGAACAAGTTTTTGAATAGATACACTCGAGTCTCAAATTTTAGGCATCCCCCTTATTTAATGCCCTATTGTCACCATTAATAAATTCGTAGGCTCTTTTACGTCCGGGTCGTTTCGACAGACATATTCTAATAGACCTACCAGATTTAGAAGAACGACAACAAATATTCGAACAACATTTAAAATGTATTCATTTAGAACTGTCCCCTAAAATGTATTCCAGACGTTTAGCCTACTTAACACCAGGTTTTAGTGGCGCTGATATCGCCAATGTTTGTAACGAAGCTGCGTTACACGCAGCCAGAAATAAGCAAACACAAGTTACCAAAAGTAACTTGGAATACGCCGTAGAACGTCTGGTCGGTAAGATGGATGATTTTATTGCGTAAAAGGGGTTAGTTTGAACCAAAAATTGGGTGGATTTTTAGGGGGTACAGAAAAAAGAAATCATGCCATGTCTCCACAAGAAAAAAAAATTGTTGCTTATCACGAGAGCGGACATGCTTTAGTAGGATGGATGCTTGAACATACAGACGCGTTATTAAAAGTTACTATTGTACCTAGGACTAATTTAGCGTTAGGTTTTGCCCAATATGTGCCTAAAGATCAAAAATTATACTCAAAAGAAGAAGTAAGTGTTTTATTTTTAAATGATGAGCCACTGTCAAAAAATTATTTTATTTCTTCAGCTTTTCGAAAGAATGTGTATGATCCTCGGCGGTCGTGTAGCCGAGTCTTTAACTTTTAATAAAATAACAACAGGGGCCCAAAATGATTTGGAGAAAGCTACCAAAATGGCGTATGCTCAAGTGCGCGAACTTGGCATGAACGAAAATGTCGGTCTTGTTTCTTTTTCTGAACAACAAATAAAAGAATTGGGCAGGAGACCGTTTAGTAAAAGGATGCAAGCTACAATAGATGACGAAGCTAGGAAAATGATCTATCATGCTTATAGACAGACGGAAGAAGTTTTGACAGACAATAAAGATAAATTGAAACTGGTATGTGTCTATTTACGAGAATTGATTGAAAAGTTTCTGGAATGAGGTCAACACACTTGGTCCAACGTTTTTCTAACTTTTCGATTCCCTCCCGAAAATGATATTCTTTGAGGTCCTCAAAATAAACATTTACTGCTTCAATGGTTTCTTCGTTGGATCGAAATCGTTTTTCTTGAATTGCTGCTTTCAGCTTGTCTAAAAATGTGGCGTAGTATTGTCCAGTTACAGTTTTTCCTTTATCAAGATAATCAATTATAGTTGGAGGAAGAAATATTTGGAACTCATTATAGATTCTGCCAATTGGTCGTTATAAAGTTTTATAGACTTTGCGGTAATGGTACTCGGAGCCAGCTAGAGTTTTCTGTCCTGGGCCGTACCCGAAATTTGCATTCAAGATGTACTTTTAAATCTGTATTAAAATAATAATTCGTTTTAAGTGTATTTCCTCTAACGTCAATTTGTAAAGTGAAAAGAGATTAAAATATTATAAGATGTTTCCTAATTATGTACTTTTAAATCTGTATTCAAATAACAATACGTTTAAAACACACTTTTTCTAACAACATTATTAAATACCATTTCTTACCCTAAAATTGATGCCTTCAAGTTCGAATAATTTATGAGTCCTGACCACAAACAAACTCAGCCGTCCATAAAACATTGTAAACCCTGCATAAGTCAGTTCCAAATATTTCTTCCTCCAACTATAGCAGAATACCTTTGGCGTCTCAAAAGACTGACGCCATCACCTTTCCTGCCAATTGAACTGACTTCGCTTTCTTCCATGTCCAATCTACACTTTTGACTGAATTTTCGTCTCTGGAGTGTAGTGTTGTATCCAAGTTTCATCCATGGTTATGAAACGTCTTTTAAAATCGACCGGATTTTTTTTTAAACAACTCCAAATTTTCGGCTCAAGTTCGGCGATCTTCCAGAACATATCATGGACTTTATCCACGATTTCCGGTGTGGTCGCCGATTTTGGGCAAGCTGAACGTGGCTCGTCACAGTGTGTGTTCGGCCACGCTTAAATTCCGAAACCCAGAAAGTCACCGTGGAAAACGAAAGGGAAGCATTCCTTTGGACAGCATCCAACCTGGTCTTGACCTCCGTTGCCGTCTTTCCTTCCAAATAATTTGATCACCGCACCAACTTCGTTTTTATTCATTATCGATTTAATGCTAGGTAGATCAACACAAACGCTTTTTACGATTAGACTGATAGACAGATTGTACTGTTCATATGCAGAGTTAGACAAAACAACGACATACATACATACATAAAATCACGCGTGTCCCACTTAGTGGGTTCACACAAACCCGATAACAATAAGAACAACATCAACATCATACAACAAATCCTTACTCTTAAACATATTAAAGTGACCGATTTTCGGTAGCGAAATACCGCATCCGGATCACAATAATAGTTAGGAAACAATCATCCTTCGCCACACATTCCTATCTAAGCAGACTTCTTACTGATTCCGGAAACTTTTCAAACCACCTCGTATTATATTTGTGATTGTCATATGTTTGTGATTTCATTGTAGTTGGCTGAAAATTTATTACAAAAAGAAACACTGAATTATGCTGATGTCGAGCTATTAATTGGGCCACCACCCCACGGTAAAAAACAGTTGATAGACCCGGCAGATTTTGAAGCTAGTTTAAATAAAGTAAGTTCTGAAAGTTCTGATAGTTCTGAAAATATAAATAGTAAACAAGCTGAAGATGAAGGTGCAAATAAAGATGCGCCCAAAACTTAGTTGTATTATTATAATATATTTATTGTATAATTGTGTATATTTTTTTTATTTCCCTACCTTTCCATCTTCATATCGACGATAAATTTTATATAATTCATCTTCCGGACGTGTCATAAAAGTAGGTACAGTTTAAATTTTTGAATAGTTTATTTGTAATTAATGTATAAAGTTAACATAATTGGTTTCGAGAGCAGAAGAGCGAATTACCAATAAAATTATTAATAAACCGACCCTAAATGACTTATTTATTACTAACAGTGTTGTTGTAGTGTCAAATAATATTTGTGTGTGTTCTATTTTTGTTGCATTTATTTGCCCCTTTAAAAACAATTCCTGTCCCCGTCTATGGAAGATTTTAATAAACTAATTCTTTCAGTTTTGAAGCGTAATCTTAAATACGTCTTTAACCTTTAAGTAGCCTCTGAACTTATAAACATAAATACTTAACCAAATGAGTTATTTTCCAAGAATTGTGGTAAATTTAAGAATATTTACGTTCAAAAGTAAACACTTTAGGCTGCGTGCTTGTTGTAATGAAGAATCAATTATATACTCGCGGAGAAATGATTGAAAATTGTGATGTCTTTTGCAAAAACATTGTCTTGAAATAAAATATAAAAAACTGTACAATGCACAATAAAAACAAGATTTTATAAGTTGTTTTATTATAATTTTAAACTATAGTTTACTATAAAATAGTGACATTAATAATCCTCTCTGAACACCTGTACACGCCTCGAGCGATAATTCAAATAAATTCATATTTTATTGTTAAATTTTACGACCATACTTCTGTTTTCTGTGATGTCTCAATTATTGATACATTCTTTGACGAATTTTGAGTTAATTACAACAATGAATTCAACAATGAGTAATATTTTTCTCGGAAATAATGTAAAGAGGATGTGACGAATTAGAGGCTTAACTACGTTGGTGGCAAGGGTGGTCCATTTTAGTGCATTCCTAACATCGTTGACCACCGAAGTTATAGGTAAAAATGTGTCTCAATCTGGGAGAAAATGACGCCCCAAAAATATCTTTCTATGCTTTTAATATTATAGAATAGATTATTATTAAAAGATTAAAATCAAGCTTAGTTCATTTTTTTTACCTTTCATCTCCTTTAGGTAAGGAAGGTATTGTCTTTGGTCAAAAAATTCAATGATGAGTTTTTAGTAAATAAACACGTTTTAGGGTCCATATAATACGATTTTATCATTTTTATGATGTCTGTATGTGTGTGTATCTGTGCGTGCGAATATGTGTGTGTGTAAGACGAAAGTTTCGGATCGCATTCCTCAAGTTTACATCCAAAAGAACAACTGATGAGATTTTGGTTATAATTGGTGAACCGGAAGTAGACTCATTTGAAGATTTAACAATTAAATTTGATTTATTGACATTTAACGTTATTATAACTTAAAGAATATATTATTCTCTATACGAATTGATTGCATTTTATTCTTCATATTCAATAGATATAGAGGTAAAGAATTTTAAAGAAATTAAATTTTATAAATCAGCCAGCTATGCTAACCATGAAAATTATTAATATATTCAGATAATTCAAATTGACAGATGTTAGTATCAATAAAAAGTAAATTAATGTGACAGAGATGAAGATGTTGAGGAAGACACGGAAAGATACGGTAAGGAAATAACTCTAGTGTTACAAGTTTCTAGAAAGATACAAGAGACGATTATATTGGTTTCAACATGTCATGAGGAGAGATGAAGAATATATTGGAAGAAGAATGAATAGCTTAGTTGAAGAAGGTTGAAGATTTGAGACAAAAGGAACTGAATGAGAACGACACGCAAAACAGAAATGAGTGGAAGAAGAAAATAAAAAATAGCAACCCCTAACGAATGGGGAAAACTAGAAGATGTCAGTGTCAAGTGCAATTTGCATAGTTTGTTTATGAAATAATTTTACTGGAAATTTAGAATCTTTTGCAAGAAAATTTATGTATGGAATTTATATATCACAGGATTGACGGAAGGTATTGTGCTGGCCACATCAGATTTATTTAGGACGTTTTTGTAGAAACGCTCAAACTTTAAAATGTAATACTTTCTGTGAAAAATAGTATTACCAAACAGTTTGGCATTATTTACAAGAATATTGCGAATAAAAGCAGATCAACAATTTTAAACAACAATCCGTATTCTAATTATATCCTCGTCATAGCCTCATAAGCTGACACATACCATACTGAGAATTTCTGTCTGGAGGGGCAGTTAGAACCCACAAGCACGCCTCTGTCTCATAAACAAGTTTTCCAAGTTTCAAGACGAACGTCTCAAGTACACTGCATAATGTTGCAGAGATTTTCCATGTTTTATCCGTTTTCTAAGTGCCTGTGAGTGATTAAAGTGCACCTCCGTAAAGATATCATCTGCACACATGTAAGTATATAGTTCACTGTTGATGGGCATTGTTGGATGGATTATTATCATTATGGTGTACATCAGCGTAGTAAGAAAAACGATGCGATAGGAATTTAAAAGATTTTAATAAAGTTTAATTGTTGTATTTGAGAAATATTGTAGTAATGTTGAAACAAATTTATTTTTGCTATATTGTTTACAAAAGTATTATAATAATATTTTTTATTATTGTTATAAATAATTCAACAAAAATTACAATTGTTGAAATTAAATATTGAATGTAATATTAAAATTATTTCGAATTTTAAATGGCACAAAATGACCCCTGTGGTGCACTCTCCACGTCAACAATGAGTGTCCGTGCGGTGACGCCCGCATGGTACGAATATGTCATCATCATTGATTGGCACACCCAGCAATGGGTAATATGCCGTGAATATATATTTTTATAAATTTATAACAGAATAATTAAGAATTTTTCAAATATAACAATTAAAAATATACCCTTCATAGAAATTTAACATGAGATTTTTGTTTTATACAATTTCCTGTTCTCCTATTCATTTTACGCCAAAGCTTATAGTTGTTATATCCAGATTTTAGTGAATAAGTACGTTTTAAAGTCCCTACAATTCGCTAATAACATTTTTACGATGATGTGTGTGTGTGAGATTGTTGTGTATGTATGATTTTTCAAATTCTATAAAACTAAAGACCTGTGTAACTACGGATTCCTCAATTTAACAGTAATGGGAAGAGTTGAATAGATTCTGGTAACAATTGGACAACCGGAAGTAGTAGTATTTTAACAAAAATTGTCTAAATATTATTTTTTGAAAATTTATGTTATTACAAATATTAAAAAACAAAATTCTCTATCCGACAGATTTAATTTTTTTATTATACCTTATAGATTTAAACATATATTATATATAAAATAATCTGTTGTAGCCCAAACATCTCCATGGTAACTTCTTGAGAAATTAAAATGTCTGTAATTGACAGACAATACTGAAGACTTTTTCTGGGAACGATATTTAATATTTCTTATTGTATTATTAATTTTATATTTAAAAATATAGGTATATTACAATAACTCTTCAGAAATACCGCCAATCCCGTTAATAAATTGGAAAAATCTCGAACATTTAGAAAAATGGAGAAAAATTGCTCATAGGATGAATTTAAAATTATAGAAAATACGTAAATAAAAAGATTAGGTGTAATTAGAATTTTTTGAGTGTACAAGAAATGTTAATACTTATAACTTTTAATTTTGTACAACGTTGCACAGGAAAGCAAGAAATTGCCCAAAAAAAATCCTATGTTAAATCCCTTTGTTCAATTGGGAATTTGCCGTATCGCCGAACGATCGTATGACGTAACTTAGACGTCATGTTATCGCCCGGCGATACAAAAGCATAATCTACACCACAAATGAGAAACTTATTTATAATACATTTCGTCCTTTTTAGGGACAAAATGTTGAGGTGGATTTCACTTTGCGCCCTTCTGTCGGCACTATTTTTCATCTTTCACACAGCAGAAAGCTGTAATGAAGCTGTTTGCGCCTCTATTGTCAGTAAATGTATGCTTACACAATCATGTAAATGCGATTTAAAAAATTGCAGTTGTTGTAAGGCATGTAATATTTGTCTGGGCTATTTGTACAGTGAATGTTGTTCTTGCGTTGGTAAGAATATTTTTTTATATTTATTTGACGTGAGAGTTATTGTTATGATTTTTTTAGACATGTGTCCGAAGCCCAATGATACAGGAAGCTCTTTAAGTAAAAAATCTCAAGTTGAGGATATTTCCAACGCTGTTCCAGGTCTCTTCCAGGCTTTAACCATCGAACCAGACACTGAACGACGTTGGACAGCATTTACATTTCCCGTAGATCACGATTTAACATATTTAAGTCCAAAACAAGAATTGCACATTCAAGTTTTTGGTTAGTAATAAATTTACACAATTAAAATGATATATAAACTGTTAAATTTTGTAGAAAGCAATGGCGTCGCTCACGAAGACCCGGCAAAGCCTAATGTACTGACTATTAATTGTACAGTGGCGTACATGTCTGATTGTATGAGTATTAATAAATGTAAAGCGAATTGTCAAAGTATGGGGGCATCGAGTTATAGGTGGTTCCATGATGGCTGCTGCGAATGTATTGGAAATTATTGTATTAACTATGGCGTCAACGAAAGCAGGTAATAATAATATATCAGTCTTAAAAGTCATTCTAAGTATGTGATAAAGATTGTATCCCACTTCTGATGTTGTAAGTTGTAAGCGGAATATTATAGCCAGAACAACTGTCGGGTCCAGCATTAAAATTATAAATATCGTAATTATGACGAAGTGTGCTTGCTTTTACATTGAAATCTACTGTGTATAGTAAAATAATCTTACTGGTCCTTTAACACAAATGCTATTTACGTTCGATTTACATACGAAATTATTTCAAACAAAATATAACGTAACCTTACTATACGAACGTTTCGGTGTACCCTTGCACCTTCTTCAGCGTCTACAACAATTATACAACAAAAATGTAATACATACAAAATAACATGGACATTAATCACACTCACAGTAAGATCTTACAAATTGTTACAATTCATGTACACAAAATACATTCGTACAAAACAGTCAGTTAATTTATTAAACATCGTACAAAAAAATCAAAGAGCTACTACTAATACGGAAAATAGCCGAATCCTATGTAAGGATTCTGGTGACATCATTGATACGGATTCCTATTGGTCGTCTGTACACCAATAATAATGTAGCAAGCTGTAGGAATTTAAATAAAATGTAAGGAATGGAACTCAGTTTGGCCTGAAATGTGCCTTTTCTTTTTTGAACTTTTCCAATACACCAAAATATACGCTGTTAAGTCCTTGAATATCAGTTCTTGCATTGATGTTATTGAAATCATCCCTGTTATGTAACATTTCAAGAACGTTTGGAGTAATTCTGCTCTTCCTCCAAAATCTTGAAATTATCCAGATCAAAAGTGTGTTTTAGTATTATTGGTGTACAGACGACCAATAGGAATCCGTATCAATGATGTCACCAGAATCTTTACACAGGATATTTCCGGCAATATTCCGTATTGTAACGTTTTATTTATATGGGTGAAGTGTAAAAATAAGAGAAATAATATTGATTAAAATAATACGTTTATTAAACGATGAATAATTAGGATAAATATTAAAAAGATAATAAAAGTAACTAACACTATGATTAAATAATTATAAACACTAACAGCGGTAATAATAAACAAGGGTTAAGTTCAGAATATCTTCATTTTAACACATTAATAGCTATTCCTAGTTTATTACGAGTTTAACCCACAAATGTATAATAATAAACATGGAATAAAACTTAACTCTAGCATTAACCCTCCATAAACGTCATTTTAACACAGGGTTAAGAGATATTCTCGGAATACCTAATCTGGGAATAGGAAATTATTTATTATTACCGCTGTAAGAATATTATTAAATGCTTAAACACTAAGATTATTTATTTATATCACTATATTTATTTATATCACCGCCTGTTAATTGCTCGTTGCTTCTATATCATAGAGAATATAATTCCTTAGTCACGTGACATGTTTTCCAACAATCAACATTCAGAATCTCCCTAGCTACGCGTATATCACAGCGATGATAAAAAACAAGGAAATTATCACCGTATTTATAGTCGTTACTAAGGGATTTGTTTTCTTTATTTATGACATTGACAGTTAATTTTAAGCATAAAAATAAATAATAACAATAATTCCAACTCCGAAATATTAAATAAAAGTCGTAAGTATCATGTTTTAATACAATATGAATATGTATATCAAAAGTTAGGTTAGGTTAGATTGCAAAAAAACATTATATTCTCTCATTAAATATAAGCTCGTGATATGATTAATAATCGAAGATATTGCTCGTGAAACCGAAGCAGCACAATTCAACTCGTCCTTCGGACTCGTGAAATCTGCAGCTCGGTTTCACTCGAGAATATCATCGATGATAATCATATCACTTGTTATATTACGTATGACTATATCTTCGCTGTCGTTCCGACGGTATTTATACAGCCCAGTGTCCTTCGGGAACCTTCCGATGCCATAATGATACCGAATACAATAGATTTAGGTCAACGGTGTAATTAACACTTCTAGCCGTTTCGCCGCCGGGGATTGCGTATACTCTTAACTCAGGGGCGCACGTCATAGTATTATTCGGTTGTCGTTTTTTTATGCTCTTTGAATTTTTTGTACGATGTTTATAAATTAACTGAATGTATTTTGTGTACATGAATTGTAACAATTTGTAAGATCTTACTGTAAGTGTGATAATGTTATTTTGTATGTATTTTTGTTGTATCATTGTTGTAGACCTTGAAGAAGGTGCAAGGGTGCACCAAAACGTTGGTATAGTAAGAATAAATGCTGTTTGACAAAATTTGTAATTTTTTTGTAGATGTTTGAAATGTTCCGCATCAAAAGAAGTAACAGACGAGTATGCAATGTACGACGAAGATGAATTAGATTATGGAGAAGACACAGAATTCGAAGAAGATTGAATTGAAATCGCTTTGTATTTACGCTTAAACTATTCAAAATATATTTAAATATATTTTGATTTTAGTGCCCCCTTGCCATTTTATGTGCCTGACTCTACGCAGTTTTCTATTGAAAACTGCTATAGATGTAATTTTATTGTGTATAGTATATACTGTATTTTTTAATCCACTGTCCCAATTCCCAGTAATACTGTAATGGTATAATAAAGGACAGTATTATTTTTAATAATTTTATTGATGTATATTGTATACCATGAAGTATGACAATGAAATACATATTTGTAATAAAAATGTAATAAAATGTGGTCCTTTATCTATTTTGATGAGATTCATACATTTATAATAAGCTAAGTATACAACTGTATATAAAAAAAGTTTGTACCAGACAAACTTTATACAAAAACAGATTTCTAACTATGATTTTACAGCTAATAGTGCCTAAGTATTATTGGTAAATAGTCGAAATTTCAATAGGAACAGAAAAAATCGACACTCAAAAACTATTGCGTTTTTCCAATGTTTTGATGGTTTGAAAAGTTTCCGAATAACAGAGAAGGCCTTGGATTTTGGAAAGCAATATTATCTTTTTCTTTTATTTAACTCTTCATATGAACTGTCAAGAAATTTCAATACAATCTGTCAATCGATCTAACCGTGACAAGCGTCTGTGTCGATCTATCTAGTGTTAAATCGGTAATGGATAAAAACGAAGTTTGTGCGATCAAGATTTTTCATTTGAAAGGATCCTGTCCTTAGGAATGCTTCACCTTCCTTTTCCACTGCGAGTTTCTGGGTTTCGGAATTGAATACCACACCGGAAATTGTGTATAAAGTCCACAATATGGTTCTGGAAGATCGCCAAATGAAATTGCGTGAAATTAAGGAAGCCATAAGGATTTCTTATGAAATTATAGTTTGTATTTTACACAATGAGCTGGGCATGAGAAAAATGTACGCCAAATTCGTGCCGTAATTGTTCAGTTCGGAGCAAAAGCGTATTCGAGCCTGAACTTCAGCCGAAAATTTCAAACCATGGATGGAACATGGGTACACATTGCACAGCAGAGACGAAAGCGAAGTTAATTCATTTGTTTATTCATTGATTATCTTGGTAAAAGAAGAACTGTGACTGGACAATACTACTTTTAGACAAGCTGAAAGCAGCAATTCAAAAAAAAAACGCCCGAGAACGGCAATGTTTCACCACGACAATGCGCCAGCTTATTCGAATCGAATTGTTCAACAAAAATTGAACGAACTGAGGTTTGAAATTGTCCTCCATCCATCTTATCCCGAAACTCAAAACGTTCAAAGCTGGAAAGATATTACGATCTAACGAAGAAACCATCGAAGCATTTGAGGACCTCAAATCCATTTTCGGAAGGGAATAGAAATGTTGGAAAACACTGGACTTCAGAGGGGACTATGTAGAAAAAAAATATCATGGTTACATTTTATTTTTCTACGTAGTCCATGGCTAGAGAACAAGCGAACAGATCGGGCTCTGTGCGCTCCGTGAGCTAATAACCGAATGCAGAGCTGAGCACGCAAGCACGCAGCTGTAATGAAACATCTCCCACCTCGGATGTAATATTACATTGCCATTCCCGGGCGTTTTTCTTGAATTACTGCTTTCAGTTTGTCTAAAAGTGTGGCGTAGCATTCTCCAATCACAATTCTTTTACTGGAATTTTTTCAGTCTACCCTCTTATGTTTTAATTTATAATTATTTAATTTATAGAATGTCATTTTTTTCCATTTCTATTTAAACTTCGACCATTTACAAAATTTGGTTTTATATTTCCCAATAACCTACCCATTATTGTGAAAACATCATTTGACTAGTTGGCTACAAGATACCAGCCAAATATGAACACTTAAATAATTAAATAAAATTTAATGGCATATCACACTTATATGCACACATAGACTTTTTAAAATGATCCAACATTTTGGGGGCTCCGACTTTTGCAATTTTGTAACCGTTTCTACGTATATATTTGGTCCTAACACAACACTTAAAAAATACTGGTGTTCAGTATATCGTTTCGATGCATGCATGATGATTAGAAATTAACTCATGTTCAAAGATATTAAAATAAAGGACATCTAACATATTTTTTTTTACTATTGGTGGCTCACATTATACCCATAATTGACAGGAAGTGAATTCCTTTACTTTACTGGTGAGCTGGCTAGTATTATACCACAGATGTGTTAAGACATCACAAGATTTATACAGACAATTGGCCCATAAAGGCCCAAATAAGCGAATAATCTACTCTTAAGATGGTCTGGGGAACATGAATCTATCTTCGTCACAATCATCGGGAGGTTCTTGCGATTCCGGAAGTCGTATAAATGGCAGATGGTCACTTCCGCTCCATATTGAATATAAGTTTGAATGCAGACGAATCGATTCCTATTATTAATAAAATATTGAATATTTTGGATTCATTTGTGATAAATGCAGACTTACAGCCCCTCCCGCATCTGAATTGGAACCCCTCTCTGAACCGGAAGTGCTCCTACTGTGAATGGATAAACAAGAAGAAGAATCTGTAGAACTGCTGCTTTTTCTAGATGTTAGGGGCAAATTAGTTGGAAAAATATCATAGTGTTCTGTGACTGATGTTCCTTGGGGCATGTCCTGAAGCTGCCAGTTACCCCTAAAGACAAAATAAATCATCTTATGGTAGTTATATCGTGGAACTATTTTCCCAGAATTAATTGAAATTTAAAGTATATCTCAACTGAAATATAATCCACGTGCACCTAATTTAAAAATAATTAACCACGCGGTAGCTGAAATATTTGCAATTAAATTTGACCTTTTTAACACGTGAAGAATAGGAAATGGCAAAATAAACATAGCATTTTATAACTTTTACATCGAAACTGATATTTAATCGAAAAACTAGTATGTTATAGTAGACTAATGAACGGATTTTATATAAAATTTTGAAAATTATTTCATTTCATTTTATTGCCTCTAAAAAATTATAATCTGAAGATACGATAAATAGGTAGAAATATATTTGACAACCATGTACAAGCGTTCCAGATGGATTATCAGTTACTTTGGTATTAGGAGTAAGAGGTGTTCTTTGGTTAAAGGAATTCCAGACGTACATTGGAAGGAAATATATTTTAAATGAGTATTTTACGTGAAATCATGAAAAGTTTAAACAATACGATACTTCTTTTGTTATTTTAAAAAATAAATATATTCATTTATTTTGCAGTTCCGATTTGTAGTTTAGAATTAGTATTATATCTCAAAATATCTTATTTCTTTTATACCCGAATGTATCAATAAATGTAGGAATACTTCAAAATTCAAACTATTTTTCAAGCGTTTGTTTAGAAAAAGATATGATTTACTAAGCATTATTACTAATAACAATGTAAATATGGAAGCAAAATATTTCCTTCCGCCCTTCCATAATGATGATAAATAGTCTGAAAAATAAAATGACTTATTTGAACCCAAATTAAAAAAAAAATATATGAATGGAAATCTTAAGGATATATCAATATTTATTTAATTTGAGAGTTGGACTAAATTCTCTCAAAATCTTTTGTGTTTAGTTAGTTTATTATTACCGATAACATTTTCAGATAAAAATTGTATAACACCTTTTCTTCCATTTTCTGCATATATTGTATTTAGTGTTTCAAAATTAATTCCACTATTTGTAATTTTTTGAATCATTCTTTTGGAAATTACACCTCTTAAAACCTTCAAAGTTTGTAATGTAATTGTAACTTCTTATAACTTATAACGATTGGACATTTTCACGATTTACACAAATGTTGTTAAAACTAAAATTGAAGCTCTCAACGCAAACCAAATATTAAAATATCTGTCTTTGTCTAAGCGCGACGTTGCCACAGTTATTCTTCAACATTATACTTTAGTAGGAGTATATTAGAATACGACACTTGTGCATGTGTTAGTGCGATTGGTACAGTTCAAAGAAAAACTTGCATGGAAAAATAAAGAAAATTCATTTGTTACTGTGTTTGATATTAGCTTTTAACTATTTTTATACAATTGCAAATATAAACTGCATTAGCTTAATTTTTATTTTGAACATAGAGCAAGTTTTTGAATAGGTACACTCGAAGAAAGTAATGTCACTTACCTGGGATGCGAATGCATTTGATGCAACCGTTTATGCATCCGATCTTCCGTATGTTCCCAAGTCTGTTGATTCCCCATCGGCCGCCCCCTACTCCCCAGCAACTGTATAGCTTCTGCCAATCCATCACTTCCGGTTATACTCGTATTACACGCTACTGACTGTTCCGGTTTTTCAACAACTTGTTGTTTGCCTCTTTGCCACCCACAAGGCATGGACCATCTCCTAGCACACTCAGCACCAGAAATGGTCATCTCCCCAGCAGCTGCCTCGGACCATCTTCTTTGACTACTAAGGGGAAAGAGGGGGAAATGAAGGGGGGAACGCGAACCACCGCGGGTGAAGGGGGATTTCATAGTGTGGAGTGCCCCAGGGGTGGGAAACGGACCCCTCAGGTTTTCCAAATGACTGAAATAATAGTATATTCAGTATCAAGAACGGTAATTACTTAACGTTCGCTAAAATTTTATTTTTTATTTCTTTTTTAATTTTTTTCATTATATTATTGAAACTGAATATAGCAGGTAGCTTTACAGTATGCTATGACTTTATTGTTTTGTTATGGTTTCATTGTTTGTTTATGCGTTTGAATGTCAAGCAGTCAAGGTGTTATTTAAACTTAATGTAAACTATTCAACAAAGAAAAATAATTAAAATAAGTGACTCTGAGAGTGAGAATTTATATATGGAAGAATCGTGGAATATCGGATGTTCGGCAGTAATACCAGAAAAATCCAAACTGCGATATGAAAATACTTACAAAATTTTCAAAGAATGGTGCAGTGCAAAGAATGTTGGTATAAACGAAAAAGTTATGCTAGCATATATGGCTCAGAGATCTAAGCAACTAAAAGCACCTGGAAGCTTATGGGATGAGTATTCAATGTTAAAGAGCACAATTTTTCTTTATGAATCTATTGATATTTCAAAATTTGGTATTCTTACTGCTTATCTTAAAAGAAATCTTAAGAAATCTAGTATTTTCACTAAGGAAGACATGACAAAAATTTTGAATGAAGCACCAGACCAGGAATTTTTAATTCATAATATTTGTAAAATAATTGTAATTATTGTAAAATCAAATATGTGAAAAATAAAATACTGACACTGTGTGTATTTATTATAATCAAGCATTTCTTTGTTGTCATCAAGCATATGTTTGATTTGATGTAATCAAACCCGCTTTGAATGCCGGTCGAACTAGTATTATTTAAATAAATTTATAAGTTATTAAATTTATATACTTTACTTACCGTTCAGTGAACGGTAAGTTCAAAGATCAATCCCGTAAAAAATATAAAATTTACAAATCTTTATATTTTTGAGAAATTTTCTCACCTCGTAACTGAGGTCCGAATGGTGTCTATAAAACTTTGTGTAGGGCTAGGCCCTCTCAGCATCTCTGGGGCTTGAAGTGGTGACGAACCCCTAGTTTCCACCGCCTGCGATGGACTAGAACCACGTTCACCACTTGGAGCCCCACCTAGAAACTGTTTAGACTCTCCACCCATTTTGGGGCTGTCCAGAGTTGGGTGTGTTGAATGCGGACTTGAAGTCTGTGATCTCACATCCTACAAATTACGAAAGTCATTTTATAAATTACACAATTGGGACCTTACTTGTGTATAGAGCCGGGCAAAACATTGTTGCAGTGTTGCCATACTGCAATCGGGGTCGTGTACCCCTCCAGAGACAGTTTGGCAACATGGGCACATAGCTACTGGTCCGAAACACTCACAACTAGCAATACTAAATTGATACTGCAAATTAATAAATGTTAACAAATTCTCAAATATTATATGTTGATTGTGTTCTTGCTGTCTCATTGCATCTGCTTCGGTGTATGTTTCTCCAATAATCATATCTTGCATTGCAGCTGCTATGTGCGTTTTAACAGTATTACTAGCGATGATTGTAGCTTTTGAAAGCTCCTCCCAACTTGACTGACACTGAGAAGCTAAAGGGATGGTTTGGAATTGAGCTAAAGTGCCCAAACATTGGGAGAGTTTGAAGCCGGCGGCGCACAGATTATTCAAAACCTACAATTTGAAAATTAGAGTTTCGAAACTTTAAATTCTATTAGATTAGGGAGGAATTCTACTACTCCAGACAAATAGAATTTGAAATACGAGTGTGGATTGAAAAGTTTCCAGAACGACACGAAAAAAAATATATTTAAACACGGACTACATTTTATTTTTCTACATTGTCCCCACTAAGGTTGACACACTTGGTCTAACGTTTTTCTAACTTTCCGATTCCTTCCCGAAAATGGTTTTCTTTGAGGTCCTCAAAATAAACATTTACTGCTTCGATGGTTTCTTCGTTGGATCGAAATCTTTTTCCAGCGAGGAACGTTTTGAGTTTGAGGATGGGGGACGATTTCAAACCTCAGTTCACGGCATCGAACCTGAACCGAACCAAAACCGGAAACAAACCAAACCGAGTATTAAAATTCGGGTTTAGGGTTCAGCTGTGGTTCAGGTTCATTTTGAGTTCGAAATGTACACTTAATCGTAATACAGCGGATAATCAAAGCATGTGTTGTCTGTGAAAAATGTGTTCGTGTTCTTCCGGCTCGCATTTTAAATTATTTCTATATACAGTTTGTTAATCCAAAACCCGGTTCAATACCGCAAAATTTGTTAGTATTTGAAACAGAACTACACCCGAACCCATCTCTTAAAAAATTAACCCGAACCGAACCCAGTTTTTGGCAGGTTCGATGCCCCGCCTCAGTAAGATCTTTTTCTTAGCCATTCCCGGGCGTTTTTCTTGAATTGCTGCTTTCAGCTTGTCTAAAAGTGTAGCGTGGCATTGTCCAATCGTAGTTCTTCTTTTAATAAGATAATCAATTAGCAAAATTTCGTTGGCGACCCAATGGGCTGACGCCATCACCTTTCTGCCAACTAAATTTACTTCGCTTTCAACTGAATTTTCGTCTCTGAAGTGTAATGTGTACCCATGTTTCATCCATGGTTTGAAATCGACCGAATTTTTCTTAAACAACTCCAAATTTTCGGCTGAAATTCGGGTTCCATGCCCAGCTCATTGTGTAAGGTATAAACTACACTTTCATAAGAGATTCCTATGGCTTAATCTCACACAGTTTCTTTTGGCGATCTTCCAGAACCACAATTTCCAGTGTGGTGCGCGATTTTGGTCGACCTGAACGTGGTTCGTCACAGGTGTGTGTCCAGCCACTCTTAAATTCCGAAACCCAGAAACTTACAATGGAAAAGGAAGGTGAAGCATTCATAAGGACAACATCCAACCTGGTTATGACCTTCGTTGCCGTCTTTTCAAATGAAAAATTTTGATTGCTGCACGAACTTCGTTTTTATCCATTACCGATTTAACGCTAGGTAGATCAACACAGACGCTTGTCCCGATTAGACCGATTGACAAATTGTATTGAAATTTCTTAACAGTTCATATGAAGAGTTAAAAAAAAAGAGAAAAAGATAAGATTGCTTTTCAAAATTCAACGCCTTCTCCGTGATTCCGGAAACCCTTCAATTCAGCATCGGATGTATAATATACATAATGTAATACGTTTATTAATAATAATTATAATAAATACAAAATTAAAATAATAATATCCTTTGCAAAACAAATTTTATTTGTACAATAGTCTATGAAACAAGTGTCAGTGCTCCAGTATTTGTTTGGCGTTTGTCAGAACAATATATTCATGTTTTTATTGTGTTAAACAGTTTTTAAATGTGTAATCATACTTGCAAATAATTAATCCAACTTCCCAGACATTCTGTTAGTATAGCTTTTAACGCATTTGGACTTAGAACCGTCGGTTCGTCCGAACTCCTTTTTTGAGTCGGTTCCGATTCAGATGTACCCTCTTGCGGACTACAACAATTACATTGTAGGAAAACATTATTAAGTAATTGTTGAATGTATTACTTATCCATTATTACTAATAACAATATCACATTGGTTAAAATAAAAGATTATATTTGATTTCAAGTTAATAAGTATCTTAAGTTGCGCTTTTTTTTAGCCAAACGAAATATCATTCTTATTTGAAATAAAAACGTATGTATTGATAGTATATTAATTTTAAAATAACAACAAAATTAAACGTCAAAATCATTTACATTCTTTTGCGGTAGATGTAGATGCTTGTAAGCATGTAAGCTGTATAAATGTCAAATTATGTAATGGTTAATTGACAGATGGCATAGTAGGCGTGGAAATGCTTCGTTTGTTTAGCGTGTAAGCCAATTATATTACGAGTTATTTATTGGGCTAATGACGTATTATTTGGTAAAGCATTTACCTGGATTTGTATGTTATTTGTGGCATATTTTTTTGTATGATGTTTAGGGGGATTTTATATATAAAATACAAGTGTAAACACGTGCAAAGGAACGTGTTTATACTTGTAAAACCGCATGCTTATCTAAATTTGTGGTAGGGCGTGCTAGCTTGCTGGCGAGCGGATTGTTTAGCTCTTACGTCATTGAGTCATTGAGATAAGTGTCATTATTTTAACATATTTTATCTCATGGTCTGAACTTATCTTTTTATTTACTAATTTATTGTTACAAATAATTGTTTGTATTATATTATTTGTGTGTGCAATGTTTTGTTAAGTGATATATTCCACGCCCAAATTTATAAATAGTTGTGTGTAAAATGGAAGATATTTTCCATTGGTGCCGTGAAGGCAATGCCATGCAAGTAAGAGTATGGCTAGACGACACAGAACACGACATGAACCAAGGGTTTGTATTTATTTATATGTTGTTACCATATTTGGTAATGGTTACAATTTGTGAGTGGGTTGGGCATCATACTGACCTAATTTGATCCTTTTAGCGATGACCATGGTTTCAGCCCTTTGCATTGGTCTTGTAAAGAAGGGCATATGAAAAGTGTGGAAATGTTGCTTCTTAGAGGCGCGAGGGTTAATGCTACGAATAGGGGGGATGACACACCATTACATCTTGCATCGGCTCATGGACATAGAGATATTGTTTTGTTGGTAGGTTGTTCAAAAATAGGGTTAGTATGAACCCCAAAATATCCCTAATCAATCCTGCATTTAAATTCCAAATCCCAAAAAAAATACAATGGACCCGATTTTGCCAAAAAATAATTAGGGAACACAATATTTAAACATTTTTAAATTCCTGTACATGCTCCAGGACTTAACAATTTCGTCCGGAAAATTTATCGCCCGTAAATTGATCGTGGAAAATTAATCGCGGAAAATTGATCGCCTGGAAAATATATCGCCAGAAAATTGATCGCGAGGTAAATTGATCGCCGCTAAATTGATGACGTGGAAAATTGATCGCCGGCAAATTTATCGCGGGAAAAATTGATCGCTGGACAATTGATCGCCAGAAAATTAATCACAATGAAAATTGGTGACAAGGAAAATTGATCGCTGAAGTATTGATCGTGTGGTATATTGACCGCGAGGTAAATTGATAGCCAAGTAAATTGATCGTCGGCAAATTTATCGCGGGAAAAAGTAATCGCTAGACAATTGATCGCCAGACAATTAATCGCAAAGAAAATTGATCACTAGGAAAATTGATTGTTGAAGTATTGATCGTATGGTATATTGAACGCGAGATAAATTGATAGCTAGGTAAATTGATCGCCTCTAAATTGATAGCGTGGAATATTTATCAGAAGGAAAATTTATCGCTAGACAATTGATCGCCAGAAAATGAATCGCAAAGAATATTGATCGCGTGGTAAATTGAACGCCTGGAAAATATATCGCCGGTAAATTGATCGCCGCTAAATTGATGACCTGGAAAACTGATCGCAAGGAAAATTGATCGCCGCAAATTTATCCCTGGAACAATAGATCGCAGGACAAATGATCGCTGCATAATTGATCACCAGAAAATTGATCACTAGGAAAATTGATTGTTGAAGAATTGTTCGTGTGGTAAATTGAACGCCTGGAAAATATATCGCCGGTAAATTTATCGCGAGACAAATTGATCGCGTGGTAATTGATATTTATGGACTCAAAAAAATTGTTTATTCAATTTTGACGTTTTAAACTGTCATTATTAACTCCATAATTCTAGTGAATTAAAAAAAAATTAAGTGACTCTCACAGAATTTTAAATCATTCTGCAACAAATAATGCATTTAAAGTATTTTTAGGCATGAGAATAACACTTTCACAGTATGATCAGCCATTTTATTATTTTTCACAACACAACATAATCGATTTTATTATTATTTCGTCAAAATGGAATAAAATATTGTATAAACCAATAATTTTTCGCGCGATGAATTCTCCGGGAACTAACGTTTCAACTGACTCATCCCCACTCCTTAACAACACATCCTACATACCAATAGGGTTGTTGTTACTACATTATATAAATTTTAGTTGTTGCGTAATCGAGCTGACGTCAATTTTACAAACGAACACGGAAACTCCCCCCTCCACTATGCCTGTTTCTGGGGATATTCAGACATAGCTGAAGACCTTGTCAACCACGGTGCCCTTATTTCCCTCGCTAATAAAGACGGCGATACGCCTATGGACAAAGCTCGAGGACACCTCTCTCAAAGAATGCACGATCTAGCAGTTGAAACTGGTCAAGAACTTAAAAAAATCCATTTTAAAGATCAGAGTTGGCTGGGACTTAAGACTCGCAGTAGAGATGCAACACTTTCCAGACATAAAGGAATCAATTTCAAGGATTTGTCTCTTGGGGAGTTGATATCCAGGACGCATTCTGGAGAGACCTGGAGAGGTCGATGGCAGAAGAATGATGTAGTTGCGAAGATTTTAGCGATAAGGGAATGTACTAGTCGAATATCCAGGGATTTTAATGAGGAGTTTCCAAAATTGAGGATTTTTTCGCATCCTAATGTGTTGCCAGTGGTTGGATGTTGTAATCAACCACCTAAACTGGTGGTGATTAACCAATACATGCCTTGGGGGTCGCTGTATAATGTGCTGCATGAGGGTGAGTTCAAAATGAAAATTTGACGGAAAATATAAGGGTTGAATGAAAAAATTGATGTGGCCAACACAATACCTCCCGTTTAATTTATTTTTTATTCATGTAAATATTTAAAATTAAATTTAAATACCAGGTTCGATTCCGACCAACGCTAAATATTTCGAATTTTAAGTGGCACAATTTTCTTAACATAGTAGCTGTTTCCATGGTTATAGCATAGCTGGTTGCTGTTAAATAAAAGAAAAAGATAAGAATGGGCGCGTTTGGCATTCCGGTGGCTCTGGCAGCGTTGTGCACCGCTCGCTAAGCGTCGATGTATACTGAATTACTGAATGCAATTGCTGAACTAATCGCACTCGTCCGTTCATTGTGTTCGGCAAACTTCGCTGCTCAGAGATGCCAGCGATGAGTAGTGCTGAACGCGGCCATACCTTTCCAAAATCCAAGGCTTTCTCCGTGATTCAGGAAACATTTCAATTCACACTTGTACAATATTTTTACATTAATTTCCTTCAAAGTACAGTAAAATTTTTGAAAGATGTACGATCAAAGTCATCTACGAATTGTATGAATTCAGATTTATGCTCTACGCATTATGACAAATTCAGTAGTGGCGTTTGCTTAGTTTTTTCTTTATATTTGTTAACTACGTATTTCCTAATTGGACATTCATAGAAAGATCTGAAAAGGTTTTGGTAACAATTGGGAGTAGAAGATTCTTGAAAAAAATCTTCTAAATATTATTTTTTAATTTTTTTTCTTGATAATGTTAAAGAAAATTAAATTCTCTATATCCGATACATTTAAATATTTTATTATATATTCTATAGATTTAGAGATAAAATAAATATAATATATAAAATAATCTATTGTAATAAATTCTACAGCCGAAAGAATGCCATGGAAAATAGTTGAAAATTTAAATTGTTTGTAACTGACAGATAAATGTCAGTGTCAGAAATCCGGAGACATTACTGAAGACTTTCTCTAGGAAGTACATACATATATTATTCTATACCCTTCAGAAATACTGTTACTCCTGACAATGAATTGGAAACATTTCGAAAAATTAGAAGAGTAGGACAAAATTTCTTCATAGAATGAATTTAACTTTAAAAAATCTAAATATAAGTAGAATTTTTGGTGTAGAATGCAGGTATGCAAGAAATGTTAAATACAATAGGGCGCGAGCAGTCATGTGACTTTGTTGGCCTTGACAAGCAGATATGGGGGCTCAAGTCAGAATGATAGCTAGTAATTATGTATATAGATGTCAAATATCATAATTTCTCATTCTAACTTTAGTGATTTTCCAATTCCATGTGGTTTATTTTCCTCGACAAGTAAATTCCACACTCCTGGTGACAAATTAACTACGTGAATTTAGAAAATTTTGAAATTTTTAATGCATCTAAGTACATAATTACTGTCATTCTGACAAGGGCCCTCATATCTGCTTGTCAAGGCCAACAATATAACTGTTCGCGCCTTATACTTATGTAACCAAAAAAAGGAAGTGGCGAGAGGTATTGTGCTGGCCACAACAAATTTTTCTTGAAAAGTTGACCCTGGAAGAAACAGTTTCTTAAAAACATTTAACGACCCTTAGGTACAGGAGTCGTAGTAGACACCGCGCAAGCTCTCCGTTTCGCGTTGGACATCGCTCGAGGAATGTCCTTCTTACACTCTCTAGACCGCATAATCCCAACATACCACCTAAACTCCCACCACGTTATGATAGACGAAGACCTAACTGCACGTATCAACATGGCAGACGCCAAATTTTCCTTCCAAGAGCGCGGTCGTCTCTATCAACCGGCTTGGGTGGCTCCAGAAGCTCTACAAAAACGCCCAGCGGACATCAACTGGGAGGCTGCAGACATGTGGAGCTTTGCTGTGCTTTTGTGGGAGCTTGCCACACGGGAGGTTCCCTTCGCGGAGCTTTCAGCTATGGAATGTGGGATGAAAGTTGCTTTGGAGGGCCTGAGGGTTAGCATTCCTCCAGGAATAAGCCCTCATCTGTCGAAACTTATTAAGATTTGTATGAATGAAGATCCAGGCAAGAGACCTACTTTTGATATGGTGATGCCTATTTTGGATAAAATGAAACGTTAATAACAAATAATGTATATTTAATATTTAAAGTATGAACATTGTTGACGGAGACTAATTTTAATTTCATCCCAAATGGTGCCAAGTATGACAAAAAAAATGGCGAATATTAATTTTAATATTACTAATGTATTGTAGTGAAGTAGATATTATTTATTACTGAACGTTACTGCCAAGTATATATGTTATTTTTATATAACATGTATAATGTTTATATGATATGATATAGTTAGTGCCTTGACTTGACGTATGCCTTATAAAAAAAGCTTAAACTATAATATTTATATATAATATAAATTTTGTAATAGAAATCTCGCTTACAAGATATTTTAATGTTTGACAAATTGTATTATTAATATTTTTTAATGCAAATTTTTATTATTGTAATAATATGTATTCATGGATAATAAATTGTTAATATTTTAACGTTAACAAATGTTATTTCTATATTTACAATACACATACAGTCCATAATACGAAAGAAAAACGCTCTGGGGTTGTAAAATGCTATAGTTTGGTACACGAAAGATGACTATTCAAGGTCACTTGTTATGATGTATTAATATAATTTGCCGCCAAAAGCCCTTGAATTTTTGCGCCTCCGTGGATACATCTCGGTACTTATTATTATTATTTTTGTTTCGTAGGATTTTATTTATTTACAACCTCCCAACAAGGTACCAATTATCCCAATAATAGGGGGAGTTGGATACACCAATACATCGCAGTAATCCATGTACAGTAAAATTTTTGAAAGATGTCCGATCAAGGTTATCTACGAATTGTATGAATTCAGATTTTTGCTCCGCCCATCGTGACAAATTCAGTAGTGTCGTTTGCTTAGTTTTTATGAGAGTACGTAAGATACTACTGTTATTTTATTATTATAAAAATATATATTACAGGAAAAACATTCAAAATTCATAAATAAGTCAATTGGTAAGTTTATAAGCAAATGTAAAACCAAATATGTTAAAAATAAGATACTGACACAATGTCAGTGTCAGTGACTCGGACAGAATATAATGTTGTACGTACGGCTATGAATCCAGGTAATGTATCTGAATTAATAAATAAACTTACGTTACAGCGAAAGTATTATCAACAACGAGCATCGTTTATAAATGGAATGTCCTAACTTAGTCGAAACAATATGAATTTTTGAAAGACAAGCGTGTTATATCCATCCTTATCACACACTCTTACAGCCTTTGCAAAAGAAAGAGATAAATGTATGCCTATTTGTTAATTCGTTCGTGATACAGGTGCCCTTAATCGGACATCTTTCAAAAATTTTACTGTAAATATAAGCATAAGCGAATCTTACGTCTAAAGTAGAAACCAATCTTTACATATTTAATTTTGATAATGTCGCGGAGTAACAAACTTTCTTCGTACAAATTTTGATACTATGAGTATGATACATGGGATTCCAGATAGACAGTATTCAAGCATGAATTTAAATCTAACTAGAGAAAAGTATAAGGACTTGAGAGTTGTAATAATAGTGAAGTTACGTGAATTTCTAATAATTATAGGATGTATTCACTAAATAATCATAATGAGGACCGAAATGTAATCTGGGATCAAATATAACTCTCAAGTCCTTATGAGTATTGGCTCTGTCAAGACAAATGTCGCCAATCCAGTAAGACGAAATAGTTGTAGAAAAACTTTACACTTTACATTAAAGAAAAGACGTGAGAATGATCACCAAGCCAGAAGGTTATCAATATCTTTAAATAATTTTAAATCATCAGCATATACCAGTGATTCTGAATATGCCAAGCACTCAGTAATATATAATCAAACAAAAAGGAGTGGCCCTAAATTTGACCCTTGTGGAACACCAGATCTCGGAATAAAATGATTAGATTTATTCCATTACACCACCCCCTGTACGTTTTGCGCCAAAAACCCGGACTTCTTAGGGCCATTTCGCACCAATCCAGTCGCATAAATAAATCAAATGTAAAAATTTGAATTCACGCCGAACGCATCAAAGAAATTTCCTAGCTTGCTTCCTTTGGTAGAGTTCTGTAAATTAATTTACCTCAGGATCATGTTTAAATATTGCAAAATGATCTAATGGATGTTAATATTTAAAAAAACAAACATTGATAAGCAATTACATAATAATTAATCATTTTTATTGGACGGTTTTGTAAAAACGTTCAAATTTTAAAATGTAATAACTTGTGACTAAGATACTTTTTGCGAAACTGTTTGGCATCTTTCAAAATACAGTCGCTGTATGTAACTCATATTACAATATTTGGGCTATGGTTGTTTTTATCAAAAACTCTTCAATTTCAATATATATTAAAATGTATTTATGTTTCCCCCAATCAAACAATAAACAAATTAAGCAATCAATATTAACAAAAACATCGTTCGCACATGCGCAATTGCTCCTCCCCTTATTAACCCTCAGTCTAGTGAGTGCAGTTCGAGTGAGTGGTTCTCTGAATTTGTGGTTTTGTCTCCACCAGGATGTAGTGCTCTAGGAGGCCATGGAAGCCACCAGCACGTCGCCTAGGTCGCCAGAAGTGGATTCCACATATACCAGGTAATATTGCCAAGAAAGAGGGGATGCATGATTTTTCGAAGGGAGTCTAAGAAGGGGAAGTGTTTTGGGGGTTATTTTTAATTTTTTGAGGGTTGTGAAGGGGGTTGAAGGAGTGGAAATTGGTAAGGGGTTGTGTGAAGGGTGAGAGATACCGCACGGTAAAATGCAAGTAAAGTGGTTGGCAATCTATGCGGAAAATTGAGAAAGCATTATTATTCCTATTAAATACATATTTATTAATATAATTAAAAATTTACAGATATCAAAATGAAAAATGTTATACATGACTTAGGGAAATATTGATATTGGCGAAAGGTACTGTGCTAGCCATAATAATTTCATATATTTTCTTGTAATACCTATGGAACACTTTTGACAGATACACATATTTTTTTAAATATTATTTAATTTGTAACACATTTTTTCTTAAGTATGTAACACTTGTATTTACAAAATATTACTTACAATTATAATTAGTAATACCTTTAAGTAATACCTATATTTCCCTCCTAAATAATATTTAAATATTTGCAGTAATACCTACCTAGAATATCTACAGTAAATGTAATACCTATTTACCGCTAAATAAAGGGTTATACTTTTTGACAATGATATGTGCGTATTGTATTACATTTTTACCTCCCGCTACTCTTGGTAAAGGATGTATAAGGATCGTGCTAAAAATCGCATATCTAGATTTTGGTAAATGACCACATTTTAAGGTCCTTAGAATCCGATATTAACATTTTCACGATGATGTACGAGATGTGTGTGTGTGTATGTTAATATTTCATATATCCTTAAGAAATACCGCTAATACTGTCAATGAATTTGAAGAATTTTAAACATATTAGAAGAGTAGGACAAAATTCCTCATACAACGAAAGAAGATATACAATTTCAATTATTTGTATGTAGAAGAAATGTTAAATTCGTTACTCATAGGGCGCGAGCAGTCATGTGACTTTGTTGGCCTTGGCAAGCAGATATGAAGATCCGTGTCAAGTAGTTATTTACATAGATGTCATAATTGTCATATGTCATAATTTTTCATTTAAAATTTCAATATATTCTGATGTTTATTTGTCATCAATAGTATGGTATATATTTGTCGAGGAAAATAATCCACATGGATTTGGAAAATCATGATGTTTTGAATGAAAAATTATGATACTTGACACCTTTGTACATTATTACTAGCTGTTATTCTGACATGGGCCCGCATATTTGATTGCCAAGGCCAACAAAGTCACATGACTATGCTCGCGCCCTATGCAATATAAAATTAAAATGGCGAGAGGTATTGTGCTGGCCACAACAGATTTTTTATTAATATTGTTATCCACTGTGTCAAAATTATGTTAAACACTACGATGAAGTATGTACCAGTAGGTAGAGTATGAGTCAAAATATTTTAATATTTGTTCGTGTGAGCGAGAGGTAAACATATTTTGTAATATTATTTGGCACTTAAACCCTTTATATTTTAATGCTTCAATTACCTAAATATATATTTCAATTATCATATTATTAATTGCATAATATAACATTTAATCTATATTATATTAATCCTAATGCACTGACATAATTCGCAACTAATACATATTAATAATTAAATTATATTATAATGCATATATTAATAGCCGGATAACGCATTGATGTATATGCATATTGAATAGCTAGTGTATAAAGTGTAATCCTTATTAGAATCCATTTAATGATTAACCTATTTCGAACGCACTGTATAATAATAGGCAGACGAGCCGAGCTGAACCGTCAATTTGCGATGTCAGTGGTGAACTTTGTCTACTGTAGTAGATTTGAATTCGAATTTGGACACGGACATGGAAACTGCATTAGCTACTACCTCAACTTTTTAAATATTCATTTGCCAGAGTACAGTTACAGAACAGGCCGCACAAAAATTATAATTAGAACGGAGAATTCCATTTCTGATTGGAATTGGAATAATTATTTTATAAATAAATACGATAGGGATATACTGAGTAGAATGATATATGAATAAGAAAAATATTCTTCCGGCAATAATTTCTTATAGGAATGGAAACTTCAATTTAAAAAACAAATATTATGATAAATATTATTTTACTATACAGAGTATAAAAGCAACTAGCAACATTTTAATATAAAAGAGCCCAAAAACCATTTATGGGACGAGCCTGGGGAAGGTTATGGCGTTGTCGTTTCGCGGAACTAATAGTACGTTTTGGTCAGTTAGCCAATTTTGAGTTGGCCAGAAGATAAAATCATTCCCAGCGTGTTCTTCTTCAATAAAATTGACCTATTTTGTTAGATGTACTTTTGGCTATCCAGGGCTTCACCTCACTCGCCCCACATAAGGTCTGGGTAAACCCCTTGTAGAAATAACGCACCATACCGCCTCACTCACAAGTAATTACTGCCTTGGCCGTAAACAATTTGCGCATACCTTAAAGATTCACTTTTCGTCCTAGATACATAAAATACTATTTTATTGTTCGCAGAAGTATTTAATTTTTGGCCGAAAGTTAGTGGAAGAATCGAAAGGAAAGAAAATGTATACACATCAAAATATCGCCTTATACGTAGCAGAAATATATTTTTTAATTACCCGGAGAGATGAGCCACCATGTTCTTTTAAATTTAGTATAACATTATTTACCATATTAGCTGTTGATGGATGGGACTTCTTTCTCTCTTTCGTTACAGTCGATTTCTTCATAATTGCGATATTTATATTTTTATGTCATACTGGTTTTTAAAGCAACGTTTTTTGAACGATTTATAAAACAAAAAGTGAAACATTAAAGTCCTAGAACTTTAAAATATAATTTTAAGTTCATACTGAATCCTTTATTTATGCGGCATTAAACTGTTCTTCGCCTCAGTAGCTTCATCCAAAATACCCAAGGAATGTATTTTTCATCAATTATAGCGAATAAAATGTTAAAGAAACCAGAAAAATCAATTTCAATCTGTCAAAAAAATTCTAGGATGACATAAAATTATGTATATACCTCCGACGAAGTGTCTTTAAGGTACTCACAAGTAAACAATTTGCTTATACCTTAAAGATTCACTTTTCGTCCTAGATACATAAAATACTATTATTGCTGGACCCGACAATCAATTCTTATGACTATATTTAAGCTCTCTTATTATCTTCCTAATTCTGTCATTGGCTGAAACATTTTTGTCGTCATAAGCAGTGTGATTTAGAGGGTACTATTATAAGGGTTGTTTTTGGCTGGATAGTTTCAGCCACATTTATTACTTTAGTCTCGACAGTTTCGACCCCACACGGGTCTTCTTCCGGAGATAAAAGTTGATATAAATGTACTGTACATAATATTTATGTTTAATTAACTAGGTATATTATACACAAGTCAAGGTACTTAATACCTTTAAAACAGACTGGCTGTCTGACATTATGTTGATTGTTGTTTACGTTTATTTGAGCACAAAGATTTATTGCGTAGATCTATTTAGAGGATAAATCCATTCCTGTTTTTTCTGACTGTAGTTTTGAACAATCCGTAAACCAGGACAGAATCCTTTTAGAATAATGATCTTACACGTCTGGTCAAAGTTTTTTAATATTCTATGCTTTTTTCTTTTTGTTCTAGTGTTAAACATGAACCGGGTTCGAATCCTTCCAGTCCTTTAGAGGCGTCGAGTCCTAGCAGCGTAGTGCTTCGAACAAGGGGTGAGTAATTTTTTTTTTAATTATATAATAAGACTGAAATCTGTAATAACCAACTTAACAAATTAAAATGACATCATATATATTTTTAACTGCGAAAGTCAGCAGTTTTATGATAAGGACATTAATTATTACTACATATATAAAACATAGACTACCCTTAAAACTGAAAGAAATAAAATATAGTAACCGATTCCTCTCGCTTGTGTTTACGAAAGATGACACGGCTTCAGTTTTCAGCTTCGGCGATCGATCAGTAAATTCAGCTACACGTGAAATACTCTACCTGAAAACCTGAAAGATTTTTCAGGAGAGCGCGTACCTACCTGTGAAAGGGGTCAATAATTTTAAATTATTTTCTGTACTCGTCCTGATGGCTGTCCCGTTGAAACTGTGCATCTAGTCGCCTGCTGAAAAATCAACCCTGGTAACTGTGCCTTGCACTGTCACCCCCCACCCCTTTAGCCATCGATTTAGCCTACTTTGATAAGAGATAGATATGCTATCTACAGAAACAAAATCCGGCGAATATATACGACTATAGTTGATGCTCAGTTTTTATAAATTATGAACGATTTTCAAAACAATGGCAAAACAAAGGATGTTGGGATAGGGTTTTTCAGTTGTTTTTTGTGAAGTGAACATTTAATAAGGAAAACATTTTTTTATAATTTATAAAATATTGTTTCCTTTGTATGTTTTATTTTAATAAACCTGAGATGTTTAGATTTTTTTGGACTGACCAGTAGCGTATCATACGTATTTTTATAATAGGTATCTGTAGCTTTAATAATTAATGATCTTGTGACTTCCATACTTTTTTTACCTTCCGTCATCTGTAGGTAAGGAAGGTATTATCCAAAATATTCGGTGGTGAGTTTTCTATGAATTATGGTCCACCGGAAGTATCTGCATTTGTATATTATTTTTATCTTCCGTTACCTTTAGGTAAAGAAGGTATTGTCTTTGGTCAAAAATTCAATGATGAGTTTTTAGTGAATAAGCATGTTTTAGGATCCCTATAATACGATTTTACCATTTTACGATGATGTCTATATGTATGTATGTATGTGTGTCTGTGTGTGTGTGTGTGTGACGAAAGTTTCGGGTCGCATAACTTCAATACCACGATTTCAAAAATTATATTTTTTTCGTATTCCTCAAGTTTACGTCCAAAATAGCGACCCCTAACGAATAGGAAAACCTAGGAAGAAGATGTCAGTGTCAAGACAATTTGCATAGTTTGTTTATGAAATAATTTTACTGGTAATTTAGAATCTTTTGCAAGAAAATTTATGTATGGATTGCTTACAATTTAGATGAAATTTTAACAAAAAAAAAAATAGTGATGGACCCCAATGTACCCCTTGTGTTAATATCCTATTCTTTCAATGTTTTATTGAAGAATTCCATGTATGTTGCGTACGTTATTTTCTGGGGATTTTACTGTTGATACGTGCCAGAAAAATTGCGAATCGTGGACCACCAAATCGCTATACCCGTGGAATACATAAACAAATGACTGCTGGGGACATCGACCGGCAACTGTTTTATTTGTTTGTTTTATAGTTAGCGATGTATTGACAATTTCAGCAGTGAATATGCGAATATGAATTATGCAAAGATATTAATCAAAACAAATAAAATAAATAAAATAAAATACCGGAGAGGGTATAAAAACCTTTAGCGCTGTTTGCAATTTGGAAATAATATTGAAACTGCCCCCATTAATGAGAAAATATCGTCCCTACACCCATGGCATCCCAACCAATAGACACATCTACATGAGTAATAACCGTCAAGTTGGCAACATTGTGCACACGAGATCCTGGATGCTGCGAGGTCGTCGACCCGAGCCAGAGGCGTCCGTTGCCTGGGGCACTCACCAACACAACTGTAGAAATAGTTCCAGTGCTTCACCTAGGCTAGAGATAGATACTAGAGCTAGTTCAACACACATACAACATACGTTGGCTTGTAAATTAGTCAGAACATGGTGGACTGTACGCCAATGGAATCACAGGGGCGGAGAGCGAGAATTTTCACAAGGAATGAGAAATAGATAGTGTTAATAATAATAATAATAATATATTATTTCTGAAGATGTCAATCTGATTGTGTGTATTTCGTATTACATATAGGTATTACTGGGTAATACCAAAGAAATAGGGGTATTACTAATAATTGAAAAATATCTGATGTGGCCAGCACATTACCTTCCGTCGGTTCTATGTATTTTGTACAAATTCCAGCAAAGGATTTGCCAGTAAAATTATAATTCAACATATTATGTCCATTGCACTTAACATTGACATCTTTCAATTAAAATTTTCTTAATAACGTTGCTGTTTCCATGGTTATAAGCATAGCTAGCTGCTTTATAAAATTAAATTTCTTTATAATTTTTTAACTCTATATCCATTGAACATGAAGTATAAAATGTAATCAATTCATATAGAGAATAAAATATTCTTTAACATTAAATGTGAAAAAACCTGATGTGGCCAGCACAATACCTTCCGTCAATCCTGTGTATTATATATAAATTCCATACATAACTTTTCTTGTAAAAGATTCTAAATTTCCAGTAAAATTATTTCATAAACTATACAAATTGCACTTGATACTGACATCTTCTTTAGATTTTACGATTCGTTAGGGGTCGCTATTTTTTATTTTCTTCTTCCACTCATTTCTGTTCTATGTGTCGTTCTCATTCAGTTCCTTTTCTCTCAAGTTTTCCGCAATACAGTCCTTCCATCTTCCTCTGTTTCTTCAACCTTCTATTAGCAAGCTATTCATTCTTCTTCCAATATATCTCTCGTCATGACATATTCAAACCAATGTATAATCGTCTCTCTTGTATCTTTCTAAAAACTTCTAAGAATGGAGTTATTTAAATGACCAATAAATTAAATGATAGTTCCCTATCATACAATTTTAAGGTCTAGTAAAGGACCCCCATTATTATCTATTATATGTGTGTAAAACATGAAGACGGACATTGGTTGTTGTTGTAATAAGTCACAGATTTATATCATACAATTATACAACAATTAATCCCCAATAAAATGTTAATATCCCTTCTTTGTCTATTTTCTTCTTTTGCTATTTTGTTGTTGTTCTTGGTATTCGTTCTTTAATGATCTGTCAAATATTGAAATATCTTTGTCTATAGTGAGTATAACAAGTTGATTGGAACATGCGTACGAGTGCGAGCACTCATGCACGGTCACTGACTTCGTGACGTAATTAAAGTTGTCGTCTTCGGTTCTTCTCTTCGGCTGTGCATGGCTCTTCTTCCACCAGCCGGGCAACACCTGAAGATCAACAGAAATTCCACTGGAAAGATATCAAACTCAACGATGACATCCACAACATTTTTCATTCAGTTGATACTAACGATATTTTTATAATATTGACGTGGAAGTCAATTTGAAAATTACTTGGTGGTGCTGTCGACACTAAGATAACGCCTGGTTAGCGCCCTTAATATCGTCAATATAGAATTTAGTATTATTGTTTAAAATATTTAACTCCTTAAAAAATATCGTATCTATTTTTGTTGAATATGGAAATCAAGTTATCAGGCAAAATATAATCCCTTCCTAGTAGGCGTTGATCCGATGCTATCATACTGATTGATTGGGTGATCTGTCCAGTGACGCACGTACAAAAGGGGCACCGATCATACTACCCTATAATTATATCGGATTTTGTCTAAACGAGACTCCATATTAGATACCAGTTTATGGTCTATTCTTAATGTACTATCAAGTTGTAAAAAAAGGAATTCACATCAGGTCCGGCCTTAACATCCAAAATGTTCTTGTTGTTTTTGTAATTTTGAAGATTTTATGTTATTATAACTTAAAGAATATATTGCATTGTATAGTTCATATTCAATAGAAATGAAGATAAATCGGCCAGCTATGCTAACCATGGAAACTGCTAATATATTCTGAAAATTCAAATTGACAGATGTCAGTATCAATGAAGAGAAAATTAATGTGGCAGAGATGAAGATGTTGAAATAGATGTTGTGGAAGATACGTAAAGATTAAGAAATGAAAGGTAAGGGAAATGGCTTGAGTGATAAAGTTTCTAGAAAGATATATGAGAGGCGATTACATTGGTTTGAATATGTCATTAGGAGAGATAAAGAATATATTAATAGAAGGTAGAAGAAACTGAGGAAGATAAGATGGAACGACTGTATTGCAGAAGACTTGAGAGAAAAGGAACTGAATGAGAACTACACGCCAAACAAAAATGAGTGAAAGAAGAAAATAAAAACCAGCGACCTCTAACGAATGATAAAAGCTAAAGAAGAAGATGTCAGTATCAAGTGCAATTTGCATAGTTTCTTTATGAAATAATTTTACTGGAAATTTAGAATTTGTGCATAATACACGGAATAGACGAAAGGTAATGTGCTGGCCCCATCAGATTTTAAAAAAATCTGTTGTGGCCAGCACAATACCTTCCGTCAATCCTGTGTATTATGTACAAATTCCATACATAAATTTTCTTCTAAAAGATTCTAATTTTTTGGTATTTTATGATTCCCTTTCTCGGCAACTGAATTCTATTCTCCTGATAACAAACAAACCACATGAAATAAGAAAATCATGAAATTTTGAATGAAAAATTATGACACTTGTCAGTTATGGACATAATTAATTGCTGTCATTTTGATACGGGTTCCCATATCTGCTTGCCAAAGGCACGCGCCCTATACATATTTTTTTTTTGCAAAAGATGCTATATTTCCAGTAAAGTTATTTCATAAACAAACTATGCAAATTGCACTTGACACTGACATCTACTTCTTCTTCTTTAGTTTTTCCCATTCGTTAGGGGGTCGCTATTTTTTATTTTCTTCTTCCACTCATTTTTGTTTTGCGTGTCTTTCTCATTCAGTTCCTTTTCTCTCAAGTCTTCTGCAATACAATCTTTTCATCTTATATTTGGTCTTCCTATGTTTCTTCCACCTTCTATTAATATATTCATCGCTTCTCATGACATGTTCAAACCAATGTAATCGTCTTTCTTATATCCAGAAACTTCTAACACTAGAGTTACTTCCCTTATTCTGTCATTGATTTACATTTTATTGATACTGACATCTGTCAATTTGAATTAGCAGTTTCCATGGTTAAGTTAGCATAGCTGGCTGAATTATGAAATTTATATGAATTTTTTTATCTTTATTATTCTTTAATCCTATATCTGTTAAATATGAAATATAAAATGCAATCAAATCGTATAGACAATAATATATTCTTTAAGTTATAATAACATTTAACTGAGTTTTTCAAGAAAAACTGTTAAAATCTTCAAATGAGGGTACTTCCGGTTGACCAATTATAACCAAAATCTAATCAAGTCTGCATATGGTTGTAAGGAAGAGGAATACGCAAGAATTGTAATTTTTGGAATTCTAGTATTGGAGATATCGTGCAGGAAAAAACGGTCACATACACACACACACACATACACACATACACACACACACACACGCACATACGAACACACACACACACATACAGACATCATCGTAAAAATAGTAAAATCGTATTGTAAAGACCCTAAAACGTGCTTATTCAATGGAAACTCACCACCGATTTTTTTGACCAAAGACAATACCTTCCTTACCTATAGGTGATGGAAGGTAAAAAATATTATAGTATTTCCATTATTTAATTTCCCATAAATACAGTAAAAACAATTAAAGATGTCCGATCAAGGTCATATGCGAATTGTATGAATAAAGATTTTAGCTCCGTCTATTCTGTCAAATTCAGTAGGTACATAAGATACTACTGTTGTTTTATTAGTATAAAAGTATATGGTACAGTTAAAATAAGTCAAGAAAATAACGTTATTAGTACACAGCTATGAAGTAATATAGCTAAATTAATAAATAAACTTAGAACGTTACAGCGAAAGTATTGTCACCAGCGAGCATCATTTTAAAATGGAATGTACTAAACAATATGAATTTTTGAAAGAGAAGCGTGTGTATGTATCCTTATCGCACACGCTTGTAGTCTTTGCAAATGAGAGAGATAAATGTATGAATTTTGGGGTGGTATTACTAAAAATACGATATAAAAGGGGTTTTTTCCTCTTCGCGATGATGAACAGGACAACATTTTGTTCCCATAATAGGCAAAAAAACCTTTGTTCTGGCTTGGATAAAAGGTAACTCCTGCTAATTTCCGAGAGTCCTGCCCTGTGTATATCTCGTCCATATGTGGGCGTGGGTTGAAGCGAGATAGAGAATCTATACAAGGAAGTAAAAGCAGCATGCCGTGATTAGAAAAGCTAAGACTTACAATCAGAAAGTTTCGTTTTCAGACGGGGAAAATAATCAAAATATCGCACCAACTAAATGTTACATCTATACAACGTTGTAAGCGTATATACGTTGGCGTTCAATGGAAAGGTGAAAGATATAAACATCTTATAAGATCAACAATACACGTAAGCGTTAATTACAAATTGCAACCAGAACAATATAATTGAAGAGCTAAAAACACAAAAATGTGCAATAGATTCGTAGTGGCCGTGTGCCTGAGAGTCTGGTCGCCAATCTGGGGACCCGGGTTTGATCGCGACCGACGCCAAAAATTACTTCGAATTTCAATGGCACAAAATTGACCCTTGTGATGCACTCTCCACGCCAGAAATGAAGGTCCGTGAGGTGATGCCTGGTAAGCGCCCGCACGGTACAAATATTTCATCATTACCGATATCTGTGTACGAACTACGAAACAGATTGGCACACCCAGCAATGGGTAATATGCCATGATGATATACAGGGTATTATAGTTTAGTGTTCATCAAACAACATTTATTCTTACTATACCAACGTTTCGGTGCACCCTTCCACCTTCTTCAGGGTAGTAAGATCTTACAGATTATTACAATTCATGACCCAAAATACATTCGTATAAAACATTCAGTTTATTAAACATCGAACAAAAAAAAATCGGTTGCCGTTTTTAAGAGCAAATGGATGTGTCTATGCTCTTTGAATTTTTGACAATAAACAATACCTTCCTTATTATCTATAGATGACGGAAGGGAAAAATATAATATACGCTGTCGTAGCCATGTTGTAAAATTCGTCTTTTAATAATCCACTAGTCGTTTAATAAAACTCGGTCAAATTGACATCAACTACAAAATCTGCCAATGGTTAGAGCTACCCTGTTTAAAAATCTTCGCAACAGATATCCTGATGTTGTTTGCTTGTCACATACATCGAATTTACTTTTTGTCCACGCATTTGGTATCAGGAATGTGTGTATTTGTGGTAAACAAATTCTCTGTATTTAAAATTTAAATCCCTGGTGTTGACTGGATGCATTGAACTCAGCATCCCAAGAGTTGAGTACAGCGCAGCAAACCGGTTGCTTCTGAGAAAAACATACTTGTATGCCGACAAATATCGAACACTCCCAATCGGAATCATGTGTCACCATCATCATCATATGGGAAGGGAATCATCAATGATAACAAAGAAACTATAAAACAAAAATACGAGACCGGGGTTATAATATTTCAGCCAGCTTACATCGTCAACTAATTATAAAACTACAAAATTATTTCCATTTGAAATACAGGCTTAAAACTTATAAAAAATATGGGCCAAATAGTGCAATCTTTTACAGAGACCCTTTACTTTTGGCATAATGCATATACAGGTTGTTATATGTTAGTGGACCCAGCAAATATTTCGCTTAAAATCACGCGTGTCCCACTTAGAGGGTTCGCACAACCCGAAAACAATAAGAACAACAGCAACATCATACAATAAATCCTTACTCTTAAACATATTAAAATGATCGATTTTAGGTAGCGAAATACCACATGCGGACAACAATAATAGTTAGGAAACAATCATCCTTCGCCACACATTCCTATCTAGGCAGACTTCTTTCGTCTCGGCCACACACATAATCGCATTCATACATACTCTTCATACTTGGAAACTCTCTCTTTAAGCACCCTACCAACCACATCCATCCACTTACACACTGGTCGGCCACGCAATTGAAAACCCTCAACCAAGATATATACGCTTAACAAGCCGTTCACTCGCCATTTTCTCCACATGTCCAAACCATCTCAACTGACTCTTAATCACATTGTTCCCAACCATATACTAAATTATTCCTCACGCGATCCCGTCTGACATACCCACATACACCACGTAAATACCTCAAGATGACCCTATATTTAAAGTAGCTGAAATAATTTTGTAGAAATTTGGGCTCATGTCCAACAGGGATCGTATTTACCATTTGGGCTTGGCCTAAAGAACGTTTTTAAGTTTTCGATTGTATTCTATCTATGATTGAATTGTATATAATGGCGAAAGCTATCCTGCCTCTTTTCATCTATCAATCTTTCAAAATAATAACTTTCTTCTTGCAAAAAATCTTGCATTAAAATTTATTAGCTATTAACATGATAAAAGATCAAATTAAGTGCGACTTTCTCTGAAATATATCCCTGTTGTCGCTTTTCTATTTGTTGAAAATTACTTACTGCGCGGCAATTGTTACATTAATTAATAATTCTGCAATAATCTATCTCGATCAGCTGGAAGTGAAAGTGATCCGTATAGGGTAAAAGATCATAATAAATAAAGTGTAAGTTACACAATAAGTATGGGAGTATGCCATGCTCTGTGCTCGCCTGGAGAGACCATAAAACTAAATTGTTTTTATTCTACTTGTCGGAATATATTAACATTATACTTGGTAAGTAGGCTATGGAAAATGAAACAGAAAGGAAAGATTTCCGTCTTTCTTTTATTAACAACAACAACAACAAGAACAACAAGAAGAAGAAGGATATCAGAGAGTACTCGATGCAAAATCATTAACAACATAACATTAGAACTGTATTTATAAATATTGGATTGATGCAAAAGTTCGTAGAGTTTGTGGTTTGTAGAACAAGAGTGCCATGGAAAACAATTCGTTAGACATTTTGTTGTTTTAATGGTATAAGGGTTAATGCCTAATATTTGAGACCAAATCTATTAAGCGTTAGAAACATTGGTTTTTATTTGATATTTAGTTCCTTTTCTCTCAAGTCTTCCGCAATACAGTCCTTCCATCTTATCTTTGGTCTTCCTCTGTTTCTTCAACCTTCTATTACTATTCATTCTTCATCCAATATATATTCTTCATTTCTCCTTATGACATTTTCAAACCAATGTAATCATTTCGCTTGTATCTTTTTAGAAACTTGTAACACTAGAGTTATTTCCTTACCTATCTTTCTGTGTCTTGCCCAACATCTACTTGAACATCCTCATCTCTGCCACATTAATTTACTTTTTATTTATACTGACATCTATCAACTTGAATTATATGAATATATTAGTTGTTTCCATGTTTAGCATAGCTGGCTGATTTATAAAATTTAATTTCTTTAAAATTGTTTAACTCTATATCTATTGAATATGAAGTATAAAATGCAATCAAATCGTATAGAGAATAATATATTCTTTAAGTTATAATAACGTTAAATGTCAATAAATCTTATTTAACTGTTAAATCTTCAAATGAAGCTACTTCCGGTTCACCAATTAGAACCAAAATCTAATCAGTTGTTCTTCTGGATGTAAACTTGAGGAATACGAAAAACATACACACACATACATTCATACAGACATCATCGTAAAAATGGTAAAATCGTATTACAGGGATCCTAAAACATGCTTATTCACTAAAAACTCATTGAATTTTTTGACCAAAGACAATACCTTCCTTACCTAAAGGTGACGGAAGGTAAAAAGTGCACCGCGTTCGGCGAACTGGAATTATTTAGTAATTGTGTTTTCATAATAAACCACAACTATAGATTTAAAAATTTGGCCTTTCAAAACTAGTCTCAAATTTTAAGTATCCCCCCATTTACAGAGAAAACAACACAAAAATGGTTAATTTCAAGGAGGACCATTTTGATTTCACTTCCAAAGTACCGGATTTCTTCAGATATTGAATTAAAAAACTGCTAGATTGTTGAAAGGCAGTCGTAATCAATTGAGGAGAATATATTCTTGATTAATTTTGAATTCAATAAAAAACGCTACAAACTTATACATCAACTTGACACAATCGCTAGTATTTTTTATTAAACCTGGATGTATGTTTATACTAATTCATTTCTAAAATCAAAGTTATGGGAAAATCTCCGTGAAAAAATAATAAAGGAGCATTTAAAAGTAATTTAGGACAAGGTTACCCAACAAAGTTAACAAGTATTGGATTTCGTTTATATTTTTATTCATTAATTATATTGATTTGTGAAGTTTCCTTCTTGTAAGGAATCATAAATCGCAGTCTAATTCTTCATTTTTATCAATAAAGATTTAATTATATTTTTTTGTACTTTACAAGTGGGATGACATTCTTTGGGCTATATACAGGGTGACACTGAAAAACGGGCCACTCAAAAAACTTTTTTTTTTATATTTTCTAATTTTCTTTTTCTATTTCGGTGTTCTTATGTTTCTATAAACGCACTGTTTTGTACTGCAAACACGACGTTTAGAAGATCTATAAGCGTACTATTTTTGGCGCCTTTCATGTTCTAGAGTTGGTAGTCATGCTTTCATAACTGACAGATGACAGGTAACCTCAAAATGGTAAGTTGTTGATAATATTTCAACATATTACTTTTAATTATGGATTTTTATACTTTCTTTAGGTGATAGGACTAGAAAAAAATATAATATTAATTTCACAACCAGAATCAGACCTTGAATCATAAATACGATACACCTTGCAATACACTAATTAATCAATAGTTGACAAAATATGAAATTTCAATTGTTAGCGAGAAGCGTTACCAACATAAACATAACTAACAAAAAAATACCTAGTCATAATTTGACGTCGCAATTTAAATAAATTTAATCGTAAAAATACCTCAATAGAAAAAATAGTATAAAAAACACGTATCATAAGGCCTGTTGACGCACTCGTCCTTTGTAAAACTCGCCTAGCGGCTCGTTTTCCAAACTTGGACTCGTACGTTAACAGATTGCCTTATGATACTTGTGTTTTAATGTACTATTATATATTTGTAAACTAGGCTTAAGGGCTCACAAATCATGGTATTTGGCATGATGGTAGCGCTTCCATTTAAACCGGAAGTGACATTACTTTCATATTTTAAATGAGACACGCTATATATTTTTATATATTTGGAATCTACGTAAAATCATCCCTCTTTTCAATTCATTGTCGGGATTGACAGATATATGTAATATACCTATAATTTTAAATCTGTAACTATTAATACAATAAGAAATAATATAATGTATGTACTTCTCAGAAAAATCTTCAGTAATGTCTCTGGATTTTTGACACTAACATTTATCTGTCAGTTACAAACATTTTAATTTGCAATTGGCTTCCATGACATTATTTGTGCTGTAAGATTTATTACAGCAGATTATTATATACCTTAGATTTCTTTATCTCTAAATCTATATAAGATATAATAAAATATTTATATGTATCAGATAGAGAATTTACTTTTCTTTAAGCAAGAACAACAATTTTCAAAAAATAATATTTAGAAGATTTTTTTTTAAGAATCTGCTACTTCCGGTTGTCCAATTATTACCAAAACTTTTTCAGCTCTTTCCGGTAATGAGAAATACACACACACACACACACACACACACACACACATATACATCCATACACACACAGAGACATCTTCGTAAAAATATTAAAATCACGAGAGGTAAAAAGATATTTTGAGTGGCCCGTTTTTCAGTGTCACCCTGTATATACCTATCGAATTGATTTGGATATTTGGGCGTGTGCCTGTATGCATGTGTGTGTGAGTATAAGTGTGTATAACCGGTCCAAAGGTAGTTATTATGCAGAGGACTTTTTTCTCAGAGCATCATTACCGAATACTTGCTGGTCCTCTGCATCTTGGCTTGAAGTTTAAGTTCTTCACTTGCTTGCTTCGTATATTACATGCTTCTTATATCTTGAAAATTTGCAAGACACAATTGTATAAAGATTACATTTTACTAGAGAAGATTTAGTAACAAATTTGATTAAAGGAAAATGACGATGTACTACATAGGTCAGTAAAAATAATCCTCCATTTGTCAAGAAACAAAACACTAACTGTCTTCCCAGAATATCTTGCAAGTGTGACAAATATATTGGATTGTTTTTTTTTTTTCAAACAAAACACGCCAGTAGACAGTCTACTGTCTTCAGCAAGCAACTGTTTCAGGCAATTTCAGCACGAAGTTTCTTTTGTTTTCTAAGTATTTATAACGTAATATTACTGTTAAGAGCTTTAACCATATTTGTTTAGGTGCATTATTTTTTCACAATGCATGAGAAATATTTAATATGCAACGCGGAAGACTATGATAATATCAAGAAGGAATTATAAAAGAATAAATAATTGTAATGTTTTTCGATTAAAATTATCATCATCCACACACCTATGTTTAAATTTTTGATGATACATTTATCATCATTTACTATTTAATTAAGTTTTTTATACATCAAAATTTGTCGATAATTATATATTATCTACAATTAAATAACCGTTACCAATCAAAATGCTACCAAATAAAAAAAATATGTATCAAACCAGAGCTACAATTTGGAAATTGCTGGTATCCGTACAAAAAATTAATTCTTTTAATTTTTATTTTTATGGGGGGTCAATGAACAAAAATATGCCCTCAAGAAAAATAAAACATTATGAAAAATATAATTGCGAAACTTTACTAAACATCCTATAAAGTATAAATTGTATATTAAATTTATATTTTTGAAATATTATTTATGAGATTTTCTTCAAAGTTTGGTTCATTCGTTTTCAAGACAAATTTAATAGTTTAAAAATAGTTAGTGGAATTTTTTTCATCATCCTGTAATTATCTATTCGTTCGCTAATTTTTTAACTGTAAATGTCTTTTATTTCCTTTAGCATTCTTAGGAGAAGCAATTAATCAAAAGGAATAATAATATATTTGACTGATGATGAAGAAAAATTGTTCCTCAGCATTTCGTATTATTAAACATGGAATTTTTATTATAAAAAATTACTTTATGTGGGTGGAGTTTCTTTTTACCTTCAGTAACCTCTAGGTAAGGAAGGTATTGTCGTTGGTCAAAAAATTCGGTGGTGAGTTTTCATTGAATAAGCACGTTTTAAGGTCCTTATAATACGGTTTTACTATTTTTACGATGATGTCTGTGTGTATATGTGCGTGTGTGTGTGACTATAACTTCGGCCGCGATATCTCCAATACTAGAATTCCAAAAATTACTTGATTAGATTTTAACAGTTTTTCTTGAAAAACGCTGTTATATATTATTTTTTGAAATTTAATGTTATTATAAATATTAAAGAATATTCTTATCTATACAAATTGATTCCATTTTATATTTCATATTCAGTGTATATAGAGTTAAAGAATTATAAAGAAATTAAATTTTATAAATCAGCTAGCTATGCTATTATAACCATGGAAATAGCTACTATATTAAGAAAATTCTAACTGACAGATGTCAGTGACAATGAAAAGAAAATGAATGTGGGGAAGACACGGAAAGGAATTAAAGAATAAGGGAAATGGCTTGAGTGATAAAAGTTTATAAAAAGATACAAGATAGGCGATTACGTTGGTTTGAACATGTTATGAGGAGAGATGAAGAATATATTGGAAGAATGAATAGCTTAGTTATATAGAACATAGAAGAAACAGAGGAAGACCAAAGATAAGATGGAAGGACTGTATTGTGGAAGACTTGTGAGAAAAGAAACTAAATGAGGACGACACGCAAAACAGAAATGAGTGGAAGAAGGAAATAAAACATAGCGACCTCTAACGAATGGGAAAAGCTACAGAAAAAGTGCAATTTGCATAGTTTATTTATGAAATAGAATCTTTTGCAAGAAAATTTACGTATGGAATTTGTACATAATACACAGGATTCACAGAAGGTAACGTGCTGGCCTCATAAGATTTTTTATTCTGAAATTTGAATAAGTAAATATGATTTTCGGTTCAAATTACACTGCATGTGACGTCCAAGAAATACTAGCCAATGATAGAACTGGAAATATAAAAATTTAATATTTAATATTTCTTATTTAATTATAAAAATATTTATGCTTACAGCAAAATGATCTTCTTAGAATGAAACGTAATTTTGTGAATGGTTTTATATTTTTTTGAGACAACCATTTTATTCTTCGTTATTCGGTTTGGAGCAGTACTATATTGAAAGACAAATATTTCAATGAGCCTTATTGTAATACGACTACAGTAGGCGAATTATACAAAGTACAACCATAACATCGATAACTTAAAAAAAATACGAGATAAAAGATTTTCGCCGGAAGAAGAGATTGATGCATCCACATAGCTCAGTTGGTAGAGCATCCTACTAGTAATAGTAATAGATTCCGGGTTCAAATCTCGTGAAAAATATCAAACAAAATACAGTTAAACTAGAAGAATGATCAAGCCCCATTAGTATCTTCTTGGAGCTCTTCTCCTGAGCGTCCATCCTCTCCACGTTACATAACCATAACCCAGGAAGCTTGAGGTTCACTGACCCTCCCCTCTGCACGCCAATGGCCACCTGCCCTCACCCCTCCGCCACTGGTTTGCCTAAGCGAGCTGCACTCTCTCAGAACCAGTGGTAGTGTTATACACTCTTCCAAAAGCACAGTTCAAAGTTACATAACGATGGATGAGACAAAATAAGAAAGAAATAAGTATGAAGAAGAAGATTGGGGGAAGAAATAGTGGAGAATGAAGAGGGAAGAAAGTTATAGTGGTGTGAAATGATTCAAGTGAAGTGGATGGAAAATAACATAAGAAGAATGAAATGATTATGTTTTTACTGTGTCTTTGGAAATAATGAACTGATGTAGTGAACAATAAATAAATAAATAAACAAACTCAAATTGTTTTATATATTAATATATAAATAAATTTTACTGGTAACATACAATAATTATTTACAAAATTTTGTGTTTTTTATTTATAAATACAAATATATTTTAATATGTAAATATATATATTTTTAAACAATATTAAAATAAATGTTTAAAATAACTTTTAAACATGTTTATACAAAATTATTTCATTTCAAAATAAAAATAAAAACATTTACAAATTATTGTTTTATAATAAATTGTAACATAAAAGTATACCGACTTTCTGTACATATTATTTAGTGCCTTTAGTGACCCAAAAATAATATACAGTGTTAGTGCCAATAAATTCAGTGCCTTTTAAAAAAAATTTAATCTTAAAACAATAATCTTATTGAAGACTTGTGTGATCTTCTCCATCCCTTCTCCCTCCTTCCTGGTAGCATCTTCAGCATGGGCTGACAATATGGACGTCTTTAAAGTCGAACCTCTGTCCGGAGGCTTGGGGTCACCTCCCGCCGATAAGTTATCTCCGGAGGTGAGCTTCGACGCCGGGTCAGAATTTAATCTGAGTTTCTTTGAGCAACCCGAAGATGGCAGCACTCAGGGGTTCTCCGACCCAGGGAGTGTAGGGAGTGCGTCGGGGGGATCTCCGCCGAGGAGTCAGACACCTGGGGGACTTCTTCAGGAGGCTAAGCAAGGTAGAGAAGAAAAAATTGGATGATTTTTCGTAATTATTTGGTTATGGGTTCATTCAATGTAAAAACAAACAGGGACAGTCAGGGCACATAACATATTTAAAATAACAAGTTATAATTTTTTTGTTAACACATTCTTAATTACGCCAGTCAATTTTTCTGACTATTTTGAGATTGTTTACGTTGTGATATGAGTCAAACAACGATGAGAACATGTCATATTTAGATGGATGTATCTTGAGTGTTTAACGGTAAATATATGTCGTCAAAAATAGAAGCAAATTGGCGCACCCAGAAATGGGTAATAAGTTAGGCTGCGATAATATATTTATTCCTAAAATATGATTAAAAAATGTCTGTCTATATAATTAGAGTAAAAAATTTGCAAGTCAAAATATATGTTACATACATTCACTTTTGAATGACTACAAAATAAATAAATAAATTCTTATTTTTATTTGATACTTTACATATATATTTCATTTTATATTTACTTATATGATTTCCAATAAAATATTTGACATAATAATAAAATATTTCGTGATATATGTATATTTACAAATAAATTATTTATAAATACAATGCTACTAATATGTAATAAAAAATCTGTAAAGGTATGAATTTTTTTATAAATCATACAACACTTATTTCGTAATATCTGCAGTAATACCTGCAATTTTTTTGGTAATGTAATACTTTTTTTTACCTACTGTCACCTATTATGTGTAAGGAAAGTATTGTCTTTGGTTGACTTTTAATAAATAAGCACATTTTCGGGATTGTACATCCATATGAAAAAGTAGATAGATTTTGGTTGTAATTAGCCAACCGGAAGTATTTCTTTACTTGCAGCTCTTAACAAAGTTTATTTATTTTTATATCATACACTATTTTTACCTTCCGTCTTCCGTCACTTATAGGTAAGGAAGGTATTGTCTTTGGTCAAAAAATTCTATGGTGAGTTTTTAATGAATAAGTACGTTTTAGAGTCCCTACAATACGAATTTACTGCATGTGTGTGTGACAAGAATTTATTCTTCGATAACTCCAATTCTACAATTCTAAAAATTATAATTCTTTCATATTCCTTTTTCGTACGTCCATATGAAGAGTTGATTAGATTTTGGGTATCATTTTTTGACCTTTTATGTTATAAATAAAAGAATATGTTTATTTAATTATATATTTTTCTTCATATTCAATGAATTTAGAGATAAAGAATTATAAAGAAATATTTTGTACGCTAATGCTGCTAAAAGCTGCACCATGAAATAGTGTGTACATGAAATTATGTTTAAGAATCTGTTAAAATTATTTTAAAGACTACAAGTATACACCGAATGTCGGTTTTGTAAGAATAAATGCTGTATGATTGAAATTTCGAGTATTTGTTAACATCTCAATTAACGGAACATAATAATTTTCTCATTAGAATTTCTAGAAATTCGCCTACGAGTTGTGATTTATAACTATTTTGCAATGTACTTTCTACTTACTTTCAAAATCATAAATTTATTTTATTGTAGATGAGAAAAAATATTATTCGTGCCTATTATTATTTTATAGGCACTTATTAGGGAAATCTAAAATTGTATAGGAGGATAGCTAACTTCCTTGTTCGAAATAACTGTGAATCACTATGTAGGAATCTTCATTTTCGCATTTTGCTTTCTTTTGTGCAGTGAAAAATTTATTTGGAAAAAAATTCAAGGAGATGCGCATTCATTAATAAATAAATAAATATACACAGTGGGTCCTATACCAATTTAAAAAAAAAATCTGGAAGTACAAGATGAACAAAGAATTTTAGTACAAACGCGATTTAAAATTTTACGTAATAATCGATATATGAATTTTTAAAATTCAGAATTTGGCGTATGACGTAACTAGTCCTCACCAGTGATTGACAAACTGTTAGTTACAGAGGGTACATATTTTTCATGTTCGCATAGCTGATATATATTGTTATATTCATGAAGAAATTTTTATTATTAAGCATAAATATAAATAAAATGCATTTTTACCTTTCGTTACCTTTAGGTAAGGAAGGTATTGTCTTTGGTCAAAAAATTCAATGACGAGTTTTTAGTGAATAAGCATGTTTTACGGTCCGTATAATACGATTTTACCATTTTTACGATAACGTCTGTATGTATGTGTGGTTGTGTGTCCGTGTCTTCAAGTTTACATCCAGAAGAACAACTGATTAGATATTGGTTATAATTGGTGTACCGGAAGTAGTCTTATTTGCAAATTTAACAGTTAAATTTGATTTATTGACATTTAACGTTATTATAATTTAAAGAATATATTATTGTCTATACGATTTGATTTCATTTTATACTTATTCAATAGATGTATAGTTAAAGAATTATAAATACATTAAATCAGCCAGTTATTCAAATTGACGGATGTCAGTAGCAACGAAAAGAAAATGAATGAGGCTGAGACTATAATATGAAGATAGATGATGGGGAAGACACGGAAAGATAGGATAAAGAATGAAATGGCTCGAGTGATAAAGTTGAATGAAGGATGAAGAATATATCAGAAGAAGAATGAATATTTTACTAATAGAAGGTAGAAAAGACAGAGGAAGACCAAAGATAAGATGAAAGGACTGTTTGTGGAAGACTTGAGAGAAAAGGAACTGAATGAGGACGATACGCAAAACAGAAATGAGTGGAAGAAGAAAATAAGAAACAGTGACCCCTAACATTCGTTAGGGGTCACTTTGCATAGTTTGTTTATGAAATAATTTACTGGAAATATAGGATCTTTTACAAGAATGTATGGAATTTGAACATAATACACAGGATAGGTGGACGGGTGGTTGGCCACATCAGGTTTTTTTCCTATTTTAAACGTCTAAGGTTTTCGTGTTCTCCCTGTATATTCATTTATTTTTAAATCTGTAGAAGATATGACGATATGTTGTAAAAGGTAGAGAATTTAAAATTCTTTGTAATAACATAATATTTCAAGTTCTTCTAACGTTGCTCTATTAGTAGTTTGAAACTCCAATACCTCCAGTTTCGATGTGGTTCAATTTATTGGTCTAATTCAATTAGAAACCTGAGATAAATGTCATCGCCTTGTTTCTTCACACACTAATATACTTTCTTCTATCGGTCTATCTCGTCGTTAGATTTTTGCTAGTGCTTTTTCATTAAATGGAGAAAGTAATTTTGCTGTCTTTCCCACTCACAATAATTAAAGAAGCTCTATTTTATAAGAATTGTTTATTGTATTTAAAGTTTTTACAACTGATTGAGATGACAAAGATACACACAAACAAGCCTTGGGCCGTGATTCGGTTATGTTGTCCACTACGCCACAAGGGTTGGTACGAATATTTATTTACAAATACGCTTAATAAATACGAGTCCATATTCATAATATTTATATAGTTCTGGGGGCTTACATTGTCAACAAATTATAAAACTTACACAAATGGAGAGAAATTTCTTTCGAATACTTTAAAAATAGACTTCAAACTTAAAAAATCTGATGTGGTCAGCACATTACCTTCCATTTTAATTTAGAAAATATTACATTTCAAGATCAATTTTAACAAGTTAACTTTTGAATTGAATAATGTTCAGACATACGTTTTTCTGTTCATAGCCTACTCCGAGTTAGGTTTTTTATTGAACACACTATATGTATTTTGTATAAATTCCATACAGAAAGTTTCTTCCAAAATATTCGGACGGAGTTTAGAATAGAGTCCGAGTCCAGTTTTAAAATGCATTTTTTTAAGGATACTATTTTTATATATCTTTTATACTGATATCTGTCAGTAAGAAGTATCTTAAATATGAATATAGTAATTATTTTATAGTTAGCATAGCTGCCTAATTTATGAAATTTATTTTTTTAACTATATCTATTGTATATAAATCAAATCGTATAGAAAATAAAATATTCATTAATATTTATTAAATAAATAAATATATCATCACGGCATATTACCCATTGCTGGGTATGCCAATCTGCTTTGTACACAGAGTTCGGTAATGCGATGACATATTTCGAAGTATTTGGCGTCGGTTGAGATCAAACCCGGCTCTCCCGATTCGCGACCAGACGCTAAAAAAATTAACTGCGTTTTTTCAAGAATATCTGTTAAACGTTGCAAATGAGGGTACTTCCGGTTGACCTATTATAACCAAAATTTAATCATCTCTTCGTTTGGATGTAAACTCAAGGAATACGAAAAAATATAATTTTTGGAATTATGGTATTGGAGTTATGCAATCTGAAAGGTAAAAAAAACTGTGGATCAAATGACGGCTGATAATAGTTCGACCGGCATTCAAAAGATCATCTTCTAGTTCATCTTTGCCGAGACATTTTAATTCCTCCAAAACTAAAATACATCATCTTCAATATCTGTCTTCATCTTCATCTTCTTGTGTCTGGTGTTGTTGTGTGTGGTATGTGAAGCCTTCCACTCCTTCCTGGAGAAAAAACTCCCAGGAGGCTTCGGCGGACATGGCCGGCGAGTGTGGGGCTGCGAGGGGGGGCTGTATCTACGTTTTTGGAAAACTGGAGTTCAATAACCCGCGAAGAATCACACGAACGCGTGTAACATGCCCCAGGCTACGTTCAAAACCTGTTCGAATCTTCAATACACACATCTCCATAACATATCACACAGAGAGAAAGAAAGAAAAGATGATAAATAAGAGGAAATATAAGATATTTCGACCTGGAGGACCTTCTTCAAAGGTTCATCACAGGATGTTTGAAATAGCGCCATGCATGCGGATTTTGGGAGCTAGTCCGTTAGGTTAGAAGAAATTTATTCCACCCATTTTCGACAATCGTCAAAAAGTTATTACTTCTCAGCAAAAATCCTCTGAAATACCATCTATGTAAGATTGGTATAACTGAAAATAGTATCTGTCGACTGGCGAATATGGCGAAGAAATTTAGGAACATACTGTATGTGAATATCCTGCTGTGGCCGTAAGGAGACTTAACCATCCAGGTAAAAGGTACCTTGCTGCAAATGAGATCGGGAAACTAACTCCTGGAACAGTAATTGGCTTCATCAAAACTTTGAGACTGCTTCCAGAAAATTAAGATAGAGCTATGTTATAATAGATCTTTCAGATCGCATGACAAAAGTGATTGGGACTTAAAATAATAGGAGACCATTTTAGTGGTGTATCGTTATTTAAAAAACCTGTTGTGTCCAGCACAATACCTCTCGCCATTTCCATTTTATGTTACATAAATAAGGAATTTAACATTTCTTGTACACACAAATAATTGAAATTGTATCTCGTCTTTCGTTCTATGAGAATTTTTTTCTAATATGTTCAAGAATTTTCAAATGCATTAACGGTATTAGCGGTATTTCTTACGGATATATATAGTATAAATATATCTTGAATTTAGATACATTTTTAATTAATAACACAATAAGACGTCGTTAACTGCTGATTTTTGATATTAACATTTTGTATTTATTTGTCAATTACAAACATTAAATATCTCATCTGGTTTCCATGGAGTTGTTTGAGCAGCGAGATTTATTACAACAGATTATTCTATATAAATAAATAAATATATCATCACGGCATATTACCCATTGCTGGGTGTGCCAATCTGATGAAATATTTGTACCGTGTAGGCGCTTATCAGGCGTCACCTAACGGGCACTCAATGCTGGCGTGGAGGGTCAATTTAGTGCCATTAAAATTCGAAGTAATTTGTGGCGTCGGTCAGGAAAACGGGGTCCCATTCTATATTACTTTACATTATATCTCTAAATTTATAGAAGATTTCTAATCAACATTAATAGTAAGCACCCCTTGTTATTCGCCGTCACTGCTTCCCATCTTCACCTCCGGATCTCCCAAATATTGTGGTCTCTTTTGAGCACTTAACACCGAGTGTATACGTCATGAACATGAAGCAATCCCAAGGCCATGGTACACACATCCACAATGTTATGTAGTGTATGTGTGTGCGTGACCATGTGCGTGTATTTTCACGTGTTCACGCTGCTCACGTGTTCGTATTCCATGAGCAATGTCAAGTACACTGACCTCAAGACTCGGTTACCCACCACAGAAGAGAATTATGTTTGTTTCGGTAGTATATTAATAGGTGTGCCATTTTGCTATTATTCGCTAATAATTCGTCGTTATAAAAACATTTAATATTGTTTAATAATAATAAAAATCTGATGTGGCCAGCACATTACCTTCCGTCAGTTCTATGTATTTTGTGCAAAGGATTATAACACAAATATACTATGTCAATTGCACTTGACACTGACATCTTTCAATTAGAATTTTCTTAATATTGTAACGTTGTATTATTAAGATAATAAAAACAATTAACACTACGATTAAATAATTATAAACCCTAATTTAAGACTAAGAATATTATTAAATCCTTAACCACTAAGATGATTTATTTAGACAATATTTATATCACTATATTTATTTGTTTAACTACATTTATTTATGTTAACAACTCGTAGAATGTTTATTTATATCACCCACTGTTCATTGCTCGTTGCTTCTATATATCAGACTATTTTTCCGCTCTCCTACGGACGGTATTTATACAGCCCAGTGTCCTTCTGGAACTTTCTGACGCCACAATGATATTGTATACAATATCGGTGTAATTAAAACGTCTAGCCGTATGGGTCGTTCTCCGCCGCAGGAGATTACGTCATCGTTCTGGAATATTCTACCAGTAGCGGCGCTCGTCGACTCTTAAGTCAGGGGCGCACGTTACAATATAGTAGCTGTTTCTATGGTTACAGCATATATTTTTTTAACGGAATATCCAGTGAATATGAAGTATAAAATGTCATCAATTCGTATTCTTTAATATTTATAAATAAATAAATATAGCATCACGGCATATTACCCATTGCTGGGTGTACCAGTTTGCTTTATACACAGATTTGGGTAATGATATTTGTACCGTGCGGGCGTCATCTCACAGGCAATCATTGCTGTCGTGAAGAGTTTACCACAAGGATCAATTTTGTGTCATTTAAAATTCGCGACCAGATATTTAACAGCATTTTTCAAGAAAAACTGTTAAAACTTTCGGTTAACCAATTATAACCAAAATCTAATCAAGTCTGCATATGAATGTAAGGAAGAGGAATATGTAAAAATTGTAATTTTTGGAATTCTAGAATTGTAGTCATCTCGGCCGAAATTATAGTCACACACGCACACACACACACACACACACACACACACACACACACACACACACACACACACACATCCAGACGTCAATAGTAAAATCGTATTGTAGGGACCCGAAACGTGCTTATTCATTGAAAACTCACCACCGAATTTTTTGACCAAACACAATACCTTCCTTATACCTAAAGGTGACGGACCATTTTATGAGTAAATATTATTATTATTACCTTCTTGTAGTTTTAATTTAAATACCTCGTTTCTTGGCTACTTCCTACTATAATTACAAACTTTATCTATCTTATAACTTTAAATTAAAATATTCTCATACAAACACAAGCGTATAGAACGAGACGATGTGACGCCTGTTGCTGTCCTTGTCTATCTTGCTGGCAAATCTTCAAGAAAAAAGAAGACAGCGTGAATGCATTAAAAAGAGATAGTAGATAAAAAGAGAGAGATAGTATGCAATGGAATTAGGAAGTGCAAGAAGTAGCCAACCAAAGCAATACGTTTATACAATAAAAAATAAGAAATAAATATATAATACAAAATACACACATTTTCTTCAAAATCCGATATTTATTTTTACCCATTTATGGGTGGAGATACATTCCTGGCTACTTGGCTAATTTTCATATGAAAAACTGATAACATAAATTGTAACAATCTGTAAGATCTTACTACCCTGAAGAAGGTGCAAGGGTGCACCGAAACGTAGGTATAGTAAGAATAAATGCTGTTTGACTGAACTTTCGAGTAATTGTTAACACCTAATCCACATCACAGTCGAGAAATTATCCACAATTTAAATATGACGTTTAACAATAGTCTTGTCACAAAATTTTAGTCGAGTAAAGCGGATTTCAAATGTTTTCGGACTCGCAAAATCGCCGAACACATCAAACACTGGACTAGTATATTACAACAAGTAATAGAATGGCCCATGCCCATATTCTACACGAGCAAAAAGATTGTGATCCGAGCCGAAGACGAGGACTACGGTTTGCGAGTATGGATTATGCCATTCCAAACGTGGTGTAGACTATACTTTCTCTAACAAGATTTTAGAAATTATACCTAAAATGTTGATTGATAACAACAATATTTTTTTTAACGCCAGTCCATAAATTGCTTATAATAACTCCATTCTTATTTTTCTTTTGATTTATTCGGTAATAACTGACTCCCTGTATCATTAGCAAATTCCCTTATTTCTGGTGACGTATATTCCATATCTAATCTTCATTTCCACTTTATATGTTTTTCTACAAAATATCTTCAGTTAATTTTCTGAGTAATATATTATTATTTAGATAAACTTATTACTCTGGACAACTCCAAAAACCTGTAAAACTTAACAAAAAACTCTAAAAATGTTCAAAACTTTAAAACGTCGAAAGCGAATACAGAAATAAATAAATATGAAACAAAGAGTTAGAACCATAGCATCCGAACCAAGATATTTGATATACCGCACTAATATGCGGCTAAATAGATTGTGATTCGTCGAAAGCCGTGCGGAATTATTCCAAACGGCCTACGGAATTATTCCACACGGTTTGTTGGAATAATAATAATTCCAACATAATTTTTAGTTGTGGAATGTGTAGTTTCCAAAATAGTGCTGGAGAAATGTTTATAATATTATTCTGTATTATGGTATTTAATTTTAAAACAAATATGTTATTAAGAAAAAAACTTGGACCCGTTATATTAATTATGAAACCAATCTGAATATATTAATTAACATATGATAATGATGATACATTGATACACATACTTACATCGTAACTTATAATTATTACGAGATGACATGTTACTAATCCTTATTTATATCTTCTGGATAAGTATTTTGCATAGTATAATTAAGTACATCTTAAGGAATTTATATTTTTGTCAATGTGTATAAATTTCTCGACTCTCGACTGGTTGAGATTAAGTGTAAGACGTTTTGGTATACATTTATATCTAATTCATCTTCAGGGTAAGAAACTAAATGTATTTTTTATGTAGAAATGAATTTATGTTTAAGAATCTAAAGAAGATAAAATTTCCAAATTATGATGCAACAAAATGCATAAATTATTCTTCATCTTCCACTTGCGTTTTCCATAGTTCTATGCGCAATTAGACCGCAGCAGACAATTAAAATTAAATGGATTTGTAGTCCAAGTCATTCAATAGATTTAATTAATAATAATCACGACTTTTTCTCACTGTGTTTCGTGATTCATGATTGTTTTACGTTGTCTTCCAACGATAACGAACCTGAGAACTTGACAAATGAACATCAAGGTTGTTGATTCTTCAAGGACAACAAACAAAAGAAAGAAGAGTTCCAAAAAATGTAAACTTTACATTGTCAGGCGAAGAAATTTTACTTTCAAATGGAGAAATAAAACTATATATGAAAACAGTGTTTCTGTATCAGATAGCCTTGAAATATAGGGTTGGTAGTACTCCAAAACAAAAGTGCAACAAAGAATAGTTTAGTGGTATCCTCCTAAGGGGTGGTGCTTAAAATATGAGACTAGTTTTGAATGGTTGTAAAAAGTAAACACATAGTTACATACAAACCATTTTAAATACATTTGAAACCTTTAGTTCGCCGAACAAGGACCAATTTTTACCTTCCGTCACCTTTAGGTAAGGAAGGTATTGTCTTTGGTCAAAAAATTCTATGAGTTTTTAGTGAATAGGGCCCCTATAATACGATTTTATCATTTTTACGATGATGTATGTATGTGTGTGTCTGTGTGACGCATAACTTCAATACCACGGTTCCAAAAACTATATTTTTTTCGTATTCCTCAAGTTTACATCCAGAAGAACAAGTGATTAGATTTTAGTTATAATTGGTCAACCGGAAGTAGCCTCATTTGAAGATTTAACAGTTAAATTTGATTTATTGACATTTAACGTTATTATAACTTAAAGAATATATTATTCTTTATACGATTTGATTGCATTTTATACTTCATATTCAATAGATATAGAGTTAAATAATTATAAATCAGTCAGCTATGCTAACCAAGGAAACTGCTAATATATTTAGATAATTCAACTTGACAGATGTCAGTATCAATGAAAATGTGGCAGAGATGAGGATGTTGAGATAGATATTGGGGAAGACAGGGAAATAACTCTAGTGTTACAAGTTTCTAGTTAGATACAAGAGAGACGATTACATTGGTTTGAATATGTCGTGAGGAGAGATGAAGAATATATTGGAAGAAGAATGAATAGCTTAGTAATAATTTTATTTAAAATTGTTAATAATTATATTGACAACCACAATTTAATTGATAAATTACATTTTCATGCTCCATCGAAAGACACTCGCAATAAATATTTATTTTATGTCGAAAAATATAGCTCAAATAATTTAAAAAATTCCCCTATGAATAGAATAATGATAACATATAATAAGAATTTTCAGCATTTAGATCTCTTTAGCCTCTCACTTAGTCAATTTAAGAATGCATTACAACTATTATAAACAATAACTGTTCATCTGTATTTGTGTATTATTATTAATTGTATTAATTCCTTATGTATAAATCATGGTAGCCTATTATTGGGTAACTGTTGGCTTCCCAAATATTAATAAATAAATAAATAAATAGACTGTTGAAGAAACAGAGGCTTGTGTTTTGAAGAAATACTTTCTTCTCAACGTTTAATGATTTGCCATCAATTTATTTCCTTTTGAAATATGTAACTCATAGAACTCGTACAAATTCAAATCATGAATGATGATGATAAGTAACTACTAATTTTTCTAACGCTTAATAAATTTGGTTGAAAAATTTCTAGACTGAAATATTTGGTATCATCTCTTTTGACCTACCGTAATACAAGCTGTATTGTCGCCTTTCCATTGCAAATTTAAAAGAATTATATAATTTTTAACAATATACAAATTATAAAAAACCTTCGGACATCTGCTGACTATTGATACATCCTTTAGTTGGGTATGAGATCTGGACAGACCGGTCGCAATTTTGCAAAGATTTTAAATAACGGTTTAAAATTGAAACTCGTTTTTTGCAACCCTTAGAATGCAGAAAGAGTTCAAGGGCAGCCAGGGTGGAACTGACAAATAAATTAACTAACGTAAACAAAATGTGAAATTAAATACTTAAAAATAATATGAGCAAACCATCTCAACTGACTCACATCAACTCTCTTAATAACATAGTTTCTAACCATACATTCTTCATTCACCAAATTATTCCTCACGCGATCCCGTCTGACATACCCACATACACCACGTAAATACCTCATTTCCACGGCAGTCACTCTCTTTTTATGCTTTCCCATCCATGCCCAACAGATTATTATATTTCTTTATCTCTAAATCTATAAAAGATATAATAAAATATTAAATGTTTCAGATACAGAAATTAATGTTTTTTAATACTTACAGGAACAAAAATTTAAAAAAATATATTTAGAAGATTTTTTTAAGAATCTGTTACTTCCGGTTGCCCAATTATTACCAAAACCTTTTCAACTCTTCCTAGTAATGTCGGATTGAGAAGTATCTACAGTTATTAAGTACACATACACACCGACATCATCGTAAAAATGTTGAAATCGGTTTATAGGGACCTTAAAACGTGCTATCCATTAAAATCTGGATATGCGATTTTTAGCATGAATCCAATACCTCTCTTAGCGAGTCAATAAAAAACACATACACATCAGTTTGCCCTCAAATTCGACAACTAAATCTAACTTATTAATTATCTATTGCTTGTTAATCTGTTCAGTTTGTTGAGAAATAGGAGACTCCTTGTTGATATTTTTATTACTCATTAAATTTTTTTCTTATTCACATATTCTTGGCAACTATTTGAGTCAAGTTCATTGACACGTTATCGCCTATAAATAGAAAATTATTTCACGTATGTGATTTGGGATTCTTCAACAGCGTATATTTAAACATGGGCAGGTTTTTGATACAGATCTTATCGAATGCGTGATGAAACCATGGGCGTAGGAAACAAATTTTACGGCTCCCAAACAACAACAAAATAATTGGGATAGCATTGTGTGGTGTTTTCTCCACGCCAGCTTGGAGAGCCCATGAGGTAAACACCCTGAATAATATATGTGTAAAAACAATAATAATATTAACAACAGAGCCTCTTCAGGAAATTTATGTTCTCTCTCTATGTGTGTGTCTTCGTCTTTCGTCACCGAATTCCTGTAGAAAATTACCATAAAATATGATTACCGGTTTTTAATTTGATCAGAGTCGCCGTTAATATAAACAAAAACGTTCACTTAATGCACCAATAAAACAAATTCACATATCCTGCTTCTCACGAATTCTCAGTTCATCGAACTACTCTCTTCACTCCGCTATTCTCTTCTCCGCTCCTTGAAGATCAGTGCGAATTTCTCCTCACGCACACAGTGTCACGCGTCTAACTGGAATCGAACCCCGGACTGAATTAGAATTTGCAAATTGAAAGAACAGTAAGATTCCGAGAATTAAACACTCCTTTTGTATATCATCAGGACTTGTTATGATTTTGGTAATGATGATGATGTTTGTATCGTTCAGGGTACTTGCCAGGCGTCGCCTCAGGGTCTTCTATTAATTTTATTTACTTGTATTTTAACTGTTTTACTGGATCTAATTGTATAATCTTGAAATATATCATCACGGCATATTACCCATTGCTGTCGTGGAAAGTGCACCACAGGGGTCAATTTTGTGCCATTAAAATTCGAAGTAATTTGTGGCGTCGGTCGGGATCAAACCCGGTCATAATTGTACATAAAAATAATTCAAATTGTATCTATTCTTTCGTTCTATGAGGAATTTGTTCCTACTCTTCTAATATATTCAAAATTCTTTATATTCACTGACAGTATTAGCGGTATTTCTTAAAGATATATGTAATATTAATACACCTATAATTTTAAATATTTAATTAATGTTAATAAAACTGTTGATTCTAGACACTGACATTTTGCATTTATCTGTCAATTATAAACATTTAAATATCTCAACTGGTTTTCATCGAGTTGTTTGGGCAGCGAGATTTGTTACAACAGATTATACTATATTATTATATAATATATCTCTAAATCTATAGAAAATATAATAATTTTTTTAAATGTATCAGATTGAGAAATTAAAGATCTTTATTGTTGTATTAACATACATTTTCAAAAATAATATTTAGAAGATTTTTTTTAAGAAACTACCACTTCCGGTTGTCCAATTGTTACCAAAACCTATTCAACTCTTCCCATTAATGTTAAATTGAGGAATCCGTATAGCTAAACAGGTCTTTAGTTGTATAGAATTTGAGAAATCATATCTACAACATCCTAACACACACACACACACACACACACACACACACAGAGTCATCATTGTAAAAATCTGATGTGACCAACACAGTACCTCCCGCCATTTATCTATGGGGTATAATTTTTATATTACTTTATAAATTTATCCATAGAATATACAGAAAAAGTATTAAAGCAAACTTGTAGAAAATGGAATAATCTTTCATTTTTATAATAACAAATTGCGAGAAAAATACATTTAATAGTTATTTGTATATCAAGGCCGCGAAATCACTCTTTAGCGTACCGAGAGAAAAATTGTCGCCGAGGCCGCTTGCGGCCGAGGCAAGACAATCTCGAAGACGCTAAAGGATTTCGCGGACAAGGTGTACACAATATTTTTTGTGCAACCGTAAAAAATATGTAATTACAAATTTTATTAATTTTAAACAGTTTCACTGTAAATTGAAAGTTGGCTTTCAAGGTAGCTATGGAATTGACATTTGATAAACAAAACAATTAGTTTTGAAAAAATCATAGTGATTGTTTACTCAATTTCGCGGCCGTTGCCATAACAACAACCGCGAAATTCAATTTCGTGGCCTATATTGCGGCTGCGAAATGCCTATTTCGCGGCCGGTTGCACAAAAAGGTATTTTTTTAAAGAAAAACTATCTTGAGCTTCAAGTAAACTGACATGGTTTCAAAACTTTCTGAATGAAAGTATTTGAGTTAGAGCGTAAACAAGATTCACACATACATACATACACACAGACACCATCGTGAAAATGTTAAAATTGGATTGTAGGGACCTTAAAACATGGTCATTTACCAAAATCTCAATATGCGATTTTTAGCACGATCCCTATACCTCCCTTACCAAGGCTAGCGGTAGGCAAAAATGTTAAAATAGTATTCTAGGGACCTTAAAACGTGTTCAATAAAATGCGGGTGTGCGATTTTTAGCATGAATCCAATACCTCTTTTAGCGAGAGGTAATAAATAAAGAAGGAACGTGTTTTAATTTTTAAGATATGTATATGTTATGAGGATGATGTCTAAGTATCTTTTTTTGTTCCAGAGCAGCATTATGTGGCAGCCGATTCTAACAGTTCTGCAGGAAGCACCAAGTCCTTCGTGCCCTGCAAAGTATGCGGGGATAAAGCTTCTGGGTACCATTATGGTGTGACATCGTGCGAAGGGTGTAAAGTAAGAAACAAATATTTATTATAAATGTAATCGCATTGTAGTAAAATTCGAAAAAGTGGTAGTGAACGTGTTAAGAATGAATTTCTTATTAAAGAAATACCTGATCTTATTATATAATATGTGTTTGCTTCTAACGAACATACTCTGTGGCATTTCCTGCTTTTTCTCCATAAGGCGGTTCTCATACTGAGTATGGAAGAACTAGTATATGGTATGGTATATCCATTCTCCACAGCCACAGCACGCCACGATTGTGATGTCGTTTATGGTATAGATAACCAGGTTCACTCGCTCATTTCCCTGTTTCTTAGCAACGGCTATAAACAAACCAATAAAACAAACACACAGCGATTGACTGTCGGAAGAACGTGAGTGGGAACTAACGGTATCAGACAACAAATTATACATTTTCTCCTTTTACTTAAGAACAGAATCGGACGGTACAAGAAACATATAGACGTATATGTTGCTTATATACAAGAGCAATTTATAAAGAAATCTAACAATACTTTATTTTTCAACATAACTTCCTCCAACGTTTCTTCAACTGTGCCATGCCGTCAAAAAATATTTATTTATTGACAAACGTCAAAGGCGAGGTTCAGCCAAGGCTGTTTTATCACCCAACCAAAAGATTACAAAAAAAAATATTACAAAATAATGTAGTATTTATTACAAAGAATAAACTAAAATAATATACTGGCTGTTATATTTTGGTGGACCCAGCAAATATCTCGCTTATTTATTAAGCTAGTAATTTCTTTCATATAACATGATTTATACAGCAACATGTAAGCTACTTGATGACGGATGTACATCCATGATACTACTTCCGGTTTATTAGTAATTAATATCAACTTTGAAATTTCAAATGGAACATACTATATTTTTTTACAAATTTGAAAAGTACATCAAATTTGCTTTACAATCATGTAAAATAATCCATATGTTACATTATTAAAAAGTAAAATGTCGGAAAGAGAATAGTGAGTAATAATTGTCCTAACCTTTATTATTAGCAAGTACTAAATCGGGGCTATAAGGTTTCTGTAAAACCGCAGTCCCTAATAATGTCTTCAACTTCACGCACATTGTAAACCATGCAATTGTTATGCAACAATAATTTCTTTTGTTTGCATGAATTCGGACACTACTTTCAGGACAAGTTTGTAGTTCTAAATAGTTTTACCATATACGTCTGCGTTAATTGTAGACCATCTTGGCATATACTCTATCAATAATATCCCAAAAAATTGTTACCATCAACTTTTTTCCTGAAGATTATGTCTTGGCCTTTTTGGGCAGAGGGGAGCCCTTATGAACCCACTGCATGGATTATTTTTTGATACTCGGCACCCATGTTTCATCTCCAGCCACAATCTTAGAGAAAAAGTCGCTGTCATCTTCCAAAGCAGTCAAATTTTGTTGCGAAATTTCTTTCCTTGTCTGTTTCTGCTGCGGTGTAAGCAGTTTGGGGTATCCGCCGTGAAGACACTTTCCTCATGCCCAAATCATCATACAAAATTTTCCAAACACTGGTTTCAGATAAAGACAGTTCCTTGGCAATAACGATTTGTAAGCACCAATTTTTTTATTTTACTTTAAAATAACTTGGAGCATCTTGCTCATACACGGCCACTATTCGTTCATGAATAATTTTAAGACCATTGCCTTCTTTTGTTACGAATTTTAACACACTGCGATGCTCCAATTTAGTTTCACTCATTTTTTTACCCAAAGTTCTACGTATGAACTTAACGCCTTTTGTTTCATGGCTAGATAGATTTCTAAACTAGCAACCTTAGGCTTCGATTATAGAATATTTCAGGTATTTCCAGGTGATCACCCATCTAAGAACTATCCCCAACCATCTTTGCTCAACTCTCTAAAACATTCTATGATCCTCTTCTTCATTTCAGGGCTTCTTTCGACGGAGTATCCAAAAACAGATAGAATACCGATGTCTTCGTGATGGCAAGTGTCTCGTGATTCGATTGAACCGAAATCGATGTCAGTACTGTCGGTTCAAGAAGTGTTTAGCCGTTGGGATGTCGAGGGACAGCGTTCGTTATGGCAGGGTTCCGAAAAGAAGTCGAGAAAGAGGACCGGAAGATGTTGCGACCCCTACGACGACCACGAGGGCGAGTAGTCCGGACCCTGACCAAGAAAGATCCGGTAAGGAAGGAGAGAATTGTTTTTAGGTTGCGATGGAACGAATCGGGTTGGATGTTACCAGTCCATAAATTGCTTATAATAACTCCATTCATATTTTTCTTTTGATTTATTTGGTAATAACTGACTCCTTGTATCATTAGCAAGTTCCCTTATTTCTGGTGACGTAAATATCTATATCTTCATTTCCACTTTATATGTTTTTCTATAAAATGTCTTCAGTTAAGTTTCTAAGTAATATATTATTATTTAGGACAACTCCAAAAACCTGTAAAACTTAACAACTCTAAAAATGTTCAAAACTTTAAAACGTCAAACGCAAATACAGAAATAAATAAATATGAAACAAAGAGTTAGAACCATAGCAACCGAACCAAGATGTTTGATATACCGCGTTAATATGCGGCTAAATAGATTGTGATTCGTCGAAAGCCGTGCGGAATTATTCCAAACGGCGTACGGTTTGTTGGAATAATAATAATTCCAACATAATTTTTAGTTGTGGAATGTGTAGTTTCCAAAATTTATTTTCTTTTGGAATGCCTAGTCAGCACAAATGTTGGTGTCACACTTTATTATTAGTAAGTTTTATAAAGATTCGTTTCATCTTAATTTTGAATGCTGTCACATACTTAGTGCGAAATATTCTCCCCAGGTATGTCAGAAACAAAAAATCTGGCATTGTACGATATAATTCTAACCGTTTCTCAAGCGCACCATTCCAATTCCTCTTACACCGACGATTCCCTCCGTGCTTTATCCCTTAAACCCCTTTCTTTACCCTCCCCTCCCGAAGACAGCTCTTCCTCGGCGTCATCCACCTCTGAGGGCCGAGAGTGGCAACGTGTCTGGCTCTGGCAACAGTTTGCATCTTCCCTCACGCCCAGTGTTCAAAGAGTGGTCGAGTTTGCGAAAAGAGTGCCAGGGTTTGCGGATCTAGGTCAAGATGATCAGTTGATTTTGATCAAAATTGGATTCTGGGAAATATGGGTGGTTCAATCAGCTAGGATGTCAACGGGGCAGATTGTCATGGATGATGGGGTGGTGGTTAGTCGACAGCAGATGGATATCATGTATGATGTAAGTTTTTTATGGGGGTAGAATGAAAAGTTTTGAGCCTGGTGTTTGTAACACATTTTGATGCTCTACTTAGTCAAAAAATGCTATGTTTTCTCACTGTTTAATTTCTTCTAACTGTGTCAAGGAAAAGATTTTAGATTTTGGAAAGCAATCTTATCTTCTTCTTTTATTTAACTCTTCATATGAACTGCCAAGAAATTTCAATACAATCTGTCAATCGGTCTAATCGTGACAAGCGTCTGTGTCGATCTACCTAGCTTTAAATCGGTAATGGATATAAACGAAGTATGTTCGGTGATCAAGATTTTTCATTTGAAAGGATGCTGTCCTTAGGAATGCTTCATCTTCCTTTTCCACTGTGAGTTTCTGGATTTCGGAATTTAATAGTGGCTGGACACCTGTGGCGAACCACGTTCAGGTCGACCAAAATCGCCTACCACATCGGAAATTGTGTATAAAGTCCACTATATGGTTCTGGAAGATGCGTGAGATTGAGGAAGCCATAGGGATTTCTTATGAAAATATAGTTTGGAGCAAAAGCGCATTCGAGCCCAAACTTCAACTGAAATTTGGAGTTGTTTAAGGGAAATTCGGTCTACTTCAAAAGACGTTTTATTATAATGGATGGAACATGGGTACAACAATGTGGTAATGTTCCGCCTTTCGGTATTACATTCAGCAAACCATAAAAACAGTGATTGAGTGACGTTCAATCACACGCGTCAAAGCCGAAGCTAATACTACCAGTTCGCTGCCGCGATCTATGTCCCCGGGTGCAAGCCCGGTTAAGGCCCACTGGTGGGGGCAGGTCACTATCCAGACCCTACTATAGTCAAATTTTTTGACTATCGGGTACAGTAATAAAACTATAAATGAACTATAAATATCGCAATTATGATAAAGCGGCATATCCTTTAATTTCTGTAGTATAATACTGTTTGGCTTCGGCCCATATTTTTAGCCGCTCTATTCATTTATGTTAAAGGACTGTAAGGCTATTTTCCTATACATACCTGGTAGACGTTTGATTCAAAGCATGAATAGAGCGGCTCAAAAATATGGGCCGATGCCAAACAGTATTATACTACAGAAAGTAAAGGATATGCCGCTTTATCATAATTGCGATATTTATAGTTTTATTACTGTACCCGACAGAGTCAAAAAAAATGACTATAGCTATGCAAGCTAGCACCCGAGCTGTATTGTCACGCAACTCACCCGCAGACGTGACGTAGCACCTCTAAGCAGCATATTATGCCTATTGAAACATAGAACATGGGTACACCATTAGACTCCAGAGATGAAAATTCAGTCGAAAGCACAGTTAATTCAGTTGGTAGGAAAGATGATGGCGTCAGTCTATTGGGACGCCAAAGGAATTTTGCTAATTATTGGTAAAAGAAAAACTGTGACTGGACAATATTACGCTACACTTTTAAACCAGCCAAAAGCGGTAATTCAAGAAAAACGCTCGGGAATGTCAATGTATAAATCTTGTTTCACCACGACAATGCGCCAGCTTATTCAAGTCGAATTGCTCACAACGTTCAACGCTGGAAAGATATTACGATCCAACGAAGAAGTCATCGATGCATTGAATGCTTATTTTGAGGACCGCAAAGAAATCTATTTTCGGGAGGGAATGGAAAAGTTGGATAACGCTGTACTAAGTTTGTTGATATCAGAGGGGTCTATGTAGAAAAATAAAATGTAGTCTCCTCTGATGAGTCGCCACTGGGGGCCCCCAAGAAGCTTGTTCCATCGAATTCCCTCTTTTGTCTCTTTAACCTTGACACAAACAATTGTTAAACAATAATTGAGCGTCCAAAATGGCTGAAGTGTACAGATGTAGATACAATTATAGTACCAGAATATTTTTAGCAAATAGGGCTCGAAACTTTTCAATTTTACAATCAGTATTTTTTTTTAAAGAGGGAAAGAAGAATGTGTATATTGTTCTAGGCGGATTTCGTAACATCTCTTTTGCATTTTACCTCAAAGCTAAACGCGTTGTCCCTCAATGATACAGAAGTAGGGTTGTTCAGCGCGTGTGTCCTTCTCACAGCCGATAGACCTGGGGTAACCGACGTCAAAGCCATAGAACATCATCAAGACCGACTCGTCGAGGCCCTCAAAGTCCAGGTTAGTTCTTAACAATTACTATTATAAAATATATTAATATTGTTTCTTATGATGAATTTCCTTCTTCTTGTTTCTAGGTGGGGAGAAATCACTCCAACGACCCTCAACTCCCCTCCACCCTTCTTTTGAAGCTAGCCGAACTCCGGGCGCTGGGGGCAAAACATTCAGCACACTTAGATTGGTTCCGGGTGAACTGGTCGAAGTTAACCCTCCCACCCCTTTTCGCGGAAATATTCGACATCCCTAAATGTGAAGACGACCTCCAGTAGATTACAATAAAATAAGACGCAAGAAAGGTAAAAGATTTTTGGAATTTATTTTGGGTAGGAACCACAAAAAAGAATTTGGTTGATGATTTTTATATATTGATATACTTTTCACGAAAGATAACTATTCAAGGTCACTTGTTCGAAGAAAGAATACACGGCACTTTATACAGCAGTAGCTTAACAACATTTCATGTTAGAAAGATTATTTGTAACTACAATTAATAATGACGTATGTCGTAGATTTACAGATATCTTATGTTCGTTGACGTTCAATTATTTTCCATTTTGTGTTGTGCAAAAATACCTATAGGGGAAGAACATAAATCTTTGAGAAAGGCATTATTTAAAAAGAATCATCTTTTTCAAATAAATTACACTTATTATCGCGAGCTTATATTTAATGAGAGAATATAATGCAATTTGTAGCATATTGTGTGTGCTGCTAACCTAACTTTTGATATACATATTCAAATTGTATTAAAACATGGTACTTACGAGTTTTATTTAATATATCGGAGTTTGAATTATTGTTATTACTTATTTTACACTCAAAATTAACTGTCAATGTCGTAAATAAAAAAAAAACAAATCCCCTAGTAACGATTATAAATAAGGTGATTGTTTCTTTGTTTTTTATCATCGCTGTGATAGATAGGTAACTATGGAGATTCTGAATGTTGATTGGCGGAAAACATGTCACGTAACTAATGAATTATATTCCCATAAATATTTCATGTTGCAGTGAAGTTATCTGCAAGTAATATATCAGACGGCTTATTAATGACCTTGAATAGTCATATTTCGTGAACCAAACTATTGTATATCATCCATTAAAATATTATAATAAGATAAAGAATGATATATTTATTTATTTTATTTATTGTAATTCGTAATAATAGTGTTTATAAAACCATATTATCAAATTATACATATCAATAATACAATAATTGATATATTTGTGATATTTTCATGCATAATTTAATTATATACTCACATACATATACATATATCATGATTAATTCTCGCCCATTTTAAAACTCAATCGTAACATATCATTTTTAACAAAATATAGAAAAAAGTTGTCATTCTTGTGGTTCCTACGCGTTGGAAACATGACCTGCGTCTTCGTCAACCCAGAACTGGGTGTGTGATTTCTTCTTCTTGCCTTTTTGCTCAATTTACACCCATTGTTTCGGACAAATCAGCAACGTATTAACGCACGCGCAGAGCGAATTTGTTGTCGATGTATACATATCATTATTTAATAATTACTGTTTGTTGAAATAATTTCGATAATTCAATGTTACATTTTCAAATTTTATGCGAAGATTCTATTGAGGGATGTTCACAAAAGGGGGGACACTTATTTTTAATGCCCTATAGTCAGAAATGTTGACTTTGATGGGTCCAGTAATGAAATTATAAATTTCGCATTGAATGCATTACTTGTGCTTTCAGCATGATCCATATATCTCCCTTACCGAGGGTAGCGGGAGGTAAAACAACTTAATTTCTTAAACATCAGTTTTATGGTTAAACCCACACAACACTAATATTCAAATTGCCGATCACGCAAAGTGACAGTTGCACCCCAAACTTGGATTAGCTACAAAGTAAAATAATCTTAATGTTCCTTTAACATAAAACTTCAGTTTCAAAAATTATTGAAGTGTCTTCCCTTTTGTTGTGATCCCTGTTTATCTATAAGGGACGCATAGTAGAAATTGATTTACAAAACAGTATTTGAATGTTGGTAGATATTATAGTTTATTTGAAGTTTAGTGTGAGCTTTACGTGTTAGCAATGGATGTTTTTATAAGAAAGCTCGCAAGCTTTGCGTAGCTTATAGTTTCAAGCTTTAAATGTTTATATAATAGTGCGTCCCATTCCATTCGTTCTATTTATATGTGGTGTCAATTTATTGTCGAAACGAGGGGATTAGTTTCAATAAAAATCAAGAACAAACGTACACAAAATTATGCAAACAAATTATGAAACAAAAGCTGTATATTATGTGAATAAAAGCAGATTGGTACACCCAATAATGGGTAATAATAAGCCGTTGCTTAATGCAAGAACAGCCCATGTTACATTACGTTTATTTATGTATCCACGAATGAGGAAAATAATGAACCATATGTTGTCAAAGATTTTCTCACATTTTTTTTCTGATGTGGACACCACACGACTTCCTTGTACGATTATTAAACTATACATATTTTTTTAATAACTAAATTACAAAATATTAATTTTAACTTCAAAACGGTAAGATATATAGCGACCATAATCTAACCCGGTTCTTTTTAAACAGAGTTTGGATTACAACAAAGAAATATTTGATTACAACAATGAATATGACTAATTTCACAATAAAAATATAATATTTGTTATTGTACGAATCATAAAATTGCACGTATTTAACGTAATTTGACATTGAACATTATTTTTTAATTTTTTTGTCCTAATCCATAGCAAGACTTATTACAAAACAATATTTTTTACATATCTCGCTTATACAAAGGACTAATTTAATAATACTTGATGTGATAGACGCAGAAATTAATTCTCTAAAACTTTTATTTGAAGCATTTATTTCTAAAATCAAAATAAAATCATTTTATTCAAGAAAAACTGTTAACAACTTCAAGTAATGTACCACTTCCGGTTAGCCTATTTTAACCAAAATCTATTATGTTATTTCGATTGACATAAAAGTCTTGTATACCAAAATTGAAAAGTTTTGGATTATATTTTAAAACAGTTTTTCATTAAAATCTATTATAGGCTTTATGTAAAGTACCACTTCTGGAAATTGTGTAATAACCAGAAAGGGAGGTGCACAACTAGATGTTATAGGAGTCCTAAATACAAAATTTCAACTTTCTACGGCTTACCGTTTTTGAGTTATGCGAGATACGTACGTACAGACGTCACGACGAAATTAGTCAAAATGGATTCAAGGATGATCAAAATGGATATTTCCGCTGAAATCTGAAAACCGAAATTTTTCGCGATTACAATACTTCCTTTACTTACGTACAAGGAAGTAAAAACATACGCGTAGACTCCGTACACGTTAATTTCAAGCCATTTGCTTAATCAATCGTAACGTAAAAAATACTTAAAATAATTTTGATAATGTTGGCAACACTGCATTTGCATGAAATAGACGTATAATAATGGCTTACTTTAGTGCCGTTCTCTGAACTTTTAATGCCGATCTTGGATGTTCTTGCATTAATTAATGTGGCGACATGTCTGTTAAATACAAGTAAAAAATATAGCTTCTGTTTTTTATTGAAAGTAATTCCCTCTTTTAAAGAATACAGTGTATTCTTCCTCAGTGCTTGAAATGTTTTTATTTCGATTCCCATTTCTAGTGCTGTGACCATCGCTTCCGGGTAGCCCCACTCATTTTCGGGTGTGGAAAGGTGGGTGTGGCTACTGAGAAGCGATCCTTAGTCTTTCATAAACAATACAATCATATATGTGCGCGGTAGTTAGATTATGTACATTATATATCATATCCCTTAGAGTACAAAGCATTTGGGCTAAGGTTAAGCGTTGTTAGAATTATTTAAGAACTTTTATGATAATAAAGTAATATATCTTCTTATAGTTAAGTGACCTCTGATTAGGATATTTCGTACTTAGAGGGGTAAATAAATAGGAGGAATGGCCATTTTATGAAAAGAAAAACCTTTTTTTTGACACCAGTCCATAAATTGCTTATAATAACTCCATTCATATTTTTCTTTTGATTTATTTGGTAATAACTGACTCCTTGTATCATTAGCAAGTTCCCTTATTTCTGGTCTTCAGTTAATTTTATAAGTAATATAAAATTATTTAGATAAACTTATTACTCTGGACAACTCCAAAAACCTGTAAAATTTAACAAAAAACTCTAAAAATGTTCAAAATTTTAAAACGTCAAACGCGAATACAGAAATAAATAAATATAAAACAAAGAGTCATAACCATAGCAACCGAAGCAAGATATTTGATATACCGCGCTAATATGCGGCTAAATAGATTGTGATTCGTCGAAAGCCGTGCAGAATTATTCCAAACGGCGTACGGAATTATTCCACACGGTTCGTTGGAATAATATTAAATCCAACATAATTTTGAGTTGTGGAATGTGTAGTTTCCAAAATAGTGTTCCCTGTATAAATGTTTAAAAAAATCTACACTGAAAAAAATTCACTATCCTTTTCCTTTTCATAAAATGGCGTCTTGTGATGCTTTCAATCGGTTTTGTACTTGAATAAAAAAGAGGTTAGTGATTAACATAATCCACGTATTTGTAAATATTGCAAGTTTTTATTATGCTGAAACCTTATGAAATTTTATCATGACAAAAGACATTTAAATGTACCTAATTTTTCGTACTTAAAGTTAAATGTACATATATACATATTATAGAGGTACTTCTATTCCTATACACTGATATTATAAATACATATAGTTTTGACTTTGATAATATATACATAGAGAGATGTTCAATTTCAAATACGAATATGTTGCACAGAAATTTGGAAAATATGTATAATTATTTTAAATGTTATCAAGCATTCGTTTATTTATTTTAAAAAAATCTGTTGTGGCCAACACAATAACTCACGCCACTTCCGTTTTTGGTTACATAAGTATAGGACACGAGCAGTCATGTGACTTTGTTAAACGTAACAAGCAGATATGGGGGCCTGTGTCAGAATGACAATTATGTACATAGATGTAAAATGTCGAGGAAAATAAACCACATGGAATTGGAAATTCACTAAATTTAGAATGAAAAATTATGATATTTGATATCTATGTACATAATTACTAGCTATCATTCTGACATGGGCCCCCATATTTGCTTGTCAAGGCCAACAAAGTCACATGACTGCTCGCGCCCTGTTGTATTTAACATTTCTTGTATACCTACACTCTACACCAAAAATTCTACTTATATCTATTCTTTATATTTAGATTTTTTATTTTTAAATTCATTCTATGAAGAAATTTTGTGCTAATCTTCTAATTTTTCGAAATGTTTCTAATTCATTGTCGGGATTGACAGTATTTTTGAAAGGTATATGTAATATACCTATAATTTTAAATATTTAACTATTAATACAATAAGAAATAATAAAATGCACGTACAAAAATTTTCAAAATATATTATTTAGAAGAATATTTTTAAGAATCTGCTACTTTCGGTTGTCCAATTATTACCAAACATTTTCAGATCTTCCTAGTAATGTCCGATTGAGAAATACGTAGTTAAACAGATATTAAGTATTATAGTTTTTGAGAAATTGTCCTTTCAACCTCCCCACACCCATACATCTTCACACACACACACACACACACACACACACACACACACACACACACACACACACACACACACACACACACACACACACACACAGAGACATCATCGTAAAAATATTAAAATCGGATTGTAGGGACCTTAAAACATGCTTAATCATTAAAATCTGGATATGCGATTTTTAGCATGAATCCAATACCTCTCTTAGCGAGAGGTAAAAAGAAAATAATTAACAGAAATTTTGACGTTTCTTTTTAAAATTGCGACGAACTAAAAACATAATTGCATCTTTTAATTATGAACAACTTTGCTCTTTACAGTTTTTGCTGTAAAATGAACAGGATAGTAGAAAATCACATAAAACAAAAATATCGTGTTAAATTTTAATAATATATTGACACACCCAAAAATGGGTAATAATGTCACAAAACACATATTACATAGTTGGATTATTTGACAAAATAAATGACCATTTTTTGTACTTCTTGTGCGTATTAGGATTCTGCATCTCTCTATGTATTAATTTGTGTTATATCTTGCAAAGATTTCTCCACTGCCTTAAGAGACGTACGTCTTTTCTCATATATTTATTTCCTCCATTTCCATCGTCCATCTCACTCACGCCTTCGATGTCGCTCGTATGTTAGAGAGAGAGAGAGAACGAGAAAAAGTGTATAGTGTAAGTGACGTACATGAAAGATCTGTTCATTATTTATATAATAATTAATTATTATTCACCATGACGGTTCATAGCTCACTCAGATTTAGATTCAGACAGTGGAACTGATCAGATGTTTATAAGTGTTATACTCGTTGTTATAGAAATGGATTTAGAATTGAATTCTTATTGTTTATTAATTAAATATAGGGTATTGTTTAATTATGGCTGCTATATTTAGGTGCTCCTTGGCATGTTATATTTTACACTATTTTTAATATGTAAAAAATTTAGATTTTTTTGTTACGAAGATATTGTTTAATTTTGAATATATAATGTATATTACGAATTTATATTATTGACAGTATATATATTTAACCTTATCCCTAAATTAAATAACTCAAGTGCAATCCTATAGGTGAAACATACTCATATTGTAGTGACGTATTTCTAATACCTTCAAGTTATCAATGAATTTCGCCAGTGGCGTATATAAGGAGGGGGGCGAATGTTGAAACATCATTTATTTATTTTAAGGTTGTTAAGAACAATGTTGCCAAAATTAGATAAATAATAGGAGAAGAGAAAGTAAAAGCACAGAAGTTTTGAGAAATGAATAAAAAATGTTCAAACATCATTTATTTATTTACAATATGATCAGGCATTACCTTTTCTTTTATAAAAATATCATTAAATTTTTTATTTTCATGATAAATTTCGAAATGAACATTTTCAGCTGTCATTAACCCTGAAACATGATTCATGCTGCCATCTTATGTGACGTCGCTATACTACCAAACGTCAAAGTTTTTGAAAACTGAACGTTTCCTGGATGAATAAATATTTGTAATATTATTTCTTCGTAAATATTTTACACAGAAAAATAATTTTTCATTAAACATTCTATCACTTAATTACAATATGATTGCATTTCAGTTATCCAATCAAAATTTAGTTGAAATATTTTTCAGGTTGTTAAGAACAATGTTGCCAAAATTAGATAAATAATAGGAGAAGAAGAAGTAAAAGCACAGAATTTTTGAGAAATGAATAAAATATGTTCAAACATCATTTATTTATTTACAATATGGTCAGGCATTACCTTTTCTTTTATAAAAATATCATTACAAATTTTATTTTCATGATAAAGCTCGAAATGAGCATTTTCAGCTGTCATTAATCCTGAAACATGATTCATGCTGCCATCTTATGTGACGTCGGTGAATTACCAAACGTCAAAGTTTTTGAAAAACTAAACGTTGCCTGAATGAATATTTTTTTTGTAGTATTATTTCTTCGTAAATATTGTACACAGAAAAATAATTTTTCATTAAACATTCTATCACTCAATAACAATATAAACGCATTTCATTTGTCCAATCAAAATTTAGATGAAATATTTTTCAGGTTGTTAAGAACAATGTTGCCAAAATTAGATAAATAATGGAAGAAGAGGAAGTGTAAGCACAATTTTTTTAACAACAATATGAAGGATTTATAAAGATATAAAAATATTCTGACGAATTGCTTGCTTTCTGTATTAATTTAAATAGAACTGAAAGTATTAATTCCTTCAAAAGACGTTTAAATATTTTCAATTTTGACGTTTGATAGTTCGACGACGCCTGGATAGATAGCAGCATGAGTCTCGTTTCAGGAATTAATGATAGCTGAAAAAGCTAATTTAGGACTTTATCTCGAAAATAATACAGATAAAATATAAATATCTGACGTCTGACCTTATTTTATACAAATATATGATGATTGAATGTTTTTTGTCTCAAAATTTTCCAAAACTGATGTTTCATGGTTTACTGGCGCCATACAAGATGGCAGCATGAAACTCGTTTCAGGATTATTGTCAGCTGTAAAAGCTCTTTTGGAGCTTTTTCACGGAAATAAAAATTAGATAAGGTGTTTTTATATATAAAAAATAAATGTATGGCCATTTTTGGAGTACATAAATGACATATTAGTATTTTTTATTTATTTCTTAAAATTTTTGTACTTATATTTGTTCGTCTCTCATTATTTTTGTTATCCAACTTTGGCAATATTGTTTATAGTTTCTTAACGACTTGGGAAAAATTTCAAAATTCAAATTTGATTGGCGGATGATATTATATGTTTAATATGATTTATTTACAATTATTTAATTTATAAACCTACAGAAACAGGCAATAAAACTAAAATTCAATTAAATATATCTGTACATCCTACACTTTATGGTACAAATATATTATATCTGTACTTTAAGTTTTTTTGTACAATTTGGGCCCCCTCCGAAATATAAATCTATATACGCCATTGAATTTTGCCCCTTATAACATACAATCTGTTGACGTATGTAACGTCACTTATATATACAGGATGTTGACCGCGACACCAGAACAGGATTTTAAGAAGTAAAAAGGCATCTGAATTCTGTAGATTTTGGTTGCCATGCAGAGATTATCATTAAAATGTAAGTAAAAATAACATTGAAAGGTATTTTTCGGAAAAAAAACCTATTTTGAGCTTCCAGTAAAGTGCCATTTCCGGTTATCTGATTTACATCAAAATCTAATGGTTTCTTTCCATATTAAAATTAGGTAGAAATACAAGGTTTCAAAATTTTCTGAACGATAGTATTTGAGTTAGAGCCACACACATACACACAGACATCATCGTGAAATTGTTAAAATTGGATTGTAGGGACCTTAAAATGTGGTCATTTACTAAAATATATCGATATGCGATTAGCACGATCCCTAAACTTCCCTTATTAATATTAATAATATATTTATTTATTTTATATATTTTGTATTGATTGCAAAAATTGTACAGAAAAGTTAAGTCGGCGCGTAACAATATGACGCAAAAATGTATTAAGTATTTCTTTATTATTTATGAAAAACATACATTAAAATATACAAAAACAATTAAATATTACAACAGTGCAACAATTAATGACAACAATACGATATTATTTAAGTTAAATAATGTAGAAATCATGTGAAACTTCCATGATTTCTGCGACTGGTGCTGCCACGAGTGTCCGTTTTCTCAGTCGATAATCGACATCACAACATGTCACTTTAGCAATATGGCGGAATAGACTACATCTCTATGTTGTGCACTGTGGAAAACTGATTCAAAACTTATTGTCCTCCTACGAAAATGTTTTAAAATAGTGATATAAATAATCTGTGTGTGTGAATTATGTTGAAAATCAGAATGTAGAGTCAATAAAAGTGTTAGTGCTGTGTAACCACCCATTTGGTGTGGAAATAAGTGTGTTAAGGACTATAATTCACGGGGAATGAGGCCTATAAACAATGGGGGCTCAGAACACCAAAGAAAGGGTGAATACTGCGGGATCTATATCAGTTAGAACTGCGAGAAAACCAAGAAATCCGAAAGATGGACGTCAAACGGGCAGCAACATTTTCACCGAACACAGCGGTAGGAATGAATCATAGTACTCTTTTTTTGTTTAATTTAATTCACACATTCTTTTGATTATATTTTATATAAATTTGTATATTAAACACACCCTACTATATTATTAATAATATATTAACACAAGAATTTAATGTATATTTGGGTAAAAATATTTGTCAGATTGTTACAAATAATTGTGACATTTTTTATGAATAGTGTTTCAATTTTACGACAAAAATGTATCAAAATTAGGGAAATGACTAGCATTTGTTGATACATATACAGCAGACATGTTACAGCTTGTCCATGTCCTTAGAAAAATAAAAAAAAATGAATGGTTCTCTCGATGTTCATATGTTTCTTCTGTCTTTAATAATAAACAAAATATTTAATTTATATGTATATATTACAGTTATTCATATTCAATAAACAATTGAATATCAATAGGAAGTCTAAACCAAATAGATTTAATACCGTTATTCATATGTTTTGTTTGTCATGGCCAATTCGATATGCACGAATTCCTATATTTCCAATAAAATTTTCTTAGGGGTTAAAAATCTGGCCATTCATGGTTTCTTCTACCCCCACCCCTTAATTTCCCCTACGACAACTTCCCCATGTCTGGTCATTCCCCTCCAAAGCCAGGATGCATATTTGCAAAGTCTCCCTACCCAATATTTTCATTTGTTATGCTATGCTAATTACGAACAAATGAACTACAAATGTCATTGTTTTAATTATTGCCATGGGTGATTGAAAAGCATAGCTGCCAACTTAAACAGAAAAGAACTGTATCGATTATTTGGTGCAGTGGTGAATCATTCGTTAATAATGGACACATAGTTTTAGGGGTAGAATAGTCATTTATTTGGTTTAATTAATGGGGATGAAATTTGATCTATTAATTTTTCATATACGATATTTGTATACATACAGGGTGTTTATTTTTAATTTAATCCATCTCGTAGCTCTTACTGTTTTCGAAATCCCAATGCATTCGTACCTTAAATGGGATACTCTGTATATAGAATTATATATAAATAATTTCGAATTTTTATTTTTTATTATGAATATATTTGACGTACAGTAAATTTTTTGAAAAATGTTCGATCAAGGTCGTCTACGAATTGTATGAATTCAGATTTTTGCTCCGCCCATTATGACAAATTCAGTAGTGTCGTTTGCTTAGTTTTTATGAGGGTATATAAGGTACTACTGTTATTTTATTATTATAAATATATATTACAGTAAAAGCATTCAAAATTCAAAAATAAGTCAACTGGTAAGTTTATAAGCAAATGTAAATAAACTTACGTTACAGCGAAAGTATTATCAACAACGAGAATCGTTTTAAAGTGGAATGTCCTAACTTAGTCGAAACAATATGAATTTTTGAAAGACAAGCATGTTATATCCATCCTTATCGCACACTCTTATAGACTTTGCAAAAGAAAGAGATAAATGTATGTCTATTTGTTAATTCGTTCGTGATACAGATGACCTTGATCGGACATCTTTCAAAATTTTTATTGTATAATTACTATTATGTGGTTTTGTTTGTCTTTTATGTTGTGATTAGCCCTGGGTTAACCACAAATTCAATGGTTTTTAATTAAAAACTGTTCTGATTCTGAGATATTTAACAATTTTATTTGTCCATAAATTGAATACGTTTCGGTTTCGGTGCTTAGTCAAAATTATAAATGTATGGAATTCCCAAAATTCGTATGATAAATTTGTTAAACTTTTATTATATTAGTCATGGGGAACAAGGAAATAACTATTATTATGTATGTTGAAATTTCTGTATATATTTGTACCTTCTTCAGTTATTAAGAAATATTGAATATAAATACTGATTTATAAACGCTATTTTCTTTATACTTCTTTAATTCTAAATCTATTATGGAAAGTGTGTCGTTAAACCGAATAGACAATAAAATATTCTTTCATGTCTATAATAACATAAAATGTCAGAAAATGATATTTAACTGCGTTTTTTCAAGAAAAACTGTTAAGAACTTCAAATAAGGGTACTTCCGGTTGACCAATTATAGATGGAAGGAATAGGAATACGAAAGAATTATAATTTTTAGAATTGTAGTATTGGAGTTATCGTAAAACTCACCACCGATTTTTTTTGACCAGAGACAATGCCTTCCTTACCTAAAGGTGACGGAAGGTAAAAATATCGAATGAAATTCGCAAAAAAAGTTCATACACATTTGTTCTCAAATCGACAACAAAATTGAGAATTGTAAGATTTTATTTATCCTCTGGAGAACGTAAGGCACAAAGTGTATTCTCCATACCAGCAGTGAGTGTCCATGTGGTAACGCCGGCTAAACACCTGTACTGTACATTACAAATATGTCATTATTATTACCGATATTTGTGTACAGAAGTACAAAGCAGATTGGCACACCCAGCAATGGATAATATGCCGTGATGATATTATAAAGTAAACTTCTTAAAATAAACAATCTTACAAAAATAATTATTTCTCCTTAGTATAGTTTTCAGTAACTCAATACTTTTCTGAAGAATACTTATATAATAAGCTTCGTCCTGAATGAAGGGTTCCTATTACATCCTCCCCCCCTGTCTGATTTTCAGGGGTGTCGCATTCTCTCTATTTTTACTTCTTCATGCTTGACGACTCGAGTATTTCTGTCTGTTTTTTCTAAACTTCCTTGACTGGATTAAAACAAAAACACGACCTTCAGTTACGCTCTAACAAAACAAAAATTTAGGTTATGGAAAAAGGAAAATATACTCTCGTACTCATATGATGTAATGAGAAAATGAAAAGACAAAAGATAGATTTGAATAACAATGGAAAATGTTTTCAGTTGGTTTTCAATTAAGCGTTCATTTGTTTGTTGAAACTAATTGATTGTATGGCACATTAATTTTCATTTGTTTATCAGAGGTGGGAATGTATTTTGCACTATACTTGTCAAAGAAATTATAAGAATATATAAATTTCATGAAACAATAACGATAGTTGCAACTAAATGTATTAAAGCGTCTATTTTATAAGTAAACATGGGGATAATTAATATAGACTAAAATAAATATTAAATTATGAGTTAAAGAAACGAGAAATTATTTATGTTTATACACTTAAAACTACATTTAACTACTGAGGAATTCAATTAATACTATCAAATATTTTGAATTTTAAATATCTCGATATGCGATTTTTAGCACGATCCCTATACCTCCCTTACCAAGGGTAGCGGGAGGTAAAAATGATCTGCCATAAGTTTATTTTCTTTTGAAATATGTAATTCACAGCAATCGTACATACGTTGAATTAATAGTTCACGATTCATGATACAATTCATGTACAAACAACTTGGAAAACTCAAATCATAAATGAAGAAAAATAACATTACGGTGTTTCTAACTCTAAATTTAAAGTATTTGAAAGAATTTTGTAGAAAATTCTCATCATTTGTGTAGATGTATTCATTTCGCCAATTGTCTTCTTATCAATATTCATTCAAGCGCATTGTATGTCATGCTGATAACAACAAAAACATCTATTTTTTATGATAAACATATCATTATGTTGTATTTTGTGTATCAACTTATTTTTAAATATACCATTCTCCGATAACTCTTGTAATTCATAAAGGAAGTAATCATTAAAATTGAGATTTGTAAACAGGAAATATATTTCGTAGCTATAACGACGATTTAGATAGTAGGTTGATGCTGATAGTTGTTGATGACATCTGTTGAGAAAATAAACAAATACAGGAAAGATGTGAATGAAGAAGTTGAAGTACCGTTCGGGAAATGGTATTAACTGTTATTTTAAATGATTAATTATGTTAATGATATGGAGGAAGGTACTTGGAAATATACAGTACTGCATATATGAATTGATAAATATGAGTCATTTTAAGTCAATTTTTGGTCACTCACTAAATGTATTTTGAAATAATTTGTTGCAAATTGTTGGAATTTCGCACATCCCGTCTCAGTTGTCTAGAAGTATAGAATATGCATATAGTATGGAGTCATGTGGCGCAACGACCTTCAAGTACGTTCACACATACATACATACATACAAACAACAGGTTGCCTTATACTCATACACACACATATAAGACACCGTACAAACTTTTGCTAAACAGTACAAGACATAATCTCCTAGCATATCTCCGTAGGTATTTTCAAGCAGACATGAGGAGTGAACAAAAAATATTCAGCTTTTTTGCATGAACAAATGAAGAAAATGGCTTTATTGTTTTTTAAATATGCTCCAATTTTGCATGCGTGTGAACCAATTTTCGAAACACTTTTTCCACTCCGAATGAGGTATCGCCAAAACATGCATTTTGAACGCATCAACCGCTTCTTCAAGTGTCGAAAAACGTTGATCTCGCAATTTGTTTTTGACGTTCGGGAATAAAAAGAAGTCATTGGGACTATACGGTGGATAAATAACATAAAATCACGCGTGTCCCACTTAGTGGGTTCGCACAAACCCGATAACAATAAGAACAACATCAACATCATACAACAAATCCTTACTTTTAAACATATTAAAGTGACCGATTTTCGGTAGCGAAATACCGCATCCGGATCACAATAATAGTTAGGAAACAATCATCCTTCGCCACACATTCCTATCTAAGCAGACTTCTTTCGCCTCGGCCACACTCATAATCGCATTCATACATACATGCTCTTCTTCTCTTCACACTTGGAAACTCTCTCTCTTTAAGCACCCTACCAATCACATCACGGCGGATGACTTATCAAAATGATCCGTCTTCGGCGAATGGTTTTCCTTATTTCTCCGAAGACTTGTGGCAAACAAATGGTTGTGTACCATTCAGAATTGACCGTTCTACGTTGCACCAAAGCCGTATTCTTTCGCTAGGTTGGATCAGATTCAGCTGATCCTACGGATTAGATCAGATCAGGTCATGTGGACGCAGATGAATTTATTCGAAAGAACACAAATATCTGTCAAAATCAGTCAATTTTCTATATTTATCATTGTTTATTCTTGTTTAAATTTCTTTTAGAACTATTAAAAAAAATCTTTCAGAACTCATTACTCAATTAAAATGGTACAACCTTTTTAGTTTTAGTTCTGTTTATTGTTATAAAAACCGACTTTTCGGCAGCATGAACTGCTGCCTTCTTCAGGGAACCTTAAATGTAACCTCTTGTCCTTATTGACTTATAAATATGACAGATTCTTCCGCCATTTTTGAATCTTAAGTGATATGATCTTTCTACTCCAAGTTTTTGTTGGAGTAGATAGCACTGATCTCGATTACTTGGTCTTGGGGTGGGGATACTGATCAGAATTCGAAAGAACATGCAATTTACTGATCCATGTAACATGGATCTGATCCAACGCAGCGAAAGAATGGTACGGTTAAGAATGTCCTGATTTTCTGAAAAAACAGGCGACCATTTACTTCGTACGATTTTTGTTGGGTTTGGCTCGCCTTGGAGGGCCCATACAATCAACTGCTGTTTACTTTCGGGCTCATACACGTGTCACGATGTTATACACATGTTTTGAAGCACCGCGATCGAATTTCTTGAGCATTTCTTGCGACCAATTGACACGAGCGTATGTTTGGACGATTGCCAAATTATGTGGGATCCAACGCGAACAAATATTTTTTACGGTCAAATGTTTATGCAATATTGAATGTATGTTGGTCCCACTAATGTCCAAGCACCGCATCAATGTTTTTCGTCCTTGAGCGAACTACGGCCCCGATTGAAGTCGGTAAACCATCGATAAACACTGGTCCTTGATGGTGCTTAATAAATTTTTAAATTACTGTAAACAATACAATAGAGACGTTAATTTGCCTAACAATTTCCCATATGTAATAATTCGTCTTCCTATGAGATGATTTTAGTTTTTCCTAGAAGCTAAGCCACCCCTGTTAGTATATTTGTGCACGCATCTGGTGTGCGTTAGGGTAGGGCTATGGGGGTGTGTGTGTGTGAATGTATAACGGATCGTTATGTGTATAGCTCAAAGGACTTTAAGGTTTTCACATTTCCGAACAGCTGACTACAAGAGCTTGACGTTGTAAGCTTTGCTGCTGCATGAAGCAGGGTTGTACTGACGGAAAATACAATGAAATTAAAATTAATAAACTACAATATTTACACAACACAACTACGACAGTATTAGAACCGTCATTTCATAAGGAAATCTGAGCCCTAGTACAGACAAATTATATAAAATTATTAAATTGGAAAATTACTAAATTTAGAATGAAACATTATATTTGACATGTATGTACATAATTACTAGCTATCATTCTGACACGGGCCCCCATATCTGCTTGTCAAGGTTAACAAAGTCACATGACTGAAATTCTACATATATCTATTCCTTATATTTAGATTTTTAAAATTTAAATTCATTATATGAAGTAATTTTGTCCTACTCCTCTAATTTTTCAAAATGTTTCCAATTCATTGTCGGAATTGACAGTATTTTTGAAGGGTATATATATAAACTATTAATACATTAAGAAATAATATATGTAGATGCTTCCCAGAAAAAGTCTTCAGTAATGTCTATAGATTTCTAACATTGACATTTATCTGTCAGTTACGAACATTTGAAATTTTCAATTGGTTTCCATGGCATTATTTGGGCTGTGAGATTTATTACAACATATTATATATTCTTTTATCTCTAAATCAATAAAAGATATAATAAAATATTTAAATGTATCAGATAAAGAATTTAATCTTCTTTAATATTTACAAGAATAGAAATTTCCTAAAAATAATATTTAGAAGATTTTTTTTAAGAATCTGCTATTTTCGGTTGCCCATTTATTACCAAATCCTTTTCAACTCTTCCAAGTAAGGTCCAATTGAGAAATACGTACATATTAATGATATTTACAATTATTTCTAAGTCGGATTCCTTTTACGGAATAATAATTTTCGTACGATAAGTTGGTTCTACTGAGAATGTTATTTCAAATAATTTTACATTCCGTAAAAGTAATAAGGATTGACTTAGAAATAATTGTAAATTCATTAATATATACGTTTCTTTAGTACAGAAATTTGGAAAAAAATCGCACCATTTGCGTAGATTTTATAATTTGTTTGTTAAAAATGTAGACTGGCTGAAATATTATAGGTCTGGGCTCGCATATTAGCAGTGTTAAAAGTTAACAATAAAACTTACCTAGTGTAAGTTGTTTATCGAAAAAAGCTACTATCTCTGTAATATTTTAATCTGTGTAACATCTGTAAAGCACATTTAATTCTGGTCTAGATTTAATTAAATTTCCCACATCCAAGCGATTTGATTCACTTAGTCGTACAAATCTTCCACAGCCAGTGTAAATTGCATTGTATGTACTGTTTATTTCTTTCTTCAACTGATTCGCAGTTTTTGTTTTATTTTCTCATATATCCTGCATCCTGCTAGGTACACGTCAGGAAACTTATTTCTCATGGAAAGGAAATCGGTTATTTTACTTTTTTTATTCGTTAATGTTATTGCATTATTATTTATTAAAATTTGTTTATTATTTCTATGTTATTGACAATGAAAACTTAATATGAAATGCGGTATCAAAGTTTAAATCAACAATGATTCAGCCGCAGTCAGGTACTATAATAGTTGCAATTACATGATTATGTGTCTGTGTGTGCGTGTGTGTTGAATTCAATGTTAGTTGGTTGTTGAGTCACGACTTCAACACTGTACCTGCTCAACTAGCGTAAAGGAATGTCCAAAGAATAATTAATTAAGACTATAATAAGGAAAAACTGGCGCAGACACACAGGAAAAATTGGGGAAATACATGTGCATGATTTTTAACGACATACATAATTACAGTAGTTTCTTTTTGCCACACAATTCATACAATGTGTTCGTAAGGCGACGTATGTCGTAACTGTGTTCAGAAAATAATTTGGAATTGTCAACATAGTCCGTATACATTGGCGTGTATTTAGCATAAAAAATCAATCGAAAAGGGCTAGATGTCAGCACAGATTGTACATGAATTGTCTATTCCTATTGCATTCGGCTCCCTAGTAGATTTTAGTAGCAGATACTGGCTAGACAGATAGCTCTTCTATAGTAGATGACTATATTTACTAAGGGTAGGGACGTCCCGTATCCCTTATCTAAGGGAAGTTAACCATATGGCCAACTAGATAAAGAGACAGAAATAGAAAATTGCAAGAGGCAATTTTGCGAACGATAAAATACGTATTAATATAAATTGCTTCTTAGGATTAATATTTTATTTATTTTTGACAACAATAGGTATTAAAATGCAAGTAAAGTTATTTATTGATTACATAAGTATGACAAAATCATCAGTCGTATCCATATGATGGCTAGGGGGGGGGGTAATTAGTGACGTCATATTGTCGGGAGAAATCAGCCGAAATCTTCTGATTTCCGTAGTATTCATATAAATCAAAACTGAAAACTGACATACAGTATAACTTATACCGTGTGAATATTATTAATAATAATAAATCAATTGAATTATGATGTCAAAACTGACAGTATTATAGTAAATATAACTTATATTGTGTCAGTTTTGTTATTCATCAAAATTCGAAGTATAAATAGTTATTTAGCAATACTGAACGAATTGACTAAATACAAGTATAATGGATAAAATATAGATACCTCTTTATTTTGTCCAAAAGCAATATGTTGCAATAATTGTCGGAAATCTTAGAAACATCGTCTTTGCAATAGCAAAATGCAGAATATAAAATACCAAGAATTAACAAAACTACCAACACACAACGAAACACATATTATCGACGCCAAAATCAAAAAATCACCAGCATTTATTCTTACTATACCAACGTTTCGGTGCACCTTTGCACCTTCTTCAGCGAACATCGCATATCAACACAGAACAACACGGTAAATAAGTGTACTCTGGCTAAACATTCCAATACATTAAAACACACTTTTGATCTGGATAATTTCAAGATTTTGGAGGAAGAGCAGAATTACTCCAAACGTTCTTGAAATGTTACATAACAGGGATGATTTCAATAACATCAATGCACGAACTAATATTCAAAGACTTAACAGCGTATATTTTGGTGTATTGAATCTTTACATTTTATTTAAATTCCTACAATTTGCTACATTATTATTGGTGTATTTTCCGTATTATTCGGTTGTCGTCTTTTGGAGCAAATGGATGTGTGTATGCTCTTTGAATTTTTTGTACGATGTTTAATAAATTAACTGAATGTTTTGTACGAATGTATGAATTGTAACAATCTGCAAGATCTTACTGTAAGTGTGATAATGTCCAAGTCACCCTAAAGAAGGCGCAAGGGTGCACCGAAACGTTGGTATAGTAAGAATAAATGCTGTTAACATTTCTCTAAATTTCTGGCTGAAATAATGCATTATTTGTAAGATAAATGATTCAGTATATCTTTTAGAATATTAATCATCAACATATTCCAAGAAATCATCAAAGATGCCGCTAAAAATCTCCACAATCATACGCATTGTTTATTATGTATCATCCGTATTTACTATCTTAAACTTTGAACAATTCCTCTGCTTTCTGTATGAAGATGTTGCACATGTATAATACTACATATATCTATTTATCTATGTGTGTATGTGTGTTGAGTAAGAGATGAGATTGCGTACCTATGTTTAAAAAGCGGAAACCGCTAAACGCTGTTTGATTGCCGTTTCGTAACCCTCAGTTTATATCACTCTGATTGTTATGATTACCACGCGAAATTTTATACAGACACTTGCTCAATCCAAAAATCATAACCAGGAGTAAAACAAACAATAATTTATTTATAAATGAACAAGTAGATTAATGACTCACTGATTGCGAACGATGGTTTATTATCTAATTCCAAGTACATAGATATTTGATAAGTCTATATGTTTTCTGGAACTTTATATATTTGTATATAGCTATATAAACTTTGAAGAAATAAATGTATGTAAATTTCAACAATTTTTACCTCTCGCTAAGAGACGTATTGGATTCGTGCTAAAAATCGCATATCCAGATTTTATTGATTAAGCATGTTTTAAGGTCCCTACAATCCGATTTTAATATTTTTACGATGATATTCACGTATCAAGGGATGCTCGGTTATAATGGAGTACTAGTGCCTGCTTTGATGTATGGAAGCGAATGCTGGGCATGGACGGGGAAGCATAAAAAGAGAGTGACTGCCGTGGAAATGATGTATTCACGTGGTGTATGTGGGTATGTCAGACGGGATCGCGTGAGGAATAATTTAGCATATGGTTGGGAACAATGTTAAGAGAGTTGGTGTGAGTCAGTTGAGATGGTTTGGGCATGTGGAGAGAATGGCGAGTGAACGGCTTGTTAAGCGTATATATCTTGGTGAAGTTGAGGGTTTTCGATTGCGTGGCCGACCAGTGTATAAGTGGATGGATGTGGTTGGTAGGGTGCTTAAAGAGAGAGAGTTTCCAAGTATGAAGAGAAGAAGAACATGTATGAATGCGACTATGAGTGTGGCCGAGGCGAAAGAAGTCTGCTTAGATAGGAATTGTGATCCGGATGGGGTATTTCGCTGCCGAAAATCGGTCACTTTAATATGTTTAAGAGTAAGGATTTGTTGTATGATGTTGATGTTATTCTTGTTGTTTTCGGGTTTGTGTGAACCCACTAAGTGGGACACGCGTGATTTTATGTATGTATGTTTAAATATAAATATATTATGTAAGTAATTGTATGAGAAGGTTTATCAGGCGTCATCCCATAGACACTCATAACTATAGTAGAGGAAACACCACAAGAATTATTTTAAAAACATTCTGACATCATTTGTATGTTATATTATTATATTTAAACATTTTGTGAGCCTATTAGTATAAATTTTTGTTGCATGGTGGCAGCACCAACGTGTCTCAAGTCGCAAATTTTATAAATAAATTCAATAAAATAAAATATTAATAAAATCGTGAATTTATGCTTTTTAACAATCGTTAACATAAGGGTCTAACAGACTTGCACAAACCAAAGTTCTATTTTTATATAGTTACTTGTTAACTTGTGTTTGAAACAGAAATATATGGATCTACTTTTTTAGGCTTAGAAAATATATTTAATTAATATGTACCAAAATTACTACGCGAACTAACGAGATTTTGCACTATTTTCTAACAATTTTTATGAATGATTAATTCAGAAATGAACACAAGATGGTATTAGAAGTTTTGATTTAATTTTCCATAGAAATTAATTGAATTATATCAAAAATTATTAAATGGGGTTGTTTTCTTTCTTCCTTTTAATATTAATAGTAATTATTATAAATAGATATGTAATTTTATAGAACAACCCATGTAATTATTGATATAATACACAATAACGAAACATATTAGTAACTAAATAATATAAATTTAGCTAAAATATAAACTGCTATTGGGACAATATTCTCACTATTTATAATTTTTATTTTCACATTATCAGTTTCTTCTTCTTCAGAAGCACTGCTACAGAGTCGCCCATTACCTCACATCCCCTCTTTGCCAGAAACAGACCCCCCGGGGGGTGTTGGGGGTTCAGGCTCCCTTTCGGGGCAGAGCACCGGCTCTGGAAGCCAACAAGCACCCGGTACTCCCCTTCCGTTGGACTGCGCCAACCGCTGGACAAGCAAAGAAAACCTCTTAGCGCAAGAAGAAGATGACCCGCAGCTGTTCGTCGCGTTGTATGATTTCCAGGCGGGCGGCGAAAACCAACTCAGCCTCAAAAAGGGTGAGAAAATAATAAATTTTTCAAAATATTATAGTATATATGTTTTTGTTTCTATCTTAGGCGAGCAGGTTCGCATCCTGAGCTACAACAAATCTGGCGAGTGGTGCGAGGCCCACTCGTGTTCCGGTCAAGTGGGTTGGGTGCCAAGCAACTACGTGACGCCTGTTAATTCTTTGGAGAAACATTCGTGGTATCATGGAAAAATATCCAGAAATGCTGCCGAGTATTTGCTTAGTAGTGGCATAAATGGTAGCTTCTTGGTCAGGGAATCTGAATCGAGTCCTGGTCAGAGAAGTATCAGCCTTAGATTTGAAGGAAGGGTCTACCATTATCGGTGAGTCCAAAAAATCATTTTCTATAGGTACAACTACAATATTCTCGGTTTGCTAACTTTCAAAATTCGTATTTCTGAAATTATTTGAGATAGCTGCTTGATCTAAACAAAATTGAATACAGGAGAACTTTTTCTATAGATACATGTAGGTTTCAGAATTTCTGAACGGCTGAAACAATTTTCAGCTATGCTTGTTTCATATGGTTACTCTATATATGGTTGATTCAATTTTAAAAATTCGTATCTCTGAAATTAATTAATATAATGATTTGATCTAAATAAAATTAAATTCAGGGACTCTTTTTCTATAGGTACACACAGGTTTCAGCATACCTGAACGACTGAAACAATTTTCAGCGGGTCTTGTTTCATTTGGTTAGCATGTATTTGGTTGATCCAACTTTAAAAATTCGTATCTCTGAAATTAATTAAGATAGCGGCTTGATCTAAATAAGATTGAAGACAGAGGAATTTTTTCTATAGGTACACGTAGGTTTCAGAATTTCTGAACGGCTGAAACAATTTTCAGCAATGCTTGTTTCATATGGTTACTGTGTATTTGGTTAATTCAATTTTAAAAATTCGTATCTCTGAAATTAATTACGATAGCGACTTGATCTAAACAGAATTGAATACACGAAATATTTTTTTATAGGTACACATAGGTTTCAACATATTTAAACGGCTGAAACGATTTTCAGCAAGTTTTATTTCATATGGCTACTATATATTTGGTTGATCCAACGTTAAAAAATCTTATTTCTGAAATTAATTAAGATAGCGACTTGATTTAAATAAAATTGAATTCAGGGGATCTTTTTCTATAGGTAAACATAGATTTCAGAATTTCTGAACAGCTGAAACAATTTTCAGCAAGTCTTGTTTCATATAGTTACTGTATATTTGGTTAGTCCAACTTTAAAAATTTATATCTCTAAAATTAATTGAGATAACGACTTGATATATACAAAATTGAATACAGGAGATCTTATTCTATAGGTACACGTAAGTTTCAGCATACCTGAACAGCTGAAACAATTTTCAGCAAGTCTTGTTTCATATGGTAACTGTATATTTGACTAATCCAACTTTAAAAATTCGTTTCTCTAAAATTAATTGAGATAGTGACTTGATTTAAACAAAATTGAATTCAGAGGATCTTTTTCTATAGGTACACGTAGGTTTCAGCATATCTGAATGGCTGAAACAATTTTCAGAAAAACTTGTTTATGTAGTTACTGGATATTTGGTTGATTTAACTTTAAAAATTCGTATCTTTGAAATTAATTAAGATAGCGACTTGATCTAAATAAAATTGAATTCAGGTGATCTTTTTCTATAGGTTTCAGCATATTTGAACGGCTGAAACAATTTTCAGCAAGGCTTGTTTTATGTGGTGACTAAATTTATACAAAATTGTATATAGGGGATGATTTTCTATAAATATACTTAGTTTCAAAATTTTTGAACGGCTAAAACTATAAATTTAATTTCGATGTTCATCATACATGATCTGTAAAGTCAAGCAACTATTTCGCAGTTAATATTAGGATGGGTAACTGTTTATATCCAATCTACAAGAATATTTTTATTGTTAAAGAATCAACGAAGACGCCGACGGTAAACTTTTCGTCACTGCTGAATCAAAATTCAACACCTTAGCTGAATTGGTACACCATCATTCCATGTTAGCCGACGGCCTGATAACTCAATTGTTATACCCGGCGCCAAAACACAACAAACCTACGGTTTTTCCGTTAAGCCCTGAACCAGACGAATGGGAAATCAACCGGACTGATATTGTCATGAGGCATAAATTGGGCGGTGGACAATATGGCGACGTTTATGAAGCCGTTTGGAAAAGATATAACATGACTGTTGCTGTTAAGACTCTGAAAGAGGACACCATGGCGTTGAAAGACTTTTTGGAAGAAGCTGCAATCATGAAAGAAATGAAGCATCCCAATTTGGTTCAATTAATTGGTGTTTGTACAAGGGAACCACCATTTTATATAATCACTGAATTCATGAGCAAAGGAAACTTGTTGGATTATTTACGAAACGGCAACAAAGAACAAATAAATGCAGTTGTTTTGATGTACATAGCAACGCAAATAGCTTCTGGTATGTCCTATCTAGAAAGCAGATGTTTTATCCATCGAGATTTGGCTGCTAGAAATTGTCTGGTCGGGGAAAACCATTTAGTAAAAGTCGCTGATTTTGGTCTAGCCCGATTGATGCGAGATGACACATACACAGCTCACGCTGGAGCCAAATTCCCGATAAAATGGACCGCCCCTGAAGGTTTAGCATACAACAAATTCTCAACGAAATCTGACGTTTGGGCTTTCGGAATACTCTTATGGGAAATCGCCACATATGGCATGAGTCCCTACCCAGGCGTAGACTTAACAGACGTATACCACATGCTGGAAAAAGGCTACAGAATGGAATGCCCTCAAGGTTGTCCTCCAAAAATATACGAACTCATGAGGCAATGTTGGCAGTGGAACGCATCTGAAAGACCTACTTTTAAAGAGATCCACCACGCGCTGGAAAACATGTTTCAAGAATCTAGCGTGACTGAAGAAGTAGAAAAACAACTCCAAGGAAGTGAAGGATGTGTAACACCTCAATTGAGCTACAAGAAAAGTCATTCGGGAAGTACGAGTAATATTCATAGTTTGTCAACGGAACCTATTGAAGGAGTTGTGACAAAATTGAGTACATTTACTGGGGGGTCCAAAGGAATGGTACAAATGAGAAGACCTACCAATAGAAAAGGGAAGCAGGCACCCGCACCCCCAAAAAGAACTAGGTAGGAATGGATTTATTTTTGCTTTTTGAATGTTGTGATTGTGCCATTTCAGTGACAGCTAGACAAAATTTTGCCCGAACATTGAAGAGCTTTTGGCAAAAACAACTAACAACCAAATATTATAAATATGATTGGTAAAACTGTTTCTCGCAAAAAGTATTTTAGTAACATTTTAATATTTAAACATGATCCTGAGGTAAATTATTTCTTGGATTATATTTGTCAAATAATCTGATGTGGCCAGCACATTACCTTCCGTCAGTTCAATACATTTTGTACAAGTTCTACATTTGATACCGACATCTTTCAATTCCTTTATAACTCTTTAACTCTATATCCATTGAATATGAAGTATGAAATGAATCAATTCGTATAGAGAATAAATAAATATATCATCACGGCATATTACGCATTGCTGGGTGTGCCAATCTGCTTTGTACACAGATTTCAGTAATGATGATAACATATTTATACCGTGCGTGCTTCACGGGCACTCTGCTGGTATGGAAAGTGCGCCACAGGGGTCAATTTTGTGCTATTTAAAATTAGAAATATTTGGCGTCGGTTGGGATCGAACCCGGCCACCAGACCCTATAAAATAATAAAATATTCTTAAATATTTATAATAACATAAACCTTCAAGTAAGGGTACTTCCGGTTGACCTATTACAACCAAAATCTAATCAAGTCATGCATATAGATGTAAGGGAGAGGAATACATAAAAATTGTAATTTTTGGAATTCTAGTATTGGAGTTATTACGGCTGAAATTATAGTCACACACACACAACACACGCGCACACACATACAGATATCATTGTCAAAAGAGTAATATCGTATTGTAGGGATCCTATGTTTATTCATTGAAAACTCACCACCGAATGGTGACGGAAGGTATGCCGCGTCCGTTACTTGCATATCGGCCGTGTGGCGTTCAAAATTTTTCGTAATACCATAAAGCTCTTCACGATACTGTGATTTTTTTAAAAAAATACTTTATCCTTAATAGCATCAGGGGCCTGTTAAAACTTTATCGGCCGGCGTCCGTTATGATAACGGACGTTATGAACACCTTTTCACTTTTGTTTTGAAAATAATAAATAAAATGTTAGTTTGGTGCAGTCATGAATAGCACCATATCACCATTTACGATATAAGTAAATCTTTAACAATTTGCAAAGTTTTGTTCAAGTCGTCGCTATTACATCGCACTTCATTGTTGTCTGTGGTATGTCTGCCGCTAGATAGGACATATTAGAGTGAAAAAACTTATTTTTTACAGCCTTCTTTCCTCCTGTAGTTCATTTAGAGACAGCACTTTCGGCAATGAAGACCACGGCGGCGATAGAGATGCCAGCAACGAAGATGACATCAACGGTAAGTCACTTGTACCCCATTTATTATCAGTATGCCTCAATACTTCCTCTCATATATTGAGGCATGCTAAGATGTATTTTCTGTAGGAATTACTCGCGAATTACAAAACATGGCCGCTAGTACGAAAGGAGACAGCGAAGGTGAACTACAAGACCAAACTCCTGACACCGACGATTCTGGGGCTCATTCATACCCAGAAATTAGTAGTAGTGCTTTTGTAGGTTCCTCCACTTCTTCCTTTAAACGCGCCCCAATAATGGGTAACAGGGGTTTGGAACAACGAGGCAAAAAGGCTCGTACATATCCTCCCAAAGAATCAGCTGTTAACAACCAAAAAGTTGTTCAAGTCGCTGCTTTAGAAGTTCAAAACGTTAAAAGAGCTATTAGTCGATACGGCACACTTCCTAAAGGGGCAAGAATTGGTGCATATTTAGAATCATTACGACAAAGTGGTTTATCGAACCAACAAGCACCAATTGAAAAACCAGAAAACGAACCAAGCGCTCGAAGTCTAAGCCCTAGGACAAATATTCGAACACAACCTCAAATGATCCGCAGTAATTCCTCCAGTGGTGTAACAACATTTCACAGTCCTCATCAACACCCTCCTTCATCCCCCACAACAGCTGGCAAATTGCGAAAACAACCTGGACTACCAGCACGCAACAATTCAGAAGTCACTCTTCGAACTTTTAGAGTCGGCCAAAGCTCATTCCGGGGCGGAAGTCCTCAAAGGGCTGCCCAACCGTCATTAGCAGACTTAGAATTTCCTCCCCCACCCAGCGATTTACCACCACCACCAGAAGAATTCGATGGAGAAGACGACAAGAAAGATGAGCCATCAATTGAAGCTAGTTCTCGTTTTGGAATAAGTTTGCGGCATAGAGAGCCATCGACAGATAGTTGCAGTAGTGCCAAATCTAAAGAAGAACAAAAAGAAATTCCCCAAAGATCTAGTTTGAGCTTAACATCCCCTAGTATTGAAACTAAAAGTCCTATGTCTGTTGATTCCGATGTTCCGGTTGTTGGTTCGCCGTTAGAACCATTACCACCACCACCGAATTTCCCTACGGATGATGAAAACCAAAACGATAAAAACCAAGTTGATATACAACAAAACGACGACAAAAAAATATTCAAGAATGTTCATCCAGGCATGAAAGAAATGCTGGAATTGAAACTCGTCGCAGAAATTAAAGAACGGGCAGACCAAAAGAAAAATCCAAAAGAACCATCCCCTAACGAACAAATAACAACAAATACAGTTCCTCATGATCCTTTAACACAACTCGTATCCGAATTATCAGAAACTATGAACATAGAATCAGTAATTAAAGAAGCAGCCGCAAAAGAATTAAACAAAAAACTTACACCACCAAAGCCAGAAAACGGTGGACCCTACAAACTCAAAAAAGTCGACCCACCTATCAAAAGACCTCCAAGTAAAGAAGAAACCAACAATTCTTCAGGCGGTATAATAGATTTTAAATCTCGATTAAGAAAAGTTGACTCAGGAGGAGATAAGAAGACTGACCAACCTGAAGAAGAGACTGATAAACCGGACAAAGAAGAAGAAATAAATAAACGGGAAAGTACTGCCAGTGCGAATAGCTCGGACAGTAGTGGCAACTTAAAAATCGACGATACTGACGATAAAAGAAAAAGCACTGGGAGTATCTCTAGCCTAAAAAAATTGTGGGAATCGAAAGAAGCTTCAGAAAATGCAAGCAACGTTCAATTATCCCCAAAACTAAGTATAAAAAACAGCAAGAATGACCTAAAACGCGAAAACAACCAAGACAGTGAAAACGCAAATGAAAGCACCCCAACCGAACTAGAAGAATCCCCATTAATTCGTAACGCTTCGGGGCGAAGCACCGGCAAAGTATGGCCCCCCAATTCCGACGAAAAACCAATAGTCCCTGTCAAACCAGTCGTCAAAGCTGTCAAACCAGTTCTATCAAGTGGCAAGCCAGGACCAGCAATATACGCAACCCCTTTGGCCCCCAAACCTCCTCTATTAACCAAACCAACTTTGGACAAAGAAGATAACAGTGATAGTGTTAAAATAGATAAAAGTGAGCGCGATAGTATTTTGGAAATATCCCAAGCTTTGGAAAGCAGTTTGAACAGTATTCGATCAAACCCAACAGTATCAACAGCCACATGGTTGCAACTATCAGACAAAATTGGTCTATTGCATGGATCTTGTATGGGTTATGCTGATTCTGTCATCCCAGCACATACTAAATTCCATTTTAGAGAGTTGTTGACTAAATTAGAAACGCAGGGACGGCAGTTGAGGTCTGCAGGGTCGAGAAATATTACAGAAAACACGAGACAACTTAATGAAGTTACTAACACCTTGAAAGATGTAGTGAATGCAGTGAAAATATTTTAAGGTAGGTTGAGTTGACAATGGGGGCTTATGGAATTGGTGTCACTCAATATAGATCTTCCTCTCCAGTACTGATCTTTAGAAGAAGACAACAAGCTAATCTCTTTTCACATCTGTTTTGTTTGGCGTACACAGTGTGCCTTTAAAGTTGTAGAACTTCCCGCATGTATAGTAATTTTTATTAATGATGTCCGATGAAGGTCATCTGTATCATGAACGAATTAACAAATTGGCATACATTTATCTCTTTCCTTTGCAAAGGCTATAAGCGTGTGCGATAAGGATGGATATAACACGCTTGTCTTTCAAAAATTCATAGTTTCGTCTAAGTTAGGACATTCCATTTTAAAACGATGCTCGTTATTGATAATACTTTCGCTGTAACGTAAGTTTATATATTAATTCAGATACATTACCTTGATTCATAGCCGTACAAATAACGTTATTGTCTGTCAAACACTGACATTGTGTCATCTTATTTTTCACATTTGGTTTTACATTTGATAATAAATTTACCAGTTGATTTATTTTTGAATTTTGAATGCTGTTATTGTAACATATAATTTTATAATAATAAAATAACAGTAGTAACTAAGTCAGGCTTCATCTTCAGTCCATTCATTCGGCCCTTTTGTTTGGCGCTACAAAAAATCTGTCCTAAATCGGTACAGAAAATCTGTCCCAAATCTTTACGGACACATTGTGCGACTCTCTCTTTCTGTTCGAGTTCGTTGTCTTTGTCTAAAGGGGTTACTTCAGAACGCAGTATGTCCAATTCAAAAAAACATAAGTCCCCATTCCATTTAGTTTTTTTATTTTTCACGAAAACTGTGATACTTTTAGAGGGATTTGCTTTCTGAGCTCAACATATACTTTTCATCAATGGACAACATGCTAGTCTTTATTGTAACGTGTTTTAAGTGTGAATGATATTGTAGTTTTAAGTAAGAACAGCAATTTTATACAATCCAAAGATACATTAGGATTATCAGTGTCAGCTCTATGTTTCTAGCTTTTTCAAACGTATCATGAACGAATTTTTGTACAATTTCTACCTCAAAAATCATCGCAAAATTTGCCCATCTTTACCTTTAGGCCTCATTCGGACGTTTTCATGCGATATTATTTACTAAGTAGGAGCCAAATATATCAATTTGTCCAGTTGCATCAACAATTCATATTTTGTTTCGATGCAATATTGTCAACTTAAGAACGCTTAATAAGTTATATTTTGGTGCAACTGGCCATCCAACTTTTTTTTATTATTAGGTATTCTTTTTTTTTGACTACTCAACGTATTAGTTTTCATTCAAGTTAATATAATATTTTAAACGATTTATTTTTTAAATTTTAAGAAACACTTGCCGAAAATATACTTTTCTTTAAATATGCAGCATTTATTCTTACAAAACGACCAAATATTTCGATATTTATATTGGTATTACTTGGATGAAAACCTACAGTCTTATTTGTTTGATATACTTATTTATTTCTGACAAATACGTTCAAATTAAGACCTATTTGTTAGTCAAAGAGTATATTCGTTTTTAAAACATTTTTGTTATCCCTGTAACTTCTCTCCGCCAATTAAAAACTCGCACGGGGTCACGTGGTCTGCGACGTTGTTCAGATCAGTTAAGTAGTTCAGTTGTTGACATCGCCTCAAATTGGAGGCTACGGTTTAGTGGTTTGATGTGTTTTAAATTGATTTTAAACTAGTTACGTGTAGTGATATATTGTTTCATTATGAAAAACTCTTCGCCGATCATGGATTTTAGTTCGTGTGACAGTACTATATGAAGGTAGAGCTTATAAAATTGTATATTTTCAGTGTGCATATAATATTTATTACAACGACTTATATATTTAATTATCGAACAACAGTGATACGAATGCCATAGTAATTGAACAGATTTGTCTTTTATCAGTTGTATCACTGGATAATGTATTCCTAAACTGCAAATGTTTTGTAGTTCACATATTTTATTTGTATATATACATATAACTGCATTTAATGTTACTGGGTATAGAAAGATCCATATGTGGACCATTATCATGTGCTAGCATTTATCAAATTTCGTACTGTTTGTGCTAATAGAAATGAAAATTTTACGTTTTTAAATTAGGACTCCGGACAAAAATATTATTTTTCATATATTATCAACAAGGAAAAAATATTACAAAATATATTGCTAATACGGTTCCCCCCAAAAATATGGTATACTGACTGATTAATATTAATGAGGTCCTCTAGTCTCTTAACAAATCTTTGTTGATGAATTACTCAACATGTCAACCAAGCCAGCGGTCGACAACAAAACTATTGTTCGTTCAATTATGAAAATAGTGTTGGTTTAGATAAATTCTGCCCTTTGATTGGTCCAAATACCAGCCTATTTTATACACAAACCTTATGAATAGTTTAATATTTCGTGCTACACATACGTGACAGCTTGATTCTTCAAAATTTGATATTTTTTAATTCTTTAGTATTTTATTTCGACCTTATAATTTTTAATATTCAGCTATGGTACATTTTTACATATTTACTAGGTATTGACAAAGTTTATTTGACGGATTTAAATTATTTATTTAATGCATGTCAAAACGGCCGGCTCTCAAGGGCCATCTGCTATTTTCTTATGTGTAATGAAAGATACAAATGTACACAAAAAGTTGTAACATCAATTTTCATTTTGAAAAAACTACAAGAAATTGTTCCATTTTACTTCTCAAATATCTCGTGCTGCAGGTGTGTTATTACATCGATTTTTAACTTATTTAATGTAAAATTTAATTTTAAACAAATTTTTATTCTTGTAGTTTTGCTCTAAAATTTACAGAAGAGCCAATATTTGCACTTATTTAAAGTCATGACTTTACATGTAAAATCAGACTTTTTTAATTTCCTGCTTCCCTAATTATTTTAGGTAAAAAAGCTTCATATATAAGTTGTAGGGCATAAACAAAATTAATTTTGTGTGCCTTGTCACGACAGAAATTAGGTATAAAACTGTCGAATATCCCCCTCAAAAATAGCAATAGACTTGGAATTTAGACAAAATAAATAACAAATGTTAACGATTTATCTGTCAAGCTAGATTAATAAATAATACCTAATGAAAAAAAATACCCTAACGTGACAGATAAACCGTTAGACATTTGTTATTTATTTTGTTTTAATTCCATGACTGTGCTATTTTTGAGGTGTTGACATTTTCATACCTAATTTCTGCCGTTACAAGGCACACAAAATTAATTTTGTTTATTTATTCATATGCAGAATTTTATGCTCTACAACTTTTATTTGAAGCTTTTTTCCCTAAAATGATCAGGGAAGCAGGAAATTAGGAAACTCTGATTTTACGTCCTATGATCGGTACTGCTAAGTGGCAAAAATAATATAAAATATTCAGTTTCATTGTGTATATATTTTTGGTGGGTGCTGTACCACGCCCAAACATTCAAAATGGCTGACAAATACGATCTCTTCACATATCTACATATACATATTTACACCTCGCAAACTTATCATTCACTGCCATACACGAATTCAAGCACTGACACTCCATTATATACTCAAATGTGTGTAGGAATATATTTTGTACGTATAGCAATTTTCCGCAAATGTTTTGTCGAGTCCTAGTTCAAAATACGTCACCAATTTTATGTTATGTAATGCGTAAAATTGTGTATTATTCAATTAAGTAATGATATTTTTTGTATATAAAAGTATTACTGCATTTTGTACAGGCTTTTCTAGAATAGAATCAAATGACTGTATCATTAAAATAAAAATACATTTGCTAGTTTGATTTATGTATTTGATTCCCTTTTTACATTGTTTTGATTTTCGTTTCTTTTGTTTCAGTGCAAGAACAATAGAATAAGTTTAGAATAGTTTTAAAGAACATTTTCTAGAATATAGTTCATCTTGGTGTGTCTTCTAGAACGTCTCTGAAAATGGGCGAATCTTCTAGAAAAGGTAAGTGCTATTTTTGTTTATTGTATTATATATTGAAATGCAATTGTAACAATATTATTGCGTACATAAGTGATGCACTATTTATCTGCAAAAAAAAACATATTAGGGCTTAATATCCTGGGGATTAATGCAAGAACGACCAATGTCAATATGAGTAATTTTGGGAATCAACAAAAAATAATACCGAAAATATTTTATCTTCAATGGTTTTCGAGATATATATAGTCCCCTTTGAGGCCAACACACTTGGTCCAACGTTTTTCTAACTTTTCAATTCCCTCCCGAAAATGGTTTTCTTTGAGGTCCTCAAATTAAGCATTTACTGCATCGATGGCTTCTTCGTTGGATCGAAAACTCCTTACAGCGAGGAACGTTTTGAGTTTCGGGAAAAGATGGAAGTTCAAGGGAGTCAAATCGGGCGAGTTTTCTTTGCCATTCCCGGGCGTTTTTCTTGAATTGCTGCTTTCAACTTGTCTGAAAATGTGGCGTAGTATTGTCCAGTTACAGTTTTTCCTTTATCGAAATAATCAATTAGCAGAATGCCTTTGGTGTCGCAAAAAACTGACGCCATCACCTTTCCTGTCGATTAAACTGACTTCATGTATCCAAGTTTCATCCATGGTTATGAAACGGCTTTTAAAATCGACCAGATTTTTCTTAAACAACTTCAATTAAACAAATGCGGCACCCACATTTTCAAAAAAAAACAAACAAATAATTGTACTACAGTCTGACCAGCGACGCGTAATCAAATAGCTTTTTTTGAATATTTAATATAGTAATTTTGCCTAAACATGACATTAGTTGTTCTAGCATTAAGTTACAAATATAGTTTTAAACAATTACCGCAAAAACTGTCGTCATATTTAAAGGAAATATCTTGTTTGCCGTAAAAATATAATTTTTATGGTACATGTTAATCAATTCGAAATTTACCTACAAAATCAAATATATGAACATATTATTAAACTGTTTTTTTTTATACGTACATTGTTGAATCTGGCCAATATATTTTTAATTTTATTCATCTGAAATATAAACGATAATATCAAATATTTAAAATATAATGTTTATTACCTCCGAAGAAGTGTAGTGAAACATTAAAAAAAATATTAATATTTCCAAAAAATTTAATAAAACCCATAACACAAATGAAAAATAGTTATTTTGAGCTTCTTTGAAAGCAGAAAATGTGAAATATGAACAGGACAGATTAAAAAACGCAGGAATTATTTTTGAAATAATTTGTCCATAAAATATTGTATCCACTTGGATTTTAATATCATAAAGTTTGTTAATAATTTTCATGTATTTTTTTACACATTTATAGTTGATATTTTCATTAATATATGAATAAATTTTGCATAATTTATAAACAATTTTTAAAATTTTATAATCCAATAATAATATCATGAACATAAAATAAAAATGAACAATACCACAATTATAATATCCGTTCAGATATTTATAATCGATATATAGATTAGTAATCAATATTATTAAAAGAAATAAATATGTATATATTTTGCCATAACACTTATTAATAGTAATATTTAAACTTTTTTGAATATTATTTAAATTTGTTAATATTTCAAAATACCTTTTGTGGTATATTAAAATAAATATTAAATTTGTTATTAACACTAAAGATGGCGAAAAAAATACAAAGAATACAAAAATAATTTGTACATTAGTTTTTGCAAATGACGGAAAATAAGGGTTTAATATTAATAAATAAGTTCCTAAACATGTATTAATAATTATTAATGTAATTATATATAATATACGATATTTTGATAATTTATATGTATATAAATATTTATTATACGGAGTTAATCCTATTAATATTGTTACAATTCTATGCCACATTTTTAAATGAAAAATAACTTCATAACATTAAAAAGTAATCACTTATATTAATTATGAAAATTAATTTTCGAAAGTGTTTATTTTAATAAATAATTGAAGAACTCTTAGCAGAAATAAACTATACAACAATGTGCTTAATATAATAAGATCTTTATTAAATGATTACAAATGCATCTGGAACCACAAAAAATGTAAAAGTTTACAATTAAACCATGTCAAAATATCACAATAAAAAGATATTAAACAATATCACCATTAAATATAAAACATATGACTAGTAAAATGAATAAAATACTTATATGATTTCCCAGTCACATAACGAATTGTCAGAATTTTCTGTGTCTTGAGATATAGTTATTTCTTGGAGTTTCCACATTTGTGGGACCGCCAAACACGCTGAAAGACAAAAACAACATTCATGAGAAATAAATTTTGAGTATGGTGAAAATGATTAGGCAGAAGACTTGTGTCATCAACTTGAAAAAAAATATATAAAAAGAAAAATAACTTGTAGATATTATTAGTTGTTATTTATTTAAAAAAAAATACATATAGTAGTATTAAAGAAACGTATATATTAATGAATTTACAATTATTTCTAAGTCAATCCGTATTCCTTTTATGGAATATAAAATTGTCACAACATGGTCATTCTCAGTAATGCCAGAAAATAAGTACAATTATTTCAAATAATTTTATATTGCAGGAATATCGATTGACTTAGAAATAATTGTAAATTACTTAATATTAGTACTTTTTTTCTTCTTCTTTTGAAAATAAATAACACCCAGAAATTTCTACAAGTTATATTTCATATTTCAAGGCTTTTTTTCAGGTTGTTGACGTGAGTCTTCTGCTTAATCATTTTCACTATAGCACTCATTATATTACAAAAAAAAAATGTTGAAATTTGTGCCAAAGCTTTAGTAGAAAGAGCGACCGTCAAGGGATCGGTGATATTACGTCGTACTAACCGAACAACGCATAAAACGGCCAGATTATTTAATCTTAATTGATTTATTTTTTATTTATGTTTCTTTGATTCTGATTAAATAATATGCGAGTATAATGAATGATTTTTAAAAATAAAACAAACATTTAAATGAAATATAGTTTAGTTTTAATTAAACCAAATACAATGAGTACTTCTGCAGCGTCGCTCTAATTCTGACGATTTTTAGTAAATTAGGTCGCTCAAAGTGGTTGATCGCTTTAACCGGAATCGCACTAAACGAATATACTTTTACAGTCATTTATATGAAAACCAAAATTGAGTTTGCATCTACGCCGCTAAAAGCAGTTGGCCGTTATACATGAAGTCGTGCTAAACGAATTCTATTGTAATTGGTTTCACATTGCTAATAAACTTAACAGTTCACTTGGTTTTGAATTTTAAATGTTATTATAACAGATATTTTTATAATAACAAAATAATAGTTGTTTGTTATTATATTAAAAAATTAAACTATATTTATTTTTAGACAATGTGTATACCATATTGTGAATAAATTAATAATAATAAATAATAAAAAAATAATACCATTTATTGCGTGTATCATTTGGAAGTCCCTGAAACGACTATAAAAATATTAATTCCTTCTAATAAATATTTATTTACCTGGGGGTTCAATAGAATTCGGATTGCTAGATCCAGACGGTGGCCCGTAACTCATTGGTAAACTATCCTCCTTTTTCTCTTTTTCATACCCATTTTCGGGTGGTTTATTCTCATACCCACTTCTATTATTAAGAATATACGATACATTTTGTATCGAAGAAGTTTTCAATGGTAGACATAAATCTTTAGGAATGTAAGTTACTTCTTCTTTTTTAGTATTTTCAAAAGTTGAAAATTTTATTTTGTCAAAATTTAAAATATCAGACAAGAGTTTTTCTTTATTTTCTATGTCATGATATATTGAATCTGGACTGCGAAGATCTGGCATTATAGATTCTATTGTAGAAACGTTTAATAAACAAGGTTTGTTGTTTATACACCCATCGACTTCTCCTGAACTGTTGGAACTTAAACTTGTCGTGCTAGCAGTCATCTTATCTCTTTTTTTTCTTCGTCTGTGTTTAAACAAAATGTGATCATCGAAGTCTTCTTCACTTATTTTGTCAAACAATTCCCATTTTTTATTTTCTTTGACTTCTGTGCCAGTTTTAACATCATTGTTGAGTGTTAAATTAAAATTTCCCGATAATTTTCGAACGGGCGGAAGTTCTAATGCTTCTTCGGCGCTTATAACGGAAGTTGAATCAGTGTGTATGTTTAGATCTGCATTTTCAAATAATGGCGGTAAAGCAGATATAATACTACTTGTTTGAATTTTGCTGGTAAGGTCTTTGAGGGAACTGGCCAATGGGAGAAATGATGATGTTGTTGCTATTGAGTTTGTCATGGGATCTAGAAAAGATTAATAATTTATATAGTAGTGTGTACGCAATATTTCGCTCAACAGACAAGGTCAATCGAATTAAGGTCATCGATGCACTGTAAAAATAATCGCCCGTCAAAATTGTCAAATTTTACGATAGAGACATCTGTTGTCAGATGACAGCACTAAGGTTGCCCAATCCCGAATTGTAATACCGTGAGTATTTTTTAACATGAAACATGGGATTTGTTATATCCATGGTTACGACTTGACATTTGATTGACAGCAATGTATTTGCCTGTCTCATTTAAAATGAAACATAGGGGATGAATTTGACAGAAGTATTATATTTAAATATTGAGCAGTAATATTCCCGTTAATAAAAAATGGCCCAATAATGCGGGTTCCTATTATGCCAGCCCAAACGTTAACTTTCTCGGGTCGTTGAGTCCTCGTACAATGATACAAATGTAGATTTTCCCTGGACCAATACCGACAATTTTGTGAATTTACCTCGCCATGAAAATAAAAAGTTGCTTCGTCCGTAAAAAGTATATTTTGCAGCAAATCTGAATTGTTATTAACGTTTTCAAACATTCTTTCACAAAAAATTATTCTTCGTTTCGTATCGTCCATAACAACTCCTGGTGATTTTGGAAATGGTATGATCTGTAATGATCCTTTTTTAAATAGTGTGTACAGTAGCTTTGTTTACAGCAGTAGCTTGCCCAATCTCTCTTAATGTTAATCTGTTCTTATTTTGTATTAAAGTCAGAATTTCATGTTTTTTTCTGCGCAGTTAATATATTACAGGATCTATTCCTACTGTTATGTGTAGGCTCGATGCAACCATTTCCTCTAAAGGTATTCACTATTCTTAAAAATTTCGCTGCACTTGGTGTAGGCCTGTCAGGAAATGAAGCGCGGAACAAGTCCGACACTTGCCTTAAACTTGGATTAAAATTCGAATAATACCACTTAATAATCTGCACCTTCTCTTCCACAGTATAAACCATTGTATTTCAAATTGGTTTTTTGACATTGACAGAGTAGACAAATGTCAAAATTGTCCCCTATGTTTCATTTTAAATGAGACAGGCAAATACATTGCTGTCAATTAAATCGTAACCATGGATATGACAAATCCCATGTTTCATGTTAAAAAATACTCACGGTATGTAATAATATATTTATTTATTATAAAACTGAAATGTTTTTAATTACCAGAGAGTATAAGTTCAGGCTTAAATGAGATTCTTATTAGGCTTCTTTCCCCTTCCAGTACAAAAAGTTCATCTTTATATGTCGCTACAGATAATATCCTAAAAAATATAAAACACAACAGGCTTAATAGTTGTTTTCAAATGAGAAACAAATATAGGAAATACTGGATATATCTATTCCCGCCATTGTGACGTCACGTTTGCTACTTCCGTTGTACAGTGGCTGTGTTCGGGTTACGCTCTGAGCGCTCGATAATTAAATCTGTAGCTCTACATTCGGTATTAGCTCACGGAGCGCACAGAGCCTGATCTGTTCGCTCGTTCTCTAACCATGGAGCATGTTGAGCAGTTGTGTGGCGCATTTAAGAATGAATGTTATCATTTTCGTATATCAATCAAAAATGTTTGAAATGTATCAAAAATCATAATTTTCAGCTGCAAGTTGTCCATAATCATTTCCATCATCAATAAAACGTTCATATCACGCGCGGTACACATGTTAACAGTTCTTTAATATTTTCCGTTTTTATTTTGGCGCAAATAAATATCAAAATGGCAGGTAAACGCTCTATCCGTTCGGTTATTCAAGCTACAGATTGGAAATCGCAGATGAATCTGTCATGTAATCAGATTGCTTGACAGATTTAAATACCGAACGCGCCTGTGTGTTCAAATAAAAACCTAACTCGATGTAGGCTATGAACAGAGAAACGTATGTCTGATCATTAGTCAAATTGTCAAAATAGATCTTGAAATGTAATTTTGAGGAGAAAAAAATGATAAAGAACTATTATTATTATTATTGTATTTGCTTTTACCTTCTTAAATGGCTAATTGTAGCAATCACAAGTAAATTCAAAGGATCTAATATATATATAACTTCAGAACTATAAGTAACTAGTAGATTATCTCCAAACGGCAATAACACGCCAAATGTAGCCTCCTTAGAGGGCCTAAGTTTTTTGGCGTAGCCTGTTATGGGGTTTATTAAAGGTACTTCGAAACATTCTTTACTCAGCAGATCCTACAAAAAATGTAATACATTTTTGATGCCCACTTGCACCAAAACGCTTAAATTTTAAGCTAGGCTTAACCAAAAAAAGCAAATCGAAATTTTTGACAGCAATAATATTGTTAATTTAAGCCAAGTTTAATATTTAAGATACGTTGGTGCAATCGGCCATGAAACTTTTAAAATATAAAGCATACTTTGAACAGTAATGTTTTTTGTACAGTGCCTTCTAAGTCAGAAATCCAAATTCTCAAACCGGGTCTTGTACAGTAAATAACCACATCTTTGGGCTTTAAGCTGTTTTTCCAAAAAATTGCGCCCAGCTTTCCCAAACTGTAATATTACATAAATAAAATATCTGTATTATCTACTATAATCAGAAAAAAAATGACTGTTTGGTCCTGCAATTAAATTATAAATATCGTAGTAGGCTCATGGACCATTTTTTATTTTTATCTCTCGCTAAGAGATGTATTGGGTTCATAATAAAAATCGTATATCCAGATTTTAATGATTAAGCACGTTTTAAGGTCCCTACAATCCGATTTTAATATTTTTCGAATGGTGTAGCAGATTCTAAAAAAAAAATATTCTAAATATATTTTTTGAAAAATATTGTTCTTGCTTGTATTAAAGAAGAATATATTATCTATCTGATATAGATTTAGATATAAAGAAATATAAGGTATATAATAATGTGTTGTAATGAATCTCAGCCCAAATAATGTCATGGAAACCAATTGAAAAAATTAAAATATTTGTAACTGACAGATAAATGTCATTACTGAAGATTTTTTCTGGGAAGTAATATTATTTCTTATTGTATTAATAGTTAAATATTTAAAATTATAGGTACATTGCATATACCCATCAAAAATACTGTTAATCGCGACAATGAATTGGAAACATTTCGAAAAATTAGAAAAGCAGGACAAAATTTCTTCATAGAATGAATTTAAAATTAAACAATCTAAATATAAACAATAGATGTAAGTAGAATTTTTAGTGTAATGTAGGTATACAAGAAATGTTAAATGCAATAGGGCACGAGCAGTCATGTGACTTTGTTGGCCTTGACAAGCAGATATGGGAGTCCGTGTCAGAATGATAGCTAGTAATTATGTACATAGATGTCAAATATTATAATTTTTCATTCTAAATTTAGTGATTTTCCAATTCCATGTGGTTTTTTTCCTCGACAAGTAAATTCCACACACCTGGGGACAAATTAACTACGTGAATTTAGAAAATCTTGAAGTTTTCAATGAAAAATTCTGACATTTTATATCTATGTGCATAATTAGTATGGGCCCCCATATCTGCTTGTCAAGGCCAACAATGTCGCATGACTGCTCGTGCCCTATATGTAACTAAAAACGTGTCATAATTACGATATTTATAGTTTTGTTGCTGGACCCGACAGATTTAAATTTTTCTATGTAAATATTATCATTTATTACGTTTTTCTGTCTTTCTTCCCAACTTGACAAACTTTCCATCTTTCCTCTTTCTTACATACAATGGTTCTATAAATAGTAGAAACTAATAAATGCTGTTGACAGTAACTTAATTGTATTACTTCATAAGCCTCGTTCAGAATATCAACAGATTTCGATAAATGCTAGAATAAAAAATCTACATTGACCAAAATGAGTAAAAAAAATAGTTTGTGCTCTTACCATGTAGAAATCTATTTCTGTAAGAACAACCAAACCATTTTGATCGCCGGAAAATAATTTCATACCATTTTTGGACCATTCCAAGCTCGTTATAGCCGAGGTATGCAACTCGGAGACAGTGTATCGTTCAACTTGTTTTGATTTGGGCTTTAGACTTTCTGGTAATGTATCGGGATGAGTTTTAGGAATTTGAAAGATACTTATTTGCCCATCTGTGTTACCACATGCTACCATATAATCTACTGTTGATATTATTTTAATAATAGATATTTTACAGTTTTGGTTCTACAAGAAAAACATAATAAACATTTGTGTATTTACAAAGAATAAATGTCATACTTCGCAGCGTAGTTTTTGCAGATCTTTCTTTTTTCTGTCATACCAATAAACTAAGCCTAAATTTGTTCCTACGGCAATATATTCCGGTAGAATATCAACACATGTTAGACATATTTCGTGGTTGAATAAACCGTTTTGAGTTTTTGTAGGAATTTTGCTCAAAAGATCTGAAACGGGCGCCCATTCTCTTAATATGTTGTCTATGTCCGTAACAGCTTCTGCCATTATTGAATTATTTATTATTTAAACATCACAAAATATGTGTCGTCAAATTGTTTGACTGCTGTCAAAAACATGCATAGAGCACACACACATTCATAAAAAGTAGAATGGGTAATTTTTAATAAAACAGTAAATAGAGGGTATATTTTGATATAATATTTATTTTTAATACAATATATTAGGAGCAATATAAGAAAATAATATTCGAAGGACGGTTTTTGTACAATGAATAACAATATAAAATCATTTTGTATTTGCTGGACTGTACCGTGTACCCTACAAGATATATGGTCATGACTATGTTATGGATTATAGTTATGTACAATAAAGTAAACATAATATTTGTCTGCATATAGTCAGAAAATTTACTTAACATATTAAAGTGACCGATTTTCGGTAGCGAAATACCGCCGTTCACTCGCCATTCTCTCCACATGACCAAACCATCTCAACTGACTCACACCAACTCTCTTAATAACAATTGTTGCTAACCATACATTCGAGCTTTTGTTTTATAACTTATTTATTTTAATGCAGCTCATGAAGTAGACCCATGTGGGGTCGAAACAATCGAGACTGAAATAATTAAAGCGACTGAATCCCAGAAAAAAGTTTTATTTCATCAACTACTCAGCCAAGAAACAACCCTTATCTAGGACGAAAAGTGAATCTCTACTGTATGAACGGGTAGTCGAGGCTGTAATTATTTCTATTAAGCACAATTCGTTTCATTTATATTTTTGCTTCTTTGGTTCGTTTTTTCTTCAATTTTTGTTTGTGCTGTCGTACCGGTCTTTTCTTTGCATTTGTTGTTTAATTTTATTTAAAGAAAATTGAAAAAATGGCTTTAAAATGTAAATAAAATGGTAATTATATAATATTTCAATAGTTATTTACGAGTTATATATATTTTAAATCATGTCACAGCGAAAGACTTGTTGTGACGTCATGAAATGAACATTCACGCATGTGTTTTCGTATGACATCGACCAGTGGCATAAACACTATTTTACAGTGACGTTATATCGAGACTGCATTTGGCCAACTGTTCCCCCACTTGTAAACTTACTGATTGGTGAAATACGTATTCTTGCGGTTTGCGGTATCAGCCAGCTTATTTTGCTGTTACGGTTCAGGGAAAATATGCACCCGGCAGATGTGCAGCGGTTTCGAACGTCCCACTTTTTGTTAGTATATTGTACACTACTATAACCATTAATTTCGAAATGTCATTTGTGTTTTTCATTAATTTATTGTGCCTTTATTTACAAAATTAAATAACGATTTGTGTGTTTAATAATAGAATATAAAGTAATATTGTATATGTTATAATTTAGTGATGAAAAATAACTAAAAGTCACTAAATTTTGAAGTAACTTTACCGCCAGTCGGTGAGTAACTTCAACAAACTTCAAATAAAGTTCGTTGTGTTTATAAACATTCATTTAATCATTAAATAGTTGTTAAATTATATAAAAATGGCCGAAGGTATGCAATAATTGTTAATATTAATAAATTTATTGTTTATATTGACAATTATTGTTCCCTACAGGCCAAACCGAAGACATGTGGACACCTTATAAAGAGCTTTTAAAAGCTGTGGAACTTAACCTTACGAGAGACACACAAGTTCCCAGTTCAGAACTCGAATTAATCCTCAGAAAATATAAGCAGAATTTTTTCAATCTCCTACAGAACCCGGTAAGTCGAACTTTTTATAGGTTATGTTTATCTGTTATGAAAAATGTTTTCCTCAGCCAAAAAACGCTAAAAGTCGAGATGATCTCAAAAAGGGGATGACGGAGGGAATTTCTGTTCGAGGCATTGGTCATCAAGTTCTTTCAAAAGAACTATATCAGGAAGTTGTTATTATTTCTGATATGTATGATCTGAACGAGTACATGGCTTTAGATCTTTTGTGTACCGCTCAGATTCAACTTTCTTATCATCCGGGTCTCACGAGAGGTCTAGTCGCTGTTCTTCTTTATTACGATGGTCGAAAATCTTTAGTGTCCGCTTTGAAATTATTAGTACAAAGCCGTATGGGTATTGTTTGGCGGTTAGGTATAACTGATTCTATTTCGAGATATGTGACTGAATATACGGATCAATTAATGAAAAATGGTGTCTTTCAACGGATTTTAGAACTGTTAAAAAGTTTAGATTTGAGTAAAGAATTAGAGCTGTTGCAAAAAAATAGGGCATTGGGGAGCGCTAAACATCATAGACAAGTTCTGGATTTGTTTGAAGATATTCGGCAGATTCTAGCTGATATTATTTATATGTGGGCAGCGCAGACTGGTTTGCCGAGAGAACCAGCCATATCTCTGATTAATCATTTGAAAACAACTAAATTAGACGAAGATGCTTCGGGTTGTATTGATAACATAACCTTAACTTTACAAATGGCGCTTTTGTACGGCCTTGATCTAAGCGTACTTCATGTGCGTGAAGATGGCGAAGATATAATACAAAATCTTCCGTTATTGAGTGAAAACGGTTTAATTGAAGCTTTAATTAATGAGTTAAGCCCAGAAAAGGGCAAATGGGAATGTGAAGGACTGCATTCCATATCTTTATTTGCCATGGGGATATGTTTAGCAACTCTTCGTCTGTTACCCCAATGTTCATATTTACAAACTTGTATAGAACAGGAAGATTTATTTGTTGGTAGCGCCATTGATTCAAAAGTTTTTAATTTTTTGAATAATGTCTTTTTGAAAAATGAATTAATATACAAAGAAAGATTTTTTTATTATCGTATACACAACATGTTGACAGATTTTATTGTTTTGGTGCAAAATAAAGTCAAAGAGTTGCGCATGCGCGCTGATGAAGCGGCTAGAACACTCCAAGCTTACGCGCAAGAAGGCCTAGAAGCGCCTAGCACTCTGCCCAGACATTTCGAACAATTTTTATACTGCATCGCCCAATTATATTCCCACGATAAATTAAAAATGAATTTAATGCTGGAGTATTGGTGTCCAGCGGAAATAACTCCAAGTCAATCGTATTCATATCGAACCCCCCCTAGATCAGTATCGTTGTTTAAATTTGTTCGTCTCGCCGGCGATATGATTCCGCCATCTTTATTCATCCCGTATTTATCAATGCTGTCTGGTTTAGCTTCGCACAGTCAAAGCGCGCGGTATTGTTTCAATATGTTAAAACAAAATGGCCCGGGCGTGAACTCAACATTAAATTGGGATCATTTTTTTATGTCTTTTACACGGTATTTAAGTAATTTGCGTCAGGAAACCCCCCCAACAACTGATACAGTGTATAGGCATAGAAATTTTCCTAGGGGGATAACACCGCAAGAAATACACGGACTGCATGCTGTTTTGGGTCTTATAAGAACTCTAGCTGAATACGATGATTTTTCTCGTATTGCGTTATGCGAGCATCCAGCTTGGGCCCCTTTGAGTGTGTTATTAGGTCTTATAAGTTGTTCGGTACCAATTCCATTAAAAGCTGCGCTTTTGTCGACCTTGGCAGCGCTTTCAAAAAGTCCAGAAACTGCAGCACAAATGTGGAATAATTTGGAAGCGTCTCAAATTTTAATAACGATTCCTAGTACTAGTAGTTATCAACCTAGAGGCATACAAACTGAACTGGACGAAATTGAATCAAGATTGGAGGAATATCCAATGACTAGAGCTTTGTTGGAGCTTTTAGACGTCTTAACAGATTCTGGTATACCGAGAACTTTAGGCGCAGGGCCGAGAAAACCTGGTTTTGATCCATATTTAACATTTATAATTAATTCAGTGTTTTTAAAATTTTATTCCCGAGCTTATAAAAGCCCGGAAGAAAAATGGCATATTGCCAAGTTGTGCTTGAAGCTTTTAGAGAAATTTTTGAACCAATATGATCCAAACATTACTGATTTTCCATCCAGCACTCAAAATTCAGAATTTAATCCACCACCTGGTTTCCATTTAATGGTCCAATTAAACACCAAATCCCAATTTTTGGATTTAATACTATTTATCATTGATGAAGGAGGTGAATTATTTGATTCATTCACTAATTTCCCCGGTAAAAATGATTTGGAAGAATCAACATTAAGTTGTTTAAATATTCTCAATCGGGCTTTATCAATTCAGCAAAAGTTTTTCAACATTGCTACCAATTCAAATTGTACAATACTTTTAACAAATTTAAATAAACTCTTGTTGAATATTAATCAAAGAACCAGCAAACCAGATTACATCCTCAAAATTTGTAAATATGTTTCGTACCAAAGTTTCGTCCCAAAACACGCATTACTGGCCACAAAAGTATTGATACATGTTACCAAACAACCACCAGTTCATTCACATTTTATGAATGTACTTTTGTCGTATTCTGAAAGCGATTTGGATTTGAGGCATGGATTTGTTTTGTGTATGGACGCCGATGATGATTGGAAATTCAACGAAAATGATGACGATATAACAACTTGTACAAAAGAAAGTATTATTAAATTATTAAAACAGTGTTTACCACACCCAGCTCCAAATTTATCGCATTATTTATTCGGGTTTGATGTGAAAAGAGAAGTGGCAAAAACTATTTTCCAATTTCCAGGCGTCTTAGGGTTCCCTAGAACATGTCTACATTCATTATTTAGCGTTATGAATTCAATTCTTAACAACAATAGAAATTATGTGAAACCTACTTTAATAGAAGCGGCATATAATATGTTACACGCCCTTTGCGCAAATCCAAAAACCAGTGGACCAGTTTTGAAGTTTTTACGACAAACACAAAATTTCTTTCAAAATCACGTGCAAGCCATACCTACAGACAAGTTGTCCAGTTCTGAAATGAATCAAATTAGTTGGTTATTAAAAACTATAGCGATTGAGCAAAAAATCAGTTCGCATAGTAATCAAATATTTTATTTGAAACATTTAACGAAACTTATTGTCGGGTTTCCAAGTGTTATCGAAAAAAAAGATGACACAATTGATGATTTAGACATGCAAATTAGTGATAATTTAACGTTAAACAGAAATAATCTATTGAACAAACTAATAAAACTGTTTGATTTTTCAATTGAAAATGTGGAAAGCCCTCAGTGGGACTATTTCGATAATAGTCTAATGGATAAATTGATAGAAAATTGCGAAATGGGCCAAAATCCCAAACTTATAAACGTTAAAAAATTACACCAAGTTTTGATAGACGAATTAAGCACTTTACAAGGCACAGCGGCTGCAAGCCAAAGACAACTAATTGTTCAAGAAATACAAAAAGTTTTGACATATGGAATCAAAATAAATACTGTTAGAAACCATGCTGCTGCTTCCGTGCGATTTATAGACGCCTGGCGACAATTAACACAAACAATATTTGTTACATTACCTGCCGAAATTATGACAATTGAAGAAGAACAAATATTATTAATCGAATTATTAGAAACATTACTTAATAAAATGTTAGGATGTGAAGCCCTACCAGAAGTCGCCACATATGCATCAAGTGCTGTTTTGTTATTAATGAAATGTTTGCGCAAAACTCATGTCAACGCGTTGAAGAGAAAAAAAGTTGTACCCATTGAAACTTCAGACAAAATATTCTCGAAAAACGTAATATACACCAACACTTCTTCTCTAAAATATATTCTTCATAGCATTTTGGAATGGGTCATTGTCAGTAGCGTATCTTCTCAACGATTACGCGTAAATCTATACGGATCTTTGCTTCAATTTTTACACATGATCAGTGTTGGATACGAGGATAAAAAAATCCCGAACCAAGGCAGTTTTTATGTTAGTCGGTTAGACAAACTTGACAACACTGAATGGTCGGATGATCGTATTTTAATATCAGCTAGTGTTCTGTCAAGTTTTGGCGATAAACTTGTCGAAGTTTTATGCCACGATTGCATTGGGGGACACGATATTTGCAAAATGTTGGCTATGAGTAGTTTCAATATGTTGATAATGTTGAATTTACAAGCCAATTGGGTTATGTTTTTAAGCGGAAAAGGATACTTGAAGCATTTAATCGACAGCATACTTAATTCAGATTCAGACTTGAAATCTATTCTTGAAACAGTACCAGATACCCTACGGCCAATATATTTGTACGAAACCAAAATGTCTTTAATATCGCGTATTGCCAGTACTCGAATCGGGGCTGAATTGCTCCTAGACCAAAGGATCCTTCCTTGTTTGGGGACGATGAGAGTATTTGACGATCACCCGAAAATAGAAAAACATACGCCCAATGTTATAGAAGATTTTATACCGTCTGTTGAGAGCAGATACCAGCAAATACTTTTCCCAGCGTTGGATTTGTGCGACGCTTTGTTAACCAGTTTAGGGACTGATAATAGGGCTGCTGTGAGCCAGGTTATGGCATTTTTGTTGAGCCATTTGGATGTAATTGAAATGGTACTTCAACAGGGAAGTCCAGTGTTGAGTACTACGTTTTTGAAAGAACTGGCTATGGTGACAGGTAAAATAATTGAAAAATTGTGGTTTATAAATTGGTGCACTCTCCTAGACAGTAGTATTCTTACACAATAAAGAATGTACGATTCTTATTACAGAAAAAGATAGTGTCCTCCTATAAACGAAATATTATTGCGGAATGCTATTCTTCAGGGTATCAAACCCGCCAAAAACTGGGTTCGGTTCAGGTTAATTTATTGCTTAAAATATTGGTTTTGGGTGCGGTTTTGTACCGGGTTCAGGTATTGGGTTCTAGTTCGGTTCGATATAATGAAAACTGAATTAATGTTTTTTGAATAACAATCTTTATATAGAAATAATTTAAAATGCGAGCCGGAATTTACGCAAAACAACAATATGAATAAAATTCTCACAAACAGACAACGCAGGCGTTGATTATCGGCTGAATTGCGATTACGTTTACGTTTCGAATTCAAAATGAACCTGAACCGGAGCTGAACCCGAATTTTAATACCCGGTTCGGTTCCGACTCGGGTTCAATTGAAAAATATATTTGAAGTTTGGTTCTGGGTTCGCTTAAATGTTACGGTTTTGGTTCGAGTTCGATGCCCTTCTATTCTTACGTGAAGAATGCTAAAAATTCATATTTTTTACCAAGTTGAGGGCGCTCATCTTAAACCTTCGCTACAACGAGTGTTAGGAAGCTACTAACGTCTGGCACAGCCAGTTTGCTTAGGCTGGTTTCCCCACTACACAGCACTGGTACCAACTTTGAAAAAAACATTTCCCTTTCCCTGCGAGAGGTACATGCTTTGTAATTAATAGATTGTGGATCCCTTGCTGTCTTTAAAGCCTAGAAAGAGAGCTTCTGATTTTTGGAGACTAGCGCGAAAACATTACATTTAAATCTGAGAAATTAAGTAATGTAGCTACTATTTATTTTGTCATACTGGTTTCTAAAGCAACGTTTTTTGAACGATTTATAAAACAAAAAGTGAAACATTAAACTTCATCCAAAATATCTCGAGGAATGTATTTTTCATCAATTATAGCGAATAAGAATGTTCATGAAACCAGAAAATTCAATTACGATCTGCCAATTCATACAAATTACTGCATATTTCTTTTAATAATTAGAAACCCGTATGACATAAGATTTTGTATGCATCTCAAAGGAAAAGTGTCTTTAAGGTATGAGCAAGTTATTTACTTGTGAGTATCTTATTAGTAGTAGTATTCATTTTTCGTCCTAGGTTCATAAAATACTATTACTGTACTTTAAAAATAATAGAAATAAAATCTGGTCAGGATTAATTTATTTAATTGACAGTAAAGGTAAAGAAGAATAAAAGAAATAATTTATAAAATATTTATTGATTCCTAAATAATACAATTTTATTTTTAATGTAATCATCTTTCGCGGAGAGTAATTTATCTAATTTTTAATAATGCATCAATTATAATTTTTGTTATTTGCGTTTTATGATTATCAAAAACAGTTTGTTTCTTTACATGGTTTAAAAATTCTATTGTATTAAACTCTTTTAAATTTTTATTTTTACACATTTGCTCTTGACTTTGCTTGAATACCCTTTCAGCCTTTTTGCAAATAAATATATCTTTTGAGGGTTATAAGAGGTCCCCCGATTTTTTTATATTAATCAGTATGATCTCTCTTGATGAGGACAAATACTCTCAACAAAATGAGCAAATATTTATTTTATTGAGAACACATCCCGTTATATATTCCAATACATTTTCAACATCGCATTAATATAGTCATGGTCAAATATGTTAATAACCATGTCGGCCACAGAGCAATGCTCACGACACGAAGTACAAACAGAAAATGAACCCAAATCGTACCATGTTTCGCTTTATTACTGGGGGCAGCCGTCAGCGTTAGCCAATGGAATTCTAACTTTAGGAGCATGCGCATAAACTTATCTCTCTTTCAAGGTTATAACTAGTCTCTACGTGAGTATATGTTGTAATCTTTCTGGATAATTTTCGTATGTTCTCCGGCATTCATTGCTGCCATGGAGGGTGCACCATTTTACAATTTTCACAACTTTAAGTCAAATAATAAATAAAAAATATTAAATATAATTTTAGGTTTGATAGCTCGTACAGCTAACAACGACTTACAATCTTTCTTGTCCCCCACCCCCGAAACTGCTCCTTCAAGTACAGCATACCTTTCCCGTCTTCAAAGACTTATGCTAGCTCTTTTACCCCGCTTCGTCCTAACCGACAGCATCACCAAAGAGCTCCTTTCCTCTAAGTCATCTCAAAGACTAGTCCTTTGTTTACAAATTGCCTCAAATCTTGTACTCTACGCCAGGAATCTAACAGCTAATCATGGCGTTGAACACGGCAGTGCTGCTGTTGTTTTTCAACCAACTTTAAGCGATCCTTTGGCGACGACTACTAGGTATCAGTATTCGCATTATAGCGAACAAACTCCAAGTATTGGTGTCGTGGTGCAGATGGTTATTCATTGTGTGCAGTACTACCATAAGGAAAAGGTAAGAGATAGCAATCAAAATATGTAGTACAGATTGAAGATTTTTTGGAAAACAGGAATTAAGACGCAGTTAAATTTAGTTTATATTATACGAGAGTGGATTGAAATGTTTTCAGAATGACATGAAAAAAAAAAAATCTGATGTGACCAAAACAGTACCTCCCGCCATTTACTTATGTATATAATTTTTATATTACTTTATAAATTGATCCATAAAAGTATTAAAGCAAAATTGTAGAAAATAGAATAATCTTTAATTTATATAATAATAAATATATTTAAAGGTATTTTTTGAAGAAAAACTATCTTGAGCTTCAAGTAAACTGCCATTTCCGGTTATCCGATTGTCACCAAAATCTAATCAGTTCTTTCCATATTAGAATAGAAATACATGGTTTCAAAACTTTCTGAATGATAGTATTTTAGTTAGAGCGTAAACAGGATCCACACACACACATACATACATACACACAGACATAATGGTGAAAATGTAAAAAATGGATTCTAGGGACCTTAAAACGCGGCCATTTACCAAAATCTCGATATGCGATTTTTAGCACGATCCCTATACCTCCCTTACCAGCGGGAGGTAAAAATATTTAATATGGGCTACATTTTATTTTTATACATAGTCCCCTCTGATGTAACTTTTCGATTCCCTACCGAAAATGATTTTCTTTGAGGTCCTCAAAATTTATCGATGGTTTCTTCGTCGGATCGTAATATCTTTCCAGCGTTGAACGTTGTGAGTTTTAGGAAAAGATGGTCGAGTACGGTGGATAGGGGACGATTTCAAACCTCAGTTCGTTCAATTTTTGTTGAGCGATTCGACTTGAATAAGCTGATGCATTGTCGTGGTTTTACAGTGCCATTTCCGGGCGTTTTTCTTGAATTACTGCTTTCAGCTGGTCTAAAAGTGTGGCGTAGTATTGTCCAGTCACAGTTCTTCTTTTACCAAGATAATCAATTAGCAGAATTCCTTTGGCAATAGACTGACGCCATCACCTTTCCTGCCAACTGAATTAACTTGGCTTTGCGATTGAATTTTCGTCTCTGGAGTGTAATGTGAACTCATGTTCCATCCATAGTTATGAAACGTCTGCTCCGAACTGAGCAATTGCGGCACCAATCTGGCACACATTTTTCTCATGCCCAGCTCATTGTAACGTAATATAAACTACAGTTTTATAAGGCCTATGGATTCCTTAATCTCACGCGAACATTTGGCGATCTTCCAGAAACATTTCGTGGAATTTATCCACAATATCCGGTGTGGTACGCGATTTTGATCTAGCTGGACGTGGTTCGTCACAGGTGTGTGTCTAGCCACACTTAAATTACGAAACCCAGAAACTCACAGTGGAAAAGGAAGGTGAAACATTCCTAAGGCATCAAACCTGATTTTGATCTCCGTTGCAATTTCTCCTTTCAAATGAATAATCTTGACCACCGCACGAATTTCGTTTTTATCCATTACCGATTTAACGCTAGGTAGATCGACACAAACGCGTCACGATTAGACTAATAGACAGATTGTGCTGAAATTTCTTGACAGTTCATATGAAGAGTTAAACAAAACAACGACTTAAGATGTTTTCTATTCACCCTCGTATTTGTTGAAATTTTAGATGTCCTGCGTTCTGAATAGGATGAAACACAGTCCCTTCCGTGCATACAAATTATAAATATGATCTTTCTTTAGGTGAATCTTGATTTTTTGACGACTAAAGTTGCTGCCGTACCAAATATGAATTCAATAGATTTAAAAGAATTTGTCCCGGCACCAACTCGTACTTTTAACATATTTGTAATCAGAGAAAATGCTCTAGAAAAACTGTCGGAACGATTGAAATACAAGCAACAAGAAATAGACTATACTGCATTTATAATAGAAAATTGTTTATATTTGATATGGGCTCATTTAGATTACTATATGTTAAAAGCTATACCCAAAAGTAAAAACTATGGTTTTGGATCGAGTAATGACACGAACAGTAAGGAACAATATTTTTATATGAAGAATAAGAATAATTGTTGATATTTTAGTGAGTTTAATATCATCTTCAGAAGCAACTTGGAAGGTTTCTGCCGATGATATCAGTCATTTGAAACAAGAATTGGTTTCGATTTTCAATGATATTTTCAGCAGACAATTGGTGGAAACAACACAAGTAAGTAACACCCGAGAGAAGCGAGGGCTGGAATTTCCTAAAGGATAACATTTTAGGACCGTTCAGACTTGGACAAAGGATTCGTTGAGGCCTTACTCCGTAGGATCAAACGATTAATACAATTTGTTCCTGTTAAATAATTTTATTGTTACATAATTACATCATCAACAATGGCTTCATCCCAAGGGCCATAAATATTATTTTTATATTTCTGCCATTTAATAAACATTAATGGACATATAAAGTTTATAAAAAATATTGTACCAGCTAATATAATAGTCACACTAATTGAAATAGTTGATAATAAATACAAAGTAATAGTTATAACAATTATTGCAAATTTAAAATTCAATTGTTTTTTTAATCCTGGAAGAAGAACAAACGCTTCTATTGCGCAGGTCATCAAAACAAATGCGTGGAATGGCGAGGCAAGTCTTGAGGCCAAACAAATTGAACCGAACATTGCTGCAGATAGGCTCAAACTGTTTGATACTATCGCTACGGATAATCCATAATCGAAAAATACTAAATGTATTAACATCATTAAAGCTGTTGTAGTGTATATAGTATTTGTACTAATTGTATCTGTTAATGTATGCAAAACAGGAGAAAAAATCTGCCCGAAAACTAGAAAAATTAACAATGTTCTCACATCCTGTCGGACAGTACTTTTTATACTGCTATGGCTCAAGCGATAGTATAAAAAACCAATTAGAGTTAAATAGCTAGTATTTACAAATATAGTAGAGGGTTCAACCCAAGAATTTAACAAATAGACAAACACTAATACGAATAAAACTACAATACATAATTCTTGAACGACGACAGTGGCGCCGGTAATACACTGAATTAAAGATATGTCTTGTATTTGTAGATTAATGCGCAAGTCTTTTAAAAATGTTTCATCGGTGTAATTGTCGGGATAGTTGCAGTTTTCGTACAAGGTTTTCTTCCATTTTTGACCCATTTCTAAAAAAAAATATTACACATTTAATCTCATTAAAAATCTAACTCAATATTCGGCGGAGAAAGAGGGGGAAGAATGGTTGAATTATGGGTATATTATTTGCCGAACATAAGACTAACATGTAAAATCATCCTAATTTCCTGCTTCCCTAATTATTTTAAGTAAAAAAGCTTCAAATAAAAGTTGTAGAGCATAAAATTCTGTATCTGAATCAATAAGCAAAATTAATTTTGTATGCCTTGTAATGGCAGAACTTAGGTATGAAAATGTCGAAAAATCAAAAATAACAATAGCCATTGAGACAAAATAAATAACAAATGCCTATCGGTTTAACTGACATGTTAGGGTAATTTATTTTTATTAGGTTGTTTCAGTTAACAATTATATGACACTGTACCGAATAACAACCCTGTACATAGTGTCAACAAATAAATGTCTAGACCGCTGACAGGTAGACTAAACAGACAGTTAATATAATTATTTCTAAATAGAATTTTGACAAAGAAAATGTTAATAATAATGTTTCGTACATTTTTAACCGGTAAAATACAAGTAAAGCCTATAAGTTAAAATTACAATATTGTAGAACAGTTACATGTTATTTTTGAAGTATTATCGTATATTAATAACAATAAATTTATGATAAGAGTTGATTATTATTCTAAAAATAATTGTTTACAGTCTAGCATTGATAATGCCGTTAAATACATAAAAGAAAATGATTATTATACCTAAAGTTTTAGCAGTTCGACCACGGAAAATTATCTTCTTCGTAACATTTCGAGGTTAGTCATATATGTCAAACATCCTTCATTATGCGATTCCGTTATCATGATTCAGTGATTTTGAAAGTACACCAAACAATCACTTAATTTTTTATAGACATACAACGCAATCAAATGCACTGTAATACGAATTCATGCTTTCCCAGCGATAATTAGCGTCATATTCACAAAAATGTTAAAGTAGGGTTATTCTCATTATTGATTTTTGACCTGTTGATTGTTGTACTCATGAGCGAAGAAGATTCATCGGTTGAGACGTCGCAACTTTTGGAGAGCAGGTAAATATCATTGTTTGTGTCGTATGAATTTTTGATCCGCCACGGTTCGGTTGCTAGAGAAAGGCATCGTAACTGTAAAATATTTGTAACAGTTGCTCAGTTTTGTGTTTCCTCTGCAGAAGCAACAATATGGAAGCGAGAAGAGACCATCAAGAAGTGAAAAAGTTTAGGCTTTTTTATGTAATCAGCATTACGACTTCTGTGATGTTAGTTATAGCGCTGATGACTTGGATTTTTAAGTTTTTGGGCGGGTTAAGTTGGACGTCGAATCCTCAGGTGCAATTCAATTGGCATCCTTTATTAATGACTATAGGGATGATTGTTTTGTATGGACAATGTAAGTAAAACATGTGTTATGTATGGACGTCCAATGTGTAAGAGAATGGATGGTAAAAATGGTCTGCTTTCAAATTAATTTTTGGGATACTTGAAAACTGCCATTAATTTCAAGTTGGTTTAAAAACTGTTAAAAATAAATTATAATTCGAAAAGTTCTCTGGTTAATTGTATGTTTTCACTTATAACAATACTTTAAAGAATTTATTACGTAATTAAGTTTTAATTTAACTTTCCAACTTAATTTCGAACCTACGTCATTTTCTTATAATTCTCATTGTCCACCTCGTGTTCTTCTAAGGTACGATCAGACACGTAACTCGAGCAACCTTAAAGTGCTAGGAATCAACTAATTTGTGTGCGTTTGTCAATTTGACCAATGCAATATTTTATTTTGATTTTGAATGCTAATATTATTTTAAAATGTTCAGCCAATAATACACAATAAATTAAAAATAATAATTTTTGAACAGTTCCACGGCTTACCTGATGTTCCTATACTCAACTTCCATAGCTTACCTGATGTTCCTATACTCAATATTCACGGCACACCTTGATGTCCCCTATGCTCAATTTCACTATCTGATGTCCTTATATTCAATTTCCACTGACTACCTTGTACAGTAAAATTTTTGAAAGATGTCCGATTAAGGGCACCTGTATCACGAACGAATTAACAAATAGGCATACATTTATCTCTTTCTTTTGCAAAGGCTGTAAGAGTGTGTGATAAGGATGGATATAACACGCTTGTCTTTCAAAAATTCATATTGTTTCGACTAAGTTAGGACATTCCATTTATAAACGATGCTCGTTGTTGATAATACTTTCGCTGTAACGTAAGTTTATTTATTAATTCAGATACATTACCTGGATTCATAGCCGTACGTATAACGTACGTACGTAACATTCCGTCAGTATCTTATTTTTAACATATTTGGTTTTACATTTGCTTATAAACTTACTAGTTGACTTATTTTTGAATTTTGAATCCTTTTCCTGTAATATATATTTTTATAATAATAAAATAACAGTAGTATCTTACATACCCTCATAAAAACTAAGCAAACGACACTACTGAATTTGTCATGATGGGCGGAACAAAAATCTGAATTCATACAATTCGTAAACAAACTTGATCGGACATTTTTCAAAAATTTTACTGTAGGTAGGTAGCAGACACGTGACGCGAGCCACCTTAAAGTGCTTGGAATCGGCAAATTTGTGTGCGTTTGTTACTTTGACAACAACAATGTTACTTTGAAAAGACATTCTAATTTTGAATTGCTAAAAATAGTAACTTTTAACAGTCCAAAATTTATGGTTCGATTCTGTTCACATCTGTAAGTCTTACAGAGCTGTAAATCTATAAATAATGAACAAAATCGCAACGAAAGTTTTATATTAATCAACTAAAATAGATGTGTTTTTGTCACATTTTTACATATCTGTAAGATTTACAGATGTGAACAGAATCAACCTATAAAATAAGTCAAAACATTTTTATAACTTCCACGGCTTATCTGATGTTCCTATACTCAAATTCCATAGCTTACTTGATGTTATACTCAATTTCCACGACCTAATCTACCTGTTGTTCTTATACACATCATGTAAATTTTGTTTTCCATAGCCTACCTCAGTTCCACGTTCTTCATATTTTTATTCTCAACAATTTTAGCGTAACTCATATTAATAAAAGTAGAAATTGCAGCTATAACTTCCACGGCCTACTGATGTTCCAATACTTAACTTCCATAGCTTATCTGATGTTATACTCGACATGCACATTTTGTTTTCCCCAGCCTATCTGATGTTCTTATTCTCAATTTCCACAGCCTACTTATCTTGCGCGTAGGGTATGGACCCAAAAATGTCATTTTTTTGCTCTTTAATTTGTCTTTTTAAAATTATTGTATCTTCTTTCCATAGTTGTTCGCAACACAACGTATTTTCATTTTATTCGCAGAATTTGAATGATTTAAATGCTTAAATTTGTAAAATGGCGCTAATTTTGTGAACAAATGGTTGTGTGATCATCCCAATTTTCAGGAATAAATTTTAACGGTTTCCTGTTGCATTTGTAGCGATTATGTTGTACCGGGCTGGAAGGAACACTAAAAAACGCACACTAAAATTGCTCCATGCTGTTATCAATTTTTCTGCATTCATTCTTTCGATTAATGGTATTCAAGCAGTTTTCGATTCGCATAATTTGAACGACCCTCCAATACCAAATATGTATTCCCTTCATTCGTGGATAGGATTAACTACTGTTATTTTATTCGCTTGTCAGGTAAAATAGAAATGTTTTCAACGAAACAAAAGGATGTTAAGGATGGCTTTTTGTAGTTTGCGGTTGGGTTTGTCTCGTTTTTATTTCCTGGACTGTCAAAGGAATTCAGAAGCGCTTATATGGGCGTTCATGTCAATTTTGGAATATTGGGTTTTCTTTTAGCGTTGATTACTGCTGCGTTGGGACTGTATGAAAAACTGTTTTTCAGACTTAAGTGAGTAACATTATTAGGTTTTCTCGCCAGGATTTTTTTTTGTATTCGTTTTCTTGTCAGATTCGACTATGCTCTTCTTCCCAAAGAAGCAGTCCTCGTCAATATAATCGGTCTTCTTCTTGTTATTTTTGGCGTGGTGGTGCTTTACGTGGTGACAGAACCCAATTGGAAACGTCAGCCTCAACCAGAGGACGATGAAGTGGTGCTGCATCCAACTGAATCAACCAACGAATGAATCTCCTCCCACTCAAAAGTGGTGCTATAATTTGGTGCTTCATATATTTAATTTACACTGATTGACCGTTTGTATGAACAAGGTGATTAGCGAGCAGTTTTTTTCTCTGCTAAAAGAAAAATACTTCAAATAAAAGTTATAGAAAAATCTGCATCTTTTAATTGAAGTATTTTTCGCTAAAATAATCCATAAATGATTGACAGAGAATTGCTTGCTAATCATCATTAATCATTTGTTCATACTAACGATCATTATTTTTAATTATTGACTGATGTATTATTTATGTAAACGTAAATATATTTTCTGTGTGTGATTAATAAAAACAATTGTAACAGGAATGAAAAGATTCGTTGTTGATTTTTTCGATCTTATACACGTCTCTACAATTTCTACTTTCCGTTACCTTTAGGTAAGGACGGTATTGTCTTTGGTCAAAAAATGATGAGTTTTTAGGGAATAAGCATGTTTTAGGGTCCCTATAATATGATTTCACCATTTTTACGATGATGTTTCTATGTATGTTTGTCTTTGTAACGAAATTTTCGAAAAACTTCCAAAAAAAAAGCCTATTTTGTATTGGTAGCGACATTTCTTAACTTTTGAAATTGGGCCAGTTAAGCATTTTTTTTGAAAACTTGTTTATTTATATTAGAGAACACATGAATATAAATTTATTAATTATATATTTCATGAATTAAATTTTAATATTTCTTTTATTTGAAGCAATTGTACCTAAAATATATGGAGAAGCAGGAAATTACGAAAATTTTATTCAGGGGTTCCGGGTTCAAATCTGACTCCTGGTAAAAATTAAATATATATTTTTTCTTTTACAATCAAATATAAATATATTTATAATCCATTTATTATATTATAAACATAATATAAACAATTAATAAAATTTTGGAAATTTGTTTCAAGTGTTCGCCGTACAGATGACACAACAGTCTTGAATCATTTGTTTTTGTTACTCAGTTGTTCTTACATAACCTAAAATATCCTTGTAGTGTAGTGATCCATTTGTTAGTGTTTTATTTATAATTTCAGTGATATATAGTAAGTTATTTATGAAATATGTGTCAGTAAATGTAAGTACATTTTATATTATTGTTCTAGGCTAATATCTCCGTACAAAATGATATCTAAAGGGCTTACAAACGATTTAAAGTTTCTACTATACATTTGCCATTTGTTGCATCCACAATACCCGATATATTTTTTTCCTTCATATTTATATTTTGTATATTTGAATGTTAAAAAATTAAATTCTTATTGTAGTATAATACCTTGTCCTTTGAAATTGATTCAACATTATTTATATCAAAATTCAGATCATGCGTTTGATGATAGTAATACAATAATAGTTTCTGATAAAATTGACAATAATTTAGTGAATAATAGTTTTAATTTGGTTAAGATTCATCCAAAAAATAGTGAAATATATAGAATGGTACATATTGTTCACGTTAATAATTTGAAAGATGACGAGATATTAATGTCAGATGTTTTATATTATAATATGAGCAAATTAAATTATGTTAACAAAATGAGACTAAGTCCAGTTGTTCAAAAACATATTAAAATAGCAACAGAAGTTGAAATTTGTTTAGTTAACACACAACATGAAATAAATCAAGGAGTAATCGATCAATTACTAAAAAATTATTTCCAAACTCCAAGAATTTTGTATAAATTTGATACACTTTGCGTGTCAATCGAAAAATATGGCCCCGATTTTGTCTGCTCGTCATTTCAATTAAACAATATTGAAAATCTTTATTTTAAAGTTAAAAAAGTTAGTACTCTCGCAGTAGAAGACTCAGCCATCGGTTATTTTTGTGTTATGGGTGAAACTGTTTTAAATCAAAATGCTAACATCCGAGGTTATCTTCCCGCTAGTATTTTTAAACTTTGTGGGAGAAAAATTACGGAAAATTACGAGGAAAATATTATTTTTAAATGTCCGCATGGTCTCGAGGATTACATGCATAAAATTGAAAAGGCGGTGCAACCTTTTTTGCCTAAAAGTAAGGCAGAGAATATAGATTTAAGGCGGTTTCAACAACTACAGTTATGTCTATCAATCCAGTAAATCATTTGTGAGAATAATCCAGTGCATTATGTATAAATTTTCTTGCAAAAGATCCTATATTTCCAGTAAAATTATTTCATAAACAAACTATGCAAATTGCACGACACTGATTTCTTCTTTAGCTTTTCCCATTCGTTAGGGGTCGCTATTTTTTATTTTCTTCTTCCACTCATTTCTGTTTTGCGTGTCGTCCTCATTTAGTTTCTTTTCTCTCAAGTCTTCCGCAATACAGTCCTTCCATCTTTCCAATATATTCTTCATCTCTCATCATGATATGTTCAAACCAATGTAATCGTCTCTCTTATATCTTTCTAGAAACTTGTAACACTAGAGTTATTTCCTTACCGTGTCTTCCCCAACATCTACTACAACATCCTCATCTCTGCCACATTAATTTACTTTTTATTTATACTGACATCTGTCAATTTGAATTATATGAATATATTAGTAGTTTCCATGTTTAGCATAGCTGGCTGATTTATAAAATTTAATTTCTTTAAAATTCTTTAACTCTATATCTATTGAATATGAAGTATAAAATGCAATGAAATCGTATAGACAATCATATATTCTTTAAGTTATAATAACCAATTATAACCAAAATCTAATCAGTTGTTCTTCTGGATGTAAACTTGAGGAATACGAAAAATATATAATTTTTGGAATCGTGGTATTGAAGTTATGCGATCCAAAACTTTCGTCACACAACGCACAGACACACACATACATACATCAATGGTAAAATCGTATTATAGGGACCCTAAAACATGCTTATTCACTAAAAACTCATCATTGAATTTTTGACCAAAGACAATACCCTCCTTACCTAAAGGTGACGGAAGGTATTTTTTTTATATCGTTCGTTTAGTTCTTATATTGTTCCGTCTTTTTGCTGTTTTTTTCCGCAACCCTTTTTGCCTCTTTTAATATTTTGTTAGAATGAATTGACTGACAATGCCAATGACGGATACAATATTTGTCAAGAAAATAATTTATTTTCAAAATTTATGTTAAATTAATCAAAGAAATGATCATTAGAAGTAAAAATAAGTATCACTTTCGGTTGGTGCTAAACTTATGATAGGTTTAACTGTTGTTGGTGAAAACCACTCTTATAATACAGATTTTATATATAAATAATTGTAGATAAGCTGTCCTTACCACCTTCGTTTATGGTGCAAGGTTGTAAAGGTATAGGGAAATTATCTATAATAGAAGCGTTGTCTAATAAATTAGGACTGCATATGTACAAAGCTGAATGTTCAGATATTCAAACACAAACTCACGCACAAACAGAAAGTAAATTAAGAAATGTTTTTATGAAAGCTAAGTTAACAGCGCCCTGTTTCTTAATATTAAACAATTTTGAGGTAATATATACAGTATTTTTTTAAAGATGTCCGATCAAGGTTATCTGTATCATGAACGAATTAACAAATTGGCTTACATTTATCTCTTTCATTTGCAAAGGCTATAAGCGTGTACGATAAGGATGGATATAACACGCTTGTCTTTGAAAAATTCATATTGTTTCGACTAAGTTAAGACATTCCACTTTAAAACGATGCTCGTTATTGATAATACTTTCGCTGTAACGTAAGTTTATATATTAATTCAGATACATTACCTTGATTCATAGCCGTACAAATAACGTTATTTTCTGTCAGTATCTTATTTTTCACATATTTGGTTTTACATTTGCTAATAAACTTACTAGTTGACTTATTTTGAATGCTTTTATTGTAACATATATTTTTATAATAATAAAATAACAGTAGTATCTTATGTACCCTCATGAAAACAAAGCAAACGACACTACTGAATTTGTCATAATGGGAGTAGCAAAAATCTAAATTCATACAATTCGTAGATAACCCTGATCGGACATCTTTCAAAAATTTTACTATACATGTTTATAACGAATTATTATAATAAAATGACTTTTATCGGACACGTTTTAAAAATATCTGTACTTTTGATATTATTAAATATTGTAGATATTCGGTAAAGATAATGAAGGCAACTATGATCCCCGTCTCATATCATTTTTCCAAACAGAACTGGAAATACTTTTCGCTGACAACAATTATCCTATTATTCTTTTCTCTCTTTCTAATTCAAAAGATATATCTAGCGATCTCTCTCGCACATTTTTGGAAACATTTAAAATAGAAGCACCCGACCACCAACAAAGAACTAGAATGATAAGATGGATAGTTAGATCTAAATCCTTGAAAGCAGATTTTGATCTAGATGAAATAGGATCTAAAACTCATGGGTTCTTACTGGGTGATCTAGATGCTCTAGTTTACCAAGCTGTTAAAAATTGGTGTCTAGAATTTGAAAAGGATGAAGGTGTTAACTTAAGAAGGGCAGATTTTGACAAGGCTCTTGGTAGGAATGAAGTTATATTATACATAAATAAATATATCGGCATATGAATGATTATAGATTTAATGCAAAAATCTTATACGTCGAGTATTGGTGCCCCAAAAGTACCTAAGGTACAGTGGTCAGACGTTGGTGGATTACATGCCCTAAAAAGAGAAATTTTACGGACGATAAATTTACCATTACAGCATCCCAATTTGTTAAAAATTACTGGACTCAAACGGTCAGGTACATTGCTACAATAATACAGTAGAGTCTCGATACAGTGAATTATAACATTATAACTTATACGTATTTCAAATTTAAAAAATCTGATGTGGCCAGCACATTACCTTCCGTCAATCCTGTGTATTATGTACAAATTCCATACATAAATATTCTTGCAAAAGTTTCTAAATTTCCAGTAAAATTATTTCATAAACAAACTATGCAAATTGCACTTGACACTAACATCTCCTTCTTCTTTAGCTTTCCCCATTCGTTAGGGGTCGCTATTTTTTTTACTTCTTTGACTCATTTCTGTTTTACGTGTCGTTCTCATTCAGTTCCTTTTCTCTCAAGTCTTCCGCAATACAGTCCTTCCTCTGTTTCTTCAACCTTCTATTACTATTCATGTAATCATCTCGCTTGTATCTTTCTAGAAACTTGTAACACTAGAGTTATTTCCTTACCTATCTTTCCGTGTTTTCCCCAACATCTACTTCAACATCCTCATCTCTGCCACATTAATTTACTTTTTATTTATACTGACATCTGTATATTTGAATTATATGAATATATTAGTAGTTTCCATGTTTAGCATAGCTGGCTGATTTATAAAATTTAATTTCTTTAAAATTCTTTAACTCTATATCTATTGAATATGAAGTATAAAATGCAATCAAATCGTATAGAGAATAATATATTCTTTAAGTTATAATAACGTTAAATGTGAATAAATAAAATTTAACTGTTAAATCTTCAAATGAGGCTACTTCCGGTTCACCAATTATAACCAAAACCTAATCAGTTGTTCTTCTGGATGTAAACTTGAGGAATACGAACAAAATATAATTTTTGGAATCGTGGTATTGAATATATCTGATTCTAAACTTTTGTCACACATACACAGACGCACACATACACATATAGACATTATCGTAAAAATAGTAAATTCGTCTTCTATGGAAGAACTTTCCATTTTAGCATAGGTACTTCTGATTTTAATGTTTTCCAAGCCTGGTAAAAGTGCAATCGACATTTTTTAAATTTGCGTCCTTTTGTTTTTTTATTGAACTTATTGTAGCTCTTCTCCGTTACCTGCTTTAAATCTTCCAAAAATTTTGGACATTTTCTTTCAATTTCAAATGTTTTCTTTGAAGTATGAAGTATTTATTTTTGTGTGCATTATATTGAATATTTTACTATAAGTGTGTTCACTATTTCACGACTCTACTGTATAGCCAGAAAAATTGACCCTGTCGGGAAAATATTTTAATATACTTCGTACCTATAGGAATACTATTATTCGGACCGCCGGGTACTGGAAAAACCCTCATAGCGAAAGCTGTTGCTACTGAATGCGGTTTATGTTTCTTATCAGTTAAAGGTCCTGAATTATTAAATATGTATGTAGGACAATCTGAACAAAATGTTAGGCAAGGTACATTCTACACAAAATCATATTTCATCATGATTAACCATTATTATACATAGTTTTCCAACGAGCCAGGGAAGCATCGCCCTGTATAATTTTCTTTGACGAGCTGGACTCCCTTGCTCCAAACAGAGGAATTTCTGGAGATTCTGGAGGAGTTATGGATAGAGTAGTATCACAATTATTATCAGAAATGGATGGGTTGAACGATTCTGGAACAGTATTTATCATAGGTACTTAATTGAACATACTTGTCCATAAAAATTGTAATAATTTTTTTAGGGGCTACAAATCGCCCTGATTTACTAGATCCGGCCCTGCTTAGACCAGGAAGGTTTGACAAATTATTGTATGTAGGGCCTTGTGCAGACCCGGACTCAAAAGTCGGAGTCCTAAAAGCACTTACTAGAAAGTAGGAATATAAGATTTTTATGTTAATAAAAATAAGCAATTAATTTTTTTAGATTTATTCTTTCAAGTGATGTTAATTTAAGCGGCGTGTCTTCTAAATGTCCTGAGTTTGTAACCGGCGCCGATCTATATTCAGTTTGTGCTAATGCATGGTTTTCTGCTGTTAGGCGAACTATAAATAAAATAGAAAATGGTTTGTTTTGTAATATGAGAATAATATGAATAAGCAACAATATTTATTTAGGAACCATACCAAATGAAAATTTGAGCCCAGAGATGGTTAGTGTATGTATGGATGATTTCTTAACTGCTATAACAGATTTAAAGCCATCAATTTGCCAAGAAGATCTGAATTATTTTAATATGTTACATAAAGATAATAAAGAAGACGAAAAGGGCGAAAATAAAAAGGATAAACTTGTTAAAAAAGATGTAAAGAAAGTAACAAAAAAAGTTAAATAATTTGTAATTGTTGTGTGATACAAAATAAATATTTATTTATTATTTGTTATTATTTATATTAAATATATTATTTCCTCATATTCCCAAAATATACAATAATATTTATTTATTAGTATGTCTTTTCGTTTGTTGTTTGAGTCAAGACAGGATCAATACAGTTAATACTTAGATGGGTGACCGTATAGAATCCGTAGGAAGAGCATCTTTTATTGCAGTATGTGTATGAATAGTCTATTTGGCAAACGACATACAGAACTTGGGACATACTATCTACATATTTACTAATACTGGAAATTATGTATCTTAAGTTCCTTTCCATTATAACTATTGTTCTATTTACAATTTTCGCTTTAAAACAGAAAATAGGATTAGGATACAGAGAATAATATTTTTTTTCCTAATTATATATTTTATTGTTAGTAAAAGTACAAAATTATTATAAACTTCACAGCCTAATATAAATAACAAATGCTAACTAAGTATTAATTTATCTTTAACACTTATGTTAATCTATGTCACTTAGCATATTATCTTATTGCATTGGTACATCACAATTTTAAACCCTGAATCAAATTAATTTTTCCGTTCGGGTTAATAAATATTTGGCATTCGACTTATAAATACATTGACCGATATTACAATCACACGTTTATAATGTAATAAAAATGCGGTCGTAATACGGGTCACAGAAATTTTGAGTTATGTTAAGAATTATAAGAGTAGAAGTATAAATTTTATAGGAAAAAATACTGACCTAATCACAAATAAACAATAAGAAATTCGTACGTACAAGAATAGTATTTTTTTATTTACCTAACCGGATCACTTACGGTACAGTCATAATGAAATTTAAACTTGGAGAATTATTGGTGAAACAACCACAGTCCAAAATTTGTAAAAGTTACAGAAATGCATAAAGATAAGGAAGCTAGAAAGTTGTTTCTTTAAGGTAGTTGGATGTAGACAAACTCTAGAGTTGCCTGCCCTGCTTCAAGTCAGATAACTATTTGTATATGTTTATTCTGCTAGAATGGACGGTTGTTTTTGCTAAGAGCATAATTTTTTTGTCCTATTCTTGTACACACTTACCATTTTAATATTATACTCAAATAATTCCCCCTCAACATCGCGTTTACACAAAATTCGTGTCAATTTCCGGTATGTACATCTCCCGGATTTCCGCGCTCGTCAAGTGCTTCCTGAGTTGTTGAATCTGCTGTTCTCTGGTCATGTGGTTGTTCTTTCTCTCCCATGGTGGGAAATCCTTTTGGTGCGATCTCTTTTGAAGACCGAAATTGATGTATTTCACGCACCAACGATAAGCGTCTTCTTTGTCCGTACAACACATTGGATACGCCATTGGGGATTTGGTGATCTTTGCGCACTTTTGACAGGCGATGTCCACCTCTGCCTACGAAGAAGAAGAAGAAGAAGATAAGAGGGTGAGTCGATTTGTTGGTATTGTTTATATAAATGTTTTAGAATTATTATTTAGAAATATGGAGAAATGATTGACAGAAAAACAATACTAATAAGCTAGATAATCATACTTATAGAATTGCAATTCTGATCCGATCTGTAGCATACAGAAAATATATAAACGCTTATAGTTCTTGTAAATTCATACGGTTAGAGATATCTTGGCCGTAACCTTACAGATTATTTTTTAATAAAAGTTGGGTTTTTTCAATGTAATATTTTTAAGTAAAGTTTATAGTTTTAAGGACAAAAGGCTCAAACCACCACTGTTTAGGCCTTAGAATAATAATTATTTTTATTTATTTAGTGAAAAACCCAGCACTGTGACAGTTTTCCACATCGAGTACAAAATATTTCTGAAGTCGTAAAGTCAAAACATTACGAGATCGTAAATAATGTCTGTAACTCGGTTCTTTACAGATACGAGCCCAACCCCAAATGTTTTCATACCCTCTGAAAAAAATATTAACAGCAAGAAGAAATAAATTTTTAGATTGCAATAATTAAGACTATATTTGGGCATTTTTTATTTTATGTATTAATAAAGTGTACTGGATTTAAATATAATGTTATAACCTAAATTTATCATTTTAACAATAATCTACGGGCAAATATATAACAACAGACACGTGCTAATTTCTTTAGTTCCAACAGTAAATAATACAATATTTATGTTAGTATTGACTGACAATATATTCAGCACTGTATTAAATTTAATTTTTTAGTAAAATTATTTGCAAAGTGATATTTATTTATTAAAGTACCACCTACAATTATATTAAAAGCAAGAATAAATAAACTTCTGCCTGATTATTTCTCAAATTCATCAAATGTTGATACGGTATATTAATAATTTATTTGCAAATAAACCATTGTCTGCATATGACCAATGTTTTCGTCTTTAATATTTCGCAAATAATTTTTATTAAAGTTATAAAATTTAAGATACCAATTAATTGAATATATTGTCAGTTTCCTTTATCTTCAGTTTAAATATTGTATTATTTACTGTTGGAACTAAAACAAATAGCATGTGTCTGTTGTCATATATTTGCCCGTAGATTATTATTAAAATGATAAATTTAGGTAATTATGTTATATTTAAATCCAGTACACTTTATTAATACATAAAATAAACAATTGCCCAAATATAGTCTTAACTATTGTAATCTAAAAATTTATTTCTTCTTGCTTTAATTATTAATTAATATATTTTTTTTCAGAGTGTACGAATACATTTGGGGTTGGGCTCGTATGTATTCAGAATTGCCAAATCTGGAAATTGTGTACAGATTAACAGATGAATTTAAATAAAAAAAATACTTACAATTCTGTTGCACCGTTCTAACTCTGGTAGTCCAGCAAACGAATTCATTTCGTATGGTTTGGCATATGTGTAAACAACAAACACAGTCGTACACATTAGCAAAATCTAGAAGGAAGGATAATTTATCTATTAATTATTAATAAATCATGAAACCTCCTCTTAAGAATTTGTTTATCGGTTGTCAACAAATTCCTGTTGCTTTATTTTGTTTTATCAACGCGCGAACATCGCCGGGTTTAGTTTCATTATAGTCCAAAAATTAATTAACATAATCGCGAAAACCATTAAGATAGAGAAAGATTTAGTAGGTTATCAAAAGCGTGGTGTACAGAGGGCCAGTTCCTCGTTATTTTGACGAATATGAGGAATTTGGTAATTAATTTGTTTGCGAACATAAAATTATTGCAAAATTACAGCAGATATAAATGTTTACAAGGGTTTTTTTTATTATTATTTATTGATTATTGCTAAGATGGCAGAATTTCATGGGTGCTAATTTATGATGTAATGGCTTAAATGCAATTTTGACCATAGTCGAACTATAAACGAATCTATAGGAATCGGGGCTTCTTAAAATATAAATTTAAAAAACTTTAAGTGACAAAAACACCGCTGGTTTTATTATTCATTAATTATAGATTTACATATCTTAAAGATGTGAACAGAATCGGCCCATTAACTTCTACCGAAACCATTTATGATTGGCACAATGAAAAACAACTTAAAAAACCGTGCAAGACCCGATAATACTCAGTAAAATTTGCAGGGCTTAGGTATATAGTGCCTAATGAATCGATTGTAAGTCTTACAGATCTGTAAATCTGTTAAAATTTGTTTAAAACACATCTATCATTATTTACAAATTTACAGGGCCCGTATTCTTGAGCGTTCGTCATTTCGTTCGTATTCGCGTTCGTTTTCATGTTAGTAGTCTCAGTAGTCTGTGTTTCAAAAACAATATTGGATTTGTCATTGTCGGTGTCAACTGTATTGCAGCATTTATTCACATCATTTACAAGTTAAAAAAATCTGATGTGGCCAGCACAATACCTTCCGTCATTCTCGTGTATAATGTATAAATTCCATAATTTTTCTTACAAAAGATTCTAAATTTCCAATAAAATTATTTCATAAACAAACTATTCAAATTGCACTTGACACTGGCATCTTCTTCTTCTTTAGCTTTTCCCATTCGTTAGGGGTCGCTATTTTTGCATGACGTTCTCATTCAGTTCCTTTTCTCTCAAATCTTCCGCAATACTGTCCTTCCATCTTATCTTTGGTCTTCCTCTGTTTCTTTAACGTCCTATTACTAAACTATTCATTCTTGTTCCAATATAATTCTTCATTTCTCCTCATGACATGTTCAAACCAATGTAATCGTCTTTCTTGTATCTTTCTAAAAACTTGTAACACTAGAGTTATTTTCTTACCGTATCTTTCCGTGTATTCCCCAATATCTACTTCAACATCCTCATCTCTGCCACATTAATTTACTTTTTATTGATACTGACATCTGTCAATTTGAATTATATGAATATATTACTATTTCCCAAGTTTGGCATAGCTGGCTGAATTATAAAATTTAATTTCTTTAAAATTCTTTAACTCTGTATCTATTGAATATGAAGTATAGGTAAATTGTAATCAAATCGTATAGAGAATAATATATTCTTTAAGTTATAATAACGTTAAATGTCAATAAATCAAATTTAACTGTTAAATCTTCAAATGAGACTACTTCCGATTGACCAATTATAACCAAAATCTAATCAGTTGTTCTTCTGGATATAAACTTGAGGAATACGAAAAAATTATAATTTTTGGAATCGTGGTATTGAAGTTATGGAATCCGGAAGTTTTGTCACTCACTCACACACACACACACACACACACACACACACACACACACACACACACACACACACACACATACATACAGACATCATTGTAAAAATGGTAAAATCGCATTATATGGACCCTAAAACGTGCTTATTCAGTAAAAACTCATCATTGAATTTTTTGACCAAAGACAATACCTTCCTTACCTAAAGGTGACGGAAGGTAAAAATATTTATTAATCTTTAATAAATATATGAAAAAGTCTTAACTTGTAAGTGATCTGAATAAATGTGACAATACAATTGACACTGATATATATAATATTATTTTTAAAACACAAACTACTATCACTATTAATATGAAAACGAATGTGTATATGAATACGAATGTAATTACGTACGCTCAAGAATAAGGGCCCAGATCTGTAGGATGTGAACAGAATGCTTCAAAAATAACTAGTCCAAAGAAATTTGCAGTAATTTCTCACCATGTGCGTGGGTTTTATAATTTATTTGTTGAAAATGTACACCGGCCGAAATAATATGCCGAGGTGACATCTAGTAAGCGCCCCCAACAGTACATATATCCCATATCTGGGTGTGCCAATCTGTTTTATTTATTTTTAATATATTTGTACCGCTTAAAGCGCTTACCAACCATCATTGTTCAGGGTGGAGTACCCCAAGGCTCAATATATGAGCCATTTAAAAATAAAAATTATTTTTCTACCTGTACTGAAGCCATAGTAAAAAATCCTTGAACAATATTCTGGTAAACTTGTTTCACTGTCACTTTATATAATTGTGTGTCACTACACAGTAAATATACACTAGAAGATGTATGGTATAGTATAGTAAAGAATCAAGTGGTTTCTCGGTGATTGGAAGTATGATTCATGTCTCCCGTCTTATATACAAACTATTGCGTGGGCAAAGTCTGTTGAAATTGCTATCTCTTATCAGGCTTTAGCCGAGTGACTGCAGACGTACATAGGTGAGAATGTAGGAAAATATGTCCGAAGAATGCCAGATATCGAAGAACAAAATAAGAGGAAAAAAGAGATATGGCACCTATTATTATCAAGTAGTAAATATGTATTGTTGACGAAAAAATGGTGGCAGTCGTAGTTATACTTTTATTTATTTAAAAATCAACCACCACCAAGGGAGAATATTCTGTTGGAATATTCTGTGATTTTAGTAAAGCATTCCACTGTGTAGATCATCTTAGGCTATTAAACAAGCTTGATACGCGAAGTAGCTTTAAAATGAATTAACACTTTTTAAGGAATAAACACCAGATTCAAATATTTATTTATTCTTTATATGAATGATTTGAGTAAAGTCCTAGGTAATAAATGTTGGTACACCTATTATGTATCTGGAGGATACTACTGTGGTTATTTCTGATTCTAACATAGATGCTTCAATTAATAAATGTAATCATTGCGTTAGTTTTAGATATTGGAACCATGAAAATAAATTATTCTTGAATAATTCGAGAATAAGTATATATAAAAAGTCTGTTGTGGCCAACACATGACCTCTCGCCGTTTTCATTTTATGTTACATAAATAATAAATAAATATATCATCACGGCATATTACCCATTGCTATCGTGGAAAGCGCACCACAGGGGTCAATTTTGTGCCATTAAAACTCGAAGTAATCGGGGTCATAATTAACGAATTTAACATTTCTTGTACATACAAATAATTCAAATTGTATCTATTCTTTCGTTCTATGAGAAATTTTCTCATACTCTTGTAATATATTCAAAATTCGTTATATTCACTGACGGTATTAACGGTATTTCTTAAGGATGTATGTAATATACCTATAATTTTAAATGTTTAATTAATAATACAATAAGAAATTTTAAATGTACTTACTTCCCAAAAAAATAAAACTGTTAATTCTTGACACTTATTTATATATCTCAACTGGTTTCCTTGGAGTTGTTTGGGCAGCGAGATTTATTACATCAGATTATTCTATATTATTATATAATATATCTCTAAATCTATAGAAGATATAATAAAAAATTTAAATGTATCAGATTGTGATTTTAAAGATATTTATTGTATTAACATGTATTTTCAAAAAATAATATTTATAAGAAACAGGTCTTTAGTTGTATAGAATCGTCCCTCCAACATCCTAACACACACACACACACACACACACACACACACACACACAGATATCATAGTAAAAATATTAAAATCGGATTGTAGGGACCTTAAAACATGCTTAATCATTAAAATCTGGATATGCGATTTTTAGCATACCTCTCTTAGGGAGAGGTAAAAATATATAGGTATCCCATCTGAAATATGCATGTTACTGTCGCTTCCGGTTAAACCGGAAGCGCTATCATCATACCAAATACCATGAATTGTGAGCCCCTAAGACTAGTTTACAAATATACCAAGAAAATTAAAAAATAATATTTTGGGTGGCCCGTTTTTTAGAAAACTTTTTATATGTTTGTAACAAAATGACTAAGATTACATTCTTCTCAGTTCTTAGAAAAGTACTTATAAACTTTGTTTTATTCGAAATACAATCATATGATTGTTTAGGAATGCCCTATGATGAGTTTTGGCTTTGAAAACAATTTTTCTTTATTTTCTTTGGCCAGTTTAAAAAATTTCTGAGAAAAATATCTAGAATAAACTGATATATAATGTTTTATTAAATTGCAAGATTTGCAAAATTTTATTTATTTTGTTTCCCACATTTTATATTATTTATTAATATGTTTATTTATTTATGTTGCCGTCTACATATTTGAGATAGTTAGTCATATATTTCCACGAATAATTAATATAATTATTTCATCTTTTCTTTTCAAAGATGATTCTGCTTTTTAATTGTATTTTCACTCGCGGAAATAAACTTTGTACATTTATATTTCAAAACATTATGTAAGCCCATATTAGAAATAAAAAATTATATCACTATGGAATGATTCTGACATTGATTTTTGTGTGTCATGTTAAAAATAAAGATTATAATAGACATGAGGCAAGGTTACTATGAAAAATATTTCAATACCATAAACAATGCATTACTAGGAAACCAGATATTCGTGGATTTTATCAATAAATAAATATAGAAACACGTGTATACAAAGGTGAAAATATACGGTTTTAAGTTGATAGGGACACCATGCAACAATAAGAAGTTGTTTAAGAATGAATTGATCAAAGTTCAAATATACAGACCACTATAAAGAGGGTGTTGTTTCATTTGTCAGTTCAACAAAGAAAATCTAAAAATCTGATGTGACCAACACAATACCTCCCGCCATTTACCTATGGGGTCTCGTTGCCGCGTGCCTGATGTCTGGTCGCGAATCTGGGGAATTCGATTCGATCCCAATCAACGCCAAATAATTCGAATTTTAAATGGTATAAAATTAACCCTTGGGTTAACGCCCGCACAATACAAATATGTCATCATCATTACCGAAATGTGTGTACAAATCAGATTAGCTCATCCAGCAATGGATAATATGCCGTGATAATATATTTATTTGTTTCTTTATTTAAATACATACCTGCATTTTTACTAATGCTAGAAATTATGTATTTCAAGTTCCTTTCCATAAAACTATTGTTCTAATTACAATTTTCCTTTTAAAACGTTACTATTATTAATTTGAAATGATTATTATTTTGACAGTGACATTTATCTGTCAGTTACATACATTTGAGCTGAACTATGTAACCACGGAACTATGTAACCACGGAGATGTGTTTAAAGCATAAGCTCCGAGATATATTTTTTATATTTATAAATTTATCCATAAAATATATAGAAAAATTATTAAAACAAACTTGTAGAAAATGGAATAATCTTTAATTTATATAATAACAAATTGAGAAAAAAATACATTTAAAGGTATTTTTTGAAGACCATCTTGAATAAACTGCCATTTCCGTTATCCGATTGCCACCAAAATCTAATGGCTTCTTTCCATAGTAGAATAAGGTAGAAATACATGGTTTCTAAACTTTCTTATAGTATTTGAGTTAGAGCGTAAACAGGATCCACACACACATACATACATACAGACATAATCGTGAAAATGTTAAAAATGGATTGTAGGAACCTTAAAACGTGGTCATTTACCAAAATCTCGATATGCGATTTTTAGCACGATCCCTATACCTCCCTTACCAAGGGTAGCGGGAGGTAAAAATATTGTGGCGTTTGAAGATATAGTTAACAACAGTAGCAGACACTAAGTAAAAAAATTAAATGATGGCTAATAAATATCTTTCTATTGGTTACAAATTTTAACAAACTATTAAAATTACAATATTTTAAAATAGTAGGCGATATCGTTTGGGGAATAGATTCCAGGGGGTTTTGCCAGTTGTCCAGTTGTTGTAGGGAGTTCATGCAAATCCAGACTAGCTTTGACTCACAAGTGAAGGCACTTAGTGCCTTTAAAGCAACCTGGCTGGCAATATGTTGATTGTTGCTCCTTCGAGACCTTATTTAGGTTTATTAGAGTTCAGAGATTTATTGCGTAGATCTCTGCTTGAAATATGGTGAGACTGGTGCCTGTGGATTCCTTTATTTGGTGACCTCCTGGATCAAATACACCCACTCCAGTTTCTCCTGATTGTAGTTTTGAACCATCCGTAAACCAGGACAAAAGTGGGCCCTCCTACTGTCCACTGAAGGCAATTATCAAAATTGTATCTTGTCATTATATTACAGACAGACATGTCCTCAGGGCATTGGAAAAATATATTATAAATTTCAAGTGTTACTCAAGTAATTCAGGTTTTTTAGTAATTGTATAAAGTGTGTAAAATTTCCAATTTTTTTTTCTTAATTTCCTGGAGATAGTTCAATATGATTAATCTGGATAAAACTAACTTTTTCTAATAAAAAATCCAGTCAGCGACAATCATTTATTTATTAATAACAAAACAAATATTGGAAATAATAAAAAAAGTCGGTTAGTAAGTTAGCAACAGGAGAAATTAATACATAACAACACGTGCGACCAACTAATTATTAACATAATGATATGTGTTTGGCACCATCTCAGGTCTTTATCAATCCATATAGACTTCCATAATTAATTATAATGGGTATGTTTTGTCCCCGTTATCTAAATATTCGTCTGCAGTGCGCGTATTTTTATTGCAACTAGCATTTTTGTAATGGGCTTGTTGACACATTCTTCTATAAACAACATGAATAAATAAAATGTATATTCATTTTTCTTGTCTGTACTTTCTACCAATTCCAATAATATTACTATCATAAATTAATTAATAATAAAATTAAGTTAAAGCGGGTGAGCCAACTGATGTGCTATCAAAATTTAAAAAGTTATTAAGTAAATAAATATATATATCATCACGGCATAAAAAATAGTGTAGGATCATTATTAAACGTTTCAATTATAAGCTATAAATACATATTGTAAATATTTATTTATATAGATTGCTGAAATGTTTGACTCGTGCGCCCTACATATATGTTTGTTGATGTGCGTATTTTTTCTTTTGTTACATCGGGGTTATTAAGTATAAACAAATTTTATTTGGAACGCGATATTCCAAATTTTTGCGCGTTACATTTTACATATCTTTTAATATTTTTCGTTATATTACAGCATTACAAAGTACAAAATACGTTTAATATAACAGAGGAGGATTGAAATAACATTTTCTCATGACCACATAATAAACATCCTGTTTTCACACGATTACCGGTAATTTGGGTTTGTTTTTTTTATACGAGAAATCGCTAAAAACACCAAAAATAGAATAATTCGTGTTTTATTCATCTTTAGAACAAAAGAAAGAACATAGGTTTCCGTTTGTGTTATATTTCAAGAATTATTCAGTTTTCAAAAAATCTGTTGTGGCCAGCACAATACCTCTCGCCATTTTCATTTTATGTTGCATAGGGCGCGAGCAGTCATGTGACTTCTATCCATCAGAATATTTTGAAATTTTGAATGAAAAATTATGACATATGACAATTGTGACATGTATGTAAATAACTACTAGCCGTCATTCTGACACGGATCCTCATCTGCTTGCCAAGATGCCAAGGCCCACAAAGTCATATGACTGCTCGCGCCCTATAACTAACGAATTTAACATTTCTTGTACACACAAATAATTGAAATTGTATTTCTTCTTTCGTTCTATGAAGAATTTTGTCCTACTATTCTAGTATGTTCAAAATTCTTCAAATTCATTGACAGTATTAGCGGTATTTCTTAAGGATATATGTAATATTAACATACCTATAATTTTGAATACATATTTAATTAATAATACAATAATATATATTAAATGTACTTGTACCACCCAGAAAAATCTGATTTTTGACACTGACATTTTTCATATATCCGTCATTTACAAACATTTAAATATCTCAACTGTTTTTTGGGCAACGAGATTTATTACAACAGATTATTATATACTATATCTCCAAACCTATACGAGATATAATAAAAAAAAAAAAATGTGTCAGAGTGAGAATTTAATTTTCTTTAATATTACCAAGAAAAATTTTAAAAAAATAATATTTAGATTTTTTTTTTCAAGAATCTGGTACTTCCGGTTGTCCAATTGTTACCAAAATCTTTTCAGACCTTCCCAGTAATGTCCGATTGGGAAATACGTAGTTAAAAAAAATATTAAGTAATGTTAAAATCGGATTGCAGGGACCTTAAAACGTGCTTAATCATTAAAATTTGGATATGTGATTTGTAGCATGAATCCAATACCTCTCTTAGCGAGAAGTAAAAACATCGAAGATGAAACCCATAATATTCATGAATATTATAGGTAGATTTTCAGGAATATTTTTCAGTAAGGGCCTGAAAATGAGTCATCAAATATGTAATGAAAACATTGAAATTTTTGTATATCTAATCTAATTAAAATTATTAGTAATTTGTTTAATTTTTAGTACAATTTACTTGGAAATTTTCGTACTTTCAATTCCAAATTTTATCTGTCAATATATCAGACTTGTTTACAAATTTGTAGTTTTTATAAAAAAAATTATTTACAAGTCTATTGGCTATTATACTCGTACATATGTACTTGTTTTGTCTATGGAACACGGAAATATTATAAAACCAATTAATTATTTATAAAACAATATTTAGTTTTAGTGAAATATATTAAAATATGTTTACAATATGAAAAATAAATAAACAGATAAACAAATTTGCAACTTCTTTCCTGAAGTAGGTACCAACGACGATGAGTAATAGTGTAAATATTCATACATATTAAAATGATTAAAAGGTTAGTGTATGTTTATATTGTTTATGATTTTTATATTACAAGTAAACATGTTATTTCTGATGTTAACTACATGAAAAATAATTTAATGGATCCAATTAATGCGATTAAAATTATTTACATTCGCATATAGACTAAAAGGTTGAAGGACTATATTGGATAATGGAAAAATATTTATTATTGTGCATAGGAGCCGCTATAAAAAATAACTTCAACTATTCAAATAATATTAAACATTTATTCATTATTTCTTTATATTTATTTTTGCACGATCAGGTTTTTTTTTTAATTTTACCGATAGGGTTTCCAAGGCAGTAAGTTTTATTTACAAATTACTAATCAGCAAGTGATGTGGTACTGATCAGTAAGTGATGTGACTGACCGGTAAGTGATGTGACTACCTACCTAGCTTTAACGATAACAAAACAACGATAAAAAATGACAACTATTAAGTGCTTCTTACCGGTTCGACTTCGTCTCCATCTCCAAACTAATCCTCAACCGGTAAGGTGCACTTACTGCCCTTAATACTTAAATTAAACTATTGTAGTATTGTATACAAATTATGCACATATTCGCGTTGCATGATTCCCAAGCAATTTGTAAATAATGTGTAGGGACTAGTTCGTTCAAAATGAATTCGTAAACAACGTGGTTCGTGTGTTTGCAGTGATTCGCTCGTGGACGCATTAAATTGGCGAATATCAAAGGCGAATCAATACGTAAACAACGACGGATATCATCTGTCAAATAATATGGAATACTTATACGTTTAAATTAATAAATTGTAAATACATCAAGTAAAGTACATTTATTTATTTATATGCTTTTACAATAAATTTTTAATATTTTTCTATATATTTTATAAAAAAAATATAATTATAAAACGATTTTAAAATGGAAATACCAATTTTTTGTATGTAGGTACCTTTATCAATAAATATAAAAAAAACTATAAGAATTTCAAATGATATATGAATTGTATCTAATGTATATGAATCAACAAATGATTAGGATTAAAATCAGAGATAGTAAAATACTATGAGATGACTATAGATTTATTATAAAATAATAATATGGACTTTGATTGGACTAAACGCGAACCAAATTTACAATATTGAAAAATATGTAACAACACGTTTCATTCAGCTATTGAACCTCAAAAGAGAATAGTTTTCAGTATATTATTTTATTCTCTATTATACTCCCTTTAAGTAATTTTTTATTTACTAATGAACAGAATTAAAAATGATCAAATTTTGATGTTTCATGCTGACATATGTGTCTTGCACGAAACATAAAACCATAAAACTACATAATTCATAAGTTTTATGTGTGTAAAACGAATCGCCACCAAGTCCTTTCTTAATTGGAACAAACAAATAATAAAAATACTAAGTCACCTCTCGTATCCCCCTGTAGCCATAAGTCATCATCAGATATCTACCAATCTATCCGCGATCTTACAAGATTTTCGCTGCGAAGAAAAACATTCCTTTGACTGCTTCTTTGGCAATTATACTAACAGTTTCTCCTTCACTGATTCCACAAGCAGAGACTGTCTCCTTTTCTTTGCAGACCTTATGCTTGTGAAGAACGTGCATGACATGATGGGGAAGAGCTTTTAGATGGTTGATCTTCTCCTTCAGTTCTTTGATGGTGGTTTCTTTCTTGCAATGAACAGGCCATTTTTCTTCTTTGTTGACTTCTTTGATGAAGACAACGAAAGAGTGACACACTAACAAGAAAAAAAATTGTATCTGTTATATCTCACTAGCATTATTTTAACTATAACTTACTTGCTATGCACACGAAAATAACAGTTAAAATTATAACAAATTTCATTGTTATACTTGTCTTTAACACTTGCTGAGGTAGATCAGGTAACTAATGACAAAATATTTCACAGAGGGCCTTAAATAGTTCCAGAATTAAAAAATGCATTTTACATAAGAGAAATAAAAATATGTATTAAATAATTATCAATGTAGGTTTATTGTTATTGCAATAATCAAATTTACATTGTTCTTGAACTAGTTGATATGATACGTATCACTATATAAAAATATATGTTGCATTTAATCTGTTTCATAATAATGACATTCATTATTAAAATATTATAATTATGAATATAAAGCCAGCAAATTTTATAATGGACTACTGTATAGCGTTGCTGGATTATTTTATCAAATCGGGACAACCTAAGAAATAAAATCTGATATGACCAACACAATACCTCCCGCCATTTACCTATGGGATCGCGTTGGCGCGTACCTGATATGTCTATGGTCAAGAATCTGGAGAATCCGATTCGATCCCGATCCACGCCAAAGAATTTTAAATGGCATAAAATTAACCCTTGTGGTAAACAAATATGTCATCATCATTACCGAAATGTGTGTACAAATCAGATTAGCACACCCAGATATCCTTAAGAAATCCTGCTAATACTGTCAATGAATTTAAAGAATTTTGAACATATTAGAAGAATAGGACAAAATTCTTCATAGAACCATTTCAATTATTTGTATGTACAAGAAATGTTAAATTCGTTACTTATAGGGCGCGAGCAGTCATGTGACTTTGTTGGCCTTGGCAAGCAGATATGAGGATTCGTGTCAGAATGACGGCTAGTATTTATTTACATAAATGTCACAATTGTCATATGTCATAATTTTTCTTTAAAAATTTCAAAATATTCTGATGTTTATTTGTCAGTAGTATGGAATATACTTGTCGAGGAAAATAATCCACATCGAATTGGAAAATAATGTTTTGAATAAAAAATTATGATATTTGACACTTATGTACATTATTAATAGCTGTATCTATATCTGCTTGCCAAGGCCAACAAAGTCACATGACTGCTCTCGCCCTTTGTAACATAAAATGAAAATGGCGAAAGGTATTATGCTGGCCACAACAGATTTTTTTTGTTATAATTAAAAAATAAAACAAAAATAGTGGAGGACCCTATTCAAATTCAAATATTTAAATTATTTGGGATCTGAATGTCATATTTGTTTTAAAGTGAACAATGAACTCGTGATTATCAATAATAAAAATTAAAAAAATGTAGATACAAATTATAAATATTTGAATAAATAATTCTTTTCCTTTTTGATTCTGTTTAACCTTGCCAGATAAAATATATTTTTAAATTCTTTGAAAAAAATTGCAACAATCGCATAACCCAAAATTAATATTAAATTTAGCTCAAAATATTAACACCAATTGTTATCAACGCATTATCTACGATGCTCTTATGTTTGTAGTACATGTGACGTCACTGCATGGCCTACTTCCTGAATGCAAGAAAAATTAAAATGCGAGTTATTTATCAGGAAAGTACGTTGTCCCTGTGAGTCACAAACGATAAGAAAAAGTATCTAGTTGGTAGCCATGCGGATTTTTATTGTTGAGGAGTAAAAAGAAGTTTAGAAAAAATATGGAAGATTGCAAAATTTCCATCGTTAGATGATAATTATAATTATGCAAATAAATAAGTATATAATTATTACGGGCGTGCATCACGCCGTATTACCCATTACTGGGTGTGTCAATCTGCTCTAATAATTAGGTATGATGGAATATACAGTAATATAAATATTATTCGTAAAAAAATAATATAAATATTAGCTGATATGCGATGATTGCCACGTGGTTCACGATAAGTTTTATTTGTTAAATAATAATATGTATTAATATGTTTTATAAATATATTATTTAAATAATAAAATTGTTACATAAAATTAAATATATAGTTTTGTTGAATAAATAGAACAAAGCTTACTACAATTTGAGATAAATATTGCTCTTATATACTCTGAAAAAAGAAATTATATACATATGTTTGAGGTGACGACTGTAAATGCCCGCACGATACAAATATATTCATCATTACCAATATCTGCATATAAAGCAAATAGGCACACCAAGAAATGAGTAAAATGCCGTGATGATACATTTATTTTATGTACTTTTAATAAATATATCATCATATTTGTACTGTGCGGGCGCTTACCAGGCGTCACCTCACGGGCACTCATTGCTGGCATGGAGAGTGCACCACAGGGGTCAATAAATATATAATTGAAGACCTTTTGACACTTAGTTCTTTTTGTGACTTAAATCACTTCAGGATGATGTTTAAAATGTTATAAAATTTTTGTAAAAATGTTCTATGCCTAAATACTAAAAATCTGTTGTGGCCATCACAATACCTCTCGCCCTTTCCATTGTGGAATATATAAGTATTGTATTTAACATTTCTTGTGCACACAAAAATTCTAATTACACCTTTATATTTACGTATTTTCTATAATTTTAAATTCATTCTATGAGCAAATTTTCTCCATTTCTTTTAAATGTTCGAGGTTTTTCCAATTCATTAACGGGATTGGCGTTATTTCGGAAGGGTTCATGTAATATACCTATAATTTTAAATATATAATTAATAATACAATAAGAAATATTAAATATCGTTCCCAGAAAAAGCCTGCAGTACTATCTCTGAATTTTTGACATTGACATTTAGTGACATTTATCTGTCAATTATAGACATTTACATTTCTCAAGTAGTTTGGGCTGTGAGCAGGCTGTGAGATTTATTACAACAGATTATTTTATAGAGAATATAATTCCTTAGTCACGTGACATGTTTTCCGCCAATCAACATTCAGAATCTCCCTAGCTACGCGTTTATCACAGCGATGATAAAAAACAAGGAAATAAACACCGTATTTATAGTCGTTACTAAGGGATTTGTTTTTTTTATTTATGACATTGACAGTTAATTTTGAGTATAAAAATAAATAATAACAATAATTCAAACTCCGAATTATTAAATAAAACTCGTAAGTACCATGTTTTAATACAATATGAATATGTATATCAAAAGTTAGGTTAACATAATGTATTACAAAAATTCATTATATTCTCTCATTAAATATAAGCTCGTGATATGATTAATAATCGAAGATATTGCTCGTGAAACCGAAACAGCACATTTCAACTCGTCCTTCGGACTCGTGAAATCTGCAGCTCGGTTTCACTCGAGAATATCATCGATGATAATCATATCACTTGTTATATTACGTATGATTATATTGTATATCTTTAAATCTATAGAAGATATAATAAAAATGTTAAATATTTGTAATAACAAATTTTCAAAAAATAATATTTAGAAGATTTTTGTTAAAATACTACTATTTCCGGTTATCCAATTATTACCAGAACCTATTCAACTCTTCCTATTACTGTTAGATTGAGGAATCCGTTGTTACATAGGACTTTAGTCTTATAGAATTTGAGAAATCGTACCTCCAACAACTCCACACACATCCACACCTCTCTTAGCGAGAGGTAATAATTACAAAGTTTGGTAAATAACAACAGATAGGTGCATTTTTTTGCCTTTGTGAACTAGGTTGCATTGTAACCAATCAGAGGGCACAATGTTATATCAATGCTATTTTTTTACGCGAAATGAACTATATATCTTACGGTTCATATGTTATATAACTATTTTTAGAAAAATTATGTAATATATAAATAAATAAAGTGAATCTTTAAACAGATTATGATTGATAACATTATTAATCGCAAAAATAAATGTATTACTTGAATATATAATTTTAAACACTAAACCAATGTTTCGGTATACATTTATGATACCTTCTTTAGAGTTTTTGAATGTTTGTAGATCCGGAAGATACAATGTTCCTAACGCTTTGGTGTTGAAAAAACACCCCTTATATATATTTCTGAACAAATTATTGTAAATAGCTACTAATCAATAAAAATATTAAACATGGAAACAGTTAATTACTAATTATTGTCTTCGATATTTTTTCGTAAAGTTCGTTGAAGAAAAGATCAGAGATCAAGGAAATTTATTAATAACAAGATTTAATCACTTATGGTTGTAAGTGTGCGTGTTTACCAAGACGCATTGATAATTTTCTTTATTTCCGTACACAAGAGAGATAGTTACTTGGATTATTATTAGTATTAAGTATAATAAAGTATCAAGAAATAAAATGAAATTTCAGTTGGATTTTGCGTCATTATTATTGAAGTGATGTTATTAATATGCAATTTTTCTTCTTATTGTAAGCTGCAAGTGGTGATGGTGGTGAAATATTCAAAAGTGCACACTCCACAATACACAAACACAATTAATGTTCTTTGTAATATATTATTTAAAGGACAACACAATTTAATATTATTGTTTTGGTAGTAAAATCAAATTGGCCCTATTCTATAAAATATTGATATATTTTTATAAATAAATGTATTACGAATTAAATTTATTTATCTTGTTACTCAAAACACAATTTCTAAGACCCTATAAGAGTATTAATTAAATATTATTTTTCTTATTTGTAGACATAAATAAAAAAATCTGTTGTGGCCAGCTCAATACCTTCCGTCAATTTTGTGTATAATGTATAAATTCCATACATAATTTTTCTTGCAAAAGATTCTAAATTTCCAGTAAAATTATTTCATAAAAAACTATTCAAATTGCACTTGACATTGACATCTTCTTCTTCTTTAACTTTTCCCATTCGTTAGGGGCCGCTATTTTTGCGTGTCGTTCTCATTCAGTTCTTTTTCTCTCAAATCTTCCGCAATACAGTCCTTCCTTCTTATCTTTGGTCTTTCTCTGCTTCTTCAACCTCCCATTACTAAACTACTCATTCTTGTTCCAATATAATTCTTCATTTCTCCTCATGACATTTTCAAACCAATGTAATCGTATTTCTTGTATCTTTCTAGAAACTTGTAATACTAGAGTTATTTTCTTACCGTATCTTTCTATGTTTTCCCTAACATCTACTTCAACATCCTCATCTCTGCCACATTAATTTACTTTTTATTGATACTGACATCTGTCATTTTGAATTATATGAATATATTAATAGTTTCCATGTTTAGCATAGCTGGCTGAATTACAAATTTAATTTCTTTAAAATTCTTTAACTCTGTATCTATTGAATATGAAGTATAAAATGTAATCAAATCGTATAGAAAATAATATATTCTTTAATTTATAATAACGTTAAATGTCAATAAATCAAATTTAAGTGTTAAATCTTCAAATGAGGCTACTTCCGGTTCACCAATTATAACCAAAATCTAATCAGTTGTTCTTCTGGATGTAAAAGTTCAAAAGATGTCGCTACCAATACCAAAAATAGGGTCTATTTGGAACTTTTTCTCATTTTTTAAAAAGATATTTCAAAATTAAACTTCAAAAAAGTTTATATTTATTAATATTATTGCCAAATATAAATTATCAGCATTTATAATCATCAAATAAATGAAATAAAAATATTTGTTAATTAATTTGACGTTTACATCAAAATGCCTGTGATTTGTGTCTTGTTTAAACATTTGCAAGTAACGTCAGTTGTATAAATAGACTTTAAGGACCTTTTTAACAAAGTATAATAATGGTAATGATAAAATAGATCCTCAATATGTATTTAGCGTTTTAGTTTACTTGTAAATATAATATTAACATTAATTGTGTAAATCATACAAACGATAATACTAAATGTTATTACTGACAAGTATTGATGTTTGTGTTACAAGTTAATTTGGACAAAATTTCGCCTATGTTTGTGTGTTGAATAAAGCAGGGACGAAATATCAACGGCACCTTGGATTTTGGCCAAAATTTCGACAATACACGAAAGGTAGGTGGTTATGAAAATAAGTAGGTCACTTGATTTTTGACAAACTGAACGGGTTTAGACAATTTTTTTAGTAACAAATCAACGAGCAAATATTACTTCAAATAGTAATCATATTTGTAATCTAGGATGTCGAATTAACAATTGACATTAATTTGTAACAATGGGCTACTTGCATACAAGAGGATTTTGAAAACTATTATATTTTTCAAGTTTAGTCTACTCAAATACATTATTTACAGTATAAAATTTTTCAAATACATTGTGTTATTCCCAAACTACAGAACTGGCACGTATGGCCATCCGTGATTGTGACGTCATAAAAAGAAAATATTTGTTTTTAGCAGTCTTTTATTTTATATCTATATTCCAAAAAAAATTTCTTAATATCATGCAAGTAGCCCATTGTAATCTCTCTATTTACGTATAACAGAGAATATAGTAGCTAAATTCTATTTGTTTATTCGAAGTTTTTTGCTCGTAGTTCTTAAACGGTAAAAAAATAGACTTGTAAATAATGGGTTGGAAACAATTCTAACTTTTAATATTAATGTCTCTAATTGAGCAACGGATAGCGACACATATTTAAAATTCGCTATGGTATTCGATTTTTAAAAATATCGGGGCTGGAGGAAACGCATATATGATAGTTATCTAAAATTCTAGTTCATCAGGATATACGATCTAAAAATTAATATTTTGATATTTAACGTGTATTAAAGTAATTAAAACCAATAATTACGTTTAAAATTATATCGTAATTATTTCATAAGAACTTGAAACAGTGGACAAAGTTGATATTGTGACATGGCCCTGCATTAATTAGTTCACTGTATCGAGACTCTACTGTATTAAGAGTAATACTTGCCTATGTTCTATGCCGAATAAATTGTCTGAAAAGATGACCTGAAAAAATAAAGTTTTTCTGCTTGGTGGAGACGTTGGTCCCACCCCCCCAATTTGAGGAGATGGTTAAGCCCTGCCACCACGACAAGGTCTCTCCACATGGGCAGGGAACCCTGTCCCACCCTCCTGCGATTCAAAGGAGTTTAAGACAGGGCCACCCCAGTCTAAACCACGACTGGGATGCCTTACAAAACCCTAACAATCTTATCTTAGCTAAATAGAATCGCCCGCGCCTGAAACCTAACAAAAAATGAAATGAAATGAACCTGACACCGGTGGCGAAGCCTGCTTGGGGACGAGCGTCCCTTGCAAACTCATACACACCATAGCTGTTACAGTTCATGCACCCCATGAAATGGATTACATGGCCACACACTCTCCATGTAATACATTCCATGAGAAACACGTCGTGTAACATACTTCGATGTGACGTTTTGCAAGGGCACGCGACTTCGCTATCCCCGCCATTAGTCTGGCCCAGTGCAACCCATCTTATCGTACGAGTCGCCCAATAGTAGTCCGTTTACTACGGGCAATGGGCACGAAAGACAGTGGTAGGACCATCGTAAGGACGGTGGGTTGCTCACCTAAAACCTCTTACTGTTCTATGTAAGAGATTTTAGGAAAGTTCGGATGAATATTTAGACTTTTTTCACAGTACGTAACCATACTGCGTCAAAATATTCACGCCCAGCCTGTAAATCATAAAAAAAACATTTAAAATATATGTATACCAGGGGTGTCAATTAATTTTTACGGACATGGACTTTAACACTTTGTATATTGACACCCCTGAATATACATTGCAACAATCCCCAATCCCGTACCATCGGATTTCGCGAACGAACTATCAAAACATCAAAAAATTAACCCTGTAAACCCCAAATATATATATAAATATATATATGAACTATATATTGTTTTAAATTTATTTAAACAAAAAATCCGATACAAAACAACCAATTCATCCCTACAAAAACTTTCGCGTTTGTCAAACAAATTTTTTGATCATCTGAAAATTTCGGGCTGTCGAGGCCCGAAAAAATCCCACGTTGTCCAGATCCCTGGTTTCTGGCCTAATCGATCCGGACCTTATGCCGGATTACCCGAGCTAATAACGGAAGGCAAACGATCCGGACCTTATGCCGGTTACGCGAGCTAACGACCCAGACCTTATGCCGGGTATCGCGAAGTTAAAGTTAGGATGACGACGCGCCCCCTTAAAAATAACTTAACCTAGCTGTACGGCAATGAACGTTTTTAATTTAATTTGTTACAATAAATCAAAATTATTTTTCTGTCTCATGCAATTCTACATATATCATATATATCATTTATTTGTCATGCACTTAGTATGAAACAAATTATTTTATACTTATTATTCAATTCAATGCAATTTATAAAATAAAGTTTTACTTTAAACAAATTAAACAAATTTTAAGTGTCTTATTTCTCTGGCTATCACTGTATATCGTACAAATCTAAACTACCGATTTTTGAATATCATGATTAAGTTACTTTCATTTCTAAAATAACTAAGTAGTTCCCTATAAAAATCTTCGCGTTCGCGTGTTTTCGGACAAAAATATCGACTATATTCGCGTTTTTAATTCGCGGTATTTTCGAACAAAAATATCGATTTTATTCGCGTTCTTATTTCGTGGTATTTTCAAACAAAAATATCTATAAATTCGCGGCTTTAATTCGCGGTTTCTTCTTTCTGCATCTGGAACATCTGGAACAACTGCAACCTGCATGTCCCACGTTGTCCAGGTCATTTGCCCGGCCTAATCGATCCAGACCTCATGCCGGATAACACGAGCTAATAAACGGAACGGACGATCCGGACCTCTTGCCGGGAAACGCGAGCTATGTTGATTTTATACTGGGTTGGGAAGGATAGGACCCTAATACATTCACACAATAAATGGTAGACATTTTTGTTTTATTATATTTGTATTTTTTTTTGCACACACAGATTCATACAATAAACAAATCATTCGTCCATCTAATGGGGGAACCTAACTTTGAATTTACTATTATGTTTGATTCTAAATTAATTCAAATTTACTATTGTTTTTCGTTCTAAAATATTTCTATTTTAATATATATTATTACCAATAAAAAAGAATACGTTCATTGCACTATACAGCGTACTTCCCAGCAAATTTATTAGTCGTAGTATTCAAAATAAATTATTAACATCTAAACATAATAAATAAATTAATTATTAATAGTATTTTGTATATGTCAACAATTAACACTTTCTCTTTGTATATGAAGCTAAATGGAGCACCCATGCTCATGTAATTAATACAAATACGTATATATTGATTTGTATTTAACAAAAAAAAAATATTGAAATGATCAGTATTTTGAACATATGAGGTCCAAGAAAGTTATGTGGTAACAGTACGTCTTGTAAAATTATAATAAATTTATCTATCAATTTCAGTGATCAAAAATTCTAAAATGTACAAAAATAATTATATTCGAAAAAAGTTATCCATAAAATGAACATTAATTTCGGATTAATTTGAATGGCAAGGAGGCATTATAAACTAGAGTATAATAATGAGTTTTCAGTTTAAATTTTATTATATCAATGTAAAACAAACAAAAAAGTATCTACGGAAATGCTTCTACCATAACAGCTTATGTATTAGAACATTGAAATCATTATATGCCTTTTTTCTAAAAAACTAAATGGTGAATTTGTTTTTTTAATTTTTAAAATAGTTATATAAGACAGCCTTCGTAATAATTACAAAATTTGAAATCATAAAGTTGGAATTTAATTTTTACACCAGATTCGCTCAAATCTCCATAAATATAATTGGTTATTGTTTATCAATTATTAAAAATACTATTTGGTTATGGTATGAAGCGTTGAGTAAAACAAAACAGTATAATTTCAAATGAAACATATCATGCAGACAGATTTTCCAATAATCAGAAATGATAATAAATTTAAATTAAAAGTATTCATATATTATTGACAACGTATGAATACTTATTCTTGTAGTGAAATAAAAAAATGTAATAATCTTGCAAAAAAAAACTGGATACAAATGTGGCACTACCTATCTTAAAACTACTTATAACTAGGCTAACTTAAATCTACTTAACTAAAGCTAGTCCCTGCTATAAAATTTCCCGGGCAATTTTACAACAGAGATTTCGCTTGCTCGATCAAACACACAGTCATTCCCTTATATCTAAAATCTACGCATAGCATTTTGTGCCACCTTATACCCAGTTTTTTTATATTTGAAGTTAATTATATAATATTTAAATTTATAAAAAGCTAAGTGCTTATTGTAATTTGTAATGAAATAAATAATTAAATGAATATATTGGAAAAATCTATCAACAATCAATGAAACATTTAAAAATTATATCTGTTTGCTTTACAAATTTTGGAAATAAATTAAGACGTTTAATTTAAAAAATTTGGTAGTTTAACAATTGTTACAATGATATATATTTATTTTAAACTGTCATTATTAACTCGAAAGCAACAATTATAAATAAATGCTCGTTTAAAAATTAAATTAAAAAAATTTAAGTCTAACAGAATTTTAACTCGCAACAAATAATATATTTAAAATAATATCAGACGCGAAAATAAAACTAAGCTTATTTATAATTTATAAATAAACGAATTGATGTCTATTAACGACGATTGTCATGCAAAGCCTACTAATTTATTAGTTTTTTATTTTGTAAAAAAATAATTATTATAATGGTTTTTATTATTATTTTGTCAAAATTTAATAAAATAATTGTATAAACCACGCGAGTAAGAATATTTTATTCACTCAAAGGTTTTAATCCACTCGCCCCACGGGCTTGTGGTTTAAACTTCCTTTTCATGAATAAACATTATCTAAACTCACTTGGTGCAGAAATATCTATTATTATATATGATAGTCTATAATAAATTGTTCTTGTAAAAAAATATTCTTTATTTGGGATTTGAACCCATTACAAAGAGAAAAGTGTAATATCATTGACTTATGAAAAAAATATTTGAATTTTAAACTGTATATTATTGGAACAACAATTAAAGTATTGTTAAAATAATTCAAATTTAATATTGTTACCAATTATTTTAAATTAAAATAAATTATATAGCAATTCAACAAAAAAATGAATAAAATTATTTTTGAATATTAAATTGTAAGTTATGTAACTTTACAGTAAATATAAAATAAAAAAATGTGAATAAATAATATTTTTGAAATTTTGTTTTTTGATAAAAATTAAAAATTTCACTTCACTTTAAAACTGTGTGCAAAGTAAAAACGAAACGCAATACGTATCTTGAGAAAATGGTTCTCATTTTCGAAGAGGGTATGGATATACTTGGATTACTCAACATGTCCACCATGCCAGAGGTCCTCATAACCCTTCGTAATAACCCTGTAATTATCAGTAGTAAATTTAAGAAGGTATGGATATACTCGGATTACTCAACATGTCCACCATGCCAGAGGTCCTCATAACCCTTCGTAATAACCTTGTAATTATCAGTAGTAAATTTAAGAAGGTATGGATATACTCGGATTACTCAACATGTCCACCATGCCAGAGGTCCTCATAACCCTTCGTAATAACCCTCCTTTCGATGTTAAATTTTATCAAAAGGGTAGGAAGTCGTAACAACCCTTCGTAATAACCCTTTTGTAGAGAACCGTGCTGTCAGCTATTCTCAAAGAAGTACGTATTTACTTTTCATTTTTACTAATTTTAAAGTTTGAGGAATTTTTAATTATATTAGCTTTAATTTTGATATTTGCCGGGAAGTGAAACCATACCTTGTTTTGTAGGTTCTATGAACCTTTTACCAATAAATACCGTGATAAAAATATGTAAAATCCCACGTGGTCCTTCTCGTTCTTCGTCCTTCTGGGCTGATGGATCTTGCAAGATGTGTTTATGCGATGCAAAAATGTCTTGGAGATGTACATAGGTCTGTACACGACGAAATAAACTGAATGAATGAGCCAGACTTGGCTAGCGAACAATTTAATGATGAACGTACGATTAATAATTGGTTTCGTAATACAAACAGGTATTAACAAAAATTATTATTTAAAATAAAAATAAAAAAAAGTATATAATTTGTGGCCATCACAAATTTTTAACTGTAAAAATATGCATATACCAGCAAAAGAGTATGAACCCTCTGTCTTTCAAATTTGTGTTGGTAATTCTACATCTACAGCAAATAACAAATGACTATTTAACATCTAAATATAGCCATCTACTAAAGTTTGATTGTCATTTATCGAGGTGTTCAATATTGCTTGATCTTTAGTTTTATTAAATATGGGTGTTTAATTCGTGTTCACTATAAGAGGATTAAACAAATATTTCTGCTTTTGTTGTTTCAATTCTAAGTATTTAGAGTAGTAAAATAATTGTAAAAAAATCTGTTGTGGCCAGCACAATACCTTCCGTCAATCCTGTATATAATGTATAAATTCCATACATAATTTTTCTTGCAAAAGATTCTAAATTTCCAGTAAAATTATTTCAGAAACAAACTATTCAAATTGCACTTGACACTGACATCTTCTTCTTTAGCTTTTCCCATTCATTAGGGGTCGCTATTTTTGCGTGTCGTTCTCATTCAGTTCCTTTTCTCTCAAGTCTTCCGCAATACAGTCCTTCTATCTTATCTTTGGTCTTCCTCTGTTTCTTCAACCTCCTATTAGTAAACTATTCATTCTTGTTCCAATATAATTCTTCATTTCTCCTCATGACATTTCAAACCAATGTAATCGTATTTCTTGTATCTTCCTAGAAACTTGTAACACTAGAGATTTTCTTATCGTATCTTTCCGTGCCTTCCCCAACATCTACTTCAACATCCTCATCTCTGCCACATTAATTTACTTTTTATTGATACTGACATCTGTCAATTTGAATTATATGAATATATTAGTAGTTTCCATGTTTAGCATAGCTGGCTGAATTATAAAATTTAATTTCTTTAAATTTTTTTAACTCTGTATCTATTGAATATGAAGTATAAAATGTTATCAAATCGTTTAGAGAATAATATATTCTTTAAGTTATAATAACGATAAATGTCAATAAATTAAATTTAACTGTTTCATCTTCAAATGAGGCTACTTCCGGTTTACCAATTATAACCAAAATCTAATCACTTGTTCTTCTGGATGGAAACTTTAGGAATACGAAAAAAATATAATTTTTGGAATCGTGGTATTGAAGTTATGGAATCCGGAACTTTTGTCACACACACACAGACACAGCCACAGACACACATACAGACATCATCGTAAAAATGGTAAAATCGTATTAGGGACCCTAAAACATGCTTATTCAGTAAAAACTCATCATTGAATTTTTTGACCAAAGACAATACATTCCTTACCGAAAGGTGACGGAAGGTAAAAATATCTGTTGTGGCCAGCACAATATCTCTCGCCATTTCCATTCTATGTTCTATAATTACCGAATTTAACATTTTTTGTACATACCCTAATAATTTCAACTGTATATTGTATCTATTCTTTCTTTCTGTGAGGAATTTTGTCCTACTCTTCTAATATGTTCAAAATTCTTCATATTCATTGACGATATTATTGGTATTTCTTAAGGATAAATTGTAATATTAATATACCTACCTATAGTTATAAATATTTAATTAATAATACAATAAGAAATATTAAATGTACCTACTTCCCAGTAAAAGCTTTCAGTAATGTCTGTAAAACTGTTGAATTTTGACACAGACATTTTGTATTTATCTTTCCATTACGAACATTTAAATATCTCAACTGGTTTTCATGGAGTTGTAGCGAGATTTATTACAACAGAATATTCTATATTATTATATATTATATCTCTAAATCTATACCCTTGTTTATTATTACCGCTGTTAAAATGCCGGTCGAACTATTATCACCCGTAAAGTAACCGAAAGAATTTTGTAGAAATTACTAGCCATTTCTATAGGTTTTATAATTTGTTGATAATGTAAACCGGTCGGACTATTACGGGTTTGGGTTCATATATTCGGTAAATTTACATAAAGTTCGATTAGGGGACATTATAAACTATATATTTTTGGGGAAATATGTACCGTTAAAATACAAATAAAGGCTGTAGAGATATAATTTTACATATTATATTCATTGTTATAAATGTTTTTTTTTATTCAACAATAAAAATATTATTGAATTTTGAACAATAAATAAGTATTTAATATATTTTTAAAATAAATTCAGAATAAAACACAAATTCAACGTAATACGTAATCGTCTATACAGCAATTATAATTTTTAATTCTTTATTTTAAAAATATACACTACCGCTATCACTAATTTAATTAACAACAAAATTATTATTCAACAATTCAGTTACTTTACAGATTTCTTACTGTACGTATGTGTATATCTCCCTATCTACACCCTTGCCCATTTCAGGGTGTAACTCATCCCCAATATATAAACAATATCATATAGTCATCATAGTGACACCTTTTCTGTGCCGGCGCGTATTACGTATACTCCAGGTTCCAAATCAGTCTTGGGTAGCAAACCCATTGTTGTTCACGAGGGGGATAATATCCGGATGAGGTGTGCAGCTACAGGGGTTCCCAAACCGGAAGTGGAGTGGAGATAAACGGACGGAAGTGTGATTCAGCTGAGATCTTGGCAAAGTAAGTTGATTTTTTTATTGATTTTTATGTATTAACTTAAATATTGAATATACGGTCTTGGCGATTTTACTATTCGATTCTACATAAAAAACTACATTTATACATTATATTTTCATTTTTTTTAAACAATTCATTCATTTTTTATGAATATCTAAATTTTATATTTTGGGAAATATTTATTTGTGAATTTACTAATCAGAATTTTTACCGGAAAATTAGTATACTTACATTAGAAAATACGTACAATCTAATGGTCATATTTTACCTCTTTAAAAAATGATGATACGGCGCTGACGATTACACCATTCGATTCTATGCAAAAAAATATATACATACATAAATTTTCAATTTTTTTGAACTATTAATTCAATATTTGTAAATTAATATTTCAAATTTGAATTCCAAATTTTCTATGTTAGGAAATATTTATTGGCATAAATACTAGTCAATTTTTTTCCTGAAAATTGGAGACTTATATAAGAAAATATGGCGAATCCAATGGTAATATTTTTAGTGCCATATCTCGAACTCATATTTGAGTATAAATTTTTATATCTTTAAATAATGAAGGTACGAGCCTGGCGATTTTTTTATTCGATTCTACATAAATAACTACATATATACACAAATTTTCTTAATTTTTTATTTATTAATATTAGTTTTACAAAAATATATATATATAAAAATACACATATTTCATTGTGTTGCAACATAATATTGATAAATAATTAATATAAAATTTATCCATCAAACTATTTTAATAAAAATTGGTATATGTATATAAAAAGATCTTGCGAATCGAATGGTGAAGATTTTAGGGCCGTATCTCACACTCATTTTAAGGTATGAAACCTCAAACATTTTTTAAATACTTTGATAAATAAAAAAATTTAAATTTTGAAATTAATTATTAAAAAATCCTTCAGAACTAAAATTAGTGTTTAGTAATAAATTGAAATATGAAGATTTCAAATTTTCAGACCATATATGAATCTCTTTTTTGTTTCCGAGATATTTGGAATTAAACCTTTAAGGGTTTGGGTGTACAGTAATATTTTAATTTTTATATAAATACGTTTCCATAATTATAATTTTATTTGTTTATTTATTCTTCCACATTACATACGCTTCCATATTGTCCAGATTCGGCTTTAGCTTTCCAGCTTCCAGATGGACTTTTTCTCCATTTCATTATATATACGTCTGTGCTTATATTAGTTTAGGTACATTTGCTTTAGCAGTCAAGCGTTCCGCTTATTGAATTCCGGATATAGCGTAAATTAGTTAATAAATTGAAAGTTTTGACGTAATTATTAACAAGCAAAAGGGTTGATTTAGGAAGGGCACAATTGACAAAATAATCTTATAAATATATTGTGCAATATAATAATTCCCAACAACAAATCCCATGATTTTTTTCCCTTCTTTCCAGTTTCTCCATTAATTCGAATTCGAAACCAGATGGTAGGTGTTTCCAATGGATCCACAGCTGTCCTGGAATGCGAAGTGGAGGCCTTTCCAGAAGACGGGCGTTATTGGGAGGGATCAGATGTTTACAAATCTGTGATGTAACTGAAAATTATTAATATAAGTACTATGGATTTTACTAGGTATTACTGCATAGCAAAGAATGAATATGGTATTACCAGAGGTGAATTCACAGTATATGGTGAGAAGAAAATATTATTTTATCCATAGCATTGTAAATAATAAAGATAGATCCTTATTTGTTTCATATTTAGATTCAGCATGCTCTTTTCTGTATGTACACATTTTTTCAGAAAATTTTCAGGGCCATAGTTTTCAAAATTCATAAACTTTATTGAAAATTGTAATTTTTTACTTTTCATTTTTCAATTTAAAGCCTCGTAACTCGAATACCAATAGAGAAACGGAAGTGTACGAAGCAACATTCAAATCTACGAACGTTTTTACATAAGTATATTAATTTTCAAATTTTTCGTACGTTTGATACAATAGTTACAAATAAAAATTAAAATGGAGAACAGAATAAAATTTCTTAAAATGGTTTAAAATTTGACTACTTCATTTTTTGGAAAAACATATCGTATCCCCCTAATATGAATGCGTAGATTACAGGGAAAATAGTATAAAATTTTTCGGGGGCTTTAGTATTTGAGATATGATTTTTTAATTTTTTTTTGAAAGATAGTAGATAGGGACAACGTCTACAATTGGGTCAAAATTTAAACCCCTTTATTTTTGTACAAAATGTATAATAACCCCCTAATTTGGACCTGTGCATTACGGGAAAAATAGTGAAAAATTTCTTGGATCCTTAGTTTTTTAGAAATACACATACCCATTTTTTTGAAAATTTCGTGTTTTGCATATAGGATATAAAAACATAACTTGGTAGCTAGGTGAGATAGCGATCTGAATATTTCAAATTTGAACAGAGCAGGTCATTTTAAATATGTACTCAAATTTTCAGCAAATTTCAATAGCTGAAAAATTATATATATAGATGTACAATCATATTCTAAATGGCAATTGCAAATTTCAATTGTATCAGTTAACGGTTAATATCTCTGAAACTAAAAAAGATAGCAACGTGTACGTTACAAAATTGAATTGAGCATAGTTTTTTCTATAAGTACCCATAATTTCACTAATTTTGAATTCCTGAAACAATTTCCACAAATGCTTTTATTTCACAGTTTCAGTATAAATTTTGGTTATTTCGTTTCTACATTTGAGCCACGGATTTTACAGAAAACATTGTTTCATAAAATTAATAATTCAATAGTATATTATATAAACAAATTCCATTTTTTTACAAGTGTGTTACATCATATTTTGCTTTAATTATCGCTCACAACTCTTGATAATTTTTTTCGAAACTGGTACAGCATTAACCTTTACAATATCTTATTCCTAATTCATGTCAATCGCATTCGATCACCCAATAACCCGCACTGGTTTTTACGGGCCTCAGGTTCGCTTGAAACGCTGATAATATATTACTTTCAGCCCCTGTCTGTATTAATTTTGTGTGGGATGTTATTTCATCTCTGTGGGGTCGCTTGGGGCAGTACCACTTGTCACTGTGGGGTTTCAGGTTCGCCTGTCTCGCATCCTAGGCCCAGCCTAGAGAGTCTTTGTCTGCGTGACTTGTGTGTCTCAGGTCCTGCTTTGATGGCTCACTAAACTCATTTTCCTTTGCATCTCAATCGCATTCGATCACCCAATAACCCGCACTGGTTTTTGTAGGCCTCAAGTTCGCTTGAAACGCTGATAAAATATTACTTTCAGCCCCTGTCTGCATTAATTTTGAGTGGGATGTTATTTCATCACTGTGGGGTATCTTGGGGCAGTACCACTTGTCACTGTGGGGTTTCAGGTTCGCCTGTCTCGCATCCTAGGCCCAGCCTAGAGAGTCTTTGTCTGCGTGACTTGTGTGTCTCAGGTCCTGCTTTGATGGCTCACTAAACTCATTTTCCTTTGCATCTCAATCGCATTCGATCACCCAATAACCCGCACTGGTTTTTACGGGCCTCAAGTTCGCTTGAAACGCTGATAAAATATTACTTTCAGCCCTTGTCTGTATTAATTTTGTGTGGGATGTTATTTCATCACTGTGGGGTTGCTTGGGGTAGTACCACTTGTCACTGTGGGGTTTCAGGTTCGCCTGTCTCGCATCCTAGGCCCAGCCTAGAGAGTCTTTGCCTGCGTGACTTGTGTGTCTCAAGTCCTGCTTTGATGGCTCACTAAACTCATTTTCCTTTACCTTAATTTGGCTGTAACAGTTTTAGTTTGTTAAAATTTTCTTGCACACTTTAAAAATAAATTTATTGACATTTTATTAAGTATTTCTTGTCTTGTTTGTAACTTTAAAACGTCTTGTCAACTAAGAGATCTCTGTGTGACTGTGGCATCTTATGTAGAGTAATTTATTACACTTGGTTGTTCAATTCTTGCCTAGTTTCGCCAAAAGACTTTGGACCCCGAATAGCTAATGATATGTGTTTGATAAATTGAAATTCTAACACATTGATTTTGAAATAGAAATAAAAATTATTTTTTTCCATATTGCTGTCGCGTTGAGGATTGTAGAATTTAGTGTACAAAAACATTTCAGTCAATAATTACACAATTGACTTTATCAACAATTAATATCTTAATATCTCGAAAACTAATAAAGATAGCAACTTATATGATTCAAACTTAGTTTTAGCACATCTTTTTCTATATGTCCACCAATATCCCACCGCTGAAATCTATTCTTGAAATATTTTTAATTAACTCAAAATGCAGTCTCTATCTTTTCACCTAAAAAGAGGGTGCGTATCTTTCAAGTTATTTACGCTTTGTGTGCGAAGAAAGGAGAAAATTAATATAAAATGTAAAAAAACGACGATAGTTCAAGTCCAATCTATCACTACTTGTCATGGCTGTCGCGATTTTGATCTGCCTGAAATTTTTCTATACACAGAGCTTTTTTGCTGACCGGTAAAGTTGACATGTCGACAAGAGCTTTCATCCTAGCTAGAGGTGCTTTGTTGTTTGTTATTGAACGACGATTGATACAACCAAAATTTACTTGTAGATTTAGGCAAAAATTGTTAAATTTTAACTTACATTCTAGCTGAAGATAGAAGCAAACAATATTTTTTATACAATATACAAACTGGTTTATCGGTCCACAACCATAATTTTTGTTATGTTGTTATGTTTTAATTTTTCAGAGGTAGACTCTCGTTTGGTAACACCGCCCCCCCTTAATAGAAGGGTCAGGGGTTGCTGTATATGGGGTTCAACCCCCAGACCACAAATGTTTAATTGGCCTTTATTCTCCTGTAACCACGTTACCACGTGTCCTGATGGTCCTGATTTAAAAGAACTAAAATGTCCAAATCCTGGTGTGTCCTATTACGAGCTTATAGGGAAACTTGTCGATAGGCCCTTTGGAAGAACCTGGATTGCCCAACAGAGATACAGGTAAGAAACTATCCACTCCATCTTTAATTTCTATAGAAAAGGAATTGTTAGACTTATCAAAAAAAAGATCAATTTTACGCCGGATTGATGTAATATACAAATGAATACCATATTTATTTATTTTTATCTTTCTGTTTATTTACAATAGGTATAATATGTAATTGTGTGTTGATTATTTATGCAGCGTTCAAAAATGTTTTATCTTAAACCAAAAAAAAAAAAACATGTTTTCAATATTTGGGCACAACTCACGCACAGCCATTGGCGATAATATCTCTGAAACTAAAAAAAAATAGAGCCTTGAACTGTCCAAATTTGGGTTCAGCATGTCTTATTTTATATATTCACAAATTTTCAGTAATTTTGAATCGCTGAAAAAATATTCAGAAAAGTTTGTTTTAATACAAATATTTATATGCTCATAACTCAAAATCTAAAAGAGATATCGACTTGTACATATCAAATTTAGATTCAGCATGCCCATTTCTATAAATATACTCATTTTCAAAAAGTTCCAGCTGCTAAAAAAAATTTCAGACAAGCTTATTTGAACGTACTGCATAAACTATTTATGTTTTCTATTAAATTTATTTGGTTTTTTGTTTATTCTGTTCACAGATTGCGTTCTGTATGCTGTTGGTAAATCTGTCGTCCACCATCGTTTCACAGACCAAAAATATGGTTGCTGGATGAGAAACCCTTTACTACGTCCAAACTCGGCTTCAGAGAAAATTTGGGGAATGCGAGAAAGCAGCACACATTCTCTACGTGTTGGCCACAGCAAAACACTATTGTATGTTTATATGTTATATGTTAATAATGTTTAATATAACAATGTTCCTGTCCTTAAAAAAATGAGATATTTCGAAAATTGTTAATTTGTGATTTATTTGTGCACTACACATACACAGTTAATAAGAAGGCTATAAGAGCCGAATATATTGTCTATCAAAGAATATTATAAGAATATTGCTGTCCTTGACAAAACATTTAAATTTATCATTTTTATTTTGAAATTTACTTGTGCACCACACATACACAGTTAATAATAAGGCTATAAGAGCCTAAAAGATAAATTCCTCATACAATTTTCTATCAAAACTGTTTTGTAAGAATTTATCAAATGAGTATTATGAGTTACACGCAAGAACTAAACGTAATCAGGGTCATATTTTATTTTTTATTCTACCACTCTAACATGGTTGAGTAACGGGCAAATTTGTATTCAGCATGAAATTCTCTTTCATTTATTGTCACGCACGATTTTTTTACATCATCGGATCTCGAGTTACAGACGTTTAAAATTACATGATTTTTCATCGGAATTTTGGAAATTTTTGAATTGGTTCATATTTTATATTTTCTTGTACCACTCCTACACGGTTAAAGATAGAATAACGGCCATTGAAAATTTGAATATAGCATGACATTGTCTTTCCTTTACTTTAATGCACGATTTTCTTACATGATCGGATTTCGAGTTACAGACGTTTAAAATTACATGATTTTTCATCGGAATTTTGGAAATTTTTGAATTGGTTCATATTCTATATTTTCTTGTACCACTCCTACACGGTTAAAGATAGAATAACGGCCATTGAAAATTTGAATTAAGCATGACATTGTCTTTCTTCTACTTTAATGCACGATTTTTTTACATGATCGGATCTCGAGTTAGAGACGTTTAAAATTACATGATTTTTCATCGGAATTTTGTAAATTTTTGAATTGGTTCATATTTTATATTTTCTTGTACCACTCCTACACGGTTAAAGATAGAATAACGGCCATTGAAAATTTGAATATAGCATGACATTGTCTTTCCTTTACTTTAATGCATGATTTTTTTACATGATCGGATCTCGAGTTAGAGACGTTTAAAATTACATGATTTTTCATCGGAATTTTGTAAATTTTTGAATTGGTTCATATTTTATATTTTCTTGTACCACTCCTACACGGTTAAAGATAGAATAACGGCCATTGAAAATTTTAATTTAACATGACATTGTCTTTCCTTTACTTTAATGCACGATTTTCTTACATGATCGGATTTCGAGTTACAGACGTTTAAAATTACATGATTTTTCATCGGAATTTTGGAAATTTTTGAATTGGTTCATATTTTATATTTTCTTGTACCACTCCTACACGGTTAAAGATAGAATAACGGCCATTGAAAATTTGAATATAGCATGACATTGTCTTTCCTTTACTTTAATGCACGATTTTCTTACATGATCGGATTTCGAGTTACAGACGTTTAAAATTATATGATTTTTCATCGGAATTTTGGAAATTTTTGAATTGGTTCATATTCTATATTTTCTTGTACCACTCCTACACGGTTAAAGATAGAATAACGGCCATTGAAAATTTGAATTAAGCATGACATTGTCTTTCCTTTACTTTAATGCACGATTTTTTTACATGATCGGATCTCGAGTTAAAGACGTTTAAAATTACATGATTTTTCATCGGAATTTTGTAAATTTTTGAATTGGTTCATATTTTATATATTCTTGTACCACTCCTACACGGTTAAAGATAGAATAACGGCCATTGAAAATTTGAATTTAGCATGACATTGTCTTTCCTTTACTTTAATGCACGATTTTTATACATGATCGGATCTCGAGTTACAGACGTTTAAAATTACATGATTTTTCATCGGAACTTTGTAAATTTTTGAATTGGTTCATATTTTATATTTTCTTGTACCTCTCCTACACGGTTAAAGATAGAATAACGGCCATTGAAAATTTGAATATAGCATGACATTGTCTTTCCTTTACTTTAATGCATGATTTTTTTACATGATCGGATCTCGAGTTAGAGACGTTTAAAATTACATGATTTTTCATCGGAATTTTGTAAATTTTTGAATTGGTTCATATTTTATATTTTCTTGTACCACTCCTACACGGTTAAAGATAGAATAACGGCCATTGAAAATTTTAATTTAACATGACATTGTCTTTCCTTTACTTTAATGCACGATTTTCTTACATGATCGGATTTCGAGTTACAGACGTTTAAAATTACATGATTTTTCATCGGAATTTTGGAAATTTTTGAATTGGTTCATATTTTATATTTTCTTGTACCACTCCTACACGGTTAAAGATAGAATAACGGCCATTGAAAATTTGAATTTAACATGACATTGTCTTTCCTTTACTTTAATGCACGATTTTTATACATGATCGGATCTCGAGTTACAGACGTTTAAAATTACATGATTTTTCATCGGAATTTTGTAAATTTTTGAATTGGTTCATATTTTATATTTTCTTGTACCACTCCTACACGGTTAGAGATAGAATAACGGCCATTGAAAATTTGAATATAGCATGACATTGTCTTTCTTCTACTTTAATGCACGATTTTTTTACATGATCGGATCTCGAGTTAGAGACGTTTAAAATTACATGATTTTTCATCGGAATTTTGTAAATTTTTGAATTGGTTCATATTTTATATTTTCTTGTACCACTCCTACACGGTTAAAGATAGAATAACGGCCATTGAAAATTTGAATATAGCATGACATTGTCTTTCCTTTACTTTAATGCACGATTTTCTTACATGATCGGATTTCGAGTTACAGACGTTTAAAATTATATGATTTTTCATCGGAATTTTGGAAATTTTTGAATTGGTTCATATTCTATATTTTCTTGTACCACTCCTACACGGTTAAAGATAGAATAACGGCCATTGAAAATTTGAATTAAGCATGACATTGTCTTTCCTTTACTTTAATGCACGATTTTTTTACATGATCGGATCTCGAGTTAAAGACGTTTAAAATTACATGATTTTTCATCGGAATTTTGTAAATTTTTGAATTGGTTCATATTTTATATATTCTTGTACCACTCCTACACGGTTAAAGATAGAATAACGGCCATTGAAAATTTGAATTTAGCATGACATTGTCTTTCCTTTACTTTAATGCACGATTTTTATACATGATCGGATCTCGAGTTACAGACGTTTAAAATTACATGATTTTTCATCGGAACTTTGTAAATTTTTGAATTGGTTCATATTTTATATTTTCTTGTACCTCTCCTACACGGTTAAAGATAGAATAACGGCCATTGAAAATTTGAATATAGCATGACATTGTCTTTCCTTTACTCTAATGCACGATTTTTTTTACATGATCGGATCTCGAGTTAGAGACGTTTAAAATTACATGATTTTTCATCGGAATTTTGTAAATTTTTGAATTGGTTCATATTTTATATTTTTTTGTACCACTCCTACACGGTTAAAGATAGAATAACGGCCATTGAAAATTTGAATTTAGCATGACATTGTCTTTGCTTTGCTTTAATGCACGATTTTCTTACATGATCGGATTTCGAGTTACAGACGTTTAAAATTACATGATTTTTCATCGGAATTTTGGAAATTTTTGAATTGGTTCATATTTTATATTTTCTTGTACCACTCCTACACGGTTAAAGATAGAATAACGGCCATTGAAAATTTGAATTTAACATGACATTGTCTTTCCTTTACTTTAATGCACGATTTTTATACATGATCGGATCTCGAGTTACAGACGTTTAAAATTACATGATTTTTCATCGGAATTTTGTAAATTTTTGAATTGGTTCATATTTTATATTTTCTTGTACCACTCCTACACGGTTAGAGATAGAATAACGGCCATTGAAAATTTGAATATAGCATGACATTGTCTTTCTTCTACTTTAATGCACGATTTTTTTACATGATCGGATCTCGAGTTAGAGACGTTTAAAATTACATGATTTTTCATCGGAATTTTGTAAATTTTTGAATTGGTTCATATTTTATATTTTCTTGTACCACTCCTACACGGTTAAAGATAGAATAACGGCCATTGAAAATTTGAATATAGCATGACATTGTCTTTCCTTTACTTTAATGCATGATTTTTTTACATGATCGGATCTCGAGTTAGAGACGTTTAAAATTACATGATTTTTCATCGGAATTTTGTAAATTTTTGAATTGGTTCATATTTTATATTTTCTTGTACCACTCCTACACGGTTAAAGATAGAATAACGGCCATTGAAAATTTTAATTTAACATGACATTGTCTTTCCTTTACTTTAATGCACGATTTTCTTACATGATCGGATTTCGAGTTACAGACGTTTAAAATTACATGATTTTTCATCGGAATTTTGGAAATTTTTGAATTGGTTCATATTTTATATTTTCTTGTACCACTCCTACACGGTTAAAGATAGAATAACGGCCATTGAAAATTTGAATTTAACATGACATTGTCTTTCCTTTACTTTAATGCACGATTTTTATACATGATCGGATCTCGAGTTACAGACGTTTAAAATTACATGATTTTTCATCGGAATTTTGTAAATTTTTGAATTGGTTCATATTTTATATTTTCTTGTACCACTCCTACACGGTTAGAGATAGAATAACGGCCATTGAAAATTTGAATATAGCATGACATTGTCTTTCTTCTACTTTAATGCACGATTTTTTTACATGATCGGATCTCGAGTTAGAGACGTTTAAAATTACATGATTTTTCATCGGAATTTTGTAAATTTTTGAATTGGTTCATATTTTATATTTTCTTGTACCACTCCTACACGGTTAAAGATAGAATAACGGCCATTGAAAATTTGAATATAGCATGACATTGTCTTTCCTTTACTTTAATGCACGATTTTCTTACATGATCGGATTTCGAGTTACAGACGTTTAAAATTATATGATTTTTCATCGGAATTTTGGAAATTTTTGAATTGGTTCATATTCTATATTTTCTTGTACCACTCCTACACGGTTAAAGATAGAATAACGGCCATTGAAAATTTGAATTAAGCATGACATTGTCTTTCCTTTACTTTAATGCACGATTTTTTTACATGATCGGATCTCGAGTTAAAGACGTTTAAAATTACATGATTTTTCATCGGAATTTTGTAAATTTTTGAATTGGTTCATATTTTATATATTCTTGTACCACTCCTACACGGTTAAAGATAGAATAACGGCCATTGAAAATTTGAATTTAGCATGACATTGTCTTTCCTTTACTTTAATGCACGATTTTTATACATGATCGGATCTCGAGTTACAGACGTTTAAAATTACATGATTTTTCATCGGAACTTTGTAAATTTTTGAATTGGTTCATATTTTATATTTTCTTGTACCTCTCCTACACGGTTAAAGATAGAATAACGGCCATTGAAAATTTGAATATAGCATGACATTGTCTTTCCTTTACTCTAATGCACGATTTTTTTTACATGATCGGATCTCGAGTTAGAGACGTTTAAAATTACATGATTTTTCATCGGAATTTTGTAAATTTTTGAATTGGTTCATATTTTATATTTTTTTGTACCACTCCTACACGGTTAAAGATAGAATAACGGCCATTGAAAATTTGAATTTAGCATGACATTGTCTTTGCTTTGCTTTAATGCACGATTTTCTTACATGATCGGATTTCGAGTTACAGACGTTTAAAATTACATGATTTTTCATCGGAATTTTGGAAATTTTTGAATTGGTTCATATTTTATATTTTCTTGTACCACTCCTACACGGTTAAAGATAGAATAACGGCCATTGAAAATTTTAATTTAACATGACATTGTCTTTCTTTTACTTTAATGCACGATTTTCTCACATGATCGGATCCCGAGTTGCAGACGTTTAAAATTACATAATTTTTCATCGGAATTTTGGAAATTTTTGAATTGGTTCATATTTTATATTTTCTTGTACCACTCCTACACGGTTAAAGATAGAATAACGGCCATTGTAAATTTGAATTTAGCATGACATTGTCTTTCTTTTACTTTAATGCACGATTTTTTTACATGACCGGATCTCGAGTTACAGACGTTTAAAATTACATGATTTTTCATCGGAATTTTGGAAATTTTTGAATTGGTTCATATTTTATATTTTCTTGTACCACTCCTACACGGTTAAAGATAGAATAACGGCCATTGAAAATTTGAATTTAGCATGACATTGTCTTTCCTTTACTTTAATGCACGATTTTTATACATGATCGGATCTCGAGTTACAGACGTTTAAAATTACATGATTTTTCATCGGAGTTTGGAAATTTTTGAATTGGTTCATATTCTATATTTTCTTGTACCAGTCCTACACGGTTAAAGATAGAATAACGGCCATTGAAAATTTGAATTTAACATGACATTGTCTTTCTTTTACTTTAATGCACGATTTTTATACATGATCGGATCTCGAGTTACAGACGTTTAAAATTACATGATTTTTCATCGGAACATTGTAAATTTTTGAATTGGTTCATATTTTATATATTCTTGTACCACTCCTACACGGTTAAAGATAGAATAACGGCCATTGAAAATTTGAATTTAGCATGACATTGTCTTTCTTTTACTTTAATGCACGATTTTTTTACATGACCGGATCTCGAGTTACAGACGTTTAAAATTACATGATTTTTCATCGGAATTTTGTAAATTTTTGAATTGGTTCATATTTTATATTTTCTTGTACCACTCCTGCACGGTTAAAGATAGAATAACGGCCATTGAAAATTTGAATTTAGCATGACATTGTCTTTCTTCTACTTTAATGCACGATTTTTTTACATGATCGGATCTCGAGTTAGAGACGTTTAAAATTACATGATTTTTCATCGGAATTTTGTAAATTTTTGAATTGGTTCATATTTTATATTTTCTTGTACCACTCCTACACGGTTAAAGATAGAATAACGGCCATTGAAAATTTGAATATAGCATGACATTGTCTTTCCTTTACTTTAATGCACGATTTTCTTACATGATCGGATTTCGAGTTACAGACGTTTAAAATTATATGATTTTTCATCGGAATTTTGGAAATTTTTGAATTGGTTCATATTCTATATTTTCTTGTACCACTCCTACACGGTTAAAGATAGAATAACGGCCATTGAAAATTTGAATATAGCATGACATTGTCTTTCCTTTACTCTAATGCACGATTTTTTTTACATGATCGGATCTCGAGTTAGAGACGTTTAAAATTACATGATTTTTCATCGGAATTTTGTAAATTTTTGAATTGGTTCATATTTTATATTTTTTTGTACCACTCCTACACGGTTAAAGATAGAATAACGGCCATTGAAAATTTGAATTTAGCATGACATTGTCTTTGCTTTGCTTTAATGCACGATTTTCTTACATGATCGGATTTCGAGTTACAGACGTTTAAAATTACATGATTTTTCATCGGAATTTTGGAAATTTTTGAATTGGTTCATATTTTATATTTTCTTGTACCACTCCTACACGGTTAAAGATAGAATAACGGCCATTGAAAATTTTAATTTAACATGACATTGTCTTTCTTTTACTTTAATGCACGATTTTCTCACATGATCGGATCCCGAGTTGCAGACGTTTAAAATTACATAATTTTTCATCGGAATTTTGGAAATTTTTGAATTGGTTCATATTTTATATTTTCTTGTACCACTCCTACACGGTTAAAGATAGAATAACGGCCATTGTAAATTTGAATTTAGCATGACATTGTCTTTCTTTTACTTTAATGCACGATTTTTTTACATGACCGGATCTCGAGTTACAGACGTTTAAAATTACATGATTTTTCATCGGAATTTTGGAAATTTTTGAATTGGTTCATATTTTATATTTTCTTGTACCACTCCTACACGGTTAAAGATAGAATAACGGCCATTGAAAATTTGAATTTAGCATGACATTGTCTTTCCTTTACTTTAATGCACGATTTTTATACATGATCGGATCTCGAGTTACAGACGTTTAAAATTACATGATTTTTCATCGGAGTTTGGAAATTTTTGAATTGGTTCATATTCTATATTTTCTTGTACCAGTCCTACACGGTTAAAGATAGAATAACGGCCATTGAAAATTTGAATTTAACATGACATTGTCTTTCTTTTACTTTAATGCACGATTTTTTTACATGAGCGGATCTCGAGTTACAGACGTTTTAAATTACATGATTTTTCATCGGAATTTTGGAAATTTTTGAATTGGTTCATATTTTATATTTTCTTGTACCACTCATACACGGTTAAAGATAGAGTAACGGCCATTGAAAATTTGAATATAGCATGACATTGTCTTTCTTTTACTTTAATGCACGATTTTCTTACATGATCGGATTTCGAGTTACAGACGTTTAAAATTACATGATTTTTCATCGGAATTTTGTAAATTTTTGAATTGGTTCATATTTTATATTTTCTTGTACCACTCCTACACGGTTAAAGATAGAATAACGGCCATTGAAAATTTGAATTTAGCATGACATTGTCTTTCCTTTACTTTAATGCACGATTTTTATACATGATCGGATCTCGAGTTACAGACGTTTAAAATTACATGATTTTTCATCGGAATTTTGTAAATTTTTGAATTGGTTCATATTTTATATTTTCTTGTACCACTCCTACACGGTTAAAGATAGAATAACGGCCATTGAAAATTTGAATTTAGCATGACATTGTCTTTCCTTTACTTTAATGCACGATTTTTATACATGATCGGATCTCGAGTTACAGACGTTTAAAATTACATGATTTTTCATCGGAACTTTGTAAATTTTTGAATTGGTTCATATTTTATATATTCTTGTACCACTCCTACACGGTTAAAGATAGAATAACGGCCATTGAAAATTTGAATTTAGCATGACATTGTCTTTCTTTTACTTTAATGCACGATTTTTTTACATGACCGGATCTCGAGTTACAGACGTTTAAAATTACATGATTTTTCATCGGAATTTTGTAAATTTTTGAATTGGTTCATATTTTATATTTTCTTGTACCACTCCTGCACGGTTAAAGATAGAATAACGGCCATTGAAAATTTGAATTTAGCATGACATTGTCTTTCGTTTGCTTTAATGCACGATTTTCTTACATGATCGGATCCCGAGTTACAGACGTTTAAAATTACATGATTTTTCATCGGAATTTTGGAAATTTTTGAATTGGTTCATATTTTATATTTTCTTGTACCACTCCTACACGGTTAAAGATAGAATAACGGCCATTGAAAATTTGAATTTAACATGACATTGTGTTTCCTTTACTTTAATGCACGATTTTCTTACATGATCGGATCCCGAGTTACAGACATTTAAAATTACATGATTTTTCATCGGAATTTTGGAAATTTTTGAATTGGTTCATATTTTATATTTTCTTGTACCACTCCTACACGGTTAAAGATAGAATAACGGCCATTGAAAATTTGAATTTAACTTGACATTGTCTTTCCTTTCCTTTAATGCACGATTTTCTTACATGATCGGATCTCGAGTTACAGACGTTTAAAATTACATGATTTTTCATCGGAGTTTTGGAAATTTTTGAATTGGTTCATATTTTATATTTTCTTGTACCACTCCTACACGGTTAAAGATAGAATAACGGCCATTGAAAATTTGAATTAAACATGACATTGTCTTTCTTTTACTTTAATGCAAGATTTTTTTACATGACCGGATTTTCAGTTACAGACGTTTAAAATTACATGATTTTTCATCGGAATTTTGGAAGTTTTTGAATTGGTTCATATTTTATATTTTCTTGTACCACTCTTACACGGTTAAAGATAGAATAACGGCCTATAAAAATTTGAATTAAACATGACATTGTCTTTCCTTTACTTTAATGCACGATTTTCTCACATGATCGGATCCCGAGTTACAGACGTTTAAAATTACATAATTTTTCATCGGAATTTTGGAAATTTTTGAATTGGTTCATATTTTATATTTTCTTGTACCACTCCTACACGGTTAAAGATAGAATAACGGCCATTGAAAATTTGAATTTAGCATGACATTGTCTTTCTTTTACTTTAATGCACGATTTTTTTACATGACCGGATTTTGAGTTACAGACGTTTAAAATTACATCATTTTTCATCGGAATTTTGGAAATTTTTGAATTGGTTTATATTTTATATTTTCTTGTACCACTCCTACACGGTGAAAGATAGAATAACGGCCATTGAAAATTTGAATTTAGCATGACATTGTCTTTCTTTTACTTTAATGCACGATTTTTTTACATGACCGGATCTCGAGTTACAGACGTTTAAAATTACATGATTTTTCATCGGAATTTTGGAAATTTTTGAATTGGTTCATATTTTATATTTTCTTGTACCACTCCTACACGGTTAAAGATAGAATAACGGCCATTGAAAATTTGAATTTAGCATGACATTGTCTTTCTTTTACTTTAATGCACGATTTTTTTACATGACCGGATTTCGAGTTACAGACGTTTAAAATTACATAATTTTTCATCGGAATTTTGGAAATTTTTGAATTGGTTCATATTTTATATTTTCTTGTACCACTCCTACACGGTTAAAGATAGAATAACGGCCATTGAAAATTTGAATTTAGCATGACATTGTCTTTCTTTTACTTTAATGCACGATTTTTTTACATGACCGGATCTCGAGTTACAGACGTTTAAAATTACATGATTTTTCATCGGAATTTTGGAAATTTTTGAATTGGTTCATATTTTATATTTTCTTGTACCACTCCTACACGGTTAAAGATAGAATAACGGCCATTGAAAATTTGAATTTAGCATGACATTGTCTTTCTTTTACTTTAATGCACGATTTTCTCACATGATCGGATCCCGAGTTACAGACGTTTAAAATTACATAATTTTTCATCGGAATTTTGGAAATTTTTGAATTGGTTCATATTTTATATTTTCTTGTACCACTCCTACACGGTTAAAGATAGAATAACGGCCATTGAAAATTTGAATTTAGCATGACATTGTCTTTCTTTTACTTTAATGCACGATTTTCTCACATGATCGGATCCCGAGTTGCAGACGTTTAAAATTACATAATTTTTCATCGGAATTTTGGAAATTTTTGAATTGGTTCATATTTTATATTTTCTTGTACCACTCCTACACGGTTAAAGGTAGAATAACGGCCATTGAAAATTTGTATTTAACATGACATTGTCTTTCCTTTACTTTAATGCACGATTTTTTTACATGATCGGATCTCGAGTTACAGACGTTTAAAATTACATGATTTTTCATCGGAATTTTGGAAATTTTTGAATTGGTTCATATTTTATATTTTCTTGTACCACTCTTACACGGTTAAAGATAGAATAACGGCCATTGAAAATTTGAATTTAACATGACATTGTCTTTCCTATACTCTAATGCACGATTTTTTTACATGATCGGATCTCGAGTTACAGACGTTTAAAATTACATGATTTTTCATCGGAATTTTGGAAATTTTTGAATTGGTTCATATTTTATATTTTCTTGTACCACTCCTACACGGTTAAAGATAGAATAACGGCCATTGAAAAGTTGAATTTAGCATGACATTGTCTTTCTTTTACTTTAATGCACGATTTTTTTACATGACCGGATCTCGAGTTACAGACGTTTAAAATTACATGATTTTTCATCGGAATTTTGTAAATTTTTGAATTGGTTCATATTTTATATTTTTTTGTACCACTCCAACACGGTTAAAGATAGAATAACGGCCATTGAAAATTTGAATTTAACATGACATTGTCTTTCGTTTGCTTTAATGCACGATTTTCTTACATGATCGGATCCCGAGTTACAGACGTTTAAAATTACATGATTTTTCATCGGAATTTTGGAAATTTTTGAATTGGTTCATATTTTATATTTTTTTGTACCACTCCAACACGGTTAAAGATAGAATAACGGCCATTGAAAATTTGAATTTAACATGACATTGTCTTTCGTTTGCTTTAATGCACGATTTTTTTACATGACCGGATTTCGAGTTACAGACGTTTAAAATTACATAATTTTTCATCGGAATTTTGGAAATTTTTGAATTGGTTCATATTTTATATTTTCTTGTACCACTCCTACACGGTTAAAGATAGAATAACGGCCATTGAAAATTTGAATTTAGCATGACATTGTCTTTCTTTTACTTTAATGCACGATTTTTTTACATGACCGGATCTCGAGTTACAGACGTTTAAAATTACATGATTTTTCATCGGAATTTTGGAAATTTTTGAATTGGTTCATATTTTATATTTTCTTGTACCACTCCTACACGGTTAAAGATAGAATAACGGCCATTGAAAATTTGAATTTAGCATGACATTGTCTTTCTTTTACTTTAATGCACGATTTTCTCACATGATCGGATCCCGAGTTACAGACGTTTAAAATTACATAATTTTTCATCGGAATTTTGGAAATTTTTGAATTGGTTCATATTTTATATTTTCTTGTACCACTCCTACACGGTTAAAGATAGAATAACGGCCATTGAAAATTTGAATTTAGCATGACATTGTCTTTCTTTTACTTTAATGCACGATTTTCTCACATGATCGGATCCCGAGTTGCAGACGTTTAAAATTACATAATTTTTCATCGGAATTTTGGAAATTTTTGAATTGGTTCATATTTTATATTTTCTTGTACCACTCCTACACGGTTAAAGGTAGAATAACGGCCATTGAAAATTTGTATTTAACATGACATTGTCTTTCCTTTACTTTAATGCACGATTTTTTTACATGATCGGATCTCGAGTTACAGACGTTTAAAATTACATGATTTTTCATCGGAATTTTGGAAATTTTTGAATTGGTTCATATTTTATATTTTCTTGTACCACTCTTACACGGTTAAAGATAGAATAACGGCCATTGAAAATTTGAATTTAACATGACATTGTCTTTCCTATACTCTAATGCACGATTTTTTTACATGATCGGATCTCGAGTTACAGACGTTTAAAATTACATGATTTTTCATCGGAATTTTGGAAATTTTTGAATTGGTTCATATTTTATATTTTCTTGTACCACTCCTACACGGTTAAAGATAGAATAACGGCCATTGAAAAGTTGAATTTAGCATGACATTGTCTTTCTTTTACTTTAATGCACGATTTTTTTACATGACCGGATCTCGAGTTACAGACGTTTAAAATTACATGATTTTTCATCGGAATTTTGTAAATTTTTGAATTGGTTCATATTTTATATTTTTTTGTACCACTCCAACACGGTTAAAGATAGAATAACGGCCATTGAAAATTTGAATTTAACATGACATTGTCTTTCGTTTGCTTTAATGCACGATTTTCTTACATGATCGGATCCCGAGTTACAGACGTTTAAAATTACATGATTTTTCATCGGAATTTTGGAAATTTTTGAATTGGTTCATATTTTATATTTTTTTGTACCACTCCAACACGGTTAAAGATAGAATAACGGCCATTGAAAATTTGAATTTAACATGACATTGTCTTTCGTTTGCTTTAATGCACGATTTTCTTACATGATCGGATCCCGAGTTAGAGACGTTTAAAATTACATGATTTTTCATCGGAATTTTGGAAATTTTTGAATTGGTTCATATTTTATATTTTCTTGTACCACTCCAACACGGTTAAAGATAGAATAACGGCCATTAAAAATTTGAATTTAACATGACATTGTCTTTCCTTTACTTTAATGCATGATTTTCTTACATGATCGGATTTCGAGTTACAGACGTTTAAAATTACATGATTTTTCATCGGAATTTTGGAAATTTTTGAATTGGTTCATATTTTATATTTTCTCGTACCACTCCAACACGGTTAAAGATAGAATAACGGCCATTGAAAATTTGAATTAAACATGACATTGTCTTTCCTTTACTTTAATGCACGATTTTTTTACATGATCGGATCTCGAGTTACAGACGTTTAAAATTACATGATTTTTCATCGGAATTTTGGAAATTTTTGAATTGGTTCATATTTTATATTTTCTTGTACCACTCCAACACGGTTAAAGATAGAATAACGGCCATTAAAAATTTGAATTTAACATGACATTGTCTTTCCTTTACTTTAATGCACGATTTTCTTACATGATCGGATCCCGAGTTACAGACGTTTAAAATTACATGATTTTTCATCGGAATTTTGGAAATTTTTGAATTGGTTCATATTTTATATTTTCTTGTACCACTCCAACACGGTTAAAGATAGAATAACGGCCATTAAAAATTTGAATTTAACATGACATTGTCTTTCCTTTACTTTAATGCATGATTTTCTTACATGATCGGATTTCGAGTTACAGACGTTTAAAATTACATGATTTTTCATCGGAATTTTGCAAATTTTTGAATTGGTTCATATTTTATATTTTCTCGTACCACTCCAACACGGTTAAAGATAGAATAACGGCCATTGAAAATTTGAATTAAACATGACATTGTCTTTCCTTTACTTTAATGCACGATTTTTTTACATGATCGGATCTCGAGTTACAGACGTTTAAAATTACATGATTTTTCATCGGGAAAAGTTCATGCCGAAAGTATGATAAATGAAGTGATAGAAGCATTAAAAAAGAATTTTAAAAATCTAAATTGGATGGACCAAGAAACTAGGGATGCTGTAATAATTGAAGCCGATGCTATAAGTGACATGATAGGTTTCCCCGATTATTTAATGAACGCTACACAATTAGATAAAAAATATGAAAAACTAGAACAAGGGTTATGGGGATAGTTATGGGACATGAACTTACCCATGCTTTTGCGTAAGGTATACAATTAGGCATTATAGGCCCTTGTGGGCATAAAAATTTGGGAACATTTAGTATAAATCGGTCACCCATCTAGTACTATCTTGCAATGTTTACAAGCTTTAATTTTTGAACATCATATATTTTTATTCTTAACATTTAACTTATCACAATTTTGTACCAAAGTAGATGAATAAAAATATTATGATGTATTTTAAGAAAATAAAAGATCCCTGATTATAAGTACTTATGACTATCATAGCGTATTAGATAGATCATATAATAGTTTATTTAAAGTTATGTATATTATTGTATATTTACTGTGATAATAGAGTTTGTTTTTCTGTGTTAATAAAGAATATATCTCAAATAATTGTACTTTTTTCCCAACCCTCACAATATTTTAATTAAAGATGAGGCACCCCGAAAAAGTTAATTCAGTTGGTATTAATAAGGTACATAAACAAATTTGAACGTAATAAAATTTCATGGTAACTACCTCAAAAACTTCAAACAATATTTATTCTTACTATACCTACATACAAAATAACATGGACATTATCACACTTACAGTAAGATCTTACAAATTGTTGTACACAAAATACATTCAAAAATTCAGAGCATACACACATCCAATTGCTCTAAAAAACGACAACCGAAAAATACGGGAAATAGCCGAAAATATCCTGTGTAAGGATTCTGGTGACATCATTGATACGGACTCCAATACGCTGTTAAGTCCTTGTATATCAGTTATTGAAAAATTCAGACCAAACTGAGTTCCATTAAATTCCTTACATTTCCTACAAGTTGCTACATTATTTTGGGTGTACAGTCGATCAATAGGAGTCCGTATCAATGATGTCAACAGAATCCTTACACAGGATATTTCCGACTATGTTCCGTATTATTCGATTCTTTGAAGTTTTTGTACGATGTTTAATAAATTTTATGTTAAAGTAACTCCTGATAATTCTAAAGTCCTAATACATTTGTTTTTGTTTGTTTACATGTTGAGAAACAATTGAAAATATTTACCTCCTACAAGAAAGGAACCCCCAAATTCATGTACGACCCCAAATTAGTTTTGGTAGTCCTGAAGAATTCCTGGAACATAGGTCACTGCCCCCAGAAACATTGGAGAATTTCGGCTCCTTTAAATAATAAGTATATGAATGGTATAAGAAAAAAATCTAATTCCTATTTTTTTGTTATAAAGATCCAGCCCAAATCAGGGTACGTCTATAATGGAACCATTTATATTGTATTTATGTAAAATATTTTTTCACCTGTACATAATTGTTAAATAGTAGATGCCTCATATTGAAATTCATGTAATATTGTAAAATCAATTAGAAAAATATTCGAAAAATATACAATCCAAATAAATTTAAAATTTCAGAAATCCTATGGGGCATCTATTATATATTAAAATGAAATGTTTCATATACATATAAGATATATCTACTTAAATAAAAAAAAATCATCCTGACATATTATGTAATAGTTAATAAGAAATAAATGTTGTTAAAATGATAAAACATTTTATTTAGCAATCCTGTAAATCCTTTAGGAAATTTCAGCTTACCCAAGGAATCTTCATTGAAGAAATAAAGTATTGTCCAATATCCTTTTCACCTTGCATGATTACGTAACACCTTTTGTATTTGTTCCAAAAAAAAAAAAAATAGATAAAAGTTTGTAAGATCATACCTATGTACGAAAATCAGGAAGGTTCTTTTATTTTTTTTCATTTTCGACTCAAAAACTAAAATAAATACAATTGCATGATTACGTAATAGGTGTTACGTAATCGTAAAAAATATAGCAACCATGTTTCACATCCTATCCCCTATCTAGTCCCAAAAAAAAATTCACCTCTTACCAAATTAAAAAAATATTCTGAATCCAAAATGAAATAAATCCTATCATTTCGCGATTACGTAATACCCTGTTACGTAATCACCAAATCAAAAAAAAATATTCTAAGCCCAAAAAAATAATTCATCACCTCTTACCAAATTAAAAAAATATTCTGAATCCAAAATAAAATAAATCCTATCATTACATGGTAACGTAATACCCTGTTACGTAATCACCAAATCAAAAAAATATTCCAAGTCCAAAAAAATAATTCATCATCTCTCATGATGACGTCAGTCCTTCCGTTCATACATCTCCTCCCCTCATCAACCAGTGACACTTCACCTCCCATATCCTATCATTTAATTTAATTACTAAGTGTATTGCAGGTAGCATCCATGTATCGCTGGTAGGCTATGTTGTATCCTAAGGTAAGTGGTATCTGAAATATAAATCCTGAAATAGTAATAAGAGAAATAAAAGAATTGTATTATGTTAATAAATTATTTTATTAATATTATATTGGTACAGTGATATACAATTAATACTTATGTGCTATGGCTATCCTAGAGGTGTTGGTATACCTATACTACTAGTGGGGACTTAGAAAAAATTCTGAAAAAATTTTGTTCAAAATTTTTTCTAAGTCCAACGTTTGTGCTAACAAAAAGTTGGACTTATAAAAATCTCGTTCCTCGATTTTTTATAAAAATTTTGCAGGGCGCTTCGCGCCCTGCTAGCTTGCAGACTAAGCTATATGACTAGATCTGCAAGGCGCACTGTACAGTATGTTGTACAGCAGCGACTTAGGTAGTTTTTAGCTTGTCGAAAAGGGGATAGGTAATAACCTCAAACAGCGACCTAACGCTTTTTAGTTTCCGGTCATTCACCCCTAACCTCCTCCTAGGGAAAAAAATGTTACGTAATCACTATTAAAAATCATTACGTAACACTTTTTTCTCCCCGACAAGTTCAAATATCCAAATACTTCCCTTCGGATATTTGAACTTTTATATGAATTGAACGAGATTTTTATATGTACAATGACTAATCTACCTTATGAACTAACTTCAGGAGAACGAATACATTTTGCTATATAACATATCTATTCGCATATGTATATATCTATTTTCTATTCCATGCATTTCTAATGTACGATTTCGTTGCTACATTTTATATGGAACATACATGTCTACGTGTAAGATATTTAATTATTCAAAGTCCAAAACTATTAATACGTATAAAATTATTTATGAATTTCCTTTAACACTAAACACGATTTTTCCAACAGAAAACTATTTCATTCATTTTCCCTACATGCTATCAAATATTATTACCATCTACGGGTTTAAATGCACTACTTGTTACCCCTTTCTTCTTCAACCAATCAATATATCTCTATATATGAATAAAAAAAAAAACTATATCTACCCTCTAAGGGGTCGAAATATGACTAACTCCATATATACACTACTCTACAAGGGTGTAACAATTACTTCTTATTTTCTATATATTTCAAAATAAATTATTATAACTCTAATTCATTTCAATTTTACCAATGTCCTATGCCTCATCTTACACGTATATTGTATTTCCTCATTGCGATATATACATATGTCTACATGTTATATAACAAAAAATGCACTACATTCTCTTACTATGTGTACCAAATAAAATACGTTTGTATGTTCAATAGTGCATCTTTTATTATACCACATACATATGTTCTCCTTTACCTACATTCTTAGTTAATACTCGAAAAGTTACAAGCATGATTTTCTATTGTTTCCCACATTCACTATTTCCATTTTCCTTCCATCTTCATTATATACATACACGTTTTCTTTTACTTATTCAGCCATTACTGAAAACGATTACCTAAATATTGTCTACATTGCAACCATATGTTGCACCAATAACTATAACAATTTCTCTCTAAGTATTTCAATGCAATAATACATCAACTACTAACGAAACTGTGGGCTCATTGTTGCACCATTATCCATAAACATTTATAAAATTATTGTGATTCTATGCGTCTTTAACAATTATTTACTAACTACATATATTAATTGTTGCACCAATTTTTATAAAATTTCCTTCTACCTCTATCTACCTATTGCACGGCAACAATACGTACAACTAATAACAAATCTATTCTGTAAGGAATTCTAAAAAAAAAAAAATATATGAGTGCAACAATGGCTTCAACTATTTACAAACTATTAATTCTTGCATCAACATCTATATGGAATGATCAAAGTTTTCTCTAAATATTTCAGTGCAACAATAGGTACAACTAATAACAAACTATCTATTTAATGTAACAATCATATTTGTAAGGAATTTTAAAAAAAATATCCAACTATATTAGTGCAACAATGCCTCCAAATATGTACAAACTCTTTGTTAATTCTACCATCAATATCTATAAGGAATGCTAAAAGTTTTGTCTAAGTATTTCAGTGCAACAATAGGTACTACTAATAACAAGCTATCTATTCAATGTGACACTAATATCTGTAAGGAATTCTTAAAATAATCTCCAATTCTTTCAGTGCAACAATGGCTTCAACTATTTACAAACTATCTCTTAATTCTTGCATCAACATCTATATGGAATGCTAAAAGTTTTGTCTAAGTATTTCAGTGCAACAATAGCTACAACTATTACTCTCTATTTACTGTTGAACTAATAATTATAAAGATTATCCAAATTTTCTATACGTATTTAAGTGCAACAATGGTTTCAACTATTAAAAAATCTATCTTCACCAATATCTATATCATATGCTCAAACTATTGTCTCAGTATTTAAATGCAACAATACTTACAACTATTACCAAACTGTCTAATTACTCTTCAACCAATAATTATAAGGGGTTTTATAATTTTCTTTAAGTATTTCAATGCAACAATAGGTACAACAATTAACAGATTTTCTATTAAATGTTGCACCCGTAACTATAAAGAATTTTTTAAATTTTCTTTAAGTATTGGAATGCTCAAAATTCTATCTATGTATCTCTATGTAACAATAGGTACAACTATTACCAAACTATCTATTTACTCTCGAACTAATAATTATACGTATTGCACCAATATCTATAAGGAATTCTAAAAATATTCTCAAACTATTTCGGTGCAACAATGGCTACAACTATTAACAAACTGTCTGTTCATTCTTGAACCAACTTTTTCTGCATGCTCAAACTTTTGTCTAAGTATTTCGGTGCAACAATACATACGACTATTACCAACATAACTACTAAATATTGCACCAATAACTATAAGGATTTGTGAATTTTTCCCCTACATTTATCAATGCAACAAACGGTACAACAACTAAATTCAATTTTAATTCTTGCACCAAAATCTATAACGATTGCTCAATGTTCTGTCTAAATATTTCTGTACAACAACAGGTACAACAATTCACGTACTCTTTACTAACTATTGTACCTATTACTGCAATGAATGATTATATTTATACGAAATTTATATTTCGGCGTATTGTATGTATATGTATAACTTGTATATGAATTGTATTCATGTTTTTATATAAGTATGCTACTTTGTAAGTCTTATGAAAATATGTATGTATATATGTTTCATGCTTATAACTTTTCCAAAACTTATAACTAAGTACCTATACAATATTCATATTTACCTTATGTAACTATGAATATTGTATGTCGCTCATTTATATCAATTCATATTTATATTTTTTTATAAAAATATAAATATCTGTATTATAAGGAAAGGTAATGTTTCATTTTATTATTAATCAGGGGCTGCAATTATTTGGAGGTTTTGTAAAAGAGTGACAGGGGCACTTTTCTTCTGGGAATCTTAATCAGGGGCTGGAATTATTTGGGGGCTTTTATAAAGGCGTGACAGGGGCATTTTTCTTCTGGGAATCTTCTTCAGGGCACGGTAAACCTCGGGACTGCCGCGACAATGTTACACGTTCTGCAACAATGAAAATAAACTCATGTTAGCATTACATTCATAATAATTATTTCCATTTCGATGTACATGTATTTATGAGCTATAAGGTGTATGATATTAAAGGATTTTTATTTTATTTCATATTCAAATATTTTGCAAGATTTATAATGATAAATATGAACACAAATTTATGTATGATTTACAATTAAATGAAGATGCTAACCATTTCTTTGTAAATAAAGGTGTTTTCAACAGGATTATTTACTCCGAAGGACCTCCAGGACTCCTACAGTTGTTCCACATCTTTCTGCCTCTTGTTGGGATTCTGCAACAATGAGAAATAATACTAAGCACATTTTATTCCTTCAATTTTTATTATTATTAACAAAATATATATGAAGATTATATTAATGTATAAATATGTCTTTCTTAATAAATACAAACAATATTAATATTACCTTCATATTTCTAATTGGAAGGCTTTCCAAGTATCCTGTAGGTTCTCCAGGACTCCTGTACGTCGTCCATGTCTTCCTCCATGTTTCTGATAACCTGCAACAATGGTAGGTACACTCAACATTTTTATATTTACCTTTCAAAATTTATTTCTACGTTTTTTAACAATTCATAAATAATTCAATATGAAATTTACAACAAACAAAATGTATTTTTTCACGAAAAATTCATATATTCAACAATACTTTTGTTAAATATATAGATCAATATTTTTTCTATTTTCATTGTTCACTTTTGTTCAATTATCTACGATTATTATTAATTTATTCAACACGCACACGTTACGTAACCACTTCAACGTTATAATATTTAAAAAATATATAATGCATATACCCAAAACTTTGAACAAAGGTTTATAGCATACTATTTTCAACAATAAATATGTGTAATGCAGTAATTAATTATGAAAATGCATCGAACACTATGAAAATTCCATTCACTATATAAACCCTCCAACATAACTTAATATTTTAACGTATCGACCATCTTTTACAATTAAAGGCTTCTATAAATTCATATCTACACTCTTACACCCAATATTGGGGACAACTGCACATAATATACGTATACAGTTAAATCGTGAACTATATATGAAAAATATGCAAATATAACACAATGATTAATAAAAATATTAACCATCTACACTTCCTATCTTCTTTAGGAATGATCTATTACACCCATAAGCGGGTACCAAGTATTAACAGCTAAGAAAATACGGAAAAATTAACTCACCACGCAAAATGAAGTCGTCGGAGATGATTCCACGTCCTGTAGGGATGTTGGAAGGCCTTTTTGTCACCAGGAAGTCGTCCTTTACGTCGAAATTCACGAGCACATCACATACACGTCCGCACAATTTAATAGTCACCTTGACAATAAAATAATTAATTAACAAAATAGTTAGGCTTTACATAACATACATTAAATTTATTCGAAAATAATTTATAAAAATAAAAATTAAAAAATTAAATAATCAGCAAGTATCGTGTTGTGTATAATGCTTTGATTACAATAATTATTTACTTCTTTATTGATCCGGGTTCGATTCTAACTCAAACTAAATCACTTCAAATATTCTTTAACTTACTTTAAAATTTCATGCCATTTAAATTAATACCAAATAATCCTATATTACTTATATTTCTTGTCATTTCTCATATTTTCATCCACCCACCCCCCCTCCTACACGGTTAAAGATAGAACAATGTGCGAAATTTTGGATTCAGCATGAAATTCTCTATATTTCATGTTCTACATGATTTCTTTCCCCATGATCGGTTCTCCATTTACAGTCCCTCAAAGTTACCTGATATATTAAACATTAAAAATGCTCTTCTCATACAAGAAAAAAATTCCAAACTCTTAAACGGTTAAAGATACATCGATGATTCAACAAAATTTGGAATTTACATGAAAATTTCTATCAGGACATGTTACCTCAATATTTGGGAACCACTGTTTTGCAATTTATAACAGGTCAATATTATTATTTATTATTTCAACAGGTAAAAAAAATCATACCTTCTAAATAATTAGAGATAGGGCAATGAGATTTGGAATCTACAAAAAAATTCCTATAAGAAACTGTTTGTTTCATTTTTTTAGAACCACTGGTTTACGAGTTATTTGACTTCAAAATGTTCTTTATACGTTATTATCAGGGAAAATTTACAATTACTCGGACACGGTTAAAGATACGAGGCTAAAACACAAAAATTCGGATTCTACGGTAAATTTCCTATACGAAACTGTTTGTTTAAATTATAGAACCACTGTTTTACGAGTTATTTGACTTCAAAATAATTTTTTATACGTTATTATCGGGGAAAATTGACAATTTCTCGAACACGGTTAAAGATACAATGCTGAAACACAAAAATTTGGATTCTGCGTTAAATTTCCTATAAGAAACTGTTTGTTTCATTGCTTAGAACCACTGGTTTACGAGTTATTTGACTTCAAAATGTTTTTTATACGTTATTATCGGGGAAAATTGACAATTGCACGGACACGGTTAAAGATACGAAGCTGAAACACAAAAATACGGTTTCTACGAAAAAATTCCTATAAGAAACTGTTTGTTTCATTTTTTTAGAACCACTGGTTTACGAGTTATTTGACTTCAAAATGTTTTTTATACGTTACTATCGGGAAAAATTGACTATTTCTCGGACACGGTTAAAGATAGGAGGCTGAAACACAAAAAATCGGATTCTACGCTAAATTTATTATAAGAAACTATTTGTTTTATTTTTTAGAACCACTGGTTTACGAGTTATTTGACTTCAAAATGTTCTTTATACGTTATTATCAGGGAAAATTTACAATTGCTCGGACACGGTTAAAGATACAAAGCTGAAACACCAAAATTTGCATTCTACCGTAAATTTCCTACAAGAAAATGTTTGTGTCATTTTTTTAGAACCACTGGTTTACGAGTTATTTGACTTCAAAATGATTTTTATACGTTACTATTGGGAAAAATTGACAATTACTCGGACACGGTTAAAGATACGATACTGAAGCACAAAAAATCGGATTCTACGCTAAATTTCGTATAAGATTATGTTTGTTTCACATTTTTAGGACCACTGGTTTGGAAGTTATGAATTCATAATCATGTTGTATAAAATGCTTACTATTGACCACTCAGGCACAGTATAAAACACACAAACATGAACATTCTAACCCCTCAACGCGGTTAAAATATATGAACATTAAATATTTTGAAAAAAAAAAAATTACACGTTATAGTTCCAAAATTTTGGTACTATATACAACAGGTGCTGCCCTCATTTTGGGGGCGGAAAATTTTTGAACTATATACAACGACACGTGCTGCCCTCATTTAGGGGGCGGAAAAATTTGGAACTATATACGACGACAGGTGCTGCCCTCATTTTTGGGGCGGAAATTTTTGGAACTATATACGAAGACAGGTGCTGCCTTCATTTTGGGGGCGAACTTTTTTGGAACTATGTACGACGACAGGTGCTGCTCTCATTTCGGGGGCGGAATTTTTAGGAACTATATACGACGACAGGTGCTGCCCTCATTTGGGGGGCGGAAAATTTTGAAATTATATACGACGACAGGTGCTGCCCTCATTTTGGAGGCGGAAATTTTTGGAACTATATACGACGACAGGTGCTGCCCTCATTTGGGGGGCGGAAAATTTTGAAATTATATACGACGACAGGTGCTGCCCTCATTTTGGAGGCGGAAATTTTTGGAACTATATACGACGACAGGTGCTGCCCTCATTTTGGGGGCGGAAATTTTTGGAACTATATACGACAACAGGTGCTGTTCTCATTTTGAGGGCGGAATTTTTTGGAACTATATACGACGACAGGTGCAGCGCTCATTTTGGGGGCGGAAATATTTGGAACTATATACGACGACAGGTGCTGCCCTCATTTGGGGGGCGGAAAATTTTGGAACTATATACGACAACAGGTGCTGCCCTCATTTTGGGGGCGGAAAATTTTGAGACTATATACGTGTATTTTTTTAAAAAAATATGTAATGCTGATACATTTTAATCGATACGTGAAAAGAAAGAAAATTTCATGCTGAATTCAAAAATTCAAGGCCCATCATTCTATCTTTAACCGTGTTCGAGTGGTATATAAAAATGTAAAATATGAAACAAATTGAAAATTCACAAAATTTCTGTAAAAATTCATGTAACTTTACGCGTCTGTAACTCGAGATCCGACGTCGTCAAAATATTTTGCGATAAGTGAAAAGAAAGAAAATTTCATGCTGAATTCAAAAATTCAAGGCCCATCATTCTATCTTTAACCGTGTTCGAGTGGTGTATAAAAATACAAAATATCAAACAAATTGAAAATTCACAAAATTTCGGTGAAAATTCATGTAAATTTACGCGTCTGTAACTCGAGATCCGACGTCGTCAAAATATCGTGCAATACGTGAAAAGAAAGAAAATTTCATGCTGAATTCAAAAATTCAAGGCCCATCATTCTATCTTTAACCGTCTTCGAGTGGTATATAAAAATGCAAAATATCAAACAAATTGAAAATTCAAAAAAATTCTGTGAAAATTCATGTAACTTTACGCGTCTGTAACTCGAGATCCGACATTGTCAAAATATCGTGCGATAAGTGAAAAGAAAGAAAATTTCATGCTGAATTCAAAAATTCGAGGCCCATCATTCTATCTTTAACCGTGTTCGAGTGGTATATAAAAATGTAAAATATGAAACAAATTGAAAATTCACAAAATTTCTGTGAAAATTCATGTAACTTTACGCGTCTGTAACTCGAGATCCGACATCGTCGAAATATTGTGCGATAAGTGAAAATAAAGAAAATTTCATGCTGAATTCAAAAATTCAAGGCCCATCATTCTATCTTTAACCGTGTTCGAGTGGTATATAAAAATGTAAAATATGAAACAAATTGAAAATTCACAAAATTTCTGTGAAAATTCATGTAACTTTACGCGTCTGTAACTCGAGATCCGACATCGTCAAAATATTGTGCAATAAGTAAGAAGAAAGAAAATTTCATGCTGAATTCAAAAATTCGAGGCCCATCATTCTATCTTTAACCGTGTTCGAGTGGTATATAAAAATGTAAAATATGAAACAAATTGAAAATTCACAAAATTTCTGTGAAAATTCATGTAACTTTACGCGTCTGTAACTCGAGATCCGACATCGTCGAAATATTATGCGATAAGTGAAAAGAAAGAAAATTTCATGGTGAATTCAAAAATTCAAGGCCCATCATTCTATCTTTAACCGTGTTCGAGTGGTATATAAAAATGTAAAATATGAAACAAATTGAAAATTCACAAAATTTCTGTGAAAATTCATGTAACTTTACGCGTCTGTAACTCGAGATCCGACATCGTCAAAATATCGTGCGATAAGTGAAAAGAAAGAAAATTTCATGCTGAATTCAAAAATTCAAGGCCCATCATTCTATCTTTAACCGTGTTCAAGTGGTATATAAAAATGTAAAATATCAAACAAATTGAAAATTCACAAAATTTCTGTGAAAATTCATGTAACTTTACGCGTCTGTAACTCGAGATCCGACATCGTCAAAATATCCTGCTATAAGTGAAAAGAAAGAAAATTTCATGCTGAATTCAAAAATTCAAGGCTTATCATTCTATCTTTAACCGTGTTCGAGTGGTGTATAAAAATGCAAAATATCAAAGAAATTGAAAATTCAAAAAAATTCTTTGAAAATTCATGTAACTTTACGCGTCTGTAACTCGAGATCCGACATCGTCAAAATATTGTGCGATAAGTGAAAAGAAAGAAAATTTCATGCTGAATTCAAAAATTTAAGGCCCATCATTCTATCTTTAACCGTGTTCGAGTGGTATATAAAAATGTAAAATATGAAACAAATTGAAAATTCACAAAATTTCTGTGAAAATTCATGTAACTTTACGCGTCTGTAACTCGAGATCCGACATCGTCAAAATATTGTGTGATAAGTGAAAAGAAAGAAAATTTCATGCTGAATTCAAAAATTCAAGGCCCATCATTCTATCTTTAACCGTGTTCGAGTGGTATATAAAAATGTAAAATATGAAACAAATTGAAAATTCACAAAATTTCTGTGAAAATTCATGTAACTTTACGCGTCTGTAACTCGAGATCCGACATCGTCAAAATATTGTGTGATAAGTGAAAAGAAAGAAAATTTCATGCTGAATTCAAAAATTCAAGGCCCATCATTCTATCTTTAACCGTGTTCGAGTGGTGTATAAAAATGCAAAATATCAAAGAAATTGAAAATTCAAAAAAATTCTTTGAAAATTCATGTAACTTTACGCGTCTGTAACTCGAGATCCGACATCGTCAAAATATTGTGCGATAAGTGAAAAGAAAGAAAATTTCATGCTGAATTCAAAAATTTAAGGCCCATCATTCTATCTTTAACCGTGTTCGAGTGGTATATAAAAATGTAAAATATGAAACAAATTGAAAATTCACAAAATTTCTGTGAAAATTCATGTAACTTTACGCGTCTGTAACTCGAGATCCGACATCGTCAAAATATTGTGTGATAAGTGAAAAGAAAGAAAATTTCATGCTGAATTCAAAAATTCAAGGCCCATCATTCTATCTTTAACCGTGTTCGAGTGGTATATAAAAATGTAAAATATGAAACAAATTGAAAATTCACAAAATTTCTGTGAAAATTCATGTAACTTTACGCGTCTGTAACTCGAGATCCGACATCGTCAAAATATTGTGCGATAAGTGAAAAGAAAGAAAATTTCATGCTGAATTCAAAAATTCAAGGCCCATCATTCTATCTTTAACCGTGTTCGAGTGGTGTATAAAAATGCAAAATATCAAACAAATTGAAAATTCAAAAAAATTCTGTGAAAGTTCATGTAACTTTACGCGTCTGTAACTCGAGATCCGACATCGTCAAAATATTGTGCGATAAGTGAAAAGAAAGAAAATTTCATGCTGAATTCAAAAATTTAAGGCCCATCATTCTATCTTTAACCGTGTTCGAGTGGTATATAAAAATGTAAAATATGAAACAAATTGAAAATTCACAAAATTTCTGTGAAAATTCATGTAACTTTACGCGTCTGTAACTCGAGATCCGACATCGTCAAAATATTGTGTGATAAGTGAAAAGAAAGAAAATTTCATGCTGAATTCAAAAATTCAAGGCCCATCATTCTATCTTTAACCGTGTTCGAGTGGTATATAAAAATGTAAAATATGAAACAAATTGAAAATTCACAAAATTTCTGTGAAAATTCATGTAACTTTACGCGTCTGTAACTCGAGATCCGACATCGTCAAAATATCGTGCGATAAGTGAAAAGAAAGAAAATTTCATGCTGAATTCAAAAATTCAAGGCCCATCATTCTATCTTTAACCGTGTTCGAGTGGTGTATAAAAATGCAAAATATCAAACAAATTGAAAATTCAAAAAAATTCTGTGAAAGTTCATGTAACTTTACGCGTCTGTAACTCGAGATCCGACATCGTCAAAATATTGTGTGATAAGTGAAAAGAAAGAAAATTTCATGCTGAATTCAAAAATTCAAGGCCCATCATTCTATCTTTAACCGTGTTCGAGTGGTGTATAAAAATGCAAAATATCAAACAAATTGAAAATTCAAAAAAATTCTGTGAAAGTTCATGTAACTTTACGCGTCTGTAACTCGAGATCCGACATCGTCAAAATATTGTGCGATAAGTGAAAAGAAAGAAAATTTCATGCTGAATTCAAAAATTTAAGGCCCATCATTCTATCTTTAACCGTGTTCGAGTGGTATATAAAAATGTAAAATATGAAACAAATTGAAAATTCACAAAATTTCTGTGAAAATTCATGTAACTTTACGCGTCTGTAACTCGAGATCCGACATCGTCAAAATATTGTGTGATAAGTGAAAAGAAAGAAAATTTCATGCTGAATTCAAAAATTCAAGGCCCATCATTCTATCTTTAACCGTGTTCGAGTGGTATATAAAAATGTAAAATATGAAACAAATTGAAAATTCACAAAATTTCTGTGAAAATTCATGTAACTTTACGCGTCTGTAACTCGAGATCCGACATCGTCAAAATATTGTGCGATAAGTGAAAAGAAAGAAAATTTCATGCTGAATTCAAAAATTCAAGGCCCATCATTCTATCTTTAACCGTGTTCGAGTGGTATATAAAAATGTAAAATATGAAACAAATTGAAAATTCACAAAATTTCTGTGAAAATTCATGTAACTTTACGCGTCTGTAACTCGAGATCCGACATCGTCAAAATATTGTGCGATAAGTGAAAAGAAAGAAAATTTCATGCTGAATTCAAAAATTCAAGGCTTATCATTCTATCTTTAACCGTGTTCGAGTGGTATATAAAAATGTAAAATATGAAACAAATTGAAAATTCACAAAATTTCTGTGAAAATTCATGTAACTTTACGCGTCTGTAACTCGAGATCCGACATCGTCAAAATATTGTGTGATAAGTGAAAAGAAAGAAAATTTCATGCTGAATTCAAAAATTCAAGGCCCATCATTCTATCTTTAACCGTGTTCGAGTGGTATATAAAAATGTAAAATATGAAACAAATTGAAAATTCACAAAATTTCTGTGAAAATTCATGTAACTTTACGCGTCTGTAACTCGAGATCCGACATCGTCAAAATATTGTGCGATAAGTGAAAAGAAAGAAAATTTCATGCTGAATTCAAAAATTCAAGGCCCATCATTCTATCTTTAACCGTGTTCGAGTGGTATATAAAAATGTAAAATATGAAACAAATTGAAAATTCACAAAATTTCTGTGAAAATTCATGTAACTTTACGCGTCTGTAACTCGAGATCCGACATCGTCAAAATATTGTGCGATAAGTGAAAAGAAAGAAAATTTCATGCTGAATTCAAAAATTCAAGGCTTATCATTCTATCTTTAACCGTGTTCGAGTGGTATATAAAAATGTAAAATATGAAACAAATTGAAAATTCACAAAATTTCTGTGAAAATTCATGTAACTTTACGCGTCTGTAACTCGAGATCCGACATCGTCAAAATATCGTGCGATAAGTGAAAAGAAAGAAAATTTCATGCTGAATTCAAAAATTCAAGGCCCATCATTCTATCTTTAACCGTGTTCGAGTGGTATATAAAAATGTAAAATATGAAACAAATTGAAAATTCACAAAATTTCTGTGAAAATTCATGTAACTTTACGCGTCTGTAACTCGAGATCCGACATCGTCAAAATATCGTGCGATAAGTGAAAAGAAAGAAAATTTCATGCTGAATTCAAAAATTCAAGGCCCATCATTCTATCTTTAACCGTGTTCGAGTGGTGTATAAAAATGCAAAATATCAAACAAATTGAAAATTCAAAATTTTTTTGTGAAAGTTGATGTAATTTTAGGCGTCTGTAACTCAAGATCCGACGTCGTCAAATTTTGTGCGATACGTGAAAAGAAAGAAAATTTCATGCTGAATTCAAAAATTCAAGGCCCATCATTCTATCTTTAACCGTGTTCGAGTGGTATATAAAAATGTAAAATATGAAACAAATTGAAAATTCACAAAATTTCTGTGAAAATTCATGTAACTTTACGCGTCTGTAACTCGAGATCCGACATCGTCAAAATATTGTGCGATAAGTGAAAAGAAAGAAAATTTCATGCTGAATTCAAAAATTCAAGGCTTATCATTCTATCTTTAACCGTGTTCGAGTGGTATATAAAAATGTAAAATATGAAACAAATTGAAAATTCACAAAATTTCTGTGAAAATTCATGTAACTTTACGCGTCTGTAACTCGAGATCCGACATCGTCAAAATATTGTGTGATAAGTGAAAAGAAAGAAAATTTCATGCTGAATTCAAAAATTCAAGGCCCATCATTCTATCTTTAACCGTGTTCGAGTGGTATATAAAAATGTAAAATATGAAACAAATTGAAAATTCACAAAATTTCTGTGAAAATTCATGTAACTTTACGCGTCTGTAACTCGAGATCCGACATCGTCAAAATATTGTGCGATAAGTGAAAAGAAAGAAAATTTCATGCTGAATTCAAAAATTCAAGGCCCATCATTCTATCTTTAACCGTGTTCGAGTGGTATATAAAAATGTAAAATATGAAACAAATTGAAAATTCACAAAATTTCTGTGAAAATTCATGTAACTTTACGCGTCTGTAACTCGAGATCCGACATCGTCAAAATATTGTGCGATAAGTGAAAAGAAAGAAAATTTCATGCTGAATTCAAAAATTCAAGGCTTATCATTCTATCTTTAACCGTGTTCGAGTGGTATATAAAAATGTAAAATATGAAACAAATTGAAAATTCACAAAATTTCTGTGAAAATTCATGTAACTTTACGCGTCTGTAACTCGAGATCCGACATCGTCAAAATATCGTGCGATAAGTGAAAAGAAAGAAAATTTCATGCTGAATTCAAAAATTCAAGGCCCATCATTCTATCTTTAACCGTGTTCGAGTGGTATATAAAAATGTAAAATATGAAACAAATTGAAAATTCACAAAATTTCTGTGAAAATTCATGTAACTTTACGCGTCTGTAACTCGAGATCCGACATCGTCAAAATATCGTGCGATAAGTGAAAAGAAAGAAAATTTCATGCTGAATTCAAAAATTCAAGGCCCATCATTCTATCTTTAACCGTGTTCGAGTGGTGTATAAAAATGCAAAATATCAAACAAATTGAAAATTCAAAATTTTTTTGTGAAAGTTGATGTAATTTTAGGCGTCTGTAACTCAAGATCCGACGTCGTCAAATTTTGTGCGATACGTGAAAAGAAAGAAAATTTCATGCTGAATTCAAAAATTCAAGGCCCATCATTCTATCTTTAACCGTGTTCGAGTGGTGTATAAAAATGCAAAATATCAAACAAATTGAAAATTCAAAAAAATTCTGTGAAAGTTCATGTAACTTTACGCGTCTGTAACTCGAGATCCGACATCGTCAAAATATTGTGCGATAAGTGAAAAGAAAGAAAATTTCATGCTGAATTCAAAAATTTAAGGCCCATCATTCTATCTTTAACCGTGTTCGAGTGGTATATAAAAATGTAAAATATGAAACAAATTGAAAATTCACAAAATTTCTGTGAAAATTCATGTAACTTTACGCGTCTGTAACTCGAGATCCGACATCGTCAAAATATTGTGTGATAAGTGAAAAGAAAGAAAATTTCATGCTGAATTCAAAAATTCAAGGCCCATCATTCTATCTTTAACCGTGTTCGAGTGGTATATAAAAATGTAAAATATGCAACAAATTGAAAATTCACAAAATTTCTGTGAAAATTCATGTAACTTTACGCGTCTGTAACTCGAGATCCGACATCGTCAAAATATTGTGCGATAAGTGAAAAGAAAGAAAATTTCATGCTGAATTCAAAAATTCAAGGCCCATCATTCTATCTTTAACCGTGTTCGAGTGGTATATAAAAATGTAAAATATGAAACAAATTGAAAATTCACAAAATTTCTGTGAAAATTCATGTAACTTTACGCGTCTGTAACTCGAGATCCGACATCGTCAAAATATCGTGCGATAAGTGAAAAGAAAGAAAATTTCATGCTGAATTCAAAAATTCCAGGCCCATCATTCTATCTTTAACCGTGTTCGAGTGGTGTATAAAAATGCAAAATATCAAACAAATTGAAAATTCAAAAAAATTCTGTGAAAGTTCATGTAACTTTACGCGTCTGTAACTCGAGATCCGACATCGTCAAAATATTGTGTGATAAGTGAAAAGAAAGAAAATTTCATGCTGAATTCAAAAATTCAAGGCCCATCATTCTATCTTTAACCGTGTTCGAGTGGTGTATAAAAATGCAAAATATCAAACAAATTGAAAATTCAAAAAAATTCTGTGAAAGTTCATGTAACTTTACGCGTCTGTAACTCGAGATCCGACATCGTCAAAATATTGTGCGATAAGTGAAAAGAAAGAAAATTTCATGCTGAATTCAAAAATTTAAGGCCCATCATTCTATCTTTAACCGTGTTCGAGTGGTATATAAAAATGTAAAATATGAAACAAATTGAAAATTCACAAAATTTCTGTGAAAATTCATGTAACTTTACGCGTCTGTAACTCGAGATCCGACATCGTCAAAATATTGTGTGATAAGTGAAAAGAAAGAAAATTTCATGCTGAATTCAAAAATTCAAGGCCCATCATTCTATCTTTAACCGTGTTCGAGTGGTATATAAAAATGTAAAATATGAAACAAATTGAAAATTCACAAAATTTCTGTGAAAATTCATGTAACTTTACGCGTCTGTAACTCGAGATCCGACATCGTCAAAATATTGTGCGATAAGTGAAAAGAAAGAAAATTTCATGCTGAATTCAAAAATTCAAGGCCCATCATTCTATCTTTAACCGTGTTCGAGTGGTATATAAAAATGTAAAATATGAAACAAATTGAAAATTCACAAAATTTCTGTGAAAATTCATGTAACTTTACGCGTCTGTAACTCGAGATCCGACATCGTCAAAATATTGTGCGATAAGTGAAAAGAAAGAAAATTTCATGCTGAATTCAAAAATTCAAGGCTTATCATTCTATCTTTAACCGTGTTCGAGTGGTATATAAAAATGTAAAATATGAAACAAATTGAAAATTCACAAAATTTCTGTGAAAATTCATGTAACTTTACGCGTCTGTAACTCGAGATCCGACATCGTCAAAATATTGTGTGATAAGTGAAAAGAAAGAAAATTTCATGCTGAATTCAAAAATTCAAGGCCCATCATTCTATCTTTAACCGTGTTCGAGTGGTATATAAAAATGTAAAATATGAAACAAATTGAAAATTCACAAAATTTCTGTGAAAATTCATGTAACTTTACGCGTCTGTAACTCGAGATCCGACATCGTCAAAATATTGTGTGATAAGTGAAAAGAAAGAAAATTTCATGCTGAATTCAAAAATTCAAGGCCCATCATTCTATCTTTAACCGTGTTCGAGTGGTGTATAAAAATGCAAAATATCAAACAAATTGAAAATTCAAAAAAATTCTGTGAAAGTTCATGTAACTTTACGCGTCTGTAACTCGAGATCCGACATCGTCAAAATATTGTGCGATAAGTGAAAAGAAAGAAAATTTCATGCTGAATTCAAAAATTTAAGGCCCATCATTCTATCTTTAACCGTGTTCGAGTGGTATATAAAAATGTAAAATATGAAACAAATTGAAAATTCACAAAATTTCTGTGAAAATTCATGTAACTTTACGCGTCTGTAACTCGAGATCCGACATCGTCAAAATATTGTGTGATAAGTGAAAAGAAAGAAAATTTCATGCTGAATTCAAAAATTCAAGGCCCATCATTCTATCTTTAACCGTGTTCGAGTGGTATATAAAAATGTAAAATATGAAACAAATTGAAAATTCACAAAATTTCTGTGAAAATTCATGTAACTTTACGCGTCTGTAACTCGAGATCCGACATCGTCAAAATATTGTGCGATAAGTGAAAAGAAAGAAAATTTCATGCTGAATTCAAAAATTCAAGGCCCATCATTCTATCTTTAACCGTGTTCGAGTGGTATATAAAAATGTAAAATATGAAACAAATTGAAAATTCACAAAATTTCTGTGAAAATTCATGTAACTTTACGCGTCTGTAACTCGAGATCCGACATCGTCAAAATATTGTGCGATAAGTGAAAAGAAAGAAAATTTCATGCTGAATTCAAAAATTCAAGGCTTATCATTCTATCTTTAACCGTGTTCGAGTGGTATATAAAAATGTAAAATATGAAACAAATTGAAAATTCACAAAATTTCTGTGAAAATTCATGTAACTTTACGCGTCTGTAACTCGAGATCCGACATCGTCAAAATATTGTGTGATAAGTGAAAAGAAAGAAAATTTCATGCTGAATTCAAAAATTCAAGGCCCATCATTCTATCTTTAACCGTGTTCGAGTGGTATATAAAAATGTAAAATATGAAACAAATTGAAAATTCACAAAATTTCTGTGAAAATTCATGTAACTTTACGCGTCTGTAACTCGAGATCCGACATCGTCAAAATATTGTGCGATAAGTGAAAAGAAAGAAAATTTCATGCTGAATTCAAAAATTCAAGGCCCATCATTCTATCTTTAACCGTGTTCGAGTGGTATATAAAAATGTAAAATATGAAACAAATTGAAAATTCACAAAATTTCTGTGAAAATTCATGTAACTTTACGCGTCTGTAACTCGAGATCCGACATCGTCAAAATATTGTGCGATAAGTGAAAAGAAAGAAAATTTCATGCTGAATTCAAAAATTCAAGGCTTATCATTCTATCTTTAACCGTGTTCGAGTGGTATATAAAAATGTAAAATATGAAACAAATTGAAAATTCACAAAATTTCTGTGAAAATTCATGTAACTTTACGCGTCTGTAACTCGAGATCCGACATCGTCAAAATATCGTGCGATAAGTGAAAAGAAAGAAAATTTCATGCTGAATTCAAAAATTCAAGGCCCATCATTCTATCTTTAACCGTGTTCGAGTGGTATATAAAAATGTAAAATATGAAACAAATTGAAAATTCACAAAATTTCTGTGAAAATTCATGTAACTTTACGCGTCTGTAACTCGAGATCCGACATCGTCAAAATATCGTGCGATAAGTGAAAAGAAAGAAAATTTCATGCTGAATTCAAAAATTCAAGGCCCATCATTCTATCTTTAACCGTGTTCGAGTGGTGTATAAAAATGCAAAATATCAAACAAATTGAAAATTCAAAATTTTTTTGTGAAAGTTGATGTAATTTTAGGCGTCTGTAACTCGAGATCCGACGTCGTCAAATTTTGTGCGATACGTGAAAAGAAAGAAAATTTCATGCTGAATTCAAAAATTCAAGGCCCATCATTCTATCTTTAACCGTGTTCGAGTGGTATATAAAAATGTAAAATATGAAACAAATTGAAAATTCACAAAATTTCTGTGAAAATTCATGTAACTTTACGCGTCTGTAACTCGAGATCCGACATCGTCAAAATATTGTGTGATAAGTGAAAAGAAAGAAAATTTCATGCTGAATTCAAAAATTTAAGGCCCATCATTCTATCTTTAACCGTGTTCGAGTGGTATATAAAAATGTAAAATATGAAACAAATTGAAAATTCACAAAATTTCTGTGAAAATTCATGTAACTTTACGCGTCTGTAACTCGAGATCCGACATCGTCAAAATATTGTGTGATAAGTGAAAAGAAAGAAAATTTCATGCTGAATTCAAAAATTCAAGGCCCATCATTCTATCTTTAACCGTGTTCGAGTGGTATATAAAAATGTAAAATATGAAACAAATTGAAAATTCACAAAATTTCTGTGAAAATTCATGTAACTTTACGCGTCTGTAACTCGAGATCCGACATCGTCAAAATATTGTGCGATAAGTGAAAAGAAAGAAAATTTCATGCTGAATTCAAAAATTCAAGGCCCATCATTCTATCTTTAACCGTGTTCGAGTGGTATATAAAAATGTAAAATATGAAACAAATTGAAAATTCACAAAATTTCTGTGAAAATTCATGTAACTTTACGCGTCTGTAACTCGAGATCCGACATCGTCAAAATATTGTGCGATAAGTGAAAAGAAAGAAAATTTCATGCTGAATTCAAAAATTCAAGGCTTATCATTCTATCTTTAACCGTGTTCGAGTGGTATATAAAAATGTAAAATATGAAACAAATTGAAAATTCACAAAATTTCTGTGAAAATTCATGTAATTTTACGCGTCTGTAACTCGAGATCCGACATCGTCAAAATATCGTGCGATAAGTGAAAAGAAAGAAAATTTCATGCTGAATTCAAAAATTCAAGGCTTATCATTCTATCTTTAACCGTGTTCGAGTGGTATATAAAAATGTAAAATATGAAACAAATTGAAAATTCACAAAATTTCTGTGAAAATTCATGTAACTTTACGCGTCTGTAACTCGAGATCCGACATCGTCAAAATATTGTGTGATAAGTGAAAAGAAAGAAAATTTCATGCTGAATTCAAAAATTCAAGGCCCATCATTCAATCTTTAACCGTGTTCGAGTGGTGTATAAAAATGCAAAATATCAAACAAATTGAAAATTCAAAAAAATTCTGTGAAAGTTCATGTAACTTTACGCGTCTGTAACTCGAGATCCGACATCGTCAAAATATTGTGTGATAAGAGAAAAGAAAGAAAATTTCATGCTGAATTCAAAAATTCAAGGCCCATCATTCTATCTTTAACCGTGTTCGAGTGGTATATAAAAATGTAAAATATGAAACAAATTGAAAATTCACAAAATTTCTGTGAAAATTCATGTAACTTTACGCGTCTGTAACTCGAGATCCGACATCGTCAAAATATTGTGCGATAAGTGAAAAGAAAGAAAATTTCATGCTGAATTCAAAAATTCAAGGCTCATCATTCTATCTTTAACCGTGTTCGAGTGGTGTATAAAAATGCAAAATATCAAACAAATTGAAAATTCAAAAAAATTCTGTGAAAGTTCATGTAACTTTACGCGTCTGTAACTCGAGATCCGACATCGTCAAAATATTGTGCGATAAGTGAAAAGAAAGAAAATTTCATGCTGAATTCAAAAATTCAAGGCCCATCATTCTATCTTTAACCGTGTTCGAGTGGTATATAAAAATGTAAAATATGCAACAAATTGAAAATTCACAAAATTTCTGTGAAAATTCATGTAACTTTACGCGTCTGTAACTCGAGATCCGACATCGTCAAAATATTGTGCGATAAGTGAAAAGAAAGAAAATTTCATGCTGAATTCAAAAATTCAAGGCCCATCATTCTATCTTTAACCGTGTTCGAGTGGTATATAAAAATGTAAAATATGAAACAAATTGAAAATTCACAAAATTTCTGTGAAAATTCATGTAACTTTACGCGTCTGTAACTCGAGATCCGACATCGTCAAAATATTGTGTGATAAGTGAAAAGAAAGAAAATTTCATGCTGAATTCAAAAATTCAAGGCCCATCATTCTATCTTTAACCGTGTTCGAGTGGTGTATAAAAATGCAAAATATCAAACAAATTGAAAATTCAAAAAAATTCTGTGAAAGTTCATGTAACTTTACGCGTCTGTAACTCGAGATCCGACATCGTCAAAATATTGTGCGATAAGTGAAAAGAAAGAAAATTTCATGCTGAATTCAAAAATTTAAGGCCCATCATTCTATCTTTAACCGTGTTCGAGTGGTATATAAAAATGTAAAATATGAAACAAATTGAAAATTCACAAAATATCTGTGAAAATTCATGTATCTTTACGCGTCTGTAACTCGAGATCCGACATCGTCAAATTTTGTGCGATACGTGAAAAGAAAGAAAATTTCATGCTGAATTCAAAAATTCAAGGCCCATCATTCTATCTTTAACCGTGTTCGAGTGGTGTATAAAAATGCAAAATATCAAACAAATTGAAAATTCACAAAATTTCTGTGAAAATTCATGTAACTTTACGCGTCTGTAACTCGAGATCCGACATCGTCAAAATATTGTGTGATAAGTGGAAAGAAAGAAAATTTCATGCTGAATTCAAAAATTCAAGGCCCATCATTCTATCTTTAACCGTGTTCGAGTGGTGTATAAAAATGCAAAATATCAAACAAATTGAAAATTCACAAAATTTCTGTGAAAATTCATGTAAATTTACGCGTCTGTAACTCGAGATCCGACATCGTCAAAATATCGTGCGATAAGTTAAAAGAAAGAAAATTTCATGCTGAATTCAAAAATTCAAGGCCCATCATTCTATCTTTAACCGTGTTCGAGTGGTGTATAAAAATGCAAAATATCAAACAAATTGAAAATTCACAAAATTTCTGTGAAAATTCATGTAAATTTACGCGTCTGTAACTCGAGATCCGACATCGTCAAAATATCGTGCGATAAGTTAAAAGAAAGAAAATTTCATGCTGAATTCAAAAATTCAAGGCCCATCATTCTATCTTTAACCGTGTTCGAGTGGTATATAAAAATGTAAAATATGAAACAAATTGAAAATTCACAAAATTTCTGTGAAAATTCATGTAACTTTACGCGTCTGTAACTCGAGATCCGACATCGTCAAAATATCGTGCGATAAGTGAAAAGAAAGAAAATTTCATGCTGAATTCAAAAATTCAAGGCCCATCATTCTATCTTTAACCGTGTTCGAGTGGTGTATAAAAATGCAAAATATCAAACAAATTGAAAATTCAAAATTTTTTTGTGAAAGTTCATGTAACTTTAGGCGTCTGTAACTCGAGATCCGACGTCGTCAAATTTTGTGCGATACGTGAAAAGAAAGAAAATTTCATGCTGAATTCAAAAATTTAAGGCCCATCATTCTATCTTTAACCGTGTTCGAGTGGTATATAAAAATGTAAAATATGAAACAAATTGAAAATTCACAAAATTTCTGTGAAAATTCATGTAACTTTACGCGTCTGTAACTCGAGATCCGACATCGTCAAAATATTGTGTGATAAGTGAAAAGAAAGAAAATTTCATGCTGAATTCAAAAATTCAAGGCCCATCATTCTATCTTTAACCGTGTTCGAGTGGTATATAAAAATGTAAAATATGAAACAAATTGAAAATTCACAAAATTTCTGTGAAAATTCATGTAACTTTACGCGTCTGTAACTCGAGATCCGACATCGTCAAAATATTGTGTGATAAGTGAAAAGAAAGAAAATTTCATGCTGAATTCAAAAATTCAAGGCCCATCATTCTATCTTTAACCGTGTTCGAGTGGTATATAAAAATGTAAAATATGAAACAAATTGAAAATTCACAAAATTTCTGTGAAAATTCATGTAACTTTACGCGTCTGTAACTCGAGATCCGACATCGTCAAAATATTGTGCGATAAGTGAAAAGAAAGAAAATTTCATGCTGAATTCAAAAATTCAAGGCCCATCATTCTATCTTTAACCGTGTTCGAGTGGTGTATAAAAATGCAAAATATCAAACAAATTGAAAATTCAAAAAAATTCTGTGAAAGTTCATGTAACTTTACGCGTCTGTAACTCGAGATCCGACATCGTCAAAATATTGTGCGATAAGTGAAAAGAAAGAAAATTTCATGCTGAATTCAAAAATTTAAGGCCCATCATTCTATCTTTAACCGTGTTCGAGTGGTATATAAAAATGTAAAATATGAAACAAATTGAAAATTCACAAAATTTCTGTGAAAATTCATGTAACTTTACGCGTCTGTAACTCGAGATCCGACATCGTCAAAATATTGTGTGATAAGTGAAAAGAAAGAAAATTTCATGCTGAATTCAAAAATTCAAGGCCCATCATTCTATCTTTAACCGTGTTCGAGTGGTATATAAAAATGTAAAATATGAAACAAATTGAAAATTCACAAAATTTCTGTGAAAATTCATGTAACTTTACGCGTCTGTAACTCGAGATCCGACATCGTCAAAATATTGTGCGATAAGTGAAAAGAAAGAAAATTTCATGCTGAATTCAAAAATTCAAGGCCCATCATTCTATCTTTAACCGTGTTCGAGTGGTATATAAAAATGTAAAATATGAAACAAATTGAAAATTCACAAAATTTCTGTGAAAATTCATGTAACTTTACGCGTCTGTAACTCGAGATCCGACATCGTCAAAATATTGTGCGATAAGTGAAAAGAAAGAAAATTTCATGCTGAATTCAAAAATTCAAGGCTTATCATTCTATCTTTAACCGTGTTCGAGTGGTATATAAAAATGTAAAATATGAAACAAATTGAAAATTCACAAAATTTCTGTGAAAATTCATGTAACTTTACGCGTCTGTAACTCGAGATCCGACATCGTCAAAATATTGTGCGATAAGTGAAAAGAAAGAAAATTTCATGCTGAATTCAAAAATTCAAGGCTTATCATTCTATCTTTAACCGTGTTCGAGTGGTATATAAAAATGTAAAATATGAAACAAATTGAAAATTCACAAAATTTCTGTGAAAATTCATGTAACTTTACGCGTCTGTAACTCGAGATCCGACATCGTCAAAATATTGTGTGATAAGTGAAAAGAAAGAAAATTTCATGCTGAATTCAAAAATTCAAGGCTTATCATTCTATCTTTAACCGTGTTCGAGTGGTATATAAAAATGTAAAATATGAAACAAATTGAAAATTCACAAAATTTCTGTGAAAATTCATGTAACTTTACGCGTCTGTAACTCGAGATCCGACATCGTCAAAATATCGTGCGATAAGTGAAAAGAAAGAAAATATCATGCTGAATTCAAAAATTCCAGGCCCATCATTCTATCTTTAACCGTGTTCGAGTGGTGTATAAAAATGCAAAATATCAAACAAATTGAAAATTCAAAAAAATTCTGTGAAAGTTCATGTAACTTTACGCGTCTGTAACTCGAGATCCGACATCGTCAAAATATTGTGTGATAAGTGAAAAGAAAGAAAATTTCATGCTGAATTCAAAAATTCAAGGCCCATCATTCTATCTTTAACCGTGTTCGAGTGGTGTATAAAAATGCAAAATATCAAACAAATTGAAAATTCAAAAAAATTCTGTGAAAGTTCATGTAACTTTACGCGTCTGTAACTCGAGATCCGACATCGTCAAAATATTGTGCGATAAGTGAAAAGAAAGAAAATTTCATGCTGAATTCAAAAATTTAAGGCCCATCATTCTATCTTTAACCGTGTTCGAGTGGTATATAAAAATGTAAAATATGAAACAAATTGAAAATTCACAAAATTTCTGTGAAAATTCATGTAACTTTACGCGTCTGTAACTCGAGATCCGACATCGTCAAAATATTGTGTGATAAGTGAAAAGAAAGAAAATTTCATGCTGAATTCAAAAATTCAAGGCCCATCATTCTATCTTTAACCGTGTTCGAGTGGTATATAAAAATGTAAAATATGAAACAAATTGAAAATTCACAAAATTTCTGTGAAAATTCATGTAACTTTACGCGTCTGTAACTCGAGATCCGACATCGTCAAAATATTGTGCGATAAGTGAAAAGAAAGAAAATTTCATGCTGAATTCAAAAATTCAAGGCCCATCATTCTATCTTTAACCGTGTTCGAGTGGTATATAAAAATGTAAAATATGAAACAAATTGAAAATTCACAAAATTTCTGTGAAAATTCATGTAACTTTACGCGTCTGTAACTCGAGATCCGACATCGTCAAAATATTGTGCGATAAGTGAAAAGAAAGAAAATTTCATGCTGAATTCAAAAATTCAAGGCTTATCATTCTATCTTTAACCGTGTTCGAGTGGTATATAAAAATGTAAAATATGAAACAAATTGAAAATTCACAAAATTTCTGTGAAAATTCATGTAACTTTACGCGTCTGTAACTCGAGATCCGACATCGTCAAAATATCGTGCGATAAGTGAAAAGAAAGAAAATTTCATGCTGAATTCAAAAATTCAAGGCCCATCATTCTATCTTTAACCGTGTTCGAGTGGTATATAAAAATGTAAAATATGAAACAAATTGAAAATTCACAAAATTTCTGTGAAAATTCATGTAACTTTACGCGTCTGTAACTCGAGATCCGACATCGTCAAAATATCGTGCGATAAGTGAAAAGAAAGAAAATTTCATGCTGAATTCAAAAATTCAAGGCCCATCATTCTATCTTTAACCGTGTTCGAGTGGTGTATAAAAATGCAAAATATCAAACAAATTGAAAATTCAAAATTTTTTTGTGAAAGTTGATGTAATTTTAGGCGTCTGTAACTCGAGATCCGACGTCGTCAAATTTTGTGCGATACGTGAAAAGAAAGAAAATTTCATGCTGAATTCAAAAATTCAAGGCCCATCATTCTATCTTTAACCGTGTTCGAGTGGTATATAAAAATGTAAAATATGAAACAAATTGAAAATTCACAAAATTTCTGTGAAAATTCATGTAACTTTACGCGTCTGTAACTCGAGATCCGACATCGTCAAAATATTGTGTGATAAGTGAAAAGAAAGAAAATTTCATGCTGAATTCAAAAATTTAAGGCCCATCATTCTATCTTTAACCGTGTTCGAGTGGTATATAAAAATGTAAAATATGAAACAAATTGAAAATTCACAAAATTTCTGTGAAAATTCATGTAACTTTACGCGTCTGTAACTCGAGATCCGACATCGTCAAAATATTGTGTGATAAGTGAAAAGAAAGAAAATTTCATGCTGAATTCAAAAATTCAAGGCCCATCATTCTATCTTTAACCGTGTTCGAGTGGTATATAAAAATGTAAAATATGAAACAAATTGAAAATTCACAAAATTTCTGTGAAAATTCATGTAACTTTACGCGTCTGTAACTCGAGATCCGACATCGTCAAAATATTGTGCGATAAGTGAAAAGAAAGAAAATTTCATGCTGAATTCAAAAATTCAAGGCCCATCATTCTATCTTTAACCGTGTTCGAGTGGTATATAAAAATGTAAAATATGAAACAAATTGAAAATTCACAAAATTTCTGTGAAAATTCATGTAACTTTACGCGTCTGTAACTCGAGATCCGACATCGTCAAAATATTGTGCGATAAGTGAAAAGAAAGAAAATTTCATGCTGAATTCAAAAATTCAAGGCTTATCATTCTATCTTTAACCGTGTTCGAGTGGTATATAAAAATGTAAAATATGAAACAAATTGAAAATTCACAAAATTTCTGTGAAAATTCATGTAACTTTACGCGTCTGTAACTCGAGATCCGACATCGTCAAAATATCGTGCGATAAGTGAAAAGAAAGAAAATTTCATGCTGAATTCAAAAATTCAAGGCTTATCATTCTATCTTTAACCGTGTTCGAGTGGTATATAAAAATGTAAAATATGAAACAAATTGAAAATTCACAAAATTTCTGTGAAAATTCATGTAACTTTACGCGTCTGTAACTCGAGATCCGACATCGTCAAAATATTGTGTGATAAGTGAAAAGAAAGAAAATTTCATGCTGAATTCAAAAATTCAAGGCCCATCATTCAATCTTTAACCGTGTTCGAGTGGTGTATAAAAATGCAAAATATCAAACAAATTGAAAATTCAAAAAAATTCTGTGAAAGTTCATGTAACTTTACGCGTCTGTAACTCGAGATCCGACATCGTCAAAATATTGTGTGATAAGAGAAAAGAAAGAAAATTTCATGCTGAATTCAAAAATTCAAGGCCCATCATTCTATCTTTAACCGTGTTCGAGTGGTATATAAAAATGTAAAATATGAAACAAATTGAAAATTCACAAAATTTCTGTGAAAATTCATGTAACTTTACGCGTCTGTAACTCGAGATCCGACATCGTCAAAATATTGTGCGATAAGTGAAAAGAAAGAAAATTTCATGCTGAATTCAAAAATTCAAGGCTCATCATTCTATCTTTAACCGTGTTCGAGTGGTGTATAAAAATGCAAAATATCAAACAAATTGAAAATACAAAAAAATTCTGTGAAAGTTCATGTAACTTTACGCGTCTGTAACTCGAGATCCGACATCGTCAAAATATTGTGCGATAAGTGAAAAGAAAGAAAATTTCATGCTGAATTCAAAAATTCAAGGCCCATCATTCTATCTTTAACCGTGTTCGAGTGGTATATAAAAATGTAAAATATGAAACAAATTGAAAATTCACAAAATATCTGTGAAAATTCATGTATCTTTACGCGTCTGTAACTCGAGATCCGACATCGTCAAATTTTGTGCGATACGTGAAAAGAAAGAAAATTTCATGCTGAATTCAAAAATTCAAGGCCCATCATTCTATCTTTAACCGTGTTCGAGTGGTGTATAAAAATGCAAAATATCAAACAAATTGAAAATTCACAAAATTTCTGTGAAAATTCATGTAACTTTACGCGTCTGTAACTCGAGATCCGACATCGTCAAAATATTGTGTGATAAGTGGAAAGAAAGAAAATTTCATGCTGAATTCAAAAATTCAAGGCCCATCATTCTATCTTTAACCGTGTTCGAGTGGTGTATAAAAATGCAAAATATCAAACAAATTGAAAATTCACAAAATTTCTGTGAAAATTCATGTAAATTTACGCGTCTGTAACTCGAGATCCGACATCGTCAAAATATCGTGCGATAAGTTAAAAGAAAGAAAATTTCATGCTGAATTCAAAAATTCAAGGCCCATCATTCTATCTTTAACCGTGTTCGAGTGGTGTATAAAAATGCAAAATATCAAACAAATTGAAAATTCACAAAATTTCTGTGAAAATTCATGTAAATTTACGCGTCTGTAACTCGAGATCCGACATCGTCAAAATATCGTGCGATAAGTTAAAAGAAAGAAAATTTCATGCTGAATTCAAAAATTCAAGGCCCATCATTCTATCTTTAACCGTGTTCGAGTGGTATATAAAAATGTAAAATATGAAACAAATTGAAAATTCACAAAATTTCTGTGAAAATTCATGTAACTTTACGCGTCTGTAACTCGAGATCCGACATCGTCAAAATATCGTGCGATAAGTGAAAAGAAAGAAAATTTCATGCTGAATTCAAAAATTCAAGGCCCATCATTCTATCTTTAACCGTGTTCGAGTGGTGTATAAAAATGCAAAATATCAAACAAATTGAAAATTCAAAATTTTTTTGTGAAAGTTCATGTAATTTTAGGCGTCTGTAACTCGAGATCCGACGTCGTCAAATTTTGTGCGATACGTGAAAAGAAAGAAAATTTCATGCTGAATTCAAAAATTTAAGGCCCATCATTCTATCTTTAACCGTGTTCGAGTGGTATATAAAAATGTAAAATATGAAACAAATTGAAAATTCACAAAATTTCTGTGAAAATTCATGTAACTTTACGCGTCTGTAACTCGAGATCCGACATCGTCAAAATATTGTGTGATAAGTGAAAAGAAAGAAAATTTCATGCTGAATTCAAAAATTCAAGGCCCATCATTCTATCTTTAACCGTGTTCGAGTGGTATATAAAAATGTAAAATATGAAACAAATTGAAAATTCACAAAATTTCTGTGAAAATTCATGTAACTTTACGCGTCTGTAACTCGAGATCCGACATCGTCAAAATATTGTGTGATAAGTGAAAAGAAAGAAAATTTCATGCTGAATTCAAAAATTCAAGGCCCATCATTCTATCTTTAACCGTGTTCGAGTGGTATATAAAAATGTAAAATATGAAACAAATTGAAAATTCACAAAATTTCTGTGAAAATTCATGTAACTTTACGCGTCTGTAACTCGAGATCCGACATCGTCAAAATATTGTGCGATAAGTGAAAAGAAAGAAAATTTCATGCTGAATTCAAAAATTCAAGGCCCATCATTCTATCTTTAACCGTGTTCGAGTGGTGTATAAAAATGCAAAATATCAAACAAATTGAAAATTCAAAAAAATTCTGTGAAAGTTCATGTAACTTTACGCGTCTGTAACTCGAGATCCGACATCGTCAAAATATTGTGCGATAAGTGAAAAGAAAGAAAATTTCATGCTGAATTCAAAAATTTAAGGCCCATCATTCTATCTTTAACCGTGTTCGAGTGGTATATAAAAATGTAAAATATGAAACAAATTGAAAATTCACAAAATTTCTGTGAAAATTCATGTAACTTTACGCGTCTGTAACTCGAGATCCGACATCGTCAAAATATTGTGTGATAAGTGAAAAGAAAGAAAATTTCATGCTGAATTCAAAAATTCAAGGCCCATCATTCTATCTTTAACCGTGTTCGAGTGGTATATAAAAATGTAAAATATGAAACAAATTGAAAATTCACAAAATTTCTGTGAAAATTCATGTAACTTTACGCGTCTGTAACTCGAGATCCGACATCGTCAAAATATTGTGCGATAAGTGAAAAGAAAGAAAATTTCATGCTGAATTCAAAAATTCAAGGCCCATCATTCTATCTTTAACCGTGTTCGAGTGGTATATAAAAATGTAAAATATGAAACAAATTGAAAATTCACAAAATTTCTGTGAAAATTCATGTAACTTTACGCGTCTGTAACTCGAGATCCGACATCGTCAAAATATTGTGCGATAAGTGAAAAGAAAGAAAATTTCATGCTGAATTCAAAAATTCAAGGCTTATCATTCTATCTTTAACCGTGTTCGAGTGGTATATAAAAATGTAAAATATGAAACAAATTGAAAATTCACAAAATTTCTGTGAAAATTCATGTAACTTTACGCGTCTGTAACTCGAGATCCGACATCGTCAAAATATTGTGTGATAAGTGGAAAGAAAGAAAATTTCATGCTGAATTCAAAAATTCAAGACCCATCATTCTATCTTTAACCGTGTTCGAGTGGTGTATAAAAATGCAAAATATCAAACAAATTGAAAATTCACAAAATTTCTGTGAAAATTCATGTAACTTTACGCGTCTGTAACTCGAGATCCGACATCGTCAAAATATTGTGCGATAAGTGAAAAGAAAGAAAATTTCATGCTGAATTCAAAAATTCAAGGCCCATCATTCTATCTTTAACCGTGTTCGAGTGGTGTATAAAAATGCAAAATATCAAACAAATTGAAAATTCACAAAATTTCTGTGAAAATTCATGTAACTTTACGCGTCTGTAACTCGAGATCCGACATCGTCAAAATATCCTGCTATAAGTGAAAAGAAAGAAAATTTCATGCTGAATTCAAAAATTCAAGGCCCATCATTCTATCTTTAACCGTGTTCGAGTGGTGTATAAAAATGCAAAATATCAAACAAATTGAAAATTCAAAAAAATTCTGTGAAAATTCATGTAACTTTACGCGTCTGTAACTCGAGATCCGACATCGTCAAAATATTGTGCGATAAGTGAAAAGAAAGAAAATTTCATGCTGAATTCAAAAATTCAAGGCCCATCATTCTATCTTTAACCGTGTTCGAGTGGTGTATCAAAATGCAAAATATCAAACAAATTGAAAATTCAAAAAAATTCTGTGAAAATTCATGTAAATTTACGCGTCTGTAACTCGAGATCCGACATCGTCAAATTTTGTGCGATACGTGAAAAGAAAGAAAATTTCATGCTGAATTCAAAAATTCAAGGCCCATCATTCTATCTTTAACCGTGTTCGAGTGGTGTATAAAAATGCAAAATATCAAACAAATTGAAAATTCACAAAATTTCTGTGAAAATTCATGTAACTTTACGCGTCTGTAACTCGAGATCCGACATCGTCAAAATATTGTGTGATAAGTGGAAAGAAAGAAAATTTCATGCTGAATTCAAAAATTCAAGACCCATCATTCTATCTTTAACCGTGTTCGAGTGGTGTATAAAAATGCAAAATATCAAACAAATTGAAAATTCACAAAATTTCTGTGAAAATTCATGTAACTTTACGCGTCTGTAACTCGAGATCCGACATCGTCAAAATATTGTGCGATAAGTGAAAAGAAAGAAAATTTCATGCTGAATTCAAAAATTCAAGGCCCATCATTCTATCTTTAACCGTGTTCGAGTGGTGTATAAAAATGCAAAATATCAAACAAATTGAAAATTCACAAAATTTCTGTGAAAATTCATGTAACTTTACGCGTCTGTAACTCGAGATCCGACATCGTCAAAATATCCTGCTATAAGTGAAAAGAAAGAAAATTTCATGCTGAATTCAAAAATTCAAGGCCCATCATTCTATCTTTAACCGTGTTCGAGTGGTGTATAAAAATGCAAAATATCAAACAAATTGAAAATTCACAAAATTTCTGTGAAAATTCATGTAACTTTACGCGTCTGTAACTCGAGATCCGACATCGTCAAAATATTGTGCGATAAGTGAAAAGAAAGAAAATTTCATGCTGAATTCAAAAATTCAAGGCCCATCATTCTATCTTTAACCGTGTTCGAGTGGTGTATCAAAATGCAAAATATCAAACAAATTGAAAATTCAAAAAAATTCTGTGAAAATTCATGTAAATTTACGCGTCTGTAACTCGAGATCCGACATGGTCAAAATATTGTGCGATAAGTGAAAAGAAAGAAAATTTCATGCTGAATTCAAAAATTCAAGGCCCATCATTCTATCTTTAACCGTGTTCGAGTGGTGTATAAAAATGCAAAATATCAAACAAATTGAAAATTCAAAATATTTCTGTGAAAATTCATGTAACTTTACGCGTCTGTAACTCGAGATCCGACATCGTCAAAATATCCTGCTATAAGTGAAAAGAAAGAAAATTTCATGCTGAATTCAAAAATTCAAGGCCCATCATTCTATCTTTAACCGTGTTCGAGTGGTGTATAAAAATGCAAAATATCAAACAAATTGAAAATTCACAAAATTTCTGTGAAAATTCATGTAACTTTACGCGTCTGTAACTCGAGATCCGACATCGTCAAAATATTGTGCGATAAGTGAAAAGAAAGAAAATTTCATGCTGAATTCAAAAATTCAAGGCCCATCATTCTATCTTTAACCGTGTTAGAGTGGTGTATAAAAATGCAAAATATCAAACAAATTGAAAATTCAAAAAAATTCTGTGAAAATTCATGTAACTTTACGCGTCTGTAACTCGAGATCCGACATCGGCAAAATATTGTGCGATAAGTGAAAAGAAAGAAAATTTCATGCTGAATTCAAAAATTCAAGGCTTATCATTCTATCTTTAACCGTGTTCGAGTGGTATATAAAAATACAAAATATCAAACAAATTGAAAATTCAAAAAAATTCTGTGAAAATTCATGTAACTTTACGCGTCTGTAACTCGAGATCCGACATCGTCTAAATATCGTGCGATAAGTGAGAAGAAACAAAATTTCATGCTGAATTCAAAAATTCAAGGCCCCTCATTCTATCTTTAACCGTGTTCAAGTGGTGTATAAAAATGCAAAATATCAAACAAATTGAAAACTCAAAAAAATTCTGTGAAAATTTATGTAACTTTACGCGTCTGTAACTCGAGATCCGACATCGTCAAAATATCCTGCTATAAGTGAGAAGAAAGAAATTTCATGCTGAATTCAAAAATTTAAGGCCCATCATTCTATCTTTAACCGTGTTCGAGTGGTATATAAAAATGTAAAATATGAAACAAATTGAAAATTCACAAAATTTCTGTGAAAATTCATGTAACTTTACGCGTCTGTAACTCGAGATCCGACATCGTCAAAATATCCTGCTATAAGTGAGAAGAAAGAAATTTCATGCTGAATTCAAAAATTTAAGGCCCATCATTCTATCTTTAACCGTGTTCGAGTGGTGTATAAAAATGCAAAATATCAAACAAATTGAAAATTCAAAAAAATTCTGTGAAAATTCATGTAAATTTACGCGTCTGTAACTCGAGATCCGACATCGTCAAAATATTGTGCGATAAGTGAAAAGAAAGAAAATTTCATGCTGAATTCAAAAATTCAAGGCCCATCATTCTATCTTTAACCGTGTTCGAGTGGTGTATAAAAATGCAAAATATCAAACAAATTGAAAATTCAAAAAAATTCTGGGAAAGTTCATGTAATTTTACGCGTCTGTAACTCGAGATCGGACGTCGTCAAAATATCGTGCGATACGTGAAAAGAAAGAAAATTTCATGCTGAATTCAAAAATTCAAGGCCCATCATTCTATCTTTAACCGTGTTCGAGTGGTGTATAAAAATGCAAAATATCAAACAAATTGAAAATTCACAAAATTTCTGTGAAAATTCATGTAAATTTACGCGTCTGTAACTCGAGATCCGACATCGTCAAAATATCGTGCGATAAGTTAAAAGAAAGAAAATTTCATGCTGAATTCAAAAATTCAAGGCCCATCATTCTATCTTTAACCGTGTTCGAGTGGTGTATAAAAATGCAAAATATCAAACAAATTGAAAATTCACAAAATTTCTGTGAAAATTCATGTAACTTTACGCGTCTGTAACTCGAGATCCGACATCGTCAAAATATCCTGCTATAAGTGAAAAGAAAGAAAATTTCATGCTGAATTCAAAAATTCAAGGCCCATCATTCTATCTTTAACCGTGTTCGAGTGGTGTATAAAAATGCAAAATATCAAACAAATTGAAAATTCACAAAATTTCTGTGAAAATTCATGTAACTTTACGCGTCTGTAACTCGAGATCCGACATCGTCAAAATATTGTGCGATAAGTGAAAAGAAAGAAAATTTCATGCTGAATTCAAAAATTCAAGGCCCATCATTCTATCTTTAACCGTGTTCGAGTGGTGTATCAAAATGCAAAATATCAAACAAATTGAAAATTCAAAAAAATTCTGTGAAAATTCATGTAAATTTACGCGTCTGTAACTCGAGATCCGACATGGTCAAAATATTGTGCGATAAGTGAAAAGAAAGAAAATTTCATGCTGAATTCAAAAATTCAAGGCCCATCATTCTATCTTTAACCGTGTTCGAGTGGTGTATAAAAATGCAAAATATCAAACAAATTGAAAATTCAAAATATTTCTGTGAAAATTCATGTAACTTTACGCGTCTGTAACTCGAGATCCGACATCGTCAAAATATCCTGCTATAAGTGAAAAGAAAGAAAATTTCATGCTGAATTCAAAAATTCAAGGCCCATCATTCTATCTTTAACCGTGTTCGAGTGGTGTATAAAAATGCAAAATATCAAACAAATTGAAAATTCACAAAATTTCTGTGAAAATTCATGTAACTTTACGCGTCTGTAACTCGAGATCCGACATCGTCAAAATATTGTGCGATAAGTGAAAAGAAAGAAAATTTCATGCTGAATTCAAAAATTCAAGGCCCATCATTCTATCTTTAACCGTGTTAGAGTGGTGTATAAAAATGCAAAATATCAAACAAATTGAAAATTCAAAAAAATTCTGTGAAAATTCATGTAACTTTACGCGTCTGTAACTCGAGATCCGACATCGGCAAAATATTGTGCGATAAGTGAAAAGAAAGAAAATTTCATGCTGAATTCAAAAATTCAAGGCTTATCATTCTATCTTTAACCGTGTTCGAGTGGTATATAAAAATACAAAATATCAAACAAATTGAAAATTCAAAAAAATTCTGTGAAAATTCATGTAACTTTACGCGTCTGTAACTCGAGATCCGACATCGTCTAAATATCGTGCGATAAGTGAGAAGAAACAAAATTTCATGCTGAATTCAAAAATTCAAGGCCCCTCATTCTATCTTTAACCGTGTTCAAGTGGTGTATAAAAATGCAAAATATCAAACAAATTGAAAACTCAAAAAAATTCTGTGAAAATTTATGTAACTTTACGCGTCTGTAACTCGAGATCCGACATCGTCAAAATATCCTGCTATAAGTGAGAAGAAAGAAATTTCATGCTGAATTCAAAAATTTAAGGCCCATCATTCTATCTTTAACCGTGTTCGAGTGGTATATAAAAATGTAAAATATGAAACAAATTGAAAATTCACAAAATTTCTGTGAAAATTCATGTAACTTTACGCGTCTGTAACTCGAGATCCGACATCGTCAAAATATCCTGCTATAAGTGAGAAGAAAGAAATTTCATGCTGAATTCAAAAATTTAAGGCCCATCATTCTATCTTTAACCGTGTTCGAGTGGTGTATAAAAATGCAAAATATCAAACAAATTGAAAATTCAAAAAAATTCTGTGAAAATTCATGTAAATTTACGCGTCTGTAACTCGAGATCCGACATCGTCAAAATATTGTGCGATAAGTGAAAAGAAAGAAAATTTCATGCTGAATTCAAAAATTCAAGGCCCATCATTCTATCTTTAACCGTGTTCGAGTGGTGTATAAAAATGCAAAATATCAAACAAATTGAAAATTCAAAAAAATTCTGGGAAAGTTCATGTAACTTTACGCGTCTGTAACTCGAGATCGGACGTCGTCAAAATATCGTGCGATACGTGAAAAGAAAGAAAATTTCATGCTGAATTCAGAAATTCAAGGCCCATCATTCTATCTTTAACCGTGGTCGAGTGGTGTATAAAAATGTAAAATATGAAACAAATTGAAAATTCACAAAAAGTCTGTTAAAATTCATGTAATTTTACGCGTCTGTAACTCGAGATCCGACATCGTCTAAATATCGTGCGATAAGTGAAAAGAAAGAAAATTTCATGCTGAAATAAAAAATTCAAGGCCCATCATTCTATCTTTAACCGTGTTCGAGTGGTGTATAAAAATGCAAAATATCAAACAAATTGAAAATTCACAAAATTTCTGTGAAAATTCATGTAACTTTACGCGTCTGTAACTCGAGATCCGACATCGTCAAAATATTGTGCGATAAGTGAAAAGAAAGAAAATTTCATGCTGAATTCAAAAATTCAAGGCCCATCATTCTATCTTTAACCGTGTTCGAGTGGTGTATAAAAATGCAAAATATCTAACAAATTGAAAATTCAAAAAAATTCTGTGAAAATTCATGTAAATTTACGCGTCTGTAACTCGAGATCCGACATCGTCAAAATATTGTGCGATAAGTGAAAAGAAAGAAAATTTCATGCTGAATTCAAAAATTCAAGGCCCATCATTCTATCTTTAACCGTGTTCGAGTGGTATATAAAAATACAAAATATCAAACAAATTGAAAATTCAAAAAAATTCTGTGAAAATTCATGTAACTTTACGCGTCTGTAACTCGAGATCCGACATCGTCTAAATATCGTGCGATAAGTGAGAAGAAACAAAATTTCATGCTGAATTCAAAAATTCAAGGCCCCTCATTCTATCTTTAACCGTGTTCAAGTGGTGTATAAAAATGCAAAATATCAAACAAATTGAAAACTCAAAAAAATTCTGTGAAAATTCATGTAACTTTACGCGTCTGTAACTCGAGATCCGACATCGTCAAAATATCCTGCTATAAGTGAGAAGAAAGAAATTTCATGCTGAATTCAAAAATTTAAGGCCCATCATTCTATCTTTAACCGTGTTCGAGTGGTATATAAAAATGTAAAATATGAAACAAATTGAAAATTCACAAAATTTCTGTGAAAATTCATGTAACTTTACGCGTCTGTAACTCGAGATCCGACATCGTCAAAATATCCTGCTATAAGTGAGAAGAAAGAAATTTCATGCTGAATTCAAAAATTTAAGGCCCATCATTCTATCTTTAACCGTGTTCGAGTGGTGTATAAAAATGCAAAATATCAAACAAATTGAAAATTCAAAAAAATTCTGTGAAAATTCATGTAAATTTACGCGTCTGTAACTCGAGATCCGACATCGTCAAAATATTGTGCGATAAGTGAAAAGAAAGAAAATTTCATGCTGAATTCAAAAATTCAAGGCCCATCATTCTATCTTTAACCGTGTTCGAGTGGTGTATAAAAATGCAAAATATCAAACAAATTGAAAATTCAAAAAAATTCTGGGAAAGTTCATGTAACTTTACGCGTCTGTAACTCGAGATCGGACGTCGTCAAAATATCGTGCGATACGTGAAAAGAAAGAAAATTTCATGCTGAATTCAGAAATTCAAGGCCCATCATTCTATCTTTAACCGTGGTCGAGTGGTGTATAAAAATGTAAAATATGAAACAAATTGAAAATTCACAAAAAGTCTGTTAAAATTCATGTAATTTTACGCGTCTGTAACTCGAGATCCGACATCGTCTAAATATCGTGCGATAAGTGAAAAGAAAGAAAATTTCATGCTGAATTAAAAAATTCAAGGCCCATCATTCTATCTTTAACCGTGTTCGAGTGGTGTATAAAAATGCAAAATATCAAACAAATTGAAAATTCACAAAATTTCTGTGAAAATTCATGTAACTTTACGCGTCTGTAACTCGAGATCCGACATCGTCAAAATATTGTGCGATAAGTGAAAAGAAAGAAAATTTCATGCTGAATTCAAAAATTCAAGGCCCATCATTCTATCTTTAACCGTGTTCGAGTGGTGTATAAAAATGCAAAATATCAAACAAATTGAAAATTCAAAAAAATTCTGTGAAAATTCATGTAACTTTACGCGTCTGTAACTCGAGATCCGACATCGTCAAAATATCCTGCTATAAGTGAAAAGAAAGAAAATTTCATGCTGAATTCAAAAATTTAAGGCCCATCATTCTATCTTTATCCGTGTTTGAGTGGTATATAAAAATGTAAAATATGAAACAAATTGAAAATTCAAAATATTTCTGTGAAAATTCATGTAACTTTACGCGTCTGTAACTCGAGATCCGACATCGTCAAAATATCCTGCTATAAGTGAAAAGAAAGAAAATTTCATGCTGAATTCAAAAATTCAAGGCCCATCATTCTATCTTTAACCGTGTTCGAGTGGTGTATAAAAATGCAAAATATCAAACAAATTGAAAATTCACAAAATTTCTGTGAAAATTCATGTAACTTTACGCGTCTGTAACTCGAGATCCGACATCGTCAAAATATTGTGCGATAAGTGAAAAGAAAGAAAATTTCATGCTGAATTCAAAAATTCAAGGCCCATCATTCTATCTTTAACCGTGTTCGAGTGGTGTATAAAAATGCAAAATATCAAACAAATTGAAAATTCAAAAAAATTCTGTGAAAATTCATGTAAATTTACGCGTCTGTAACTCGAGATCCGACATCGTCAAAATATTGTGCGATAAGTGAAAAGAAAGAAAATTTCATGCTGAATTCAAAAATTCAAGGCCCATCATTCTATCTTTAACCGTGTTCGAGTGGTATATAAAAATACAAAATATCAAACAAATTGAAAATTCAAAAAAATTCTGTGAAAATTCATGTAACTTTACGCGTCTGTAACTCGAGATCCGACATCGTCTAAATATCGTGCGATAAGTGAGAAGAAACAAAATTTCATGCTGAATTCAAAAATTCAAGGCCCCTCATTCTATCTTTAACCGTGTTCAAGTGGTGTATAAAAATGCAAAATATCAAACAAATTGAAAACTCAAAAAAATTCTGTGAAAATTCATGTAACTTTACGCGTCTGTAACTCGAGATCCGACATCGTCAAAATATCCTGCTATAAGTGAGAAGAAAGAAATTTCATGCTGAATTCAAAAATTTAAGGCCCATCATTCTATCTTTAACCGTGTTCGAGTGGTATATAAAAATGTAAAATATGAAACAAATTGAAAATTCACAAAATTTCTGTGAAAATTCATGTAAATTTACGCGTCTGTAACTCGAGATCCGACATCGTCAAAATATCCTGCTATAAGTGAGAAGAAAGAAATTTCATGCTGAATTCAAAAATTTAAGGCCCATCATTCTATCTTTAACCGTGTTCGAGTGGTGTATAAAAATGCAAAATATCAAACAAATTGAAAATTCAAAAAAATTCTGTGAAAATTCATGTAAATTTACGCGTCTGTAACTCGAGATCCGACATCGTCAAAATATTGTGCGATAAGTGAAAAGAAAGAAAATTTCATGCTGAATTCAAAAATTCAAGGCCCATCATTCTATCTTTAACCGTGTTCGAGTGGTGTATAAAAATGCAAAATATCAAACAAATTGAAAATTCAAAAAAATTCTGGGAAAGTTCATGTAACTTTACGCGTCTGTAACTCGAGATCCGACATCGTCAAAATATCCTGCTATAAGTGAAAAGAAAGAAAATTTCATGCTGAATTCAAAAATTCAAGGCCCATCATTCTATCTTTAACCGTGTTCGAGTGGTGTATAAAAATGCAAAATATCAAACAAATTGAAAATTCAAAAAATTTCTGTGAAAATTCATGTAACTTTACGCGTCTGTAACTCGAGATCCGACATCGTCAAAATATTGTGCGATAAGTGATAAGAAAGAAAATTTCATGCTGAATTCAAAAATTCAAGGCCCATCATTCTATCTTTAACCGTGTTCGAGTGGTGTATAAAAATGCAAAATATCAAACAAATTGAAAATTCAAAAAATTTCTGTGAAAATTCATGTAACTTTACGCGTCTGTAACTCGAGATCGGACGTCGTCAAAATATCGTGCGATACGTGAAAAGAAAGAAAATTTCATGCTGAATTCAGAAATTCAAGGCCCATCATTCTATCTTTAACCGTGGTCGAGTGGTGTATAAAAATGTAAAATATGAAACAAATTGAAAATTCACAAAAAGTCTGTTAAAATTCATGTAATTTTACGCGTCTGTAACTCGAGATCCGACGTCTTCTAAATATCGTGCAATACGAGAAAAGAAATAAAATTTCATGCTGAATTCAAAAATTCAAGGCCCATCATTCTATCTTTCACCGTGTTCGAGTGGTGTATAAAAATGTAAAATATGAAATTTCTGTGAAAATTCATGTAAATTTAAAAGCCTGTAACTCAAGATCTGATGATTTAAAAAAATCGTACGTTAAACGAAATGATAGAAAATTTCATGTTAATCCAAATTTTTGTGGTCCGTTATTCTATCTTTAATTATGTAGGAGTGGTATATGAAAATATGAAATATGAACCAAATTGAATATTCATAAAATTTCTGTGAAAATTCATGTAAATTTAAAAGCCTTTAACAGACTATCAAAAAATCTCCCGTTACTATATCTTTAAACGTGTAAAAGTGGCGCATGAAAATATGAACACTTGTCATAGGCGGTTTCTATTCATAATTAATTTTATGTGTTTCAAATTAATATGAAACTTTTTATTTATATATTATACTTCTCTTAATATCAATTACTATTTCAATTGTTATATTTCTTATGATAACGATGTAAAATGCTTATAACTTTTCAATAAATATGTATACAATGTTTATATTTACCTTATGTAACTATGAAAATTGTCTGTCCATCATTTATGTCAATTCATACTTACATTTTTCAATGAAAGTATAAATATCTGTATTATGACGGAAGGTAATGTTTTATTTTATTAATAATTGGGGCCCGAATTATTTGGGGGTTTTTAGATGTCGGCAGGGGCATTTTTCTCTTGGGAAACTTTTCCAAGGCACGGATAACCTTGCGGCTATCTTGGTACTGTTGCAGATTGTGCAACAATGAAAATAAACTATTGTTAGCATATTACATACATAATAATCATGGATGATTTGATGTAAATGTTTTTATGATCTATAAGGTATATGAAAGTAAATGGTTTTTATTTTATTCCATAGTTAAATATCTTTCATTATTTATAATGATACATATGAAAACATATTCATGTATGATTAACAATTAAATAAAGATGCTAACCATTTATATACATAAAGGTCTTTTCAACAGGATAATCTTCTCCAAAGGATCTCCAGGACTCCTACATTTGCTCCACATCCTTCTGGGTGTTGTTGAGATTCTGCAACAATGGCAAAACAATACTCCTTCAATTTTTATTATTGTTTAAATAATGTATAAGGATTTATATTTTTATTTAAATACAACATGTAAACATATCTTTAATTTCATGAATATTGCCTTTCTTTTTATTAAGAAAGGCTCTCCAGATAACTTGCAGGTTCTCCAGAACTCCCATAGGACGTTCATGTCTTCCCCCAGGTTTTTAGAACCAGCAACAATGGAAAATACAATGAATATTTGACAATTTCCATTTCAAGTTATAAAATATTACTTCAAAGTTACGCAACAATTAATACATATTTCTATATGAAATTTATATGAAAAAAATTCTAATTTTCAATGGAAATTATAATAATTCATAGATTCAACGATCCATTTGTTAAATATGTAGATCAATAATTTATTTATTTTAATGGTTCACTTCTGTTCAATTAATTATTAATATAGTTAATATAATAATGCGGCACACATTATGTAACCGATTTAGCGTTCATATATTTTAAAAATATATAAAATATATACCCAAACATAATATTTTCAACAATAAACATATGTAAAAAATATTTATGAAAATGCTTCCATGTATATGAAAATTAAAAAAAACTTCTAATTTTAATAAATATTCGATAAATATCTTCAACAATTTAATGATACATTGACCCTAAAATGCAACAATGTATAAAAGAAATAAATTACGTAACTTGCTCACGCTTCAAATATGTAAAAAAATATCTATGGAACATCTTGTAAAATTAAACGTTTTTATAAGTAAATGAAACACAAACTCTTGCACCCAAAATTGGGTACAACAATAAATTATATACGTATGTTACTAAACTCATAAACTATATATGAAACATATAGAAATAATATTCAATATAACACAATGATTAATAAAATTATCAACTATTAATTCTTGGTATGATCTTCAGGAATGCTATACAACACCCACAAATGTATGCCAAGTCTTAACAGCTAAGAAAATACGGAAAATATAACTCACCATGCATAATGAAGTTCTCAGGGATGTTTCCAAGTCCTGTAGGGATGTTGGAAGTAGTTTTCTTCCACCAGGAAGTCGTCCTTCAGGTCTAAATACAGGAACACACCACACACACGTCCGCACGATTTAACAATCACCTTGAGAATGAGGTCATTAATTATCATAATAGCTACGCATTAGATAACATTCATCAATTTTATTCAAAAATAATTTGTAAAAATAAATATTAAAAATAAAATAATGAGCATGTATATTGTATGTTTTATTTCGAGGAATAAATAAAATATTTATTTATTTTTTTATTGATCCAGGTTCGATTCTAGGCTTATATAGATCACATATCATAAAACTTTTTTTATATTATCTGTATTATGCTTGCAAATTTTATGCCCTTTCATTTGATACCAAACAACATTATAATATTTAAAAATATTTATGTATCTATAATTTAATCTACAATAATAACTATGTTTCATACTATCAGTGTATTTATTAAACTTTTTACCATAAAAAATAATTAATATTCAAGTCCACCCTTCACAAAATTATCGATAATTCATTCCTATCTATACCTACAGTTGCGGGCCTATAATTATTGATTACAATAGGCAATAGTAGTGCGTTCAACAAGGGTTGATGTTCAAACTATTTATAAATTATGCCCCTAACAATGGTTTGATTCTACCCCTTTGAATTGCCAGCATAATTCATACATTTCATTCAAATGTCTACTAGAAGTCACTCCTCAAGTATAATATATGATACTGTGTACAGAATACAGCTTTTGTACCCAAAACAGGAAGAATCATTACCAAAAAATAATGGTATGTGTATATGTGTTGGCAACCAGTCAAATACAGCCGTATATTTTGGAAATAAATATAAAACATTACTTTCCATTATTATACCCATTATTGGGTGGTGTGCTAACATGATAGATAACTATGAAACTATGGGCACTTATGGCTACAGACTTGCTAAATACAAATTTAAAAGTGTTTCGATTTGAAAATTAACTTTTAAAACGTCTGACTTTTAATGTCCCTATCTACTATCCCAATTTGTTAATAATTAATGTACTTATTGTTGTGTTCCCTAGAAGATAGTAGATAGGAACAAAGTAAAAATATATATTTCTTCTTATAATATTTAAGTACATATAAGACGGTATACATAGAATTTCATCCTAATTTTAAAATTTCATCACTCGTTACCGAATCTTTAACCGTGCCAGAGTGGTGCATGAAAATATGAGAAATTAACCAAATTGAATATATACAAATTTCTTTGAATATTCATATCATAAGCTTAATCGTCTGTAACTCGAGATCCGATGTTATAAAAAAAAAAAATCTTTAAATAAAAAGAGAATTTTATGCTGAATCCAAATTTTAATGGTACGTTATTCTATCTTTAACCATGTAGGAGTGGTGTATGAAAATATGAAATATGAACCTAATTGAAAATTTACAAAATTTCTGTGAAAATTCATGTAAATTTAACCGTCTGTAACTCGAGAGCCGATGATGGGAAAAAAATCATGTATTACGTGAAAAGAAAGAGAATTTCATACTGAATCCAAATTTTTATTGACCGTTGGTCTATCTATAACCGTGTAGGAGTGCTGGATTAAAATATGTAAAATGAACCGATTTGAAATTTACATAATATCATTTCTATAAAATTTAAAAGTTTTCAGTGTTTCAAAAATTCTGGGACTATGTTTGCTTATGGAAAAATATTTGCTAAATCCAAATTTGAAAAGTTCAAGTCGATATCTCCTTTAGTTTTCGAGATATTCTATCATAAATTTCATAATATCTGAACGTGTATTAGGAAAACATGTATGAAAAAATTTTCGTCGATTACAAAACTCTTATAGTATTTATACTGCCTTATTAGTTTATTTAACTTACATTTTTGGGGCACAGTCTATGGTATTATACTTGCACAAGGAGTGATATAGTTATTTCATTTATATCTAAGGGAATCCATGTGCCACTAATACAGATTAATCATTTTCGACATGAATACGTGTATTACAAAAACAAATCTATTATACTACAAGTTAATTCTGCTTCATTTAACAGGTAAAAATATATTAAATAAATTACATCGTATATATAAAGTATGATTGTTGTTTATTACATATTTTAGAAGAAGTCTGCTGCCCACGAAATCCTGCAAAATCTCTGGATGATTCCTTCTGGTACCGCACTCGCCGAGCAGCAAGTGTTTCAAATCAGATACTTTATTACTTGTGGGCACTTCTTACTGATGTGCAGAGTGTACCAATATTTAAATAAATAACCTATGTTCTAAAAGTTTTACCAGAAATTTTAACAATTTTTTTTTTTGTAATATAAAATGCATTTACTTAAAAGTTTTGTAATAATAATTAACTTTCCATTTCTAGGACTTCACACTGAACAACTCCGAAATTAAGGGAAATGATCGTTTTTATACTGACAATATTGCAGAGGACCCTAATAATGTCAGATATAAAAAGGCCAAATGCGTAGGTACGGTGACTTATTTCCACAAGGAGTGTATCCAGGCCTTATGTGGGCTGAGTGATGTGAAGCCCTGGATAATCAAACACTTAATAAAATTTGTCCATTTCACTGAAGAAGAACATGCTATGGATGATTATATCTTCTGCCAGACCTTACGTCCTCTTGTACTATTAGTTCCACGAAACGACAATTCTATAACCTCCCCAGGCTCGTCCTATAGAACGTTTTTGGGCTCTTTTAACTAGAAAAGTTCAAACAAAATGAGGACAAACTTCAACGAAGAATATACAGGATTGTAAATTGTTGAAATTTGTACTAACAAAATTTAAAAAAACTCCAGAACCGATTTACATTATTTCTAAAACATTTATCCTCATTTATTACCCTGTACAATCCTGTTAAATGCAGGAATAGATTTAAAGGATTTTTCGGCTGTTTCAACTTTTTTTTTCTTTTGTTCCGGGAATTTTTTTTTTCGGTAAAATTCATCAAAATTAAAATTTGTATTAATGATGAAAGTTTCATTAGTATGAATTTATTAAATAGTGGTGCAATTTACACAACAGTTTGAAGGGTCCCCACAAGCAGGGATAATATATTTACTTGCATTTATCGAGCAATACCTTTTTATTGAATGCAATTTTTTCTTGTATTTTTAATAAATACAACTTCTGAAACTACTGCATTTCATAATTAATTCGTGGAATAATTTCATATCTTATTTGTAAGGAATTTATTGTAAGTGAAATATGATTGGAATGCGCTTTCAGCAGTCTGAAATTGTACTGAAATTTTAAAGTTTTCAAATATTCTCAAAATATGCTTTCAAAACAAAAAACACAATATTTTTTGCTAAATAAATGTTGCAGAAATCGTACAATACAAGTAAAATAAATATATATTATTTACTTACATATTGCTGTAAAAAATGCGGAATCTTTCAGCATATCAGCAAACTGTAGAAATTAACAATACTTCTTAAATCTGCCTGGGATCCTTTCAGTCTTTCAGCGCTGCATATTAACCCTGAAACAAAGTAAATCATGAAAGAATGTAAAATAATATTATATATACAAATATCATTTTTCTTTTTGTATTTGCTGGAGTTCTAGAAACTTTAATAAACTTTTAAATGTGAAAAAACTTATTCATAACATTTTAAGTATTCTTTACAACATTGGTAGAGAAAACTGAGACGTATTATTTTCATTCTTCGTCTTTCTTATACTTTTGTAAGTATTGTCTTATTTTTTGTTTGTATCTGTATTTGTAACAGTGACATATGCCATATATTACCGTGACCCGAAAAATCTAAAATTATTAAGTTAATTTATATCTATTTAGAAAATCATTCCTGAAATTCTTTTCATCGATTCAAATCAACTGAAATAATACTAATGTAGAATTTAATGCTGAATCCAAATTTGAAAGGCTGAAGTTTCTATCTCTATTAGTTTTTGAGTTATAAATTTTTAAAATTATAAACATAAATCGCTAACATTTGTTAGTTTTTTTTGCTGTTAATATATTTATTTCAGAGGATACGAATACATTTCTTTTAAATTTATTAGCGAAGCAGGAAATTACAAAAATATGATTTTAGATGTTAAAGACTAAGTTCCGAAACCATGGTCTACACACATTTTTTTAATATTATTAAACAACTAATATATATTTTAAACTCACCTTTATTCCAAAAAAATTGATTGTATACTATGTCCAAAAAATTTCCAATTTTTGCAGTATATACTTTCAAAATACTGTCCCAAAAAATGTATATTGGTGCATCAATTATAGTGCCATGTAGAGATATTAAAACAAAATAATTTAATAAATAATTTTGAAGTCGCCTGAGGTTGAGCCAAAAATATACAGGTATGCGAAACAATCTCTGAAGTAGGAAGAATGCTCCTAATTTTATATTTTCCTAATACTTGTATTTCGCAGCCTATCTGTAAATAAAGTTAATAATTTACCCTAAACCACTCGGACAAAAAAAAAGTTTTATTAATTACAATGAAATGAACTTAAACAATTGTTTGTTTAAATTAATTCTAATTTTAAATTGTATTTCAATCGTTGCATATGTAGAATCTTCTTCAAAATGATACTCTACTTTTCAAGGGCGCAATTAAAAAATTGAGAGCATACAAGTGTTGCTTTTAGCGCTTAAAGCAGAACTACCGCTTTTCTTTTAAATTTAAAATGATGCTGTACAATTTTAATAATTAACTATAATTTACTTTATTATTATTAAGAAAGAAACCATACTTTGGAAAACAATATTCTTACGGTAAATTTTCCGTAGAATTCAGTGGCAAAATTTCCGGAACCCTATCTCTAATATTTCAGCCCTAATTATTATTGATTACAAAATAAATTCATGCAAATATTAAAAATAAATTAAATATGTACTTACTTTTATTGTTTGACTATCCCTTCCCCCCAGAGTGGTTCCCCGGGTGGTTCCTAGAGTGGGGGAGAGGTGGGGACAGTTCACCACTTTCAAGGTCATTTCATCCGACGCAATTTTGGCACTTATATCACTTTCATAATCACTTGATTGGACTGTACTTTTACAGTTTCAAGGTCATTTCATCGGACCGCGACGCGACGCGACGCACTGAGCAACAACCCTTAATTTTGGGGTGCGCTGCTTTTTACGCATTTAGATCTGCAACCCTCACCTTTTCTCAACCCGGCTTGGGACGGGCTATGGCTAGGCTTATTGCAGGTCCAACTGCGTAAAAATGTATAAATAAAAACACATATTTATAAATAACAATGCTTTATTTTGTTTACAATATATTTATTTATTTTACAATATATTATTATTATTTTATTTTGAAGTTCTTCCTGTGAACATAAGAAAACATAAAACATTTAAATAATTAATGATTTGTGGAGTTGTTGGTCCCACCCTCAATTTGAGGGATGGTTAAGCTCTGCCACCACGTCAAGGTCCCTCCACTAGGCAGAGGGCGCCCGTTGCAGCTTAATATGATTTTTATTTATTAATTTAAATCATATTTAAAAATATTTAATATTTAATAATTCATCAATTATCAATATTAAACTGCAACGCTGAAAAGCAAGCAAGCAAGCAATTGATTAAGCTTAAAACTAGAAAGCATCATTCAACATGCACTCTGAGGGCCCCCAGACACACAACATTCATCCAAGGCAGGCAGCCCCTGTGCTGCCTGCGCTGCCGCTGGACCCGACGCTCTGGAACCGTGGCCATGACGCGGAGCCCTGAAAAAAAACTAACAAGTCAGTATAATGTCAACAACAAATAAACTTATTCTAATAGACTTTAATCATCAATAAAAAACTCTAATAAACTTTAATCATTATCAAAAGAATTTAAAAAACTTTAATTATTTCAAAATCATTATCGAAAGTCATTCAAACTTTTCAATAATGCCCATTGTTGAATTTTCATTGAAGAAAATCTTTTAAATCAATATTCATTGTTCAATTTTAATAAAAGAAATTTTCAAGAAGAACAAAGTGTAAAATAAAATTATTCTCACCATTATTGGCATCGGGGCTGGTCTTGTCTGCAGCTGGGAGGCCCGACGGGGCGAATCCCTCGGTCCCACCGAGGAAACTCCGAACTTGCAGTGGGATAAACCTAAACAACATAAAAACAAACATATTTATAGTTTTTCATAATATAAAATCCAAGATTTATTTATAATTTTAATTTTATATTAGCTAATATTTTGAATAAGAAAATTAAATATTTTAAAGCAATTTAGAGCTGCTACATTCACAAAATGGATGCGATTGTAATTTTTATTTATTTTAATATAATTTTGATTTTCTTTACCTGGACAAGCCAGATTTTCTGCTACCCTGGATGCGTCATGCCACCTCTTCAACCCACTTTCCGCCGCTGACCTGGATGGAAGGCAGCATGGCTCTTCTTCTTCGCGCCCCACCACACCTTTTTCGGGAGGAGTCTTACTACCCTCCCTACTTGCCTGAGTTATTGGCACGAGGGTGGAACGCACACCAGGAACTCTCTGCTTAGGCAGATTGACAATTCCCCCTTCTTATCGGCGATACTCCACGTACCGCTGCCCATCCACCCATCTACAGCAACCTGGCCAGGCTTCGTATGACTGTAGGGGGTGAACTTCTCATCATAACACAAACACCTTTCGCCGCCGCCCACGCTAGTACTACCTATTCGCAGGCTAAGCAGCTACCGGGTGCCCCTGATAATTATTATACTTTCGCCGCCGGGGTGATCAGTCCCAACAACTACTTGTATTTTAGCTACGAACCCAACAACTACTAATATATTTGTACCGTAAACTACGCAAAATGTCACACTTATCAAATATACGAGTCTTCCGGCTTAGCTACAGACCTACGTTTAAGTCACACAGACAAAATAACGAGCCTATATGTAGCGGTATATACCTTCGCTGATTTGACCCATGATGAAGCTTTGCTACAGACTTTCGTTTAAGTCACCCAGACAAAAGAACGAGTCCATAGTAGCATTCACAACAAACACAAATCAAAAGCAGCTACTAATATATTTGTACCGTAAACTACGCAAAGAGATAAGTGAGACAAATATACGAGTCGTCCGGCTGAGCTACAGGCCTGCGTTTAAGTCACACAGACAAAATAACGAGCCTATATGTAGCGATATATATTTTCGCTGAAGGGTGTAGCTTTATGCTACAGACTTTCGTTTAGTCACACAGACAAAGAACGAGTCTATTAGTAGCATGTTTGCGTGCTATCCCAACTGAACTGGTTCGTCATCCGACTCCCCAGCCTGTGGCTATTATTGCTTCAATTATCAGGGGATGAGTGGGCTGTTCCTCACTACTGTGAGGACTCACAAATACGTGTTTCACGCGTCCGGAGGGAATACACTGCTTCTACTCAGAGAATTACCTGGTGCTCTATCTGCTTGGCTCATCTGGTGGTCCCGCGTTGGTGGGTCCTGGGCCTTACAATCACTCTCCTCACTTATGAAAAATGAACCGAACGTGCAGAAAGACGGCAATGAAATGGGACGAGTGAAGCATTGTTTAACCAATTATAATGAATAAACGCGTCAGTTGTTACGTTGCCTCGCTTGTTAATTTAATTAAATTCACATAATTTCTATACAAAATATTAAAAATAAATATATTTATACACTTGCTGGGACTCGAAAGCTAATTTAATTATCAAAAAATATATATTTTTAAAAAAATAACTGCAAATTCAGCTCATCCTATATCTTAGAATTGGGTGTAAGTATTCTACAGTTTTTTAAAACGCTACACAATTATTAAATACTTATCCGGATATATTTTAAACATAGTATAGTTTAATTATTGCTTCAACAATCGATTTTTGAAGCACAATAATGATAATTTATATCCAACAATTAAAAACAAATAAATACACACTACTAACACATTTAATACATTATATATTTATTATTATTTATATAAAAAATATTTATTATGTTCCATTTACCATTTGTCCTTCATTTCTGGAGTATACCCTAAAATGGGTACAAATAATGGACTTATAAATACCACCACTCAAAAACTAATAGAGATAGAAACTTCAGCCTTTCAAATTTGGATTCAGCATTAAATTCTACATTAATATTATTTCAGTTGATTTGAATCGATGAAAAGAATTTCAGGAATGATTTTCTAAATAGATATAAATTATCTTAATAATTTTAGATTTTTCGGGTCACGGTAATATATGGCATATGTCACTGTTACAAATACAGATACAAACAAAAAATAAGAGAATACTTACAAAAGTATAAGAAAGACGAAGAATGAAAATAATACGTCTCAATTTTCTCTACCAATGTTGTAAAGAATACTTAAAATGTTATGAATAAATTATATATATATATATATATATATATATATATATATATATATATATATATATATATATATATTCTACTTATTTTAAAAAACACACTTTTTTAGGAGTAATTCAATTCAGTTCATTACGAGGAAAGTTCAGTTCATTTCTCCTCTAAAAACAAAACGACCATAGAATAATAGTGACGTTTTAAAATAGAAATTTTTAAATAGAATAATAGTTATATGCAAAGGAACATAATATACATTAGTCAATATACAGGTATGTATTTAAATAATAAAATAATAATAAATATATCATCACAGCATATTATCCATTGCTGGGTATGCTAATCTGCTTTGTACACAGATTTTGGTAACGATGATGACATATTTGGATCGTGTGGGCTTTTATCAAACATCATTTCACGGGCACTCATTTTTGGCGTGAAGAATGCACCACAGGGGTCAATTTTGTGTCATTTAAAATTCGAAATATTTGGCGTTGGTGAGGATTGAATCCAGCTCCCCAGATTCACGACCAGATACTTAGGCACGCAGGCACGGGACTCCATAGGTATGTATTTAGATTAATAAAAATTAAAAGGTAGGAGGTAATGTGTTGGGCGTTCATTTAAAATATAAATACGCCTTAAAATCGTCAACAAAAAAAAATATTTTACGACTTTTCAAATGTCGGTCTGTGTGATAAATAAAATAATAATAAATATATCATCACGGCATATTATCCATTGCTGGGCCAATCTGCTTTGTACACAGATATAAATAATGATGAAATATTTATACCGTGCGGGCGCTTACCAGGCGTAGCCTCACGGGCACTTATGTTAAAATAATTAATTTTAACCGGTGGATACAATTTCAACAAACAAAATTTTAAATCTAGTTACTTTTTTAAAACATTTTTCAAAAATTATAACAAACATAAAGGTCTACTGAATTGCCAAATTTGGGGTCAATGACTTTTATATAATTGGAGTTGTTGAAGGTCAAAATTTTGAGTCGAAATTTTGTTCAACTTTAAACGAGTATTCTGAAAAAACTAAGTGTCAAATAAATTTTTCGTTGCCGGATTCGTATTTGTCATGGTTGAAATATATGATTAGCTTATATAAATAAATATAAATCGATACTTTTAATTTTTGACACAAAAAAAAATAATAATAGCCGCCAAGATATAAATTTTCAACGTTTTACTGTTATTAGGTACCCTGTTCCCCTGAATTATTTAACCAAATGATATTTTTTCTAATGTTTATTAATCTATCAATAATTTTGCATATGATTTATTTATTCCGCAACCTTTTCAGAATAACTTTGGGCCAATAATAGCCGCCAAGATATAAATTTTCAAAGTTTTACTGTTATTAGGTACCCTGTTCCCCTGAATTATTTAATCAAATGATATTCTTTCTAATGTTTATTAATCTATCAATAATTTTGCATATGCCGTAACTTTTTCAGAATAACTTTGGGCCAATAATAGCCGCCAAGATATAAATTTTCAAAGTTTTACTGTTATTAGGTACCCTGTTCCCCTGAATTATTTAATCAAATGATATTCTTTCTAATGTTTATTAATCTATCAATAATTTTGCATATGATTCATTTTGTCCGTAACCTTTTCAGAATAACTTTGGACCAATAATAGCCGCCAAGATATAAATTTTCAACGTTTTACTGTTATTAGGTACCCTGTTCCCCTGAATTATTTAATCAAATGATATTCTTTCTAATGTTTATTAATCTATCAATAATTTTGCATATGATTCATTTTGTCCGTAACCTTTTCAGAATAACTTTGGGCCAATAATAGCCGCCAAGATATAAATTTTCAACGTTTTACTGTTATTAGGTACCCTGTTCCCCTGAATTATTTAATCAAATGATATTCTTTCTAATGTTTATTAATCTATCAACAATTTTGCATATTATTCATTTTGTCCGTAACCTTTTCAGAATAACTTTGGGCCAATAATAGCCGCCAAGATATAAATTTTCAACGTTTTACTGTTATTAGGTACCCTGTTCCCCTGAATTATTTAATCAAATGATATTTTTTCTAATGTTTATTAATCTATCAATAATTTTGCATATGATTCATTTTGTCCGTAACCTTTTCAGAATAACTTTGGGCCAATAATAGCCGCCAAGATATAAATTTTCAACGTTTTACTGTTATTAGGTACCCTGTTCCCCTGAATTATTTAATCAAATGATATTCTTTCTAATGTTTATTAATCTATCAATAATTTTGCATATGATTCATTTTGTCCGTAACCTTTTCAGAATAACTTTGGGCCAATAATAGCCGCCAAGATATAAATTTTCAACGTTTTACTGTTATTAGGTACCCTGTTCCCCTGAATTATTTAATCAAATGATATTCTTTCTAATGTTTAATAATCTATCAATAATTTTGCATATGATTCATTTTGTCCGTAACCTTTTCAGAATAACTTTGGGCCAATAATAGCCGACGATATATAATTTTTCAACGTTTTACTGTTATTAGGTACCCTGTTCCCCTGAATTATTTAATCAAATGATATTCTTTCTAATGTTTATTAATCTATCAATAATTTTGCATATGAATCATTTTGTCCGTAACCTTTTCAGAATAACTTTGGGCCAATAATAGCCGCCAAGATATAAATTTTCAACGTTTTACTGTTATTAGGTACCCTGTTCCCCTGAATTATTTAATCAAATGATATTCTTTCTAATGTTTATTAATCTATCAATAATTTTGCATATGATTCATTTTGTCCGTAACCTTTTCAGAATAACTTTGGGCCAATAATAGCCGCCAAGATATACATTTTCAACGTTTTACTTTTATTAGGTACCCTGTTCCCCTGAATTATTTAATCAAATGATATTCTTTCTAATGTTTATTAATCTATCAATAATTTTGCATATCATTCATTTTGTCCGTAACCTTTTCAGAATAACTTTGGGCCAATAATAGCCGCCAAGATATAAATTTTCAACGTTTTACTTTTATTAGGTACCCTGTTCCCCTGAATTATTTAATCAAATAATATTCTTTCTAATGTTTATTAATCTATCAATAATTTTGCATATCATTCATTTTGTCCGTAACCTTTTCAGAATAACTTTGGGCCAATAATAGCCGCCAAGATATAAATTTTCAAGGTTTTACTGTTATTAGGTACCCTGTTCCCCTGAATTATTTAATCAAATGATATTCTTTCTAATGTTTATTAATCTATCAATAATTTTGCATATGATTCATTTTGTCCGTAACCTTTTCAGAATAACTTTGGGCCAATAATAGCCGCCAAGATATAAATTTTCAACGTTTTACTGTTATTAGGTACCCTGTTCCCCTGAATTATTTAATCAAATGATATTCTTTCTAATGTTTATTAATCTATCAATAATTTTGCATATGATTCATTTTGTCCGTAACTTTTCAGAATAACTTTGGGCCAATAATAGCCGCCAAGATATAAATTTTCAAAGTTTTACTTTTATTAGGTACCCTGTTCCCCTGAATTATTTAATCAAATGATATTCTTTCCAATGTTTATTAATCTATCAATAATTTTGCATATGATTCATTTTGTCCGTAACCTTTTCAGAATAACTTTGGGCCAATAATAGCCGCCAAGATATAAATTTTCAACGTTTTACTGTCATTAGGTACCCTGTTCCCCTGAATTATTTAATCAAATGATATTCTTTCTAATGTTTATTAATCTATCAATAATTTTGCATATGATTCATTTTGTCCGTAACCTTTTCAGAATAACTTTGGGCCAATAATAGCCGCCAAGATATAAATTTTCAACGTTTTACTGTTATTAAGTACCCTGTTCCCCTGAATTATTTAATCAAATGATATTCTTTCTAATGTTTATTAATGTATCAATAATTTTGCATATGATTCATTTTGTCCGTAACCTTTTCAGAATAACTTTGGGCCAATAATAGCCGCCAAGATATAAATTTTCAACATTTTACTGTTATTAGGTACCCTGTTCCCCTGAATTATTTAATCAAATGATATTCTTTCTAATGTTTATTAATCTATCAATAATTTTGCATATGATTCATTTTGTCCGTAACCTTTTCAGAATAACTTTGGGCCAATAATAGCCGCCAAGATATAAATTTTCAACGTTTTACTGTTATTAGGTACCCTGTTCCCCTGAATTATTTAATCAAATGATATTCTTTCTAATGTTTATTAATCTATCAATAATTTTGCATATGATTCATTTTGTCCGTAACCTTTTCAGAATAACTTTGGGCCAATAATAGCCGCCAAGATATAAATTTTCAACGTTTTACTGTTATTAGGTACCCTGTTCCCCTGAATTATTTAATCAAATGATATTCTTTCTAATGTTTATTAATCTATCAATAATTTTGCATATGATTCATTTTGTCCGTAACCTTTTCAGAATAACTTTGGGCCAATAATAGCCGCCAAGATATAAATTTTCAACATTTTACTGTTATTAGGTACCCTGTTCCCCTGAATTATTTAATCAAATGATATTCTTTCTAATGTTTATTAATCTATGAATAATTTTGCATATGATTCATTTTGTCCGTAACCTTTTCAGAATAACTTTGGGCCAATAATAGCCGCCAAGATATAATAAATTTTCAACGTTTTACTGTTATTAGGTACCCTGTTCCCCTGAATTATTTAATCATATGATATTCTTTCTAATGTTTATTAATCTATGAATAATTTTGCATATGATTCATTTTGTCCGTAACCTTTTCAGAATAACTTTGGGCCAATAATAGCCGCCAAGATATAAATTTTCAACATTTTACTGTTATTAGGTACCCTGTTCCCCTGAATTATTTAATCAAATGATATTCTTTCTAATGTTTATTAATCTATCAATAATTTTGCATATGATTCATTTTGTCCGTAACCTTTTCAGAATAACTTTGGGCCAATAATAGCCGCCAAGATATAAATTTTCAACGTTTTACTGTTATTAGGTACCCTGTTCCCCTGAATTATTTAATCAAATGATATTCTTTCTAATGTTTATTTATCTATCAATAATTTTGCATATGATTCATTTTGTCCGTAACCTTTTCAGAATAACTTTGGGCCAATAATAGCCACCAAGATATAAATTTTCAACGTTTTACTGTTATTAGGTACCCTGTTCCCCTGAATTATTTAATCAAATGATATTCTTTCTAATGTTTATTAATCTATCAATAATTTTGCATATGATTCATTTTGTCCGTAACCTTTTCAGAATAACTTTGGGCCAATAATAGCCGCCAAGATATAAATTTTCAACGTTTTACTGTTATTAGGTATCCTGTTCCCCTGAATTATTTAATCAAATGATATTCTTTCTAATGTTTATTAATCTATCAATAATTTTGCATATGATTCATTTTGTCCGTAACCTTTTCAGAATAACTTTGGGCCAATAATAGCCGCCAAGATATAAATTTTCAACGTTTTACTGTTATTAGGTACCCTGTTCCCCTGAATTATTTAATCAAATTATATTCTTTCTAATGTTTATTAATCTATCAATAATTTTGCATATGATTCATTTTGTCCGTAACCTTTTCAGAATAACTTTGGGCCAATAATAGCCGCCAAGATATAAATTTTCAACATTTTACTGTTATTAGGTACCCTGTTCCCCTGAATTATTTAATCAAATGATATTCTTTCTAATGTTTATTAATCTATCAATAATTTTGCATATCATTCATTTTGTCCGTAACCTTTTCAGAATAACTTTGGGCCAATAATAGCCGCCAAGATATAAATTTTCAAGGTTTTACTGTTATTAGGTACCCTGTTCCCCTGAATTATTTAATCAAATGATATTCTTTCTAATGTTTATTAATCTATCAATAATTTTGCATATGATTCATTTTGTCCGTAACCTTTTCAGAATAACTTTGGGCCAATAATAGCCGCCAAGATATAATAAATTTTCAACGTTTTACTGTTATTAGGTACCCTGTTCCCCTGAATTATTTAATCATATGATATTCTTTCTAATGTTTATTAATCTATGAATAATTTTGCATATGATTCATTTTGTCCGTAACCTTTTCAGAATAACTTTGGGCCAATAATAGCCGCCAAGATATAAATTTTCAACATTTTACTGTTATTAGGTACCCTGTTCCCCTGAATTATTTAATCAAATGATATTCTTTCTAATGTTTATTAATCTATCAATAATTTTGCATATGATTCATTTTGTCCGTAACCTTTTCAGAATAACTTTGGGCCAATAATAGCCGCCAAGATATAAATTTTCAACGTTTTACTGTTATTAGGTACCCTGTTCCCCTGAATTATTTAATCAAATGATATTCTTTCTAATGTTTATTTATCTATCAATAATTTTGCATATGATTCATTTTGTCCGTAACCTTTTCAGAATAACTTTGGGCCAATAATAGCCACCAAGATATAAATTTTCAACGTTTTACTGTTATTAGGTACCCTGTTCCCCTGAATTATTTAATCAAATGATATTCTTTCTAATGTTTATTAATCTATCAATAATTTTGCATATGATTCATTTTGTCCGTAACCTTTTCAGAATAACTTTGGGCCAATAATAGCCGCCAAGATATAAATTTTCAACGTTTTACTGTTATTAGGTATCCTGTTCCCCTGAATTATTTAATCAAATGATATTCTTTCTAATGTTTATTAATCTATCAATAATTTTGCATATGATTCATTTTGTCCGTAACCTTTTCAGAATAACTTTGGGCCAATAATAGCCGACGATATATAATTTTTCAACGTTTTACTGTTATTAGGTACCCTGTTCCCCTGAATTATTTAATCAAATTATATTCTTTCTAATGTTTATTAATCTATCAATAATTTTGCATATGATTCATTTTGTCCGTAACCTTTTCAGAATAACTTTGGGCCAATAATAGCCGCCAAGATATAAATTTTCAACATTTTACTGTTATTAGGTACCCTGTTCCCCTGAATTATTTAATCAAATGATATTCTTTCTAATGTTTATTAATCTATCAATAATTTTGCATATCATTCATTTTGTCCGTAACCTTTTCAGAATAACTTTGGGCCAATAATAGCCGCCAAGATATAAATTTTCAAGGTTTTACTGTTATTAGGTACCCTGTTCCCCTGAATTATTTAATCAAATGATATTCTTTCTAATGTTTATTAATCTATCAATAATTTTGCATATGATTCATTTTGTCCGTAACCTTTTCAGAATAACTTTGGGCCAATAATAGCCGCCAAGATATAAATTTTCAAAGTTTTACTTTTATCAGGTACCCTGTTCCCCTGAATTATTTAATCAAATGATATTCTTTCTAATGTTTATTAATCTATGAATAATTTTGCATATGATTCATTTTGTCCGTAACCTTTTCAGAATAACTTTGGGCCAATAATAGCCGCCAAGATATAAATTTTCAAAGTTTTACTGTTATTAGGTACCCTGTTCCCCTGAATTATTTAATCAAATGATATTCTTTCTAATGTTTATTAATCTATCAATAATTTTGCATATGATTCATTTTGTCCGTAACCTTTTCAGAATAACTTTGGGCCAATAATAGCCGCCAAGATATAAATTTTCAACGTTTTACTGTTATTAGGTACCCTGTTCCCCTGAATTATTTAATCAAATGATATTCTTTCTAATGTTTATTAATCTATGAATAATTTTGCATATGATTCATTTTGTCCGTAAACTTTTCAGAATAACTTTGGGCCAATAATAGCCGCCAAGATATAAATTTTCAACGTTTTACTGTTATTAGGTACCCTGTTCCCCTGAATTATTTAATCAAATGATATTCTTTCTAATGTTTATTAATCTATGAATAATTTTGGATATGATTCATTTTGTCCGTAACCTTTTCAGAATAACTTTGGGCCAATAATAGCCGCCAAGATATAAATTTTCAACGTTTTACTGTTATTAGGTACCCTGTTCCCCTGAATTATTTAATCAAATGATATTCTTTCTAATGTTTATTAATCTATCAATAATTTTGCATATGATTCATTTTGTCCGTAACCTTTTCAGAATAACTTTGGGCCAATAATAGCCACCAAGATATAAATTTTCAACGTTTTACTGTTATTAGGTACCCTGTTCCCCTGAATTATTTAATCAAATGATATTCTTTCTAATGTTTATTAATCTATCAATAATTTTGCATATGATTCATTTTGTCCGTAACTTTTCAGAATAACTTTGGGCCAATAATAGCCGCCAAGATATAAATTTTCAACATTTTACTGTTATTAGGTACCCTGTTCCCCTGAATTATTTAATCAAATTATATTCTTTCTAATGTTTATTAATCTATCAATAATTTTGCATATGATTCATTTTGTCCGTAACCTTTTCAGAATAACTTTGGGCCAATAATAGCCGCCAAGATATAAATTTTCAACGTTTTACTGTTATTAAGTACCCTGTTCCCCTGAATTATTTAATCAAATGATATTCTTTCTAATGTTTATTAATCTATCAATAATTTTGCATATGAATCATTTTGTCCGTAACCTTTTCAGAATAACTTTGGGCCAATAATAGCCGCCAAGATATAAATTTTGAACGTTTTACTGTTATTAGGTACCCTGTTCCCCTGAATTATTTAATCAAATTATATTCTTTCTAATGTTTATTAATCTATCAATAATTTTGCATATGATTCATTTTGTCCGTAACCTTTTCAGAATAACTTTGGGCCAATAATAGCCACCAAGATATAAATTTTCAACGTTTTACTGTTATTAGGTACCCTGTTCCCCTGAATTATTTAATCAAATTATATTCTTTCTAATGTTTATTAATCTATCAATAATTTTGCATATGATTCATTTTGTCCGTAACCTTTTCAGAATAACTTTGGGCCAATAATAGCCGCCAAGATATAAATTTTCAACGTTTTACTGTTATTAAGTACCCTGTTCCCCTGAATTATTTAATCAAATGATATTCTTTCTAATGTTTATTAATCTATCAATAATTTTGCATATGATTCATTTTGTCCGTAACCTTTTCAGAATAACTTTGGGCCAATAATAGCCGCCAAGATATAAATTTTCAACGTTTTACTGTTATTAGGTACCCTGTTCCCCTGAATTATTTAATCAAATGATATTCTTTCTAATGTTTATTAATCTATCAATAATTTTGCATATGATTCATTTTGTCCGTAACCTTTTCAGAATAACTTTGGGCCAATAATAGCCACCAAGATATAAATTTTCAACGTTTTACTGTTATTAGGTACCCTGTTCCCCTGAATTATTTAATCAAATGATATTCTTTCTAATGTTTATTAATCTATCAATAATTTTGCATATGATTCATTTTGTCCGTAACCTTTTCAGAATAACTTTGGGCCAATAATAGCCGCCAAGATATAAATTTTCAACGTTTTACTGTTATTAAGTACCCTGTTCCCCTGAATTATTTAATCAAATGATATTCTTTCTAATGTTTATTAATCTATCAATAATTTTGCATATGATTCATTTTGTCCGTAATCTTTTCAGAATAACTTTGGGCCAATAATAGCCACCAAGATATAAATTTTCAACGTTTTACTGTTATTAGGTACCCTGTTCCCCTGAATTATTTAATCAAATGATATTCTTTCTAATGTTTATTAATCTATCAATAATTTTGCATATGAATCATTTTGTCCGTAACCTTTTCAGAATAACTTTGGGCCAATAATAGCCGCCAAGATATAAATTTTCAACGTTTTACTGTTATTAAGTACCCTGTTCCCCTGAATTATTTAATCAAATGATATTCTTTCTAATGTTTATTAATCTATCAATAATTTTGCATATGAATCATTTTGTCCGTAACCTTTTCAGAATAACTTTGGGCCAATAATAGCCGCCAAGATATAAATTTTCAACGTTTTACTGTTATTAGGTACCCTGTTCCCCTGAATTATTTAATCAAATGATATTCTTTCTAATGTTTATTAATCTATCAATAATTTTGCATATGATTCATTTTGTCCGTAACCTTTTCAGAATAACTTTGGGCCAATAATAGCCGCCAAGATATAAATTTTCAACGTTTTACTGTTATTAGGTACCCTGTTCCCCTGAATTATTTAATCAAATGATATTCTTTCTAATGTTTATTAATCTATCAATAATTTTGCATATGATTCATTTTGTCCGTAACTTTTCAGAATAACTTTGGGCCAATAATAGCCGCCAAGATATAAATTTTCAACGTTTTACTGTTATTAGGTACCCTGTTCCCCTGAATTATTTAATCAAATGATATTCTTTCTAATGTTTATTAATCTATCAATAATTTTGCATATGATTCATTTTGTCCGTAACTTTTCAGAATAACTTTGGGCCAATAATAGCCGCCAAGATATAAATTTTCAACGTTTTACTGTTATTAGGTACCCTGGTCCCCTGAATTATTTAATCAAATGATATTCTTTCTAATGTTTATTAATCTATCAATAATTTTGCATATGATTCATTTTGTCCGTAACCTTTTCAGAAAAACTTTGGGCCAATAATAGCCGCCAAGATATAAATTTTCAACATTTTACTGTTATTAGGTACCCTGTTCCCCTGAATTATTTAATCAAATTATATTCTTTCTAATGTTTATTAATCTATCAATAATTTTGCATATGATTCATTTTGTCCGTAACCTTTTCAGAATAACTTTGGGCTAATAATAGCCGCCAAGATATAAATTTTCAACGTTTTACTGTTATTAGGTACCCTGTTCCCCTGAATTATTTAATCAAATTATATTCTTTCTAATGTTTATTAATCTATTAATAATTTTGCATATGATTCATTTTGTCCGTAACTTTTCAGAATAACTTTGGGCCAATAATAGCCGCCAAGATATAAATTTTCAACGTTTTACTGTTATTAGGTACCCTGTTCCCCTGAATTATTTAATCAAATGATATTCTTTCTAATGTTTATTAATCTATGAATAATTTTGGATATGATTCATTTTGTCCGTAACCTTTTCAGAATAACTTTGGGCCAATAATAGCCGCCAAGATATAAATTTTCAACGTTTTACTGTTATTAGGTACCCTGTTCCCCTGAATTATTTAATCAAATGATATTCTTTCTAATGTTTATTAATCTATCAATAATTTTGCATATGATTCATTTTGTCCGTAACCTTTTCAGAATAACTTTGGGCCAATAATAGCCACCAAGATATAAATTTTCAACGTTTTACTGTTATTAGGTACCCTGTTCCCCTGAATTATTTAATCAAATGATATTCTTTCTAATGTTTATTAATCTATCAATAATTTTGCATATGATTCATTTTGTCCGTAACCTTTTCAGAATAACTTTGGGCCAATAATAGCCGCCAAGATATAAATTTTCAACATTTTACTGTTATTAGGTACCCTGTTCCCCTGAATTATTTAATCAAATTATATTCTTTCTAATGTTTATTAATCTATCAATAATTTTGCATATGATTCATTTTGTCCGTAACCTTTTCAGAATAACTTTGGGCCAATAATAGCCGCCAAGATATAAATTTTCAACGTTTTACTGTTATTAAGTACCCTGTTCCCCTGAATTATTTAATCAAATGATATTCTTTCTAATGTTTATTAATCTATCAATAATTTTGCATATGAATCATTTTGTCCGTAACCTTTTCAGAATAACTTTGGGCCAATAATAGCCGCCAAGATATAAATTTTGAACGTTTTACTGTTATTAGGTACCCTGTTCCCCTGAATTATTTAATCAAATTATATTCTTTCTAATGTTTATTAATCTATCAATAATTTTGCATATGATTCATTTTGTCCGTAACCTTTTCAGAATAACTTTGGGCCAATAATAGCCACCAAGATATAAATTTTCAACGTTTTACTGTTATTAGGTACCCTGTTCCCCTGAATTATTTAATCAAATTATATTCTTTCTAATGTTTATTAATCTATCAATAATTTTGCATATGATTCATTTTGTCCGTAACCTTTTCAGAATAACTTTGGGCCAATAATAGCCGCCAAGATATAAATTTTCAACGTTTTACTGTTATTAAGTACCCTGTTCCCCTGAATTATTTAATCAAATGATATTCTTTCTAATGTTTATTAATCTATCAATAATTTTGCATATGATTCATTTTGTCCGTAACCTTTTCAGAATAACTTTGGGCCAATAATAGCCGTCAAGATATAAATTTTCAACGTTTTACTGTTATTAGGTACCCTGTTCCCCTGAATTATTTAATCAAATTATATTCTTTCTAATGTTTATTAATCTATCAATAATTTTGCATATGATTCATTTTGTCCGTAACCTTTTCAGAATAACTTTGGGCCAATAATAGCCGCCAAGATATAAATTTTCAACGTTTTACTGTTATTAAGTACCCTGTTCCCCTGAATTATTTAATCAAATGATATTCTTTCTAATGTTTATTAATCTATCAATAATTTTGCATATGATTCATTTTGTCCGTAATCTTTTCAGAATAACTTTGGGCCAATAATAGCCACCAAGATATAAATTTTCAACGTTTTACTGTTATTAGGTACCCTGTTCCCCTGAATTATTTAATCAAATGATATTCTTTCTAATGTTTATTAATCTATCAATAATTTTGCATATGAATCATTTTGTCCGTAACCTTTTCAGAATAACTTTGGGCCAATAATAGCCGCCAAGATATAAATTTTCAACGTTTTACTGTTATTAAGTACCCTGTTCCCCTGAATTATTTAATCAAATGATATTCTTTCTAATGTTTATTAATCTATCAATAATTTTGCATATGAATCATTTTGTCCGTAACCTTTTCAGAATAACTTTGGGCCAATAATAGCCGCCAAGATATAAATTTTCAACGTTTTACTGTTATTAGGTACCCTGTTCCCCTGAATTATTTAATCAAATGATATTCTTTCTAATGTTTATTAATCTATCAATAATTTTGCATATGATTCATTTTGTCCGTAACCTTTTCAGAATAACTTTGGGCCAATAATAGCCGCCAAGATATAAATTTTCAACGTTTTACTGTTATTAGGTACCCTGTTCCCCTGAATTATTTAATCAAATGATATTCTTTCTAATGTTTATTAATCTATCAATAATTTTGCATATGATTCATTTTGTCCGTAACTTTTCAGAATAACTTTGGGCCAATAATAGCCGCCAAGATATAAATTTTCAACGTTTTACTGTTATTAGGTACCCTGTTCCCCTGAATTATTTAATCAAATGATATTCTTTCTAATGTTTATTAATCTATCAATAATTTTGCATATGATTCATTTTGTCCGTAACTTTTCAGAATAACTTTGGGCCAATAATAGCCGCCAAGATATAAATTTTCAACGTTTTACTGTTATTAGGTACCCTGTTCCCCTGAATTATTTAATCAAATGATATTCTTTCTAATGTTTATTAATCTATGAATAATTTTGCATATGATTCATTTTGTCCGTAACCTTTTCAGAATAACTTTGGGCCAATAATAGCCACCAAGATATAAATTTTCAACGTTTTACTGTTATTAGGTACCCTGTTCCCCTGAATTATTTAATCAAATTATATTCTTTCTAATGTTTATTAATCTATCAATAATTTTGCATATGATTCATTTTGTCCGTAACCTTTTCAGAATAACTTTGGGCCAATAATAGCCGCCAAGATATAAATTTTCAACGTTTTACTGTTATTAGGTACCCTGTTCCCCTGAATTATTTAATCAAATGATATTCTTTCTAATGTTTATTAATCTATCAATAATTTTGGATATGATTCATTTTGTCCGTAACCTTTTCAGAATAACTTTGGGCCAATAATAGCCGCCAAGATATAAATTTTCAACGTTTTACTGTTATTAGGTACCCTGTTCCCCTGAATTATTTAATCAAATGATATTCTTTCTAATGTTTATTAATCTATCAATAATTTTGCATATGATTCATTTTGTCCGTAACCTTTTCAGAATAACTTTGGGCCAATAATAGCCACCAAGATATAAATTTTCAACGTTTTACTGTTATTAGGTACCCTGTTCCCCTGAATTATTTAATCAAATGATATTCTTTCTAATGTTTATTAATCTATCAATAATTTTGCATATGATTCATTTTGTCCGTAACCTTTTCAGAATAACTTTGGGCCAATAATAGCCGCCAAGATATAAATTTTCAACATTTTACTGTTATTAGGTACCCTGTTCCCCTGAATTATTTAATCAAATTATATTCTTTCTAATGTTTATTAATCTATCAATAATTTTGCATATGATTCATTTTGTCCGTAACCTTTTCAGAATAACTTTGGGCCAATAATAGCCGCCAAGATATAAATTTTCAACGTTTTACTGTTATTAAGTACCCTGTTCCCCTGAATTATTTAATCAAATGATATTCTTTCTAATGTTTATTAATCTATCAATAATTTTGCATATGAATCATTTTGTCCGTAACCTTTTCAGAATAACTTTGGGCCAATAATAGCCGCCAAGATATAAATTTTCAACGTTTTACTGTTATTAGGTACCCTGTTCCCCTGAATTATTTAATCAAATGATATTCTTTCTAATGTTTATTAATCTATCAATAATTTTGCATATGATTCATTTTGTCCGTAACTTTTCAGAATAACTTTGGGCCAATAATAGCCGCCAAGATATAAATTTTCAACGTTTTACTGTTATTAGGTACCCTGTTCCCCTGAATTATTTAATCAAATGATATTCTTTCTAATGTTTATTAATCTATGAATAATTTTGCATATGATTCATTTTGTCCGTAAACTTTTCAGAATAACTTTGGGCCAATAATAGCCGCCAAGATATAAATTTTCAACGTTTTACTGTTATTAGGTACCCTGTTCCCCTGAATTATTTAATCAAATGATATTCTTTCTAATGTTTATTAATCTATCAATAATTTTGCATATGATTCATTTTGTCCGTAACCTTTTCAGAATAACTTTGGGCCAATAATAGCCACCAAGATATAAATTTTCAACGTTTTACTGTTATTAGGTACCCTGTTCCCCTGAATTATTTAATCAAATGATATTCTTTCTAATGTTTATTAATCTATCAATAATTTTGCATATGATTCATTTTGTCCGTAACCTTTTCAGAATAACTTTGGGCCAATAATAGCCGCCAAGATATAAATTTTCAACATTTTACTGTTATTAGGTACCCTGTTCCCCTGAATTATTTAATCAAATTATATTCTTTCTAATGTTTATTAATCTATCAATAATTTTGCATATGATTCATTTTGTCCGTAACCTTTTCAGAATAACTTTGGGCTAATAATAGCCGCCAAGATATAAATTTTCAACGTTTTACTGTTATTAAGTACCCTGTTCCCCTGAATTATTTAATCAAATGATATTCTTTCTAATGTTTATTAATCTATCAATAATTTTGCATATGAATCATTTTGTCCGTAACCTTTTCAGAATAACTTTGGGCCAATAATAGCCACCAAGATATAAATTTTCAACGTTTTACTGTTATTAGGTACCCTGTTCCCCTGAATTATTTAATCAAATGATATTCTTTCTAATGTTTATTAATCTATCAATAATTTTGCATATGAATCATTTTGTCCGTAACCTTTTCAGAATAACTTTGGGCCAATAATAGCCGCCAAGATATAAATTTTCAACGTTTTACTGTTATTAGGTACCCTGTTCCCCTGAATTATTTAATCAAATGATATTCTTTCTAATGTTTATTAATCTATCAATAATTTTGCATATGATTCATTTTGTCCGTAACTTTTCAGAATAACTTTGGGCCAATAATAGCCGCCAAGATATAAATTTTCAACGTTTTACTGTTATTAGGTACCCTGTTCCCCTGAATTATTTAATCAAATGATATTCTTTCTAATGTTTATTAATCTATGAATAATTTTGCATATGATTCATTTTGTCCGTAAACTTTTCAGAATAACTTTGGGCCAATAATAGCCGCCAAGATATAAATTTTCAACGTTTTACTGTTATTAGGTACCCTGTTCCCCTGAATTATTTAATCAAATGATATTCTTTCTAATGTTTATTAATCTATCAATAATTTTGCATATGATTCATTTTGTCCGTAACCTTTTCAGAATAACTTTGGGCCAATAATAGCCGCCAAGATATAAATTTTCAACGTTTTACTGTTATTAAGTACCCTGTTCCCCTGAATTATTTAATCAAATGATATTCTTTCTAATGTTTATTAATCTATCAATAATTTTGCATATGAATCATTTTGTCCGTAACCTTTTCAGAATAACTTTGGGCCAATAATAGCCGCCAAGATATAAATTTTGAACGTTTTACTGTTATTAGGTACCCTGTTCCCCTGAATTATTTAATCAAATTATATTCTTTCTAATGTTTATTAATCTATCAATAATTTTGCATATGATTCATTTTGTCCGTAACCTTTTCAGAATAACTTTGGGCCAATAATAGCCACCAAGATATAAATTTTCAACGTTTTACTGTTATTAGGTACCCTGTTCCCCTGAATTATTTAATCAAATTATATTCTTTCTAATGTTTATTAATCTATCAATAATTTTGCATATGATTCATTTTGTCCGTAACCTTTTCAGAATAACTTTGGGCCAATAATAGCCGCCAAGATACAAATTTTCAACGTTTTACTGTTATTAAGTACCCTGTTCCCCTGAATTATTTAATCAAATGATATTCTTTCTAATGTTTATTAATCTATCAATAATTTTGCATATGATTCATTTTGTCCGTAACCTTTTCAGAATAACTTTGGGCCAATAATAGCCGTCAAGATATAAATTTTCAACGTTTTACTGTTATTAGGTACCCTGTTCCCCTGAATTATTTAATCAAATTATATTCTTTCTAATGTTTATTAATCTATCAATAATTTTGCATATGATTCATTTTGTCCGTAACCTTTTCAGAATAACTTTGGGCCAATAATAGCCGCCAAGATATAAATTTTCAACGTTTTACTGTTATTAAGTACCCTGTTCCCCTGAATTATTTAATCAAATGATATTCTTTCTAATGTTTATTAATCTATCAATAATTTTGCATATGATTCATTTTGTCCGTAATCTTTTCAGAATAACTTTGGGCCAATAATAGCCACCAAGATATAAATTTTCAACGTTTTACTGTTATTAGGTACCCTGTTCCCCTGAATTATTTAATCAAATGATATTCTTTCTAATGTTTATTAATCTATCAATAATTTTGCATATGAATCATTTTGTCCGTAACCTTTTCAGAATAACTTTGGGCCAATAATAGCCGCCAAGATATAAATTTTCAACGTTTTACTGTTATTAAGTACCCTGTTCCCCTGAATTATTTAATCAAATGATATTCTTTCTAATGTTTATTAATCTATCAATAATTTTGCATATGAATCATTTTGTCCGTAACCTTTTCAGAATAACTTTGGGCCAATAATAGCCGCCAAGATATAAATTTTCAACGTTTTACTGTTATTAGGTACCCTGTTCCCCTGAATTATTTAATCAAATGATATTCTTTCTAATGTTTATTAATCTATCAATAATTTTGCATATGATTCATTTTGTCCGTAACCTTTTCAGAATAACTTTGGGCCAATAATAGCCGCCAAGATATAAATTTTCAACGTTTTACTGTTATTAGGTACCCTGTTCCCCTGAATTATTTAATCAAATGATATTCTTTCTAATGTTTATTAATCTATCAATAATTTTGCATATGATTCATTTTGTCCGTAACTTTTCAGAATAACTTTGGGCCAATAATAGCCGCCAAGATATAAATTTTCAACGTTTTACTGTTATTAGGTACCCTGTTCCCCTGAATTATTTAATCAAATGATATTCTTTCTAATGTTTATTAATCTATCAATAATTTTGCATATGATTCATTTTGTCCGTAACTTTTCAGAATAACTTTGGGCCAATAATAGCCGCCAAGATATAAATTTTCAACGTTTTACTGTTATTAGGTACCCTGGTCCCCTGAATTATTTAATCAAATGATATTCTTTCTAATGTTTATTAATCTATCAATAATTTTGCATATGATTCATTTTGTCCGTAACCTTTTCAGAAAAACTTTGGGCCAATAATAGCCGCCAAGATATAAATTTTCAACGTTTTACTGTTATTAGGTACCCTGTTCCCCTGAATTATTTAATCAAATGATATTCTTTCTAATGTTTATTAATCTATTAATAATTTTGCATATGATTCATTTTGTCCGTAACTTTTCAGAATAACTTTGGGCCAATAATAGCCGCCAAGATATAAATTTTCAACGTTTTACTGTTATTAGGTACCCTGTTCCCCTGAATTATTTAATCAAATGATATTCTTTCTAATGTTTATTAATCTATGAATAATTTTGGATATGATTCATTTTGTCCGTAACCTTTTCAGAATAACTTTGGGCCAATAATAGCCGCCAAGATATAAATTTTCAACGTTTTACTGTTATTAGGTACCCTGTTCCCCTGAATTATTTAATCAAATGATATTCTTTCTAATGTTTATTAATCTATCAATAATTTTGCATATGATTCATTTTGTCCGTAACCTTTTCAGAATAACTTTGGGCCAATAATAGCCGCCAAGATATAAATTTTCAACATTTTACTGTTATTAGGTACCCTGTTCCCCTGAATTATTTAATCAAATTATATTCTTTCTAATGTTTATTAATCTATCAATAATTTTGCATATGATTCATTTTGTCCGTAACCTTTTCAGAATAACTTTGGGCCAATAATAGCCGCCAAGATATAAATTTTCAACGTTTTACTGTTATTAAGTACCCTGTTCCCCTGAATTATTTAATCAAATGATATTCTTTCTAATGTTTATTAATCTATCAATAATTTTGCATATGATTCATTTTGTCCGTAATCTTTTCAGAATAACTTTGGGCCAATAATAGCCACCAAGATATAAATTTTCAACGTTTTACTGTTATTAGGTACCCTGTTCCCCTGAATTATTTAATCAAATGATATTCTTTCTAATGTTTATTAATCTATCAATAATTTTGCATATGAATCATTTTGTCCGTAACCTTTTCAGAATAACTTTGGGCCAATAATAGCCGCCAAGATATAAATTTTCAACGTTTTACTGTTATTAAGTACCCTGTTCCCCTGAATTATTTAATCAAATGATATTCTTTCTAATGTTTATTAATCTATCAATAATTTTGCATATGAATCATTTTGTCCGTAACCTTTTCAGAATAACTTTGGGCCAATAATAGCCGCCAAGATATAAATTTTCAACGTTTTACTGTTATTAGGTACCCTGTTCCCCTGAATTATTTAATCAAATGATATTCTTTCTAATGTTTATTAATCTATCAATAATTTTGCATATGATTCATTTTGTCCGTAACCTTTTCAGAATAACTTTGGGCCAATAATAGCCGCCAAGATATAAATTTTCAACGTTTTACTGTTATTAGGTACCCTGTTCCCCTGAATTATTTAATCAAATGATATTCTTTCTAATGTTTATTAATCTATCAATAATTTTGCATATGATTCATTTTGTCCGTAACTTTTCAGAATAACTTTGGGCCAATAATAGCCGCCAAGATATAAATTTTCAACGTTTTACTGTTATTAGGTACCCTGTTCCCCTGAATTATTTAATCAAATGATATTCTTTCTAATGTTTATTAATCTATCAATAATTTTGCATATGATTCATTTTGTCCGTAACTTTTCAGAATAACTTTGGGCCAATAATAGCCGCCAAGATATAAATTTTCAACGTTTTACTGTTATTAGGTACCCTGGTCCCCTGAATTATTTAATCAAATGATATTCTTTCTAATGTTTATTAATCTATCAATAATTTTGCATATGATTCATTTTGTCCGTAACCTTTTCAGAAAAACTTTGGGCCAATAATAGCCGCCAAGATATAAATTTTCAACGTTTTACTGTTATTAGGTACCCTGTTCCCCTGAATTATTTAATCAAATGATATTCTTTCTAATGTTTATTAATCTATTAATAATTTTGCATATGATTCATTTTGTCCGTAACTTTTCAGAATAACTTTGGGCCAATAATAGCCGCCAAGATATAAATTTTCAACGTTTTACTGTTATTAGGTACCCTGTTCCCCTGAATTATTTAATCAAATGATATTCTTTCTAATGTTTATTAATCTATGAATAATTTTGGATATGATTCATTTTGTCCGTAACCTTTTCAGAATAACTTTGGGCCAATAATAGCCGCCAAGATATAAATTTTCAACGTTTTACTGTTATTAGGTACCCTGTTCCCCTGAATTATTTAATCAAATGATATTCTTTCTAATGTTTATTAATCTATCAATAATTTTGCATATGATTCATTTTGTCCGTAACCTTTTCAGAATAACTTTGGGCCAATAATAGCCACCAAGATATAAATTTTCAACGTTTTACTGTTATTAGGTACCCTGTTCCCCTGAATTATTTAATCAAATGATATTCTTTCTAATGTTTATTAATCTATCAATAATTTTGCATATGATTCATTTTGTCCGTAACCTTTTCAGAATAACTTTGGGCCAATAATAGCCGCCAAGATATAAATTTTCAACATTTTACTGTTATTAGGTACCCTGTTCCCCTGAATTATTTAATCAAATTATATTCTTTCTAATGTTTATTAATCTATCAATAATTTTGCATATGATTCATTTTGTCCGTAACCTTTTCAGAATAACTTTGGGCCAATAATAGCCGCCAAGATATAAATTTTCAACGTTTTACTGTTATTAAGTACCCTGTTCCCCTGAATTATTTAATCAAATGATATTCTTTCTAATGTTTATTAATCTATCAATAATTTTGCATATGAATCATTTTGTCCGTAACCTTTTCAGAATAACTTTGGGCCAATAATAGCCGCCAAGATATAAATTTTGAACGTTTTACTGTTATTAGGTACCCTGTTCCCCTGAATTATTTAATCAAATTATATTCTTTCTAATGTTTATTAATCTATCAATAATTTTGCATATGATTCATTTTGTCCGTAACCTTTTCAGAATAACTTTGGGCCAATAATAGCCACCAAGATATAAATTTTCAACGTTTTACTGTTATTAGGTACCCTGTTCCCCTGAATTATTTAATCAAATTATATTCTTTCTAATGTTTATTAATCTATCAATAATTTTGCATATGATTCATTTTGTCCGTAACCTTTTCAGAATAACTTTGGGCCAATAATAGCCGCCAAGATATAAATTTTCAACGTTTTACTGTTATTAAGTACCCTGTTCCCCTGAATTATTTAATCAAATGATATTCTTTCTAATGTTTATTAATCTATCAATAATTTTGCATATGATTCATTTTGTCCGTAACCTTTTCAGAATAACTTTGGGCCAATAATAGCCGTCAAGATATAAATTTTCAACGTTTTACTGTTATTAGGTACCCTGTTCCCCTGAATTATTTAATCAAATTATATTCTTTCTAATGTTTATTAATCTATCAATAATTTTGCATATGATTCATTTTGTCCGTAACCTTTTCAGAATAACTTTGGGCCAATAATAGCCGCCAAGATATAAATTTTCAACGTTTTACTGTTATTAAGTACCCTGTTCCCCTGAATTATTTAATCAAATGATATTCTTTCTAATGTTTATTAATCTATCAATAATTTTGCATATGATTCATTTTGTCCGTAATCTTTTCAGAATAACTTTGGGCCAATAATAGCCACCAAGATATAAATTTTCAACGTTTTACTGTTATTAGGTACCCTGTTCCCCTGAATTATTTAATCAAATGATATTCTTTCTAATGTTTATTAATCTATCAATAATTTTGCATATGATTCATTTTGTCCGTAACCTTTTCAGAATAACTTTGGGCCAATAATAGCCGCCAAGATAAAAATTTTCAAGGTTTTACTGTTATTAGGTACCCTGTTCCCCTGAATTATTTAATCAAATGATATTCTTTCTAATGTTTATTAATCTATCAATAATTTTGCATATGATTCATTTTGTCCGTAACCTTTTCAGAATAACTTTGGGCCAATAATAGCCGCCAAGATACAAATTTTCAACGTTTTACTGTTATTAAGTACCCTGTTCCCCTGAATTATTTAATCAAATGATATTCTTTCTAATGTTTATTAATCTATCAATAATTTTGCATATCATTCATTTTGTCCGTAACCTTTTCAGAATAACTTTGGGCCAATAATAGCCGCCAAGATATAAATTTTCAACGTTTTACTGTTATTAGGTACCCTGTTCTCCTGAATTATTTAATCAAATGATATTCTTTCTAATGTTTATTAATCTATCAATAATTTTGCATATGATTCATTTTGTCCGTAACCTTTTCAGAATAACTTTGGGCCAATAATAGCCGCCAAGATATAAATTTTCAACGTTTTACTGTTATTAGGTACCCTGTTCCCCTGAATTATTTAATCAAATGATATTTTTTCTAATGTTTATTAATCTATCAGAGCAGAGACTGCATATTTATTAATTATAATTCTACCCCAATTAATTACCATTGAAAATTTGAAATTACTCGTTATCTTTTCTAAGTAATTTAAACTATTCATTTATTTAAATTATGGGTCCATTGCGTACCTGTACACCCAGAAAAAGGTTTTAGAATTTCATCTAAAGAGCAAAGATATTATATTACTGTTTGTTAAATATGTAATTATTGTGTACATTATGTAAAGGCGACACATATTTTTTGTATCGCTCATTAGTTTAAAAATTAATACTGTACACTATAATTCTGATAGAGAATTTTATGTAGAACTCAAATTTTAAACGTTCATTCATTTAATGGTGTATGTTATGGCTCACATAAGGCTCAAATGTTCCGCTTATTAATTGTTGGTTTAAAAAAATTCCAGGCCCGTATTATTTTATTTAAAGCGTATTGTATTTACTTATTCAAAAAGATATATGTAGCGTACAAAATTTATAACTACCCCTGCTCTTTCTGTATGTGAAAGATTAGTATTTTTTTACTGTGTATAAATGGTAAATATGTAAAATTATTTATGAATTCATTAATTAGAAAATACCTTTTTTCTGTACATATAGAGGAAATACTTATAAATAAAATCAATCAACTTATCGAAGAGTAAAGGTGATACTTAATTATATTTTCGATATCCCCTTAGTTTTCAAAATAATCGAGAAAAATGCATTTTTTTTCGTCGCCCATTTAAAATCAAACTTTTGCCTATCAAATTTCGTGCGTATTAACTGTCAGGTTAAAAAAATCCCATGCTCGTATTATTTTATTTAAAAGCGCATACTATAACTTATTGAAGGCCCGAATTTTCCATTTAAAAAATTCCCAGAGCAATAATTATTTACTTATGTGAAAAGATATATGTAGCGTACAAAATTTATAACTACCCTTTTTTCTGTGCGTGAAAGATTGGTGTTTTTATTTTTGTGTATAAATGGTAAATATGTAAAATTAATTATGAATTCATTAAATAGAAAATACCTTTTTTCAGTGTTGGTAATGCAATTAAAATCCCTTTAGTTATTAAACCCTAATTTACTCCACTTTGAACCTGTTAACAAAGTATTATTTCCCCCTTACAAATGTCAAAAGAAAATTAATAAACTATAATTATAGTTAAAATTAAATTAATAAACTTGCAGTCGTCCTATATATCCCAATTTAAATTACTGATATTTTTATTAACTTTGTGTTTAATAAAATAATTAATAGCCCTTAATTGTTAATTGTAATTTATATAAAATATAAAACATTACTCTCAATATTTAATTAATCATGAGATTATTATTCATTCATTAATTAATTAATTGGACAAGATGGTGAGTTAGAAAGGCGAACACAAAAAAAAAAAACGAAACGAGGAGAAGCTATCTTAACTAAAAGCCCCTCTAAGCTACTACGTCCTGTCCTGAATTTAACTCTACTCGTATTATTAATTTACGTTAATTATGTAAATTATTATTAATTAATAATAGACATCTTAGGGGGCCAACACATAAATAAACAACATAAACACCTGAAATCCTCGATAGATTATCTATTATTAATAATATTAAAAGAGAAAATGATACGTGGATATAATTCACAAAGTTACTCATTAAAAAATAAACATTTTAAGGGCTTGTTAATTATATTTATTAACCTTTAATTTAATGAAATGTCTAAAAAATGAATAATATACAAAAAGTTAATTGAATTAAGCATTATTAAAATCCCCAAGAAATATTAACAGCTATTTAATCCCAGGTAACCACCCTGAATGGTACAATTAATAAAGAGCAAATTTTAGTTATTATAAAAAACTTCAGTGCAATTAATTTCATCCTCATATATTTACTGTCAATTAAGAATTAATGCAAATAAAAAAAATCTGATGTGGCCAGCACATAACCTCTCGCCGTATATTTTACCTGGCTGTATGCATAAAGCAAAGAATATTTTTATAAATACAAATAATATATTCATATAAATCTATGACGTATAAACTTCTTTATTATTCAATAATAGCATGTGTCAACATAAAGATATTTTACCATAAATTATGTTACAATAAATTACAAAGTAGAGTTTACCATATATAAATATTAGGCTGGTAACTGCAATTTTCAATTCGAACAACGTTGTTTACTTTCTCTTCATATTCTTCTAGTAAAAACATTAATTTTGGGCGGTCTAAAATGTATATATGGATTGTGCATCTATTCTTACATATCTTCTTTTACATTTTATTTTTTCATACATGTTATATCTAAATAACACTAATTCCCTTTAATAAAGTGACGGATAGATTGCACTCCGATTATTCTTATATCGATGTGTAATTTTGTCAATATTTACAACTTACTTGAGAAGAATTTGATAGCTTTTTCGCAATTCAAAGTTACTCTAGTCTATAGTACTGGTGTACATTGTCCCATAATGTTTGAAACAAATTTAAGTCCTTCAACCTAGACTTGTCATCTCCATAATAGTCACAGATCAAGAACTAAGAGATTCTCCAAGTACATTTTTCTTTCATTACTCATTATTTCTGACACTGACATTTATCTGTCAGTTACAAATAATTTAAATTATCAACTATTTTTCATGGCATTCTTTCGGCTGTCAAATTTATTACAACAGATTATTTTATATATTATACTTCTTTTATCTCTAAATCTATGGAATATATAATAAAATATTTAAATGTATCAGATAGAGAATTTAATTTTCTTTAATATTACCACGAAAATTTTTCAAAAAATAATATTTAGAAGATTTTTTTTCAAGAATCTTCTACTTCCGGTTGTCCAATTATTACCAAAACCTTTTCAGATCTTCCCATGAATGTCCGATTGGGAAATACGTTGTTAAACAAATTTTAAGTCTTATAGTTTTTGAGTAACCGTCCTTCCAACATCCCACACACACACACACACACACACACACACACACACACACACACACACACACACACACACACACACACACACACATACACACACACACACACACACACACACACACAGACATCATCGTAAAAATGTTAAAATCGGATTGTAGGGACCTTAAAACGTGCTTATTCAATAAAATCTGGATATGCGATTTTTAGCATGAATCCAATACCTCTCTTAGCGAGAGGTAAAAATGAATTATTTTCACACATCCAATCCCCTCCGAGCATAAATTATTGTAAAATAATTAAAAATTAATTTAAAAAGCAGAATGTCAGACAACTTAGAAAGACGAACACATAAATAAATAGCAAACGAAACGAGGGAAAAACTAACTTAACCTAGGAGCCCTGAGCTCTGAGTCCTGCCCTGAACTTTAAGAAAATTATTAATAATAAATTATATTACTCTTTCAAATTATTGCTGATTACATTTTAAACTTTTATAAAAATGCAGAGGATGAAATTAAAGTCTGTAATTAATAGCAATTCAATATTAATCATAATTAACTACGTCGAAGAGATTAATTAATAAAGAACAAAATTATATAATATTTACCCCAAGTTATTAGAAAGACTATTATTTATTAATTATAATTCTACCCCAATTAGGTAGCCACTGAAAATTTGAAATTACTCGTTATCTTTTCTAAATAATTTAAAGCATTCATTTATTTAAATTATGGGTCCATTACATACCTATACACCCAGAAAAAGGTTATAGAATTTAATCTAAAGAGCAAAAATATTATATTACTGTTTGTTAAATATGTAATTATTGTGTACATTATGTAAAGAGTAGACATAAATTTTCGTATCGCTCATTAAAATTTAAAAATTCCCAAGAGCCGTATCTATTTTTTTATATATTGTATATGGTAATTCTGACAGAGAATTTTTATGTAGAACACAAATTTTAAACGTGCATTTAATAGTGTATGTTATGGCTCACATAAGGCTCAAATGTTCCGCTTATTAACTACTAGTTTAAAAAAATCCCAGGCTCGTATTATTTTATTTAAAGCGCATTCTTATAGCTCATTAAAGGCTCAAACTTTCCATTTAACAAATTTCCAGAGCAGAATGTATTTACTTATTCAAAAATATATGTAGCGTACAAAATTTATAACTACCCCTGTTGTTTCTGTATGTGAAAGATTGGTATTTTTATTTTGTATAAATGGTAAATAGGGAAAATTATTTATGAATTCATTATTTAGAAAATACCTTTTTCTGTACTGGTAATGCAATTAAAATCCCTTTAGTTACTAAACCCCAATTTACTCCACTCTGAACTCGTTAATTTATTTATCCCCCTTACAAAGGCCGGAAGAAAATTAATAAACTATACGTATAATTAATATTTAATAAACGAGCAGTCCTGCTTATATGCCAATTTAAATTACTAATATTTTTATTAACTTTGTATTTAATAATATAATTAATAGCCTAATAATTGTTTTATTCTTAGAAACAAAACTTTCAAGATTTAAATAATCATGAGATTAATATTCAATTAATTGATTAATTAATTAATTGGACAAAATGTGAGACAGTTAGAAAGACGAACACAGAAATAAAAATATGAAACGGGAGGGGGAGCTATCTTAACTTAAAGTCCCTCTAAGCTGCCCTAGTCCTGTCCTGGATTTAACTCCATCAATTTTATTAATTTACGTTAATTATGAAATATATTAATTAATAATAGAAATCTTAGGAGGCCAATACATAAATAAACAACATAAACCCCTGAAATCCTTCATAGATTATCTATTATTATCAGTATTAACAGGAAAAAATATACATTAAAAAATAACAAAGTTACTCATTAAAAATATAATTCAAGGCCATGTTAATAATATTTATTAACCTTTAGTTGTCTAGTTTAATGTTATATTAATTTATTATAAAAATCCCTATTTAATACTATCCCGATTAATTTCATCCTCAAATATTTACTGTTAATTATGGATTAATCCAAATAAAAAATTGAATTATTTTAACACATCCAACCACGCCAGAGTATAATTAATTATTGTAAAGAAATTGTTATAAAACAATTAAAAAATAATTTAAAAGGCAGAATGTCAGGCAACTTAGAAAGACGAACATATAAATAAATAGCAAACGAAACGAAGGGAAAGCTAACTTAACCTAGAAGTCCCCCTAAATGCCTGAGTCCTGCTCTGAATTTTAAGAAAATTATTAATAATAAGTTTATTATTATTTCAAAATATTGCTGATTACATTTTAAATTTTTATAAAAATGCAGAGGATGAAATTAAAGTAATAGATTACTAATAGAACAATTATTTATTAATTATAATTCTATCCCAATTAGTTACCATTGAAACTCGTTATCTTTTCTAAATAATTTAAAGTATTCATTTATTTAAATTATGGGTCCACTGCATACCAGTATAACCAGAAAAAGGTTTTAAAATTCAATTTAAAGAGCAAAGATATATTACTATTTGTTAAATATGTAATTTTTGTGTAGATTATGTAAAGAGTAGACATAAATTTTTGTATCGCTAATTAAAGTTTAAAAATTCCCCAGAGCCGTAACAAAGAGGGTAGGCCAACTGATATGGGACGGGTCTTGTATACAAGTGTTATGTTGAACATAGTTAATAAGTATTTATATGTTACTTGAAATAATTTTTAAACGTAGTTAAATTATTTGAGACAAATAAACTTTGTTAAATTGATCATATATTTTTATAATTATTATCTATACTCGGTGAGGCAATCTATTATTATTGACATATATTAATAAGCTGTAGAAGAATTATAAAATAAATTGAGATAAATGTTGGACCAACCTCGGCTACTATCAATCCAATTTGGCCAACAGAGGCATCGAAGATCTCAGCATCTCAGGAAATCATCTACCACTGCTACTAGGAACGTTTATTGGGACAAAATTTCAATTATCTCACTATTTAGTCCACTGAAAACCGTCACATATTAAAAATTCATATCACGAAAGTTAGGTTTACACTAAAAGAAACAAATATATACTATTTTAACTCCCCCAACAAAAGTTTTTCACGAGACTTGCACTTAATACGAGCAGAAGACATTCTCATTTGTAGGTAACAAATACACTGACAAAAGACAGCAATAATAAACAACAAACACCGGTCTTAATATTAGCTCGAACTTGTCTGTTAAGACCCGATCTGTATATTTTCACTGGTCGACGCGAAATTTAAATAAAAATCATAATGAATTATTTATTCACTTAACTAGTGTAGAATAACAAATAAATTATTGTTATTAAAAAATGTAAAAAATCGTGTCAACCAGTGGCACTAAAAATATAAACTTTAAGAACCAAGTCTTTAGTTTTACGAATTTTTAAATATCATGCGGTATATGGCACTTAATTTTTTCCTAAAGGATTGGAACAACATGTATGTAAAGGGTTAAATAAATTCAAGTAATACTTATTTAAAGTCTTACAAAACACAATGGCTGGTAGCATGAACAAATGATTAATAGTGATTAGCGAGCAATTGTTTTATCTGTTAATCGTTTTGTTTTAATGAAAAATGTAATAATAATTAGTTTTACCAACAATTCAAGACCTGGTATTAAAGACAAAATAAATTAACATCTTTAATAAATTTAATTTATTTAATAAATTGTCATCGATTTTACATATTTTATGACAAATCAAACATAATTTTGTTTGTTGTTCATAATATTTGACAATATACAAATTTCTCTTTCACGTGACTTCAATTTTGTAAGTGTATCGTTTGCTTATTTAAACATTATTTATTATAAAGAATCTCCATAAATAATAAACTATTAAAATAAAATAAACGCTTTTTACCCATTACTGGGTGCAACACTTTGTCGGTAAGTGAACGTGAATACATCACTGTGACGTCAAGAAAGAAAGGAAGTAGTTTTATTTAAGAAATTTTAGCACGATCCTGTTTACATTTATAGGAAAAAAAACAGGATAATTAATATAAATTTACAAAATGTAACAATAAAAATTTTAAAAAAATGTATTTTTAAAAATTAAAAAATTGTCGAGAAATCTCGCAATAATTTTCGAGATTCGAGAATCTCAATATGTAAATCTCGTCTCGTCTCGAAATTTCTCATCTCGCCGAGACGAGATTCGAGAATGTCTCGTCTCGTCCGAAACACTAGTAACTTATTAAATATTTCAACAAAACATGGTTAAACATCAATTAATTCTTTAGATTTTATATGATTGACACCTGATAGGAGATATTTTTGTCTCGATTGATGAAGAGGACAAGCTGTAATTTTTGGACTTGAAGAATTATTTCATTATTATTTTTACCGTTCATATTTTGAACGGATAAACTTTTCCCACTACCGTATTAATTCATTTTGAAATTACTCATTATTATGTACGTAAATAATTTATTTATTATTCTCATTACTTTACAGCGTCTTCCCTATTTTTACCGTACGAGTGGCGCAGTAATTATTTTTACGGAGTATTTTTCATTACCATATACCTATTTATCTAGTATTTGTTCTTTCTAGTTATATCGAAAATGGGCGCATATTTCCCGAACCGCACACGCAAGACATAAGAAAACCGTGCCATTATTTTTATTTATTATTTCTCTTACTCTAGTGTGATTTGTAATGTGTACTTATCAACTATAGGTTTTATATTTTTTTTTATATTAGGAGCCGTTACATCGAAATTTGGCTCAGGTTTACAATGGGTACTTAAAAGCTAAAATAAAACGCAATTTTTGTTTATATTTAAATACAAACATAAGTATATATTTATGTGGATAATTTCTCACCTAAGTGGCCGTGAGGTTCAGCTGTGGAAAAAAATATTAGTTATTAATTTATTATTTTATTAATTATTATGCTACATACTTATTCTGATTTTTTCTAATTCTTTACTTTCCAAGTACCGGAGTGGTTCTAGAGTGGTTTTTCCATTTTGGAATGATGTTACCTAGTTTTAAATAAATATTTATTAGTTATTTAATATTTTTTATTGTTTATTATTTGACTTACTTTGAATTTCTCGATGTGTCGTAGATTTTCTGGGCGTCCGAGTGGTCTGAGGTCATTTTTCTTTGTTCTGTGATGTCTTGAGTTCTTACTTATAAACTAATGTGTGTGTGTGTGTGTATTTGTTTTACATTTTTTATTATATTTCATTACATTTATTTCATTATTTGTTATCTACTGCATTATTTATTTATTTATTCATCATCTTTATTTACAATATAATGGCACAATTTTCAAAGTCTATAGGTTACCTACGATTTGTAGGATTTAAGATTTGCTGAAACTTTAGTTCAGACTTTGGTACCTAGTATCCTAGGGTTTTAAGACGACATAGTACAAAACTATACACAGTGCAAAACTATACATGGGTCACTCCATAGAACTAGCGCTATGGATGACCAGACATAACAATACATTATACAATACATATTAGTGCTTCGGTCCCGTATCCGTGGCGCAATTAAAAGTACAGTAAAATTTAAGAATCAAGGTAATATATCTGAATTAATACATAAACTTACGTTACAGCGAAAGTATTATCAACAACGAACATCGTTTTAAAATGAAATGTCTTAACTTAGTCGAAACATGGATTTTTAGAGGCAAGCGTGTTATATCCATCTTTATCGCACACACTTAATTTTATGTATTCCACATACATTTCAGCAAGTTTTATTTCGTAATAAGCAAATAATCCAACAAAAACGTTTTTGGAGGTTATAAGACGAATTGGAGGAACTTCCACCTGATACCACAAGACAAAATCTTTTCTTATTCTCATACCAAACAGTTTTAAGCGATGCAAATAAGTAAATCTATATTTTAAACACCAAGGAATCCGATTTTGTGCACCAATTGACGATATTTTAACCCGTTGAGGAATTATGAGCAAGAGAAAATGATAATTCATTCGGGGGTGATTTTGCGGATTGTATACACATATATTTCATTAAATACTTACTGTTTTGTAAAAATACAGGCCTGGACTGAGGACCGAAGTCACTTCTGAAAATGTCGGGGCCGTAGAACAACATATTTAAGTTACAAGGACCTAGAGGCAAGGGTTTCAAAATCGCCTAATTCAAAACTTTTAAATTAAATGAAATAGTCATATGTGTGAATATTTTATTTGTTATGTATATGTATTTTGACCCACGGAATCGATTTTTGATAAAATTAGAACCGTACCTCCCGCCAATTAATGACGGGTTATTTGTTACCCAAAAATGGGTGGAGGTACACATTTATCGATAGCACCATTGGATTTTGCGTATTTTCTTATATAAATATCCCAAATTACAAAATATTTGCTCTACTGGTCTAATAGCTATGAATAAATTAGTGAAACTACATTTAAAGGTCAATGAACTTTCACCGCAAATCTCTGATATTTTTATGAGCAACTGATGCGTCGGTTGCCCACTAAAAATTCAACTAATGTACGGCAAACTAGATTATTTTAAAGAGCGATTTTATGCAAATTTAAATGTTAATCAGATAATTTTAATAAAAAAATAAAAGTTTTTCAGTTAATTTTATGTGTTTCCTGTAAATAAAAGATTTTATAAAGGGTTAAAATATATCATTTTTATATATTTAATACATGTTTACTATATACATTATTGTAATTCATTGTTCACATGTTGACAATATACACAGAAAAATATATAAATATTAAGTTATTAAATATATATAAATACAAAATAAGGGGGTAAATAAAAGGGGTTCATAACAAGAACACAAATACACAAGTTGTTCGTCCTTGACTCCTCACGGCCGCAGAAACGTCGGTTTTAAGGAATAAACAAATTATAAACTTCATTTCTTACCTTAAAAGTGTCAGATCTTGATGTCTAGCCCTCTGTCCATCTATTCAGCGTTCCCTCCCGGCTGTAGGGCCCCATTTTCACACGAAATTATGGTGCAATTGTCAATGTCCCAAACGACCTTCATTTTCTCTTACTCATAACTTCTTAACAGGTACAAATATCTTCATTTCGAGGGCAGAATCGCATTCCTTAGTCTTTAAACTATAAACCACAACATTTTCACCATTTAAAACTGTTTAAAATAAGTTTTAGAAGCGTTTTTACATTTTGACACGAGTTACACCTGAAGCTTCTAATGACATTTGTAATGGCTGACAATCAGTGTTGCCAATTGTCCGAACACACAAAATATTAGTTTAAAATGTGCTAACAGATGGCGCCATTAAAATAATCAGTGTTGCCAATTCCCCGAACACAAAATATTAATTTAAAATGTGCTATTTAAATTTAAAAAAATCATATGACCTATGCTTATAAATATTGAATTATCAAATTTTAGACACGTATGTAGAAAATTACGTAGAATCCGAAAAAAAATATGTCAACTTTGTATCTCTACCCTATTTAAGGTGTAACGTCATTTCCGGCTTAACCATCAATTTTAGAAGAAAATTTTATAGACAAAAGTTGTAGAGAATCAAAAATTATATAAGATTCATCAAAAAAATATTTCCCATTTGACCTAGTTTTGGGTATGGAATTTTTCATTTTACAATAATTTATAAAATACAAAGAATTTTATAAACTATTGTACACAGGTGCATAAAATAAAAAAATATAAATGTTTGGAAATATTTTTATTTTTAACAATATACCCATATGTACCATCAACTTTTGAAAGAAATAAAATTATTTGAACGTGTCAAATAATTAATTTCTGTATAAATAAAAAGAAATAAGTTAATTTTAAATATATTAAAATTATTTGTAACAATTGTTAATTAAATTTACCGCAACCCCAAAAATGTCACTAAATGTGAAACTGAAGTGCGAATCGTTTTATTTTCTAGTAGTACCTACATAAAAACAACTCTACGGTGAAAATTCGACATGTTCGTATAATCGAATATTTCATCAATTTCTTCAAGCCAGCACCGGAAGTTAACAAAAATTTACATATTTCATAAAACTGATTGTCAAATATTAAGAGTGCTTAATAAGATTTTAGCAAAATTAGTAATTATTTTCAAATATTTTCCCAAAATTAATGATTCTCTCAAAAAGAAAATCTAAACTTCGTAGTCTACGAATTATAAAAAGCTGTTCTAATCTAATGAAAAAAAAAATGTGTATAATATCAAAATGTTATTTGAGCAGTCTAGGTACACAACCTGAAAAGAAAAAAACAATTTATTACATGTATTGTGTATTAATCTTCAAATAAACGTGTATTTTAGACTATTCTAAATCGATTTATAAGCTCGTTTCCGCTGCTTTTATAGATGTTCAAATAGTTCAAAATGGCGTCATACCAATGAAGCTTACATAGACTAACCAATGATGTAGCTTATATAGACTAAATTAAACTGTATTATCGACAGAGTCGAAATGTTGCTACATAGTTCAAGCATTTTGGCGCTGTAAACCAACCGAATGTTTTTGACACGTACATGATTTTTAACCACACTTTTCTACTGGCAAACAAATATTTTCAACAAAAAATAGACATTTTCGACAAATTTTAACTACAAATTCATGATTTTCAGTTAATTTTATGTGTTTCCTGTAAATTTCAGCTGAATTTATAACCAAATAAGTGTTTTGATGTTTTGGAAGGATTGCGAAAAAATTTCACTGGGCGTCATCTTACAAATATTAAAATTGAGCTTTACCCAAACGGCTTTAAGATTTAAAATTGAGCTAATTTATATTTTAAACCCCGTAGAACACGAATTTCGTGTTAATTTGAAGATATTTTAAAACCGTAGAAGAGTTGTGAACAAAATAAAATACATATTTTTGTATGTTTCTAATTGTAAATATATAAAAATTATAAGTTTATTATTTTCCGTATCAGGCTTATTTTAAAATGTTTAAAACGACCGCATCCCCTATTGTAAATAATCGGAAGGCAACAATTCTAACCAAATTTTGGTTAACAAACAACCACGTTGTCGATTGCACCATTGGATTCTACGTACTTTTTTACATAAATTTCAAAATTCATATTTAACTGGTCCAATTTCTAAAAATAAATACGTAGAACAATATTTATCAGTATTTGCAAAGGTCAATGAACTTATGATTATCAAATAATTTTCAAAATATTTACTCTACTGGTCTAGTAGCTACGAATAAATTAATAAAATAATATTTTTGAAACCAAATGTCCATAATAATGCATATTTTTTTTAAAAAAATGATTTACATATGTAAAAATACCCTATTCAAAAATTAACACATGTTTCAAATATACCACAATATTTCTAGAAATCTGATTGGTCAATTTAAATGATCCAAGTATTGATTTTCGCCTATTTACACGATACATCAACGTACTTATTCACAAGATAACATTAAATAATAGTTCACAATTTTCACCATAGAGTACACTAGTAATATTGAATAGGTATTAGCAAATTTGAGAAAATCCATTTTCTAGCTAAAATAACAATATTTCGACTATATTTGTTATACAAAAAATATTTTATTAAAAACTATTATAAATTCAATGATTTTGAATATCTCAGGATACATAAAAATAATTTTAAATATTTTATAATATTTTCACGTATATAGTACACATTTGTTGACTACAGATGTCGCTACCAATACTAAATAGGGTCTTTTTTGGAAATTTTCCCCAATTTTTAAAAAGAAATTTCAAAATTTAACTTCAAAAAAGTTTATATTTATTAATATTATTGCTAAATATAAATTATCAGTATTTATAATCATCACATAAATGCAATACATATATTTGTTAATTAACTTGACATTTACATCAAAATGGCTGCGATTTGTGTTGTGTTTAAACATTTGCAAGTTGGGTAAATAGACTATAAGGACCTTTTAAGGACATTTTTAACAAAGGATAATAAATGTAAAGATGAAATAAGATTCTCAAACTTGTATGTAGTGTTTTAGTTTACTTGAAAATATAATATTAACTGTTTAATTCATATAAACAATAATGCTAAATGTTATTAGTGACAAGTATTGATGTTTATCAGTGTTACAAGTTTATTTAGACAAAATTTCGATTATGTTAGTGTTGTTTGAAGTGTGTTGAAAAAATCAGGGACGAAATATCAACGGCACCTTGGATTTTGGCCAAAATTTCGACAATACAAGGTAGGCTATGGAAATAAGTAGGTCACTTGATTTTTGGCAAACTGAAAGGGTTTAGGCAAAAATTTTATTAGAAAAAGTTGTTTATCTGTTAATGTGAAGTAGGGTTTGTTTGAAACTTTTTTTAAAATTTTGACAGTTTTTATTTTGACTACAGTGTTTTTGACCATTTTGTGAATAAAATTTGGAAAAAATTTAACTACTGGTTAATATTAATTAATTTTTATGTGTTTTATACAGAAATCTACAAGGATTTCAAATTTTCAAACAGAATTAAAATATTTTAATTAGTTTTTGAGATATAGGACCGAAAATTCAAAATTTGTTATAATTTTTGAAATATGTTTAAAGATTTTGACCATTTTTAATTAATGCTTAGCAAAAATTTAACCACCGTAAAAATTAATTAATTTTAAAATGTCTTTCGCAGAAATCTTCAAGAATTTCAAATTTTCAAAGAAAATTAAATTATCTCAAATAGTTTTTGAGATATGTAATAATAAAATCAAAAATAATAATAATAAAAATATGTCGAATTCATATTTGAAAACGGATTAAAAATTTGATTAAAATGAAAAGAAAATAATATTATTATCACAAAATAGTTTCAAATTATTGTGGTTTAATGTAAAAAAAAACCAATGTCAACATTTCATATTTTTTTGAATTAATAATTCAATAAATTTCTATGTAAATATATACTTTTAGTACCGTCTTGTGTTCATTTATGAATTAATTGCATGTTTATTTCATTCATAAAATTGTTGGAAAATAGTGCAAAATCTTGCTGTTTCGCGTAGTATTTTTTTTACATATTAATTCAACATATTTTCTACGCTAAAACAAGTAGTTCTACATGTTTCAATTTCGAACAACAGTTAACAAACAACAATGTAAAAATAGAATTTTGGTTTGTGCAAGTCTGTTCTACTTGGAACGTCAACGCGCGCTGGAAAGCATAAATTCACGATTTTATTCATATATTATTTTATTGAATTTCTTTATAAAATTGTGAATTTGAACACGTAGGTGCTGCCACCAAGCAACAGAAAATTATACTACTAGGTTCATAGAATGTTTAAATACATACAATTTTGTATATATGTTTTTAAGGTAATTCGTGCAGTGTTTTCGCCACTATAGCTGTGAGTGCCTATGAGGTCACCCCTGATAAACCTCATACAATAATATACCAAACATATTTATATTTAACTATCTATAAATACAAATAACTCGTAGAATGTTTAAATATATAATTTTTTTTACATAAATGGTATAATTTAACTCGCCCCCTGTTCTAAATAAAGAGAAGGAAACAATTCTACCCTCTATTGTAAATAATTGGAAGGACACAATTCTAACTTTTAGTGTTAATGTTTCTAACTGTAAATATATAAAAATTATAAGTTTATTATTTTCCGTATCAGGGTTATTTTAAAATGTTTAAAACGACCGCACCCCCTATTGCAAATAATTGGAAGGACACAATTCTAACTTTTAGTGTTAATGTTTCTAACTGTAAATATATAAAAATTATAAGTTTATTATTTTCCGTATCAGGGTTATTTTAAAATGTTTAAAACGACCGCGCCCCGCCACCTATTGACTCAAAAAAAAAGTCATACCCCTTAGGATTTTTTCAATTTTTTTTTTTTGTTTATATTTGATTTTTATTTGTTACAAGTATACTACCCTTAAAGGTCTAATGAATTGCCAAATTTGGGCCCAATGACTTTTATATAATTGGAGTTATTGAAGGTCAAAAATTTGACTCAAAATTTTGTTCAACTTTAAACGACTATTCTGAAAAAACTAAAGGTTAAATAAATTTTTCGTTGCCGGATTCGTATTTGTCATGGTTGAAATATATTATTAGCATATATAAATAAATATAAATCGATACATTTAATTTTTGACCAAAAAAAAATTTTTCTAAGGGGTACCCCTTAGGATTTTTACAAAATTTTTTTTTTGCATATGTCTGATTGTTATTTGTTATAAGTATACTACCCATAAAGGTCTAATGAATTGCCAAATTTGGGCCCAATGACTTTTATATAATTGGAGTTATTAAAGGTCAAAAATTTGACTCAAAATTTTGTTTAATTTTAAACGACTATTCTGAAAAAACTAAAGGTCAAATAAATTTTTCGTTGCCGGATTCGTATTTGTCATGGTTGAAATATATTATTAGCATATATAAATAAATATAAACCGATACTTTTAATTTTTGACCAAAAAAAAATTTTTCTAAGGGTACCCTTTAGGATTTTTACAAAAATTTTTTTTTGCATATATCTGATTGTTATTTGTTATAAGTATACTACCCATAAAGGTCTAATGAATTGCCAAATTTGGGCCCAATGAGTTTTATATAATTGGAGTTATTGAAGGTCAAAAATTTGACTCAAAATTTTGTTTAATTTTAAACGACTATTCTGAAAAAACTAAAGGTCAAATAAATTTTTCGTTGCCGGATTCGTATTTGTCATGGTTGAAATATATTATTAGCATATATAAATAAATATAAATCGATACTTTTAATTTTTGACCAAAAAAAAATTTTTCTAAGGGGTACCCCTTAGGATTTTTACAAAATTTTTTTTTTGCATATTTCTGATTGTTATTTGTTATAAGTATAATACCCATAAAGGTCTAATGAATTGCCAAATTTGGGCCCAATGACTTTTATATAATTGGAGTTATCGATGGTCAAAAATTTAACTCAAAATTTTGTTTAATTTTAAACGACTATTCTGAAAAAACTAAAGGTCAAATAAATTTTTCGTTGCCGGATTCGTATTTGTCATGGTTGAAATATATTATTAGCATATATAAATAAATATAAACCGATACTCTTAATTTTTGACCAAAAAAATTTTTTTCTAAGGGGTACCCCTTAGGATTTTTACAAATTTTTTTTTTTGCATATTTCTGATTGTTATTTGTTATAAGTATAATACCCATAAAGGTCTAATGAATTGCCAAATTTGGGCCCAATGACTTTTATATAATTGGAGTTATCGAAGGTCAAAAATTTAACTCAAAATTTTGTTTAATTTTAAACGACTATTTTGAAAAAACTAAAGGTCAAATAAATTTTTCGTTGCCGAATTCGTATTTGTCATGGTTGAAATATATTATTAGCATATATAAATAAATATAAATCGATACTTTTAATTTTTGACCAAAAAAATTTTTTTCTAAGGGGTACCCCTTAGGATTTTTACAAAATTTTTTTTTTGCATATTTCTGATTGTTATTTGTTATAAGTATACTACCCATAAAGATCTAATGAATTGCCCAATTTGGGCCCAATGACTTTTATATAATTGGAGTTATCGAAGGTCAAAAATTTAACTCAAAATTTTGTTTAATTTTAAACGACTATTCTGAAAAAACTAAAGGTCAAATAAATTTTTCGTTGCCGGATTCGTATTTGTCATGGTTGAAATATATTATTAGCATATATAAATAAATATAAATCGATACTTTTAATTTTTGACCAAAAAAATTTTTTTCTAAGGGGTACCCCTTAGGATTTTTACAAAAAATTTTTTTTGCATATTTCTGATTGTTATTTGTTATAAGTATAATACCCATAAAGGTCTAATAAATTGCCAAATTTGGGCCCAATGACTTTTATATAATTGGAGTTATCGAAGGTCAAAAATTTAACTCAAAATTTTGTTTAATTTTAAACGACTATTCTATTATTAATCCAGCAATGATTTTACATAGGTTTCATTTTGTCCGTAACCTTTTTAGGATAACTCTGGGCCAATAATATCCAGCCGTCACGATAGAATATTTCAACGTTTTATTAGTTTTAGATACCTGTTCCCCTGAAATATTTAACGAAATGATATTTCTTGTATTGCTTATTAATCCAGCAATGATTATACATAGGTTTCATTTTGTCCGTAACCTGTTTAGGATAACTCTGCTCCAATAATAGCCACCCGTCACGATAGAATATTTCAACGTTTTATTAGTTTTAGATACCTGTTCCCCTGAAATATTTAACGAAATGATATTTCTTGTATTGCTTATTAATCCAGCAATGATTTTACATAGGTTTCATTTTGTCCGTAACCTTTTTAGGATAACTCTGCTCCAATAATAGCCACCCGTCACGATAGAATATTTCAACGTTTTATTAGTTTTAGATACCTGTTCCCCTCAAATATTTAACGAAATGATATTCCTTGTATTGCTTATTAATCCAGCAATGATTTTACATAGGTATCATTTTGTCCGTAACCTTTTTAGGATAACTCTGGGCCAATAATAGCCAGCCGTCACGATAGAATATTTCAACGTTTTATTAGTTTTAGATACCTGTTCCCCTGAAATATTTAACGAAATGATATTTCTTGTATTGCTTATTAATCCAGCAATGATTTTACATAGGTTTCATTTTGTCAGTAACCTTTTTAGGATAACTCTGGGCCAATAATAGCCAGCCGTCACAATAGAATATTTCAACGTTTTATTAGTTTTAGATAACTGTTCCCCTGAAATATTTAACGAAATGATATTTCTTGTATTGCTTATTAATCCAGCAATGATTTTACATAGGTTTCATTTTGTCCGTAAACTTTTTAGGATAACTCTGCTCCCATAATAGCCAGCCGTCACGATAGAATATTTCAACGTTTTATTAGTTTTAGATACCTGTTCCACTGAAATATTTAACGAACTGATATTTCTTGTATTGCTTATTAATCCAGCAATGATTTTACATAGGTTTCATTTTGTCAGTAACCTTTTTAGGATAACTCTGGGCCAATAATAGCCAGCCGTCACAATAGAATATTTCAACGTTTTATTAGTTTTAGATACCTGTTCCCCTGAAATATTTAACGAAATGATATTTCTTGTATTGCTTATTAATCCAGCAATGATTTTACATAGGTCTCATTTTGTCCGTAACCTTTTTAGGATAACTCTGGGCCAATAATAGCCAGCCGTCACGATAGAATATTTCAACGTTTTATTAGTTTTAGATACCTGTTCCCCTGAAATATTTAACGAAATGATATTTCTTGTATTGCTTATTAATCCAGCAATGATTTTACATAGGTTTCATTTTGTCAGTAACCTTTTTAGGATAACTCTGGGCCAATAATAGCCAGCCGTCACGATAGAATATTTCAACGTTTTATTAGTTTTAGATACCTGTTCCCCTGAAATATTTAACGAAATGATATTTCTTGTATTGCTTATTAATCCAGCAATGATTTTACATAGGTTTCATTTTGTCAGTAACCTTTTTAGGATAACTCTGGGCCAATAATAGCCAGCCGTCACGATAGAATATTTCAACGTTTTATTAGTTTTAGATACCTGTTCCCCTGAAATATTTAACGAAATGATATTTCTTGTATTGCTTATTAATCCAGCAATGATTTTACATAGGTTTCATTTTGTCAGTAACCTTTTTAGGATAACTCTGGGCCAATAATAGCCAGCCGTCACGATAGAATATTTCAACGTTTTATTAGTTTTAGATAACTGTTCCCCTGAAATATTTAACGAAATGATATTTCTTGTATTGCTTATTAATCCAGCAATGATTTTACATAGGTTTCATTTTGTCAGTAACCTTTTTAGGATAACTCTGGGCCAATAATAGCCAGCCGTCACGATAGAATATTTCAACGTTTTATTAGTTTTAGATACCTGTCCCCCTGAAATATTTAACGAAATGATATTTCTTGTATTGCTTATTAATCCAGCAATGATTTTACATAGGTTTCATTTTGTCAGTAACCTTTTTAGGATAACTCTGGGCCAATAATAGCCAGCCGTCACGATAGAATATTTCAACGTTTTATTAGTTTTAGATACCTGTTCCCCTGAAATATTTAACGAAATGATATTTCTTGTATTGCTTATTAATCCAGCAATGATTTTACATAGGTTTCATTTTGTCAGTAACCTTTTTAGGATAACTCTGGGCCAATAATAGCCAGCCGTCACGATAGAATATTTCAACGTTTTATTAGTTTTAGATACCTGTTCCCCTGAAATATTTAACGAAATGATATTTCTTGTATTGCTTATTAATCCAGCAATGATTTTACATAGGTTTCATTTTGTCAGTAACCTTTTTAGGATAACTCTGGGCCAATAATAGCCAGCCGTCACGATAGAATATTTCAACGTTTTATTAGTTTTAGATACCTGTTCCCCTGAAATATTTAACGAAATGATATTTCTTGTATTGCTTATTAATCCAGCAATGATTTTACATAGGTTTCATTTTGTCAGTAACCTTTTTAGGATAACTCTGGGCCAATAATAGCCAGCCGTCACAATAGAATATTTCAACGTTTTATTAGTTTTAGATACCTGTTCCCCTGAAATATTTAACGAAATGATATTTCTTGTATTGCTTATTAATCCAGCAATGATTTTACATAGGTTTCATTTTGTCAGTAACCTTTTTAGGATAACTCTGGGCCAATAATAGCCAGCCGTCACGATAGAATATTTCAACGTTTTATTAGTTTTAGATACCTGTTCCCCTGAAATATTTAACGAAATGATATTTCTTGTATTGCTTATTAATCCAGCAATGATTTTACATAGGTTTCATTTTGTCAGTAACCTTTTTAGGATAACTCTGGGCCAATAATAGCCAGCCGTCACAATAGAATATTTCAACGTTTTATTAGTTTTAGATACCTGTTCCCCTGAAATATTTAACGAAATGATATTTCTTGTATTGCTTATTAATCCAGCAATGATTTTACATAGGTCTCATTTTGTCCGTAACCTTTTTAGGATAACTCTGGGCCAATAATAGCCAGCCGTCACGATAGAATATTTCAACGTTTTATTAGTTTTAGATACCTGTTCCCCTGAAATATTTAACGAAATGATATTTCTTGTATTGCTTATTAATCCAGAAATGATTTTACATAGGTTTCATTTTGTCAGTAACCTTTTTAGGATAACTCTGGGCCAATAATAGCCAGCCGTCACGATAGAATATTTCAACGTTTTATTAGTTTTAGATACCTGTTCCCCTGAAATATTTAACGAAATGATATTTCTTGTATTGCTTATTAATCCAGCAATGATTTTACATAGGTTTCATTTTGTCAGTAACCTTTTTAGGATAACTCTGGGCCAATAATAGCCAGCCGTCACGATAGAATATTTCAACGTTTTATTAGTTTTAGATACCTGTTCCCCTGAAATATTTAACGAAATGATATTTCTTGTATTGCTTATTAATCCAGCAATGATTTTACATAGGTTTCATTTTGTCAGTAACCTTTTTAGGATAACTCTGGGCCAATAATAGCCAGCCGTCGCGATAGAATATTTCAACGTTTTATTAGTTTTAGATACCTGTTCCCCTGAAATATTTAACGAAATGATATTTCTTGTATTGCTTATTAATCCAGCAATGATTTTACATAGGTTTCATTTTGTCAGTAACCTTTTTAGGATAACTCTGGGCCAATAATAGCCAGCCGTCACGATAGAATATTTCAACGTTTTATTAGTTTTAGATACCTGTCCCCCTGAAATATTTAACGAAATGATATTTCTTGTATTGCTTATTAATCCAGCAATGATTTTACATAGGTTTCATTTTGTCAGTAACCTTTTTAGGATAACTCTGGGCCAATAATAGCCAGCCGTCACGATAGAATATTTCAACGTTTTATTAGTTTTAGATACCTGTTCCCCTGAAATATTTAACGAAATGATATTTCTTGTATTGCTTATTAATCCAGCAATGATTTTACATAGGTTTCATTTTGTCAGTAACCTTTTTAGGATAACTCTGGGCCAATAATAGCCAGCCGTCACGATAGAATATTTCAACGTTTTATTAGTTTTAGATACTTGTTCCCCTGAAATATTTAACGAAATGATATTTCTTGTATTGCTTATTAATCCAGCAATGATTTTACATAGGTTTCATTTTGACAGTAACCTTTTTAGGATAACTCTGGGCCAATAATAGCCAGCCGTCACGATAGAATATTTCAACGTTTTATTAGTTTTAGATACCTGTTCCCCTGAAATATTTAACGAAATGATATTTCTTGTATTGCTTATTCATCCAGCAATGATTTTACATAGGTTTCATTTTGTCAGTAACCTTTTTAGGATAACTCTGGGCCAATAATAGCCAGCCGTCACGATAGAATATTTCAACGTTTTATTAGTTTTAGATACCTGTTCCCCTGAAATATTTAACGAAATGATATTTCTTGTATTGCTTATTAATCCAGCAATGATTTTACATAGGTTTCATTTTGTCAGTAACCTTTTTAGGATAACTCTGGGCCAATAATAGCCAGCCGTCACAATAGAATATTTCAACGTTTTATTAGTTTTAGATACCTGTTCCCCTGAAATATTTAACGAAATGATATTTCTTGTATTGCTTATTAATCCAGCAATGATTTTACATAGGTTTCATTTTGTCAGTAACCTTTTTAGGATAACTCTGGGCCAATAATAGCCAGCCGTCAC